>CM060620.1:18744561-19469561 GCA_030578275.1 Meda fulgida | reverse complement strand
GTTACTTCTAAGATGGAAATCTCTCTTGCTGCTTTGGTAATATATATATATGACCATTTTCATTTATTTTTTTGCTTGACCATTTTTATTGACTAATTTTTAGCAACTAAAAGAACCTTTTTAAAAATTAATTGAAATTTTCTTTTTAATATATATATACTGTGTGTGTGTCTGTGTGAGGAGCTTGTGAAGCCATAATAGGTTTTTTTTTTTTTTTTTTTTCTATTCAGCCTCACTTTCACACTCGCCCTCTCTTCTCCTCAACTCCTGGTTAAAACGTAGCTGGTGGCTATGGGAAGTTAATTTCAGATTGTTATATATTTCCATTAATTTTGTCCGTCTGGTGCTGGACTCCCTTTGAGAACAGGGGTATCAGAGGCTCATTTTTAGGGGGTTCAGGAGTTCTTTCCCTTCGGCAGGCTAGACGGAGCTTTAGAAACAGATAGCTGATAGGCGAGCGGTTTCGTCACGTTCATTAGCCATTGGTCCCCCTTTTTCTCTCCTCCAACTTTTGGAGTTGTGACTGAAAGGATGGGGTGAGTGCCTCAGAAAGTTTAAACAAAACGTCTCTGCTGAGAGCCCATCTGAAAAGCCCCGCAGCTAGTCTCAACGTAGAAAAAAGGGAGGTTTGGCCTGACACTGACGTTTGAAAGTGCACATGCACGCGCACACACACACACACACACACACACACACACACACACACACACACACACACACACACATAAGCGAGAGCTTCTTTCGTACACACCCACGTACTTAGAATCATATACAGACAATACGCAGTTGAAGCATACACACACCTGACCTCCCGGTACACTGAAACGAGCGAGAAAACTCCCTCGAGGTTTCAAAGAGGCTTAGTATTTTGTTTTCTTCTCGAGTGGCTAAACTGCACACCTTTTTCTTTGTTAATAAAATGTTTTTGTTTCATTACTTCTCTTGCTTTTATGTTTTTCCTTGTGAAGACAAACAGATTGTTAGTGTTATGTCTGGCCGTGGTCTTAGGCAGACATAACATGTAAATATGCAAGTTTTAGATGTAAATACATGACTTTTATGTTTTAGCATCTTGTGCCATTTTCCGGTCAGGGTGTTTAATATTCACGATTAATTCCTGTGCAGATTTATTGATGGTCTGTCCAGCGTGACCCTATAAGGATGCCATATTCGTTGTGAAGAAGTTTGTAGTTAACATTCATCCAAATAATGGTAGTTTTATCATCGTGTGTACTCTCCGCAGCTGTATTTCTGTCAGACGTGCACTCTGCACTGCTAGTTTGTCTCGGCGCGTTGACGGCGAGTTGGGCTTTCCTGTAAACACCTCGGGCAGCCTGACCCCGGTCTCTCCTGCCGTCTGCCTGAACCGGCCCTCACCTCCCCCGGCTGACGAGGCCCAGCCTGTACGTGTCAGTGGGCGTCTGAGTTATGACAGAACCGCGTCTCCCTCTTCACTTCATCCCTCTCCATCCCCTCATTCTTCCAGCCGAGAGAGTCAATGATCCAAAACTCTGTTAAAACAGGGTCATCCCCACATGTGCACTTACAGGGTGTCAGTTTAACCTGCTCAAAAATACTTACGGCTATTATTATAGCTTATAAATCATTAAGAAAGTTTAATTATACAAAAATTTCATGGTGGAAATGTGCAGGATGACACATGGGAAGGAGAATTTAATGGGCCAGCAAGTCCCAGCACAGAGAGGGGAAATATTGAGGTTAGCTTTCTATTTTATGGCACTGCCGAAAGGCTGAGGGAGACACTTAGTCGGGTTTTACCCTGTTGATACGCAGGCTCGGAAATATACCGTTCCCTCGTTTCGACAGCCAGCGCAATATTCACGCTGTTTCGAAGGTGATGAAGATGTTGCTGTGATCGCACCTAGTACTTTCTGTAGTAAAATCTCCCCTAATTAACACAGGACTTTAATTAGCCGCCGGGGTTTCATCGGTTTTGTTAGACATCTTTGTTCCACAAAACTAATATTTGTCACTTATTTTGTATCGTTTTTGTTTTGTGTTTTGAAGCACTGATGAGTAATGTAATGAGTTTAAGTGTGTCAATCCAAAAGAGGTGTTCATTTGAATTGATTTCTCTGAATTCCTAATCCTTAGCATAAAATAGACATGAAGATAAAATTCAATAAAACGTATATGAATGATTTCTATTTCTGTGATATCTTTTAAGATAAGTTAATACTACAAGGTTAACACAGGGAATTGTAAATTTGTGTAATAGTCCTGGGAAACTTGGAAATGTTTTAAATGATCCAGGCTTGATAATTTCATGAAAATGTATAAAAGGTCATTGATGAAAGGTATATTGAATTACAATATTTCACAAGCTTCTAAAATGTATCTTTGTAAAAATTTAATGTTTTTGTAAACCGCAATAGAAAATCATTTTTATAATGAAATTAAGACTTTTTTTTTCTTAGTAAGAAGGCCTTAAATTGATCAACAGTGAAAGTAAAGACATTTAGAATGTTACAAAAGATTTCTATTTAAAATAAACGCTGTTCTTTTGAACTTTCTATCAAAGATTCCTGAAAATTGATTTCCACAAAAATTTTAAGCAGCTCAACTGTTTTTCAACATTGATGATAAGACATTTTTCTTAAGCTCCAAATTAACATATTAGAATGATTTCTGAGGGATCATGTGACACTGAATACTGGAATGACTGCTGAAGATTCAGCTTTGACATCACAGCAGTAAATTGCATAAAAAAAAACATTAACATAGAAAAGAGTTATTATTGTTTTTACTATATTTTTGAAAAAAAACGCAAAGTTTTGAACGATAGTACACACACACACACACACACACACACACACACACACACACACACTCTGTGTGTGTAATTTCAATGACCGTTCATGAAAATAGTCATGTCAGTTGCATCTGACCAATTGAAAACGATGTAAAATCAACAACTGCCCACCGTCAGTTGTAGCCGGCTGAATGAGCTGCACTACATGTGAAGATGTAAACAAAGAGTGAAGACACAAAAGGAGAGTTTGCCATGATGATACGCACTCCCACACTTGTCGGTACAGTGTGCAGACTCAACTCTCTCTCCAGGGTTCAAGGCATTGCAGGATCAATGCAGAACGGGTCCAAAATGAGGGGCCCCATCAGCCTTTTATCATCCAAGCCGAGATCTCTCCTCATGGGCCCTGTGCCAGGCACAGCTGCTCCGGGGCCCCTCTTTCTCTGACGAGCACAAATATTCATGCACACATACACACTCTGTTGGTTCACTATCTGTGTTTTTAATTCTCTATCAATATGTTTTCGGCATGTTAGATATTTTAAGTTAAAGCATGTCGGTTAGGAGTTGAGGCCCGTTCACACCAAAAATGATAGCTATGATATGATAAACCATATTAGTGTCCACTCCACATGATACTGTTTTGTTTATTATAAGTGTGTGCAGCTTTAAATGCTAAAAAAAAGTCAGGTGGATTCTGATTGGCTGATTCTTGCAGTTGTGATGTGGACTCTGCTTTTTTTAGAATTTATATATATATAATTTTTTTTTTGTTTTTTTTGTTTTTTTTACATGGTAGTATGACTACTTTTTGGTAATTGAAGCATAAACCATCAAAGACGCCTCAAAGAGCTGCAAGCTTCAGGAGTCGCCTGTGTGCGGCCTTTATTCGACAGTGACTGATGCCCAAGCGCACCCCACCCCTGTGCCCCCTTCACTTGCTCTTTCACTCATCCTGCCCCCATGTTTCCCTCTTTTCTCTTGTTTTCCATGAGTGCAAGCTCGACACAGCACCGCTGCCTTTCCTGGCACACCGCTCCTTATCCTCTCGCTTTTGTTTTCAGTAGGTGTCAAACGCTCACCGCTTGTGCTGTGTCAGTAAATATTTACCCGGCTTCCTTTTCCTCGGCCGCCTTTGCTGACGTGTGCATGTGTGTGTCCGTTCATGGAGCGTCGCCTACTCGCCCCATCTCCGCTCACAAGGGTCCACTGATACCCCATTCGGCCCAACCTTTCCGGGACAACACACTGGACGATGTCATCCTTCACACGTGGCATTCCACTCAGCGACAGGAAGTAGAAGAGGAAGTTATCGCCGCTCGCCCTCCACTTATAAGCGTTCATAAATCAAAAAACGCCCGCCGAGTTCCACTGTGGCGCCTATAAATGCACACGTACCTAGCAAATATACTCCTGGCTGGACGCTCGCAGGGGTTAGATATAGCCACACCGACGCACACGCTACCTCCCCAGGGCCTCATAGTGTCCTGGTGCTTAGAGTTTCCTTCCTGCCCCAAAGACAAAGGACGGGCAGGCGCTGAGGCCCAGGCTTCAAAGCAAGGGAAGGCGCAAGTGTTGTCTCTTCCTGTGCAGGGTGTCGGAGCTCCAGGGCAGCTGCCGCTGTTTTCTCAGCCCCGAGCGGGAGGCCAGAGGAATGAGGCCTGGCCTGTGCCCTCTTGGACCTGGAGAATGAAGAAAGGCCAAAACGTCCCACCTCTTTTGGAGCCCCTCTTGGCTCCTAAGGTTAGATGGTCTTAATGGGGTCAGCACAACTCTAGCGAAGTACACTGAGATTAGTTTAGCTGGTTGACACCAATGAACTATCAAACCAAAGAGCATTTATTTTATTGTCAATCACAATATTTTACAAACAGTTTGTTGTGATGTTATGATAATCCAATAGACAGGCCATTCAATGTGTAAACCGAAATAGTGTGGAATAGCTGTGGATGTCAATTTTTCGTTCTTTTGCTTGATGCAACTGTCAGTGGTAATTAATTCAATGTCACTTTAATTATAATACATAATCATGAAATGTGTTAATAAAATTTGTATGTGGTGTGTATATATTGTTTGAAACTATACTATGTACTGTACATATGATGCTGACATTTATAGTGGTTTACATTTTAAGATTAGGTCTGAGTATTTAGCATGAAACGTCACGTTCATTAAATGTTTTTGAGAGCAACTTTTTTTGCCTTATATGTCTAAAGTAGTATAGTCTATAAAATGAAACAAAAAGCTCCAGGTCAGAGATTTCTATAAGTATGTGTTTTGTCTGTGCGGCTTTTGTTTCAACCAAGTGTAATGGTGCAACTCTGAAATATTCCTACGTTAGCACTTATTTACACTAGGCTAAGTTGTAACTTATACAGAGCTGGTAAAGCCCCCAGTAATCAGTAACTAAAAGTAATCGTTCATTTGGAGAAAAGCATTGCGTCATTTGTTTGTAGATCCGGCTTGGCCTGATAGTCTGTTATCTAATGTTAGATCCTGCAGACTATGCCAAAATTGTTAAATCCTTTGACATTCATAGGTTTAAGTGTAGCTTACTCTAAGTGTCCAAATACTTTTTAAGACCAGTGTATACTTTTGCCAAGACGTACTGCTGTTGTGTGGATGTGCATGTATGTAGATGTGCGTGCTGTCTATGTGCAGTGTTGGCCTTCTCTCACCGGTTGTAATTGGACAGTTAATCAATCAAATATTTAAGCTTCATTTTACCACGCAGTGGGATGTCCAGATTATGGCAGCAGTTTGGATGCATTAGTCTGGACTCAGCACCGATGCTAACAGCATGGCTTCCTGAATCAGCCTGCATCTAGATTCACATGCACGTGCGCGTGCACTGTCTTCCCTCACCATGGTAATTGCCGCTTTCTTTCATCGTGCTATTTGTTGGTAAGCACGTTCCTTTTTAAAAGCTCATGTTATTTATTTATCTCTTCGCTACTTTATTCCTCCCTCATTCTTCTGGGAATGTGTTGAGTTTTTTTTCCCCCTGCCTCCAGGGACGCCATTGTGGATTACCATTCAGTTCTCACCTAATTATCTGGTGACTTGCACTGCCTTTGACACGTAATTATCAAAGGCCTAAATAATTGTCTTATTTCTTGTGTGTTTGCATGTAAGTCTCATGGAGAGCGTTCGCTTTTGTCACCAGGACGGCTGAAATGGCGTAGTATTTATCGCTGCACGAGAATCGCCTCCCCGCCTTTCTTATCATTTAACTGTCCTCTTTACTTGTGTGTGCGCATGTGTGTGTGTGTTTCACACTATTTTGTGTTCAAAATGCAGAGGCAAATAAAGAAGCTCTTCCTTTGCGGTCAGCTTCATTAAGGAAAATGCGATTTCCAACAACTGAAGTCGAGCAATTAGCTCACTACGTGACGTGAAGCCACTTAAAGTGCTAAATGCTGTATTTTACAGTAGAGGTCACTGAAGAGGTCAGACAGAGGAAGAGAGCGAGAGTGAGAATGGGGGACAGGGGCAAGGATATATGACAACGGGGGTATTTTGTCCTCATCAGCTGCAGGATTTAGCTGCTATCGGAAGGACAATTTCGGTTAGCTGGTCCAAAATCATCCTTGTGTCTTTAATTGGGTTTCTACTGATTGGGGTCTCATAGCAACTGGGCTCTGTAGCAAAAGACGGATGAAGAGAACAGTCTTAATGGAGCTTATAGGGAGAAAAAGAAAGACCTCTGCTGTCTTCAGAGGTTTCCTGCTGGCAGTCCTTGATACTGTTTGACCAAATGTCACGGCTGACCATATACCAGCTCACAACATTTCCAAAATGGCTCGGTGTAATCAAAATATTAAAAATAACCGGCTTATACCAACTCATGCCTGTGAGAGTTGTGTTGGCTTTATTATACTACTTGAAGCAGCACTGAACTGATATTCTTCAAACCTTTCTGATAAAGGGGTTTGTTCAAGTTTGCAGTTGGTATGATTGCTTAATGTTTTTCATGCTCACTTTGTGTGTTTATATATACACAGGGCTTGACAGTAACCAAGTATATTACAGTAACCAAATGCGGGTGGATTTTAAGAGGTGGTGTGCAACACATTCACTCCTACTAGCCACTTTGTCGGGTAGAATTTTATACAATATACTTGCTCTCTCATCTCTCCGACACACAAACCCTTTACTCACTCGTTACATTTGCTCCGGATGAATATTGTTGGTGGTGGTACAGTAACAAGGCTTGAATTATGGCGAGGGATTGCGCGTATTGAGCATAATTTTACTCATTCCCGCAGATTTTGTGCTCACACACACAGTGTATGCACATTAAGACACATAAAGTATATTATTATATATGAAGTATATTGGCTATATAATGCAGTTTAATGGGCCCTTGTGTCAGGTCTTAAAGCGACAGCAGCCTAATATAGCGGCTGCCAAATTATGAGATAATATAAAAAATATCTATATGATAGTTTTGTGTGTGTGTGTGTGTTATGTCATCTGTAGTATTTGCATAATAAATCAACTGGTATTCTTTCTTACATCTATTTGCATACTGAATTGGGATTTGTCTTCTAACCATTTACAGCTCCTTTTACACTGCATAGTAACTAAGTGTTGGTTCTTGTGAGCAGCCGACTGAGAAAATACATGTATTGAGAGTCATAACAACTGATGCAATGAAACCTAAAACTTTAACACTTATCTTTTGCTGCTGTTCAAGCACAGTTGTTTTCTTCAGAAAATGCTAATTTCACTGCTAACACACTTGTGTCGAAAACGAGGGAGTGATGTTTTCGTTCCATCTCGAAGGCTGGATGTCATCCCGTCTCATTGCCTCCTTCATCGCGCCTTCACCTCTCCCCCTGTCTCTCCTCCTTAAGCCAGATGCTCAAGTGCAAAGAAAAGGGCAGAAGTGATATAGCAAATGTTTCAACATCTGTCTTTGTTGATTTTAGCGCAACAAGTACTTCCACATGTTTGCTTTCTGTTCGCGCTGTTTCTGGGCAGGAGGTTGATGAGCACATCTGCCCGGTTTCTTTCTTTTATGGGTACAGACCAGCTGAGAGAGCGGCTCACGTGGTGCTATAATGCTTAAGCTAATGTACGAAGGAATGCAGATTACGAGTGTTTTAAGGCTTTGGTCCCGTGCGTGCCGTCATTCTCACTCGCTCCCTTACATTGATTGGACTGACAGTAAATTATTAATTTTTTCATATGTTCTTTTAATAATTTCAGTGCTTGGCTCTGCCCACAGGGCATTATGAAATTTAGGTTTACATTGATGGGTGCTGTGTGTGTGTGTGTGTGTGTGTGTGTGTGTGTGTAATACAGTTGCAGACAGCGTGTGTGGAGCACATAGACTGTCACTGAAGGACATCAATCAGAGCAGTGTGATGGTGTAAATCTAATACACATGTTTCAGTTTTCCCAAAGGAAAACATCACAGATTCACACACATCAAAGCTGCTCTCCGTCATTTTCCCCATCATATACAATGCCCATACTTGCTTTGAGGTTGTGTTTACATGATTTTGTCAGGGCGTTTGTCATGGCGTTAATAAATTTGTCATTAAATGCCTTTTTATGTGATTTAAATATTCATGCATAACGTTTCAATATTAGCAGCAACATTGCAATGATAGACATCACTTTCCACCAATAGGTACAAATATTTCGTTCATTCATTCATTCGTTCATTCGTTCGTTCATTCATTATAATTGGCATAGAAAACATTTCTATAGCAGCATTAAATGGTTGAACTTGACAAATACAGTTAACACAACAATATGGAAGAAGAAAAAAATGAATGGCATGAGATTTACTTGTCCTGCTGTAGAAAGGACTGAAATGCTCTTCTTTTACAGCTACTTATTATATTCATTTTTATATTTCTTAGTAGTTATCTAACACATCTAATAGAGTCACAGCAGAAAGTATGGGATTTGTTCTTTTAATTATTTAAATAATAGTTATAGGACATATTGCTAGGAAGTCCCATGCTCTATTTAGTTATTTTTATTCCAAGTGTTGTTTTTTTTAGAACCATGGATTTTAGAACCATGTATATCTGAAACATATATAGTTAGCTTTCCAAAGTCCAAACGCTGTCTTAACTGACACATTTAGTAGTTTTTAAAAGGTTGAATTTGCTGGCCCCTTGGGTATCATTGAAACAGGAATACGCTTTTGCCATGCGTGTTTTAGTCACTCTTTGAGTGTGTGTGTGTGTGTGTGAGAGAGAGTGTGTGCGAGCCGACATGTGCTTCCTCCCCTTTTTTCTTTAAGAGGATGCTCCTGAGAAAAGCTTATCAGCGGTGTGATGTATTAGTCCTTAGTGCCTTAATAGATTCCATTTATCTCTATACAGTCCCTCTAATTTAAATGGGCTTGGGGAATGTATTAAAATGACTATAGACACTTTGATGTAGCACCAGGCCAGGTGTAGCTCCTGTAAAATGGATCACGTAAAGTGATTGTTAACCTATTGTTGTCAGACCGGCCCTTTTTCTCTAGCCGTTTATCTTGAACGGAATAGTTAGCGTGACAAGCTAACTCCTTTGGATTGAATACATTCGAAAATACGGGGATGAAAAGAAGTGCCTCTTCACATTTATCATGTAGAAACGTTTTTTACATTCTTTTTACATTGAAGACCGCAGCATCAAGAATGCATTGCAGACCTTGTACTCCTACTGTAATGTTTAGCACATTAGTATAGCTGACAGAAAATATATGATGGTATTGTCACGTATTTCTATTATATTTCATAGTTATTGAACGGTTACCATAACTTTGACAGTACACGATAATCGAAAGAGTTTGTTAATAGAAAAACCATAAATTTGGATAATCCTGTAACTTTTATTGATACAATGCTATCATATGCTAATTGCTTCTCTCTCTCTCTCTCTCTCTCTCTCTCTCTCTCTCTCTCTCTCTCTCTCTCTCTCTCTCTCTCTCTCTCTCTCTCTCTCTCTCTCTCTCTCTCTCTCTCTCTCTCTCTCTCTCTCTCTCTCTCTCTCTCTCTCTCTCTCTCTCTCTCTCTCTCTCTCTCTATCTCACACTCAGATGATTCAGCGAGAAGCAGAAGTGAAGAATTGTGTTCGTGCGGTGGCCATGACTGACTCTGTCCATAACGTCTGGCACCAGGAGGCCAACAAGTCCATTCAGGACTGGCTCAGAGAGGTATGATCTTCCATCAACCGCATATGCCAAAATCTTGATGTTCCCAATCACAGCATCAATAGCGGCCGCACGGCTCAGCTCAAACAGCCTGGCATTTCATTCAGCGAGCAGATACACTCCCGAAGCAGGAGTCACGGAAAGCCAATAGTTTGTTTTTCATCCCACACTCTTGTTTGTCTGTTTGGGCAGATGTCAATAAGAAATCAAAGCCAAACGCTGCCGCACGCAGGCAGATGCTCTGTTAGTATGTCAGTTTTATTTAGTTGCTGCCCTTTCAGCGATGACCTCGAGTCCAGAGACAACACCTGGGAACACTCAATATGCACATAAATATGAGAGAGTGGATCCCAAGCCAGGGCTACAGGGGAGACAGCCATGCAAATGCCAAGCGCAAACACACACCCTCGCCTCTCGCCCGCCTTCCCCGTGAAACAGCGGACCACCCAGCCCACCAGAAAAAAATGTCTTTCATTCCTTTGTCTTTGCTGATCTGCTTTGCTCCGTCAGATGTTTGCTTGCCTTTTGTTTGCCTTGGTGACTTTTTTTTCTTTGACTGTTGTAGTTTGTCTTTGCGCCGTAGGCTATTTCTTCATCCTTTCTTTCTTTCTTTCTTTCTTTCTTTCTTTCTTTCTTTCTTTCTTTCTTTCTTTCTTTCTTTCTTTCTTTCTTTCTTTCTTTCTTTCTTTCTTTCTTTCTTTCTTATACGTGTTTGTTTAATTTGACTTACACCTGAGAATAACATTGAGTAAAAATGGGTAAAGCTTGATATGACAGTAGCTGTAGTAAACTAAGTCCCGCCTTTAAGTTAAAAGAGCTTGAAATATGCAGCTGTTTAGCGTGATTTGAGATAAAGTAGCAACATTTACACCAGTGTTGTCAGATTATATTGCTGATTTTAAAACAATTTGTTGAAATAATACAGGAGATTTCAGTCTTTCCCCATTCAGGTACAGCAAATAGCTGCTTGGGGGTGTTTCGAATAATGGCTGCTCAATGAGCTGACTTGCTTTAAAGGGATAGTTTACCCCCAAAATAATAATAGTCACCCTCATGGCTTTCCCAACCTGTATGACTTTATTTCTTATGTGGAACACACTAGATTTGAAGAATATTTTTGCCTATACAAGAAAAGCCCATCCAAAACAACATTGAACTTCACTGACCTTCGTTGTATGGACAAAATAATTAATAAAAAAAGCAAAATATGTTCTTTTTTGTTCCACAGGAGAAAGTCATACAGGTTAAAAAAAAACATGAGGGTGAGTAAATAATGACATGATTGAATTTTGTTTTAGGGAACTATCCATTTAAATTGACTTACACAGACTATTGTTAATGGCGGAAGAATAGACTTTGTACTGTATATATGCACACACACAAGTACTCCCATACATTGAGGACACCAAAATATTAATTTGTCAGAAGGCCTGATTAACACAGATGAGGTTGAGCCTTTTATTTAATTGATTTTCAGATCTCATTCATCCCAATAATTGAAGCCAGAGGGTGGACTCTCACTTTAGGAATGTTAAAGTCACTTTCAGTCCTTTCGTGTCACCCATTAACCCCCTAATCCTTTTTTTTACTCCTGCAGGAATTGGGAGCCAGAGTTGTGTAAAGGCATTCGGCTTTCCCACTGCCTGTGTCTCCATCGTAGACCTGTCTTTAATCAGGGTCATGGCCCTATCCCTTTCTATTGTAACGTCCATAGCAATCATGATTTGGACATTATTCAGGTTTGAGATCACTGTTTCTGGCCAGGCAGGCATCTCTGTAGGGGTTTGTCGGAGGTGATGCTCCGTTCTTTGCACAATCGTGAGCTCTTTCGTGAAGGGGGTGGTAATTCCCCTTTTCCTCCTGAGGGAGGTGGAGATGGAAGGATGAGAACCGAGAATTGGAGGGATTTTCAGGACGAGAGCGCAGTAGGACAGGTGATGTGGCGATAATGGGTCAGACTAAGGGCATGTGAGGGAGAGAGAGGGGGAAGGGAAGACATGGGAAAGACAGGCATAAACAGAGCAACCTGAAGGAGAGTCTCTCGGGAAGCAGCAGCATATATACTGAAGGGGAAGAAACATTAAGAGAAAATCTCCTAGGACATAGAGAGAAAGAAGTAGAGTGAAGAAATACCCATTGTCCATGAGAATACCTGCACTAGCTGGAAAGATGAAGTGATGGAAAGAGAAATTACAAAAAAGGCCAAAAATATAAACACAACATGCTATTACGGACTAGTAGAGAGAGAGACATAGGCTTCACACAGAAGCAGAACAGCAGACAACTCTCATCTGCACTGTAAAAAAACATCAACTACACATTTTACCGTTAATGGGACCTTTTGAGTTGCAAAATGTATGTATGTGTATATATATATATATATATATATATATATATATATATATATATAGTTTATTGTCACTATTTTTAGTTAATTGTTGTGTTGTGATTTAAGAGCTCATCTTTTTACATTTGTTGATTGTCACTGTTCTAGAGGTTTGTGTGTCGAGTGCTGAGTCAAGTCACCTTTAGTTATACACTCACCAGCCACTTTATAAGGTACACCAGTTCAACTGCTCATCTAATCAGCCAGTCGCATTGTAGCAACTCAATGCATATAGGCATGTAGACATGGTCAAGATGATCTACTGAAGTTCAAAATGCAGGTTGGAGAGAGCTTTCTCAGCGGGATCCAACACCTGTCTTCCGTTTACCTTCTCTAACTGAGCCATTAGGAGTCCGCTTAGAGTCCCACCATGCTCCAGCACCCCATCTCCCAGCCCAGAGGAGCCGGGAATACCACAACCATATGGCCCTGATTAATGCTGATGGGCCTTGCCATAGACTATTATCGCTCATTTGTGTCCGTTTGTCGTTTTTCATTTTGTGCGGCTTCAGCTGGGATGGGATTTGGATGTGTTGCGTAAATGGTTTGTGTGATGGCTGTTCCATTACACATCTATCGCAGAGCATTCAAAAACTAACCTAGCTCATTTTATTTAGTTGATGTCTGCTGTACTTCATCATAAAACACAAGGTATACTATTATTCTGTATCTGAACGTACTGTGAACACCTACTTGCTCACAGTGCATTATCTGTAAGTCTGATAGTAATTGTTTTGAAATTTACTTTTGAAGGCTATGGATTTCAAAGTTGAACTTTGATTGCTGGCATGACAACACTTTAAAGGGGATGAAATTAGAGATGCGACTTAAACACTGCATACAGCACGCAAACTAAAATATTGAAGGAATTAGTTCACTCAAAAATGATTTTGTTTAGCCCACTGCAAAGTTTTAGCCCATACAATCAATGTCAATGGGGTCCAAAACAAAAATATTGGGCCCACTGACTTTTATTATAAGGATAAATACTTATAACAAATCTTCTTTTGTTATTTATGAATACAAGTATGGTCTTTTGTGTTCCACAGATGGAAATTTGGTTTTTGGATAAACTAATACGGAAGTAAAATAATGCCAAATGTTTTTGAAACAAAAAGCCTGTTGAATTGCACTACTTGGAAAAAGAATATGCATTGCATTAGCATTAACCCTGCTTGCATTTTAATGCATTGTATTTTTAGGGTTTGCATTTTTATGGGCTGAAATTTAGCATGGTTGAATATTTAAGCTGTGAATATTTAAATTCAAAACATTCCAAACACATTTTTATTAGTAAAATTTCAATAATCCATATTAACCTTTCATATTTCACTTCCAAAATATTCAAACATTTTAAAAATACAACCTATAATATTCAACGGGCGGTTTTCGGTCCATTTTATTTCGCTTTGCAAATTCGCTTCCACAAATTCAGTGGTTCAAATTCGACAGTAAATTCAACGTTGACGTCCAGGAACTGCAGGAAAAGCAGTAGATTACCGAGCATAATCTCCATCTGATGTTAGTCGACCTCACCAGCAGGGGGTGCAAGCGGGTGTTGTTGACGAAGACCAGAGCAACAGTTAGAGCAAGCCATTCATTCATAAAAACTCATTTACAACAATGTCTTCACGATTACTTTTCCTGTGTAGCCTACATGCATCTCTACCGTGAACAAGA
This sequence comes from Meda fulgida, assembly GCA_030578275.1. Classification (NCBI taxonomy): domain Eukaryota; kingdom Metazoa; phylum Chordata; class Actinopteri; order Cypriniformes; family Leuciscidae; genus Meda; species Meda fulgida. The sequence continues at coordinate 19,455,560 of CM060620.1, read as the reverse complement.
TTATAATGTTATTCCCCCGATGCGGATGTATACAGATCCAATGTTACATTTGAGTTTGACATATCTATTGGTTGTTTAGTTGCCTCAAGCTTATATTCCGGGGGTTGTGCTGCTTGCAGTACTAGGGTTTCCCTCAATAAGTCAGGATTCCCCTGCTGGACATATAAAACGCCTAACGTAGCTTAATGGACTAATACAGTGATATAAAAGACCAAACTCGCAGGCAAGCAGAAGGACTCAGAATATGAACTTAACGCGCAAAGTTTAAAGTTGAGTGTTTCTCAGTGATACTGGCATAAGCTGGCTTGACATTGGACATTCGCACATTTAGGGACCGTCTCTTACGTTACATGCTACATTGGTATACACGTTTCTAACTTCAATAGCATTTGAAGAGAATGACTTGCAGTCATAAAACCAACTGTAAAGTGTCCATGTAGGTGATTGCAGGCATAATGCGCAATTTATTCAAATAAATTGAAGTTAGAAACGTTTAGGCCTATAGGACTACCAATGTTACTTTAGAGACGGTCCTTAAATGTGCGAATGTCAAGCCAATTTTACATTTAGTCATTTAGCAGGCGCTTTTATCCAAAGGGACTTACGGACAACAATATGAAAGTGCTATGACCCTTCCCAGATTAATCATGTATGTAGGAATATTAACATGTATGTAGGCATGCATACTTCCCCAATAAGGTGCGAGTTTGGTCTTTTATATCACTGTATTAGTCCATTAAGCAACTTTATTTATCCCGTTCATGGTAGAAAAAGCTGATAACATGTAAGGCTACACAGGGAAAGTAACAATGACGTTAATGAATTAAATATAAAAACAGCTTTTGTGCCTTTATCATCTTTTCCGCATATATACTGACCCATATAATCATCACAAAAAAACTTAATGCATGCTCAATTGTTGTAAATGAGTTTTTATGAATGAATGGCTTGCTCTAACTGTTGCTCTGGTCTTCGTCAACAACACCCGCTTGCACCCCCTGCTGGTGAGGTCGACTAACATCAGATGGAGATTATGCTCGGTAATCTACTGCTTTTCCTGCAGTTCCTGGACATCAATGTTGAATTTACTGTCAAATTTGAACCACTGAATTTGTGGAAGCGAATTTGCAAAGCGAAATAAAATGGACCGAAAACCGCCTGTTGAATATTATAGGTTGTATTTTTAAAATGTTTGAATATTTTGGAAGTGAAATATGAAAGGTTAATATGGATTATTGAAATTTTACTAATGAAAATGTGTTTAGAATGTTTTGAATTTAAATATTCACAGCTTAAATATTCAACCATGCTAAATTTCAGCCCATAAAAATGCAAACCCTAAAAATACAATGCATTCAAATACAAGCAGGGTTAATGCAATGCATATTTTTTTTTTTCAAGTAGTGCAATTCAACAGGCTTTTTGTTTCAAAAACATTTGGCATTATTTTACTTCCATAAACTAACCTTTAAAAAAAATATTAGTGCTGGACAACACTTAATCGCGTTTAATCGCACTCAAAATAAAAGTTTGTTTAGTTTACATAATATATGTGTGTGTACTGTGTATAATAATTTTTTAAGAAAAATGTGTTTATATATCAAATATTTATATATAAAATAAATTATGTATATATATATATATATATATATATATATATATACAGTATATACAGTATACACTGCAAACAATTTATTAAATATATACATGCATGTGTGTGTAGTTATATATACAAAATAATTGTTTACAGTACACACACAGATATTATGTAAACACAAACTTTTATTTTGGATGCGATTAATTGTGATTAATCATTGGCGAGCACTAAAAAATATATAGATAAACTGGATACTGACCCATCCATAATTCTATTATTGACTGGTATCCAACTTATTTTACAACGCAGAAGTAAGCTATTTCCTGTACGAGACTCGTTAGCTGCTATAGGGAAATGCCTACAAGAATAACAAAGTGCAGTAAATGGCAAAAAATATATTTACGCTACAAACCAGTGGGTCTGATGAATGTTTTTGCACATATAAGATAACTGGAAGCGACTGACACCAGAATCCTTGCACATTCAAGTTAAAAATGGCCGCATCTTACATTCAAAATAAGGTAGATACTGTATATGTGGAGTCACTGCAGCACCAGAAATATTGAAGGCCTTTCCTCTTAAGGGAGAGTAGATGAACGCTTTCTCTATGAACGCATATAGTTTTCATCTTCTAGACTACAAACAAAATACTAGAAAAGTATATTTGTTCATATTCAATTTGTCTAATTAGTTCTTGGTTTTTATTTGTATTATCAGACACTTCTATTTAGCTTTATCAGCTAAAGGGCCTATAAAATCAGCTATATATTACAAGGATATATAGAGATTAAATTGTTATTGTAATGCTATTCAGGACTACCACAAGCCATCAGATTTATCAAAAAGATTGGAGCTCTTCCAAGAGCTCGACCCAGCTCCTCTATCCTCCCAAAAAAATCCTTCCACCATTCTTGCAGTTTTATCTGTTCTTTTAAAGCTGTGTCATCCTCTTACATAGTGGCCTTGGCCTTCTGTTTCATCTAAAACTCATCCTGGTGCATCAGCCAGCCCTGACAAATCTGTTGAGGCCTCTTCCCACCCCCCGCCTCTTTGCCACTCACACTGGCTGGGACTCCGGTCTTTGAAATTCCTGCCCTTGCTTCCAGCCCAGCTGACATCTTTCTCCAGACGGCATGAATTAAGATTGTACAATAAGACACTTGATGCAGCAGTCAGGGAGCGCTCCTCTCACTGGCCCGGCTCCATGGTGCACAACTAGTGCAGCAGGAATTCTAAAAATAGACAATGCACGCCTGTTTATTCCAATGGCAGTTGTCTTCTCCCCCAGCCCAGGCACACAGGCGATTGACAGGATTAAGAGAGGAGAATAAAGACAAGAGAAATGAGAGGAGAACTCCAGAGCCATGGCACAGGGCTTTTTTTTTTTTTTTTTTTTGACTTTGTGTCATGCAATACGTAAGGAAATATGCACAAAGAAGGGACGACTTATCAACTACATATTAAAGCAGTAATTGAGCTTAACTGTTGCATGCTAAAAAACAAAAAACTTTTATATTGAAAATGTATATATTGTTTGTTGTTTTCATGTATTATTATTATCATCACTGTTGTTGCTATTAAAACTATATGTTTATACATTTTTCAGATATATTTAGTGCATGTGTATGCCGTTCTGTTTAGGGCAGTGTTTTTTTTTTTAATTTTTTTAAATGAATTAATATTTGAATTCAGCAAGAATGCATCAAATTGATCAGAAGTGACAGCACATACTTTTTTACATTGTTACAAAAATATATATATATTTCAAATAAATGATGTCCTTTTGAACTGTTTAATAATCAAAGAATCCCACAAACATATTAAGCAGCACAACTATCAAGATTGATAATAATAAGAAAAGTTTATGGAGTTGCAAATCAGCATTATGATGATTTTTGATGGATCATGTGACACTGAATACTGACGTAATGGTTGCTGAAAATTCTGCTTTGTTACCTTCACAGCAAACATATCAAAGGGATATTTCACCCAAAAATTTTAATTCTGTTATTATTTACTCACCCTCATTTCGTTCCAAACCCACAAGACTTTTGTTCATCTTCGGAACACAAATTCAAATCTTTTTCAAAAGCCTAAACTCATCTGTTCATCATATAAAGTGATCGTGTATCTACATAAAATTTGGACTAAACCGCTCAATTCATATGGTTTAGTTTTACGGTCTGTTTATGAACTTTTTGAAGCGTTAAAGTAGTAATTGTGTGGACTGTCAATGGAGGGACAGAAAGCTTTCAGATTTAATCAAAAAGATCTTCATTTGTGTTCCGAAGATGAACATAAGTCTAATGGGTTTAATATTAATAATGTTAATATTACTTTTTTTAATATATTTTTGGTCAAATACTGTAAATGCAGCTTCTTTCAAAACATTATAGAATCTTTCTTACCCCAAACAGTATATAAAAATACCAACCATTTTAGGCACTCCACTTTACACTGTGTCTCAGAACACCCCTTAACTGTGGTAAGATCATTGTAACAAATGGCCTTGTGGCTTATTACTGTATTAAAAAGTGTCTTTATTTGTGCATCTCAGTTTGCGTATGATGTGGGTGTTTTCTTTATCCACTTCCTGTTGGGAATATTTGCATTATTTGTCATCTCAAAGTCTTAACTGTACTCTAGACCACAAACACCACTTTCACATCCACCCCAGACTTCAGAATCAGATTGTTTCTTTAATTGATTTATCAATATACACATTATTATGAGTTAACCAAGGATGCCTTGAGCAAAACGATTGATGGAATTAAAAATCAGATTTCTGTGCGTTCCAATATACCCCTGACCCGTTAGCCAAACACACACACCCATACAAGGGTCCCTGTTGGGTGGGAGTGTGGTGACCCCTGGGGTGACACAGGGCTCAGAGGTGAAGGAGGTTGACAGGCTGAGGTGTGATGTGACCTGGGGCTCCGTCTGGGGTGGTTGAATCGCCCGCTCTGTCAGGGGAGGTTGTCTTGGGAGTTGGTTGAGGGTTAGATAGCATTGTGATTGTGGGTATCTGTCTGTCTTTCTGTCCATATTTGTGTGGACGGGTGGGTCACAGTCCCCATGGCAGTGGTAATGGCTGACAGTGCTATGTCTGCGAAAGTAAACAACCCTAGATAAGCAGCGCTTCACAAGGACGCCAGCTGCAATACGCTAATCTCGTTTGAATTTCTCTGTCTTCTATTCAGCTTGGTTTATCTTATCTCCAGTCCTCTCTTTTCCATGCATGCCTTTGTAACTTTTTTCCAACTCTGCACCCCATCTAAACAATACGAGTTTTTCCATTATACACGTTCTGCCTGCATGTACAGTGAGGAAAATAACTATTTGAACACCCTGCTATTTTGCCAGTTCTCCCACTTAGAAATCATGGAGGGGTCTGAAATTGTCATTGTAGGTGCAGGTCCACTGTGAGGCATAATCTAAAAAAAAATATCCAGAAATCACAATATATGATTTTTTAACTATTTATTTGTATGATACAGCTGCAAATGAGTATTTGAACACCTGTCTATCAGCTAGAATTCTGACCCTCAAAGACCTGTTAGTCTGCTTTTAAAATGTCCACCTCCACTCCATTTATCATCCTAAATTAGATGCACCTGTTTAAGGTCGTTAGCTGCATAAAGACACCTGTCCACCCCATACAATCAGTAAGAATCCAACTACTAACATGGCCAAGACCAAAGAGCTGTCCAAAGACACTTGGGACAAAATTGTACACCTCCAAGGCTGGAAAGGGCTACGGAGAAGTTGCCAAGCAGCTTGGTGAAAAAAAGGTCCACTGTTGGAGCAATCATTAGAAAATGGAAGAAGCTAAGCATGACTGTCAATCTCAGCTCGTGGGGTCTCAATGATCCTAAGAAAGGTGAGAAATCAGCCCAGAACTACACGGGAGGAGCTGGTCAATGACCTGAAAAGAGCTGGGACCACCGTTTCCAAGGTTACTGTTCGTAATACACACAAGAAATCATGGTTTGAAATCATGCATGGCACGGAAGGTTCCCCTGCTTAAAGCACGTCAAGGCCCGTCTTAAGTTTGCCAATGACCATTTGGATGATCCAGAGGAGTAATGGGAGAAAGTCATGTGGTCAGATGAGACCAAAATAGAACTTTTTGGTCATAATTCCACTCGCCGTGTTTGAAAGGAAGAAGAATAAGGAGTACCATCCCAAGAACACCATCCCTACTGTGAAGCATGGGGGTGGTAGCATCATGCTTTGGGGGTGTTTTTCTGCACATGGGACAGGGCGACTGCACTGTATTAAGGAGAGGATGACCGGGGCCATGTATTGCGAGATTTTGGGGAACAACCTCCTTCCCTCAGTTAGAGCATTGAAGATGGGTCGAGGCTGGGTCATCCAAAATGACAATGACCCGAAGCACACAGCCAGGATAACCAAGGTGTGGCTCTGTAAGAAGCATATCAAGGTTCTGGCGTGGTCTAGCCAGTCTCCAGACCTAAACCCAATAGAGAACCTTTGGAGGGAGCTCAAACTCCGTGTTTCTCAGCGACAGCCCAGAAACCTGACTGATCTAGAGAAGATCTGTGTGGTGGAGTAGGCCAAAATCCCTCCTGCAGTGTGTGCAAACCAGGTGAAAAACTACAGGAAACGTTTGACCTCTGTAATTGCAAACAAAGGCTACTGTACCAAATATTAACATTGATTTTCTCAGGTGTTCAAATACTTATTTGCAGCTGTATCATACAAATAAATAGTTAAAAAATCATACATTGTGATTTCTGGATTTTTTTTTTATTTTTTAGATTGTCTCTCACAGTGCACATGCACCTACGATGACAATTTCAGACCCCTCCATGATTTCTAAGTGGGAGAACTTGTAAAATAGCACGGTGTTCAAATACTTATTTTCCTCACTGTACAAGTGAAAACATAGCATACAGTAGCAGCTTATGGGTATGATGATTTTCTCACCCATACATTTCTCACCCATACTCACCCGCCTAATTAAACTTGTTTTAGCTGAAGACATACGCTCTGGATTGAAGAGTAAGCCGAGACATGGTCTCTCAGGAACCGGGCTGATGGCATTTTGAGGTTGGCGAGGTCACTAGGCCAAGCAAACAGCCCTTGGAGGGCCACCAGCTATGTGCCCGCTCCTTCCCAACAAAAACAGTCAAAACTGTCACTGTGGCATGTTTCAAAGGTACCTAATTGCTTGCTCCTGTCTCCCTCCCCCTTTTTTTCCCTCTCACAGCACTGCTGTAACTGGGTGTCGAGTCCTGAGCCCCTGGATACTCTAGTGGACCCCATGCTCAATGACTGCCCTCGTGTTTCAGCAGGTAAGCAACCACACATGCATCATAATTCGTATTTCTCCTCTCTTACCCTTTACTTATTGGTAACCAAGAGTGCACAAAGGGTGTACAATCCTTTTTCTGGAGGGCCGCTATCATGCAGGATTTAGCCCAAATCCTAATTAAACACACCTTAACCAGCTAAACAAGGTCCTCAGGATCAGCACGAACTTTCAGGCAAGTGTCTTGGGGCAGGTTGGAGCTGAACTCTTCAGAACATTGGCTCTCTAAGAGTAGGATTTGAGACCCCTGCTTTAGTACATCATAGAGCAGTAAAGGAAAATATTGCCTGCTTGAATGGTTAGTTATAATGGCCCCCTTGGATGGAATTGGACAAAATTGAATATGTAATGATGTACTTATTTACAGTGTCCTGATGTCTGTGTGCACCATGGTTTGTTAGGTTTGGACGTTGCATTCAGTAGATATTAAATGGTAATTGAGGACCAAAAAATTTGAAAATACCCCAAAGTTGTGAAAGATGGTATTAAGCAGGGGAGTGCTTCAGAGAAGCGTGTTCCCTTCATAGTTTTAATTGAACAAATATGCCTTGTATAACTTTTTAATCATAATTATACATTTTCTTTAAATATGCTAATTGAAACGATCATAATAATGGTTAAATAAAAGATAAAAAAAATATTATAATTATTGTCCAGATGAACATTGTGTGTTATGTCAGGACAATCATTCAGTATCTTAGTTAATATTAATCGTGTCAAGCTTTTATTTCTGAGAGATGGGCAGAAACGGCTAAGCGGCGGTTTGATTTGCGACTGTGCTCTCTTCACTCATACTGTTTACACTCATTTGTGTATCATATCGTACATGGTTTAAAACATTTAAGTAGACATATCAAATGTGTCTGATGTAGTATTTTAATTGACATTACTCCTGGCAGGCTCTGATATCTGAGAGACATGAAGAGACGGCAATGCAGCTATTGATTTGCAATCATTGTGCTCATTTCATTCATAGAGTTTACACTCATTCATTTCACACACTCATTATAGCATAGTTATTTTAAAGTTTTATATAGCTATGATAGTGTGCTATGCCCTGGCTCTCCTGTTATCCAGCAAAAACAATATCTGGCTAACAATATTTGGCTCTGCCAAATATTTTTCCTATTATTCAGTAGAATTTGTTATTTGTTTTGAAGCCATTATCCGTGCCTTTCTGAATAAGGTTTGGGGCTTTGGGTATCGTTTTATATATTAAGGATATGGACGGGTCACAATGCTTGACTTCAATGACTGACTAGTTGATTAAGAGGTTTTTTTTTTTTTTGGGTGCTTTAAGTAGTGTTGTTAAACAGTTTGCACAATACATCAATTATAAATTATAAAAAGTCTCATCCTGCACTGTTTTTTTTTTTCTTCAACTTTTAAAAGTTGTCTTGAGGACCCCTGATCCAATCTGTTGCATGTCATCCAGCTGTTTTTGAATACAGAATGTGTTTCATGTAAACATCGCTCTGAGAAACATATTCCTCAAGGTCAGGTAAACTCAAAACTAGTCTACTTCTTCATTGCTTTCTTTAAACAGATTAGTTTAAACGCAATGTTGTTGCAAACGATCTACTGATCCACAAATGATAAAAATAGGAAATGGGGCATCTGAACAGGTAGGCATTCATCGTAAAGTCATTATTTTATATTATAAAGGCCACAGCCTTTGAAATCCTTGCGCTTTTTATTTAATATGTGTATTTTAATTGTGCATCAATGTTTTCAAATACTTTAGTTTGTCCTTCTGGCCTTGGTTGTTTTTTGTATTTCGAAGCGTGTCCTCAATTCCGGATTACAGCTATAATCTATAATCCAGAGCAGGGAGATGATGAGGTTGACCTGACCATCACCCCTGCACTAAAGAGATGAAGAGCTGCCCATACTTTGACTCCGCTTTGTGAGATGGTATACTCCCTGACAGTATTATAAAATGTCATTTGATATTTTCACTTGTGCTTTTGTAGCAAGGACAATACTGCCCTGATTTGACTGTAATCTGGATTTGGCGTGAGGGTGGGTTGGGTATTATTCAAGTTAACCATAGTTGAACTGTCAACTTTTGGATTTGTGCATGGTAATTGTTTCAAGTTCAAATGAGCGTGTTTTTTTTTTGTTTGTTTTTTTAACCCATCTCCTACAGTTATGGAGAGCTGTGATGCAATCTTTTATGGATCTTGTTTTGGGTGTTCCTTGAGTGTTACAATTATTATTTTTTCCCCAGATCAATGCAAGCCTCAGTTATGGTTTTGCTGTTGAGATATGCACCATAAAAACATAATAAAAGAACAATAATATTTTGACATCTTAAGGAATATTTATCTCTGACTGATTAACTGAGGCTTTATGGTTTAATTTTCTGACTGTTAAAATTACTGTAAATGTAAGAAATAGGGATGCAGGACAGTGAGTTAGATTTGATTAGTGTTTTTTTTTTTCAGTATCAATTACAGATATTTTGACCCTGTGTGTGTGTGTGTGTGTGTGTGTGTGTGTGTGTGTGTGTCTGCGTGTGTGTGTCTGCGTGTGTGCGTGTGTGCGCGCGCGCGCTTGTACGTGCACGTGCTTGTACGTGTGTGTGTGTGTGTGTGTGAGAGAGAGAGTTAGAAAAACACACATACTTGATGACATCATCAAATGTGTTTTTCTGCAAGCTCACCAAAACATTTTAGGTTTTTTAACATAATGTATTATATATAATTATTCATTTATTTATGCCAAATAATTTTCCTATGTTGAGACAATTTACATTTGGATCACAAGCTTTTTAAGGTCATCATAAACATAAGTTCAGACTTCCTGACTTTTGTTAGAAATAAGTAATAGCATATGTAAAATATCAAGTGGTAATACATATATGAAGCTATACAATAGTATAAAGTAATTATAAAATATATGTTTACTGTAAAGAAGAAAAATACATAACGTTAGCTGTACATCATATTCACGAGCCATTCCAACCAAGTCACCTGTGAAGACACAACGTCTTTCTTTCATTGACAAATTATCGTGGGAACTGAACCATTGGTTGTGAAGACTGAGTGATTTGATTTTCAAAATTTATATTTTATTTATATTTTATTATTTGTTACCCATTGTAACTGCAAACACACAAAATCAGCATTGTAGTATTTTTTTTTTAAGGCATGGATTCCCTTTCTATACTCATTTGTTTTTACAATTTTTTTATGCATTATAATTATTTAAGTAAATTTTTAGTATGTTTTTCCCTATAGGCACCACTATCTGATTCCCCCAATGAAGTTGATTTTAGGTTTTACGTGTGATTCTCCTTTTTACAGTGTGTGTGGCTGTTTTCAGGATTGCTATGCTGGTTTCACTTGTGCAGGTGGGTGACGGCAAGACATAGAGCTGCTTGTCTGTTACACTTAATCATCTATGAAGCCATGCTGGTACCAGCTTATCGTGCTGGTATTTTGTATGCTCGTGTGTGTGTGTGTGTGTGTGTATATGCACGTGTGTTTGGAAAGGGAAGGTCTTCTGACGTCTCTGTTTTTTTGTTCCCAACGTGATAAAACCCTCTTCCCACCCGCCTGGATTTTTCCCTTTATTTTTTTTATCCCCCCACCCTTTTCCCCCTCGTTCAAAAGGAATCTTCAGTGGAAGGTCAGTGAGCCTCAGCATTGGCACAGCTCGGGGAGACTGGCAGCATTTTATCAGTTAGCAGCACACTAAAGCCAGTTGAAATATGCAGATAAACTGGAACAAATCTCCTGAAAAGCCCCCTGGTCCGCCAGCACTGGGTGAGGGGAGTTGAGCCTTATGCCCACACTGACCCACAGTCTGACGCTCTAGGTGCTGAAGCCAATTGCCAGCACAACTGAACTGAACAGTAGAGGAAGCCTAGACAAGCATTTGGATGGATTACAAACAGAAACAATGCAAATGTCGGGCTACAGTCTCTCTCTCTCTCTCTCTCTCTCTCTCTCTCTCTCTGTGTGTGTGTGATCGAGCCGTCTGGCCCTGATGGGCTGAATCTCAGACCTGTGATGTGCGTATCATGTTTTGAACCCTGGTGCAACATGATATTAGTTTAAAGGGGCTGTCACACCACACTTTTGTGTTTCATTCACCTCCATTCATAAGCGCACAAAACCAAGAGAGTGGGTATGGGATATGCAAAGAATTATTTTCTTACACGGCATTCAAAAGTTCAAGTTTTGTGAATGCTGACCTGACAAATTCTTAGTCAAAAGTTGATTGATATTTACATCATAAACCTCTTGACTGAGGATCAAATCTGGAGGAAACTCATTTTGCTTTGCATTAGAATGTTCATTCAAATTAATTCAAAAAGAGCATCAAATCAGCATATTGTAAAGATTTCTGAAGGATCATGTGACACTGAAGACTGGAATAATGATGCTGAAAATGCAGCTTTTCCTTTATTCAGCATTTTCAAATGTTAAAATAGAAAACAGTTATTTTATATTTTGTAATAACTAATTTCACAGAATTTGATTAAATAAATGCAGCCTTAGTGAGCAAGACACTTCATGCAAAATATATACTATATCAACAGCTCAATTATTCTGATAATACTATGGTGTGTGTTGGATTAATGTCTTGCGCATCTAATCCGAATTTCTTGGATTTGCTAATTCCAAAATGTAATTTTAGAGCTATAAACGGAGGCTTGAGCCATATATAGGCCTATATATAAGGACCTTTTGTAATAACTGCACATTTGTCAACCAATTAGAATCAAGCATTCAACAGCCCTGTTGACACACACACACACACACACACATTGAATGTATGTATTATGCAACATATTGATGCAAATATTGTACTACATTATATGTTGATATTTAAATTAAACATGTTTTTTTATGTAAATATAAATACATATTTCAAGTGTGACGTCATGCCCAGTTGTTTAGATTTATTGTCTGAATGTATAGTGTGAGCTCCCCTTATTTGTGGAAAGAAAAAAAAAACTTGTATGTCTCTTTTAATGAGCCTTGAAAAATCTCACACATTAACATCTCACTCAGATCTAACACGTGCTGTGACACCTCAGCTCCTCAAGTATGTGGTGGTTATATCTCCGAAACCTCTGATCACTCGCGGTTTTGCTTCAAGCCGTTCCCATTATATATCCAAGTGTTTGAAACACAGGCTTTCTTTTGCCTCACCTGTGTTAAGATGAGATTACTCATTGCTAGAACTGATCATTAATTACAAAGAGAACAGTGTCCAATATGTAAACAGTGATTAATTGTTAACAAAAGTTAGTTAATGTGTACCTGAACTGTAATTATCTGTTCTGCACCACTACAAGAATCCCAACACAGGTGGGTAATTAACCCTAATTGCATTTACAATGTGAGGATCACAAGAGCAGAGAATAACTTTGTTAAAAAAAAATCAGCCTCCTTTGATGTAGGACCAGATATTTGTCAGTTGATTTATTCAAAACTCTTTTTTTTGGGGGGGGGGGGGGGGGGGGGCTCATTGTGTCTTTTTGTCTTTTTCACCTTTTATGGTTGGAAGCGGAATTCTTTTTTATATATCGCCTTTGTTTCAACTTCGTGAGCAAGACCCTGAAACTAAGTATTGCAGTTTTAATGGGATTTAGCTGCATGTATTACATGAAAAAAAAAGACTATGAATTCTCCTTAAATGTCCTGATAAAGATGTGTTTGATTGAAACTGCTGGCATGCGGTCGTTCAGCCCATTTGTGTAAGTTCACTGGTGCATATTGCTGACGTATACAATGCCACTGGTCCATGTATTTGCTCAATGGAGAGTCACTGGCGCATGTTTTATTCAGTCTATAGACTTGCTTTATTCAGTGGTCCACAGGGCCCAGTGTCTCTATGTCATTGAATGCATTTGACCATGTAACCCTGACACAGCAAAATCCACTTGTTTGATCTTCCATTGTGAATGACAGATCTTCACTTGGTTGTACTTTCCCACCCTCCTTTCAAGTGAACGCTGGTTCTGGTCTGAATCATGAACTTGAACTTTGTTAATTTTTTTTTATTCAGCACATTTTTTGGACTAAAACTTATCCTAAATTAGCATGTCAGGTATATAAATGATTCACACTAGTAGACAAATTGACTGGTCGCAAAAAAAATGGTCTGCCTTAAGGCGATCTGTCGACTCATAAAGGCAAACTTCTGACTATTTTGATTTTGAAAAATATGTAGTTGTGCACATTCATAGGTGAGAATTGCCATGGTTTGCCATCTGGATCTGAATGTTCCTAACATGAACATTACATATATTTAATAATCAGTGATTCTTCATTTAGCAGACACTCATCTCAAAGCAACTTAATGTTGTGGTGTTCGTTTCACGCAGCTTTTTTCTTTATTTCATTAACAAAACATGGACAAAGCAGCACTTTCATCTGCTGCGGATGTGTTGCAGGAGATACAAAAAAAATGCAAGTTGCTCACAATTTCCTCTGAGACGAGCAGCAATAAGAAATGCATGCTATAACAAAATAATGGGCAAATTAAAGGAATATTCCCGATTTAATATCTACTACATTTGTGGTATAATTTTGATTACCACAAAATATAATTTCGAACCTCGCTCTCTTAAAAAATAAATAAATAACCCTTATGGCTAGGCACTTAAAAGGAAATTGAATGGGGCCTTTTTTAGAGGGATCTAAAAGCAGAAAGGTGCAGCTTGTAATTTGTTAAAGCACTTACATTATTTCTTCTGTTAAAACAGTGTTATTTGAGATATAAAGCTGTTTAAATCATCATTTTTGGATTGTCATGACAGTGGTAAAGTTGAAAAAAATTGGATATAACTTCACGCAGAACAGATTAGCTATTTGTTCACGCTCAAATCATGTTGCAAAATCACCTTTTGAATGAGTATTTTAATGTTTACAGATAGGCCCCTTTTACTTCCATAATAAGTCTCACACTGTAATCCGTATTATTGCTTTTTCGAAGAAGAATAGAAGGACTTTAAATTGAAAATTATGTTTTAGCATTATGCCACAAATGCTGTCGATTAAGCATAACTTTTTTGGGATTCTACAATAGTCCTTTAAATAATACCATATATATATATATATATATATATTTCTGCATTAAAAGCAATTCACTTCTGCAATTTAGGCCAGTTATTTTTATTATTATTAATTATATATTATTATTATTTATACAAAAAGATTTTAGTGCTGAACTATGATACCCCCTCATTTTGCCCATTTCATTTCCATTTAAATGAATGTGCTTATTCTGTTTTTATATACGCATACAAATATGGAGTTCTGTTGGCATTCATCCTTCTATGTTACCAGAGAACCCATCAGTAAAGTATCAAGCTGTTATCAATATACATATTGACACTATATCACAGTGCAGCGACTCTCTGTGTTTCCTTTTTCTCAATTTCTTGCTCTTTTTATAACTCCCATTGGTGGAGCAGAATAAAACTTTGATGGCGTTTTTGTGCAGTCTACTTTTCACGGCTGCTCTCCCTCGTCGGGGATCAGAGGACATGTCCTTCATTTTCTATTCCTCTTCAAAAATGTCTTTTTCTATTCCTCTTTAAAGCCTAAACATCTTTGATCCATTTGCTTCACGGGATGAGTGGCAGTGCCTGACCCACTTGGCTTTTGGCTTTATGTAATGAGCCCTCCGATTAAAGAGCGCACCATGCAGGAACATTGTGCTGTATAAGGAGTTTTGTCATCTCATCCCACACTTACTGCCTATCTGTCTCTCTCCTTACACCCTCAGAATTCAGATGGGATCACATAGAAAACAAGAGGTATTATGCTGATGTAACATATGCATAATTTGGTCAAAACCAAATATTGCGATTCAAACTTTGATGATATAAATATTTAACATTTTCATATTGCTTATATTGCTTAAACCGACGCAAAAGAACTAGCGCTGATGAAAGCCGACTGTGTTGTCATCTTGGAAAAAAATATGTGCTTGAACTCTCAGAAAGGACTACAGGCGACTGTCAACTAGCACTGACGTTATGTTCTATATTTGTCATTCAAAAAGGCAAAGTGAAACTAAGACTGCAGGTATACAAACCATAAACAAAGTAGCACTTTCCGACTGTTTTGAATATCAACTATGCTGATCACATTCTTTATTACATTCCGCTCATGTTATTATGAACATATTTGCGCACTGAAATGCTCATTTAAGGTGACGTAAAATTAGAACATCCGTCTGTGCCGTCATGACTTCTTTGCTTGCTTTCATCACTTTTATTCTAGTTTGCTAAACTGAACAGCCAATCAGAGTTCTCTCTCTCACAGACGGCTTGATGCCGATTCTACATTTAGTCGGACAGCATCCGACTAAAGCCAAACGGTGTGAAAAATACCGAAAAAACTAAGTCGGCCGACACTCAAAAACGGCCCTACGTTGTCCCTGGCTTTACATGTCAAGGCTAAAATCACATAAAACAGTAGCTCTCATGTTCATCAGCTAAAACAAGTGGGTTTTGGATCCAAATTAAGACATGTTTGTTCTACTACCATGCTCTACTGTTAATAGAATGAGTCCTGAAGGCCTTTTCTCAGAACTAAACTCAGATCTTTCAGTTAAGCCAATAGGGAGCTGACAGAAAACGATCTTATTGCTTTCACATTTGTACTTGGATTTGAAGGTACATACTACAGTTTTTATTAATTAAATCATACCCTTTTGCATACTAGGCCTTATTGTAGTCTCAGTTTCATTTAGATGAATTGTGAAGCTGAAGTAGAAGAGGATATGTGTTTATATTAGCAAGGCAGCAATTAAAGAGGATGATGCATCTATCGTCTTTAACACACTTGTTGGATAAACAAGCTTCTCTGTCTATATTAAACTTGTGCATTGTGTTAAGTACATTAACACCAAAATGTCATTCATCTGGCCTTGATAACTTCCATGTTTTTACCACTTTAGTCCAGATCAGAACTTGACAGATCCTATGGTTTTCTTTGAATCCTAATCACAATCACATAACAGCTTTGCATGTATGCCACTGTTGTAAAGTAAGCGTCCACCAGATCACAGTCGGTTAGCATTGATCACTATCCTCAAACCAGTCAATGCATGCAACCTTTTATGTAGTTGAAGATTAATGTATCAGAGGTTTGAATCAGCATACGTCTTTGTTGTTTACGTTTAGAATTTGGAGCAAAAAACCTCTTTGACTGTATGCCGTGAATGGCGTGTTCGCTTCCCTTTCAAGGCAGAAATCAATATGCTGTGTGTGTGTCCCTGTGGGAGAATGGAAGACGCATTTTGTCTCTTTGTGTGTGTGGCATAGTGTACTGTCATAATGAGTCTATAGGGTAGACTCATTTTATCCAGGCTATTGTGATTGAAGCCTTAGCTGTCGGAGGTAAAAAGCTTTCGCCGTCCTTTAACATTCCCAGTCTTTTCTTTTACAACAGCCTTGCTCTCCTCTGTACCACAGACCATTTATTTATGTAATTTTACATTTTGTGTAAAATAAAAACTAGTTGCTGAGCCACATGGGTCAAGTTGGACATGTAGTTTTTGTACCCATTTCTCATTTCCTTTCTGCTTTCACAAAATGTACAGCACATAAATTCACATTCCATCTGGGCTTTATCCATCCTGCCCTAAAGTGTGGGATGAGCTGTTACGAATAGAAAAGAGTTCAACAGGGTTCAATGAAAAATGGAACAAAGTTCTGCAACATCAACCATTTTGTAATCACATTATCATCCCAGACTTGACCATGAGGACTTCTGGGGATTACAGCATATTAGAGGCCTACATTTGCCCCCCAACTACTGTTAACCAGCGAAGACGCAATGTCGGCAGCGTCTTTTCTGTATCTGATTTCTTTTTTGAGATTCTGATAGAGGGTGAGCGCTACACTAGAATGTGATTCAACTTCATAATAAATATTTTCTCTTTCTCTTACTTTGATTTTGTTTTCATATATCATGATGAGTATAATATTTGTAAACCTTGTCTTTGTTTAAAGTGCTCATTAAACATCTATTTTAATGTATTATGAAACAGCACTTCAGGCAATGGTAGGTCAGAATTTCTAGAATGAATTGTAAAAAAAGAGCTCAAAATACAGTGTACTGTGTATACTGTGTATTGACTATACTATATATATATATATATATATATATATATATATATATATATATAGTGTCATAGTCAATGATTACTAAGTCAAGAGTTGAAAAGTCAACGAGTATCCACACTTGTGTTTAAACATGTCTTTCCTGGTACAACCCAAGTGTCTTAACACAGTAGTGTACATCCTATTGACCACCATGCTTTATCACGCAGTCAGACAGAGGGCAGCGACAGATTAGGATCTTGGGACATGGATCTCATTGAGCCATATGGTGCATCCTATAGCTTAAGCAGAGGATTAAACCTAGACCCGTAACCCTTCAGATGGACAGCAATCACGTGCCTCCATTTGTATCAAGCTCTAGCATTTTGTTTATTTATAAATGCTGCATTTCAACAAAACTTACAATTCAGGTTCCAAATCCTAGATTTAATTTTCTAGTATTGCAAATAATTGTGCTATATGGGGACATCCCTCTGCCCCTTCAGTGAACTTTTGGGGGTTAATCAGGGTAAGACCTGATCATCAGATTGTTTCCTGTATTTTTCCTCAGGATTTGCTGGTAGTTACTCGCAGAGCTGTGAGACACTAGATGAGACACTATTCAAGCTATGGCTTCAGGGAAAGGATTAGGAGTTTGTCTCTCCAACATTTAACTTGTTACACGTGAAAACCAACCATCCCATGGAAACACAAGGGCGAGTAAAATGGAAGGGAAAAAACTGCATTGGACAGCAAATTACATACTCAATGCAATTTGCTGCTTTGACGTGGTGTTGTTTGGTTATTGTCTCACGGTGCACATCAGCAAATATGAATTTGCAGCAATGCATACAAACTAGCAATTTAAAGGGACCGTTCACCAAGAATGAAAATTCTGGCATCATTTGCTCTCCTTTTTTTGCTCACCCCTGTATACCCATGTATGACTTTGTTTCTTCTGTGGGACACAAAAGATGATATTTTGAATTATGTACTTGTTGCTCTTTTCCTTGTAACTAATGAACTGGAGTTTCAAGCTTTAAAAAAGAATGCAGTAGCACCATAACAGCTCTGTATCTCAAATTTTCTGAAACCAAGCGATAGTTGTGCATAATTTTTTTTTTTTTAAAACATACCAAAATTTAAGTTGTCATTTACTGAGAACCTTCCCCTCCAAAATTGGCAGGAATGAAAATTCTAGAGAATATATTTTGTCTAAATGCATTTTATTGATCAAATGTGCATAATTTTTTCATCCTCATTATTTTGAATCAAAATTAAATCAAAATGTTTAGCTTGAACTTCCTCTGAAATGACAGGGCTTCTCCAGTTATTTTGTCCACTTAAATCCCGCCTTTTTTTTAACTCGCATTCAGATCTGCCTCCATCCAATCAACAACCAATTTATAGAGCCCTCCATCCTCTTTTTTTTTCTCAATAATATGTATCTCTCGGATGTACATTGCAGTACATTACATTCTACTTTTGTTTCATCACGACTTTAACTCGAGAACCGTTGAAGCCGAATCAGAGTCAGTGAGTTGATTTGAGTGAATAGATCATTTCCACAGGAAATAGTTCAAGAATCTGATATTGTTACCTCAGATTTTCAGAACTGTCACACTTTCATGGTGCCTTTGCATCTTTTAGCATAGCCGCAAGATGTATTTTTCTTGAAAGCTACATTCATTGTAATTGCATGGAAGCGACCAGAATATTCTTGTGTTTGTATTATATATAGTTTGCATAATATAAATATTTTGATGCATGCATCTGCTTTTAGTAGTTCCATCAGAGTGTCAAGTGTTTTGTAACATTTTGTTTAACCAATCCTTTAATAAAATGAATACAGTATAATGTCGAAGTGAACATCTTACCCAGCCGTCTTTGAGCTCTCTCAGCAGAAAGTTAACATGGACAAATCTGTTGATCCGCAGTGGGTTTGTTAGCACTCAGATGCACAGAAGAAGTGTGGGAGAACTCCTTATTATCAGCAGCAGTCTGCTTCTATCAGTCCATCAGCGCAAATAAATGGCTCACTGACGAGCCCCTGCCAAGCCGCGCAACACAACTGTCAACATCTACTCACTCCTTTCTGACAGGGGCCCCATCTGAGGATATTAGACTTATTATTTCCTTTTTTTTCCCCTTTTCTCATCCTCCTGCAACAGCTCTCCCCATTTTGCCTCAGAAGAGATGTGCTATGAGTGTTTCATGCAACCAATTTATTACATTTGGAGACTAATGGGGCGCTTTGCTTTGACAGCTTTTGATAAGGGAGGGTGAGAAGTCTCTGCTTCTGCCGAGGGTTATGGGAACTGCAGGAGTCGTGATAATTACTATCAAAGCAGCAGTAATACACATAATAAAATACTCCATTTGAGAACACAAATCAATTAATTAGGACGCTGTGTGTCATCCCATGTTATGTTGTGGTGTTGTTTTTTTAAAGACTGGTTCATTTTTCTTTAAGATAACATTTAGTGCATCTAGTTAAATTTCAGCACATGTTTTGATGCGTGTGCAATTGTGGCGCGCACCAGCCCCACCTCCCCCACCGTGTGTTTTTTTTTTTTTTTTTTTTTTTTTTTATAAAATTTGAATTTAATGAAATGCACATTTAATATGATTGTTATAAAAAACAGTGGGCGAGGGAAACAATTGCACAAGAATGCAATGAGAATATATTAAGAACTTACATAATTGCTCATGATGATTAGAGAAGAAACATCCTTGAACGTCCTTCTGCTCCATAATCAGCCTCAAAATTAAAATATTTATTTGTTTCCCTTTTTGCTGGAAAAATAGGATATTATTTATATAATTATGTAAACAACGCTGACACCTGCCCCCCTCCCTTTTTTCCAGCATGCTTTTAGAGTGCGGCAGTGACCTTGGCTCATCTCCCACTCTTCGGCTTGACAGATACAAACTTTATTAAGCATCAACGGGACGAGACGCAAACAGCCCGTGACACCCGTGCATTGAGTATTAGGGAAATATCGCAATTAGCGGCTGATTTCCTACAGCTAAAGCATTGAGAAGAAGGGTAATAAGCAAGGTTTGTTTGTGGCCTGGAAAGCCATAATTATAAACTGCTTTGAGAGCGCTGTGCTCATTGTGCCTCGGCGTAATGAGATAGGCTGCACTGATCCCTCCATGATGCTATTAGCTGTAATCCCAAGTCTTCTCTTCCTCCCACACCCAACAGCCCTGCAGGGCCTGCTGCCACCCCAGGTGCATCCTCTCAGACGCCGCCCTTTGGTGCGCCCTCCGACAAGCGCCGACACGGCTTGATTGTGAAGAGTCTTCAGCTGAAACATGTGAAATGCAAATGATGTCTGTTTTAGCGTTCGCTCTTTTGTGATAAAAGAGTCCGCAAGAAGGTCGAGTTAGACTCCGGCCTAGTAAGCTTCAAAGTATTCTCTCGCGAATACTTGAAACATCTTTTTAATATATTTTGGGGCTTTATATCTGTGGGCTGATGAGGCTTGCCGTAACACACCTGTCAGTGTGTGATGTGTTAAAGCCTCTCTGTCCTGCGAGGAGTTGGCAGGAATGCGCTCTCCCTAGCTGTCTAATCGCAATGACCCCCAAATGGCCCACCTTATCACCTCTCCCTCTGAGAGGCAAACAGAGAGTGAGTGGAAAACATGGCCTTCGCTGCATGTGTTTGAGTGGGTTTAGGACTTATCTAATCAGCAGGGGGTTTGCTGTCCATCCCCTCATGCACAAGCACTCACCATCCTGCTTCGGTTCCAAAGCCGTGTATGTGTGCGTCTTTCGGTAAACCTATGAGTAAGCTTGGCCAGTTGTCAGTAGCTGAATGTATTTGTGTACTAAAGTAATTCCAAACCTGTATGAGATCCTGTAAAAATAGTTTTTTGTCCTTATAATGAAAGTCAATGGGGTCCAATGGTGTTTCGAACCCCACTGACTTTCATTATATGGAAAAAAAAGAGTTGAAACATTCTTCAAAATATCTTCCTTTATTTACTCTCCCTTGAACTGTTAACTTGACTGGATGACTGAATTCCATTTGAGATTGGAATCACTAATCTGTAAAACCCACATTTCAAATCCATGGTACTGTATAATCCATCTTTGTTGGCCTTGTGCTGTTCTCCTAAACACGTCTATACTGCACATCACGGCCAGCACTAAGGGAAATGACGGCTTTATCGTATGGTTTAAGAATGCTCACCCTCGCTAGAAGAGTGAGTGAGTCTGGCGCCAGCCTCTGCTTGAAACGCCCAAGAAACATCGTAATGAATTGTGCTGGGCAGCTATTGGTGGGTAATTAGTATAGCTTACATCACAGATGAGAGAGTCAAGTCTAGGTCAGAAAAAAAGACTTCAAGGGTCTTAACGGGTTAAGGTTGGAGGCCAAACTCTCCCCTTTGACTTTAATCGGATGCCATACCTAGGGAGATTTGCAGAAATGCAGAAATCCGCACTGACCTTTGGCCATGAAGTGTCGTTGCTGGTCACATGTTGGTTCGGCTCCTGCTGGAACCGACAGCAGCCTTGGGGCATTGTGGGTCCTTCCAGGGATGTTTTAGCCAGAGTTTGGGCTGTTCCTCACCCCCTTACACCCCAGCAGCTCCGGGACACAAATGGAATGCTACTGCTCTGAGGGCTCTGTTTGGTAAGCCTGCCCTCTGTATGTCCATGTTCATTCAAACTCAGTCATTTATGATATTTTCACTCAAAGAAGTGTGTGAGTTGATGAGCACTGACAGTTATTAAAGAGTTAGCAGCAGTAGTTGGCTTTCACAATGACTCCAGCTGTAGAAGCAAAGGCCAGCTTTAAAATGGAATTCACACTAATATATGACTTGTGTATGACCTGTGTGGTAATTCTAATCCCTTTTTATGATAATATTATTATAAAAAAATATACTATATATATATATATATATATATATTTATATATATATATAATTTTTTTGCTTAAAGGTTACAAGCCAAATACAACATTACCCCCCCCCCCCCCACATTCAATAGGTGAATTCCCAAAAAATATTCTGACCATAATTATGTTTTACATACTATTCTTCTGTACTTTACATTATTTCCTTAAATATTTCAAATAATAATTAATTATATTAAATATGTATTTAGAAATGTATATAAAAATTAATTTAGTCTCAATGAGAATTACTTTTGCATATCTGCAGCAGATAACAAAAGTCATAGTGTCACTAGCAGCACCTCTCTGGGAAAAAACACCTCATATTTTTTGGGAACATGATTGTGTTGCTCATATTGTTGTGTAGGAGTGCCAGTCACTATATGAGTCAATTCAGGGTCAATAATTAACTCCAAATAATAATAATAAAAATAAACATTTGGCTTCCTAAAAATAAAAAAAGTAATATTTTTTTTTTACTTGATTCACTCAAGATTAAAAAAAAATAGAGAGAAAATTGGAAAATTATTTACGTACACTGAGACATTAACTATGCATTTGCAATTCCTTGAAAATGACCAAGTTGGCATAGCGAATTTGAACCCCATTTGGTGCTAGGCAAGCATGAATGTTGAACACAGTATGATTTTTTTTTACATTTTTTAGGGAACAAGTTAACAAAAAATAACCTGTCCCCAAGCTTTATAATGTAAGGCTTTTTAACAATGTTGTTGTCTTATTGTAAAAGCTTTGGTTCTGTTTTAATGACATGAAAACAGTGTAATTATTTTTAGCCTTAACTCAATGTTGCTGATTTTTAATACTTGTAAGGAATGTTCCTCAAACTGGGTGAGTTTAACTTTTTTTTTTTAAACCCCAAACAAATGACTAGAGGTCAATGACACAACAACCTGATATGAAATGACACGAGACAATCTTTTGCTTTGCTGGTTTTACAAAACTGTCAGTTGCCCACATGAGATTGAGTCCTGTGGCATGAGTTAGGGCCTCTCACTAGATCTCTCACATTTAATCCCAAATTAAACTCTGATTTCCTCATCTGTGTGGTATTTGTTGTGCAGCATAACAGTGTTTCTTTGACCTCATTCACCTCTTCCATCTTTTTTTTCCTGGAAAATGATATTACATAGTTTAGGTCATCATCTTCTTTTATGCCTTGCTACTGTAATCCCATTTTCTGTGTCATCTGGTGGTGTCAGCAGATGGTGGTCCGGGGAGGCAGTTTGACACCCAACTCACAGCTGTCTGGCTGGCCTGACAGGCCTCCTTTGTCTCTCAGTCATCACTCCAGAATGGCGCCTCTCCGCCTCATTGTGTCTCTATTTAACCCCCTCTCTTTTTGAGTGTTTCTACTAAAACGTGTGTAATATATGCAGCAACATAACTGCCAAAGTTCTCCAATCACAAATAGGAGTCTCTTTTCTTTCCCCCCTTATGGTCTGTATGTTTTTTGTCTGGGTTTTTTGCGTCGTGGATTGTCATTTCTCTCGATTTCTCTCTGTGGCTCACCCTCATTTTCTCCCGGTGTGTTAATGAAAATGTTAGAGTTTGATAAAGAGAAAGAGAGGGGGCTCAGTGCGGCCCCCTGCAGAATCCCGCGCTCTGGCTTGCTTCCATGCCCATGGTCGCTTGGCTTTACTTAGTTCCAGCTCAGTGCCTGCGGCAGGCTGAACAAGCTCAGCTTTAGATTGACCCCATGGCCCAGGGCCACTCCTACCTCATTCCTATGATTATCTTTGATATTCTTTTTCTCTCCCTCTTTTTTATCTTCTCTTTTTGTTGCTGTTCCCTCCCCCTCCTGGAATATCTTTATAACACTTCATTACAGAATTAATTTGTCAAGTGAACACTATAGAGACGGTGGGCAAAAGAGACTTGAGAATGAGACAGATAACTGTGCGTTCTCAGCAGGTTTGTAAGAAAAACATTCATATAGAAGGAAGGAAGGGAGGGAGGGAGGGTGGGGGTTCCAAAATCACCATTGAATTTAAATAGTGTCACCTATTTTCTCACCTTCAAATTGTATTTTAGATTTGTATAAGAAACTGATTCTCATATTTGTGGATCACTTTCTATTCTCACATATCATCTGTGTAAATATCATTATCCCTAATTTGAACTGCATTCGTTTAATTTAATTACATTACTTGTGTATTGATTTGCCCTGTTGGTGTAGTTCTATCACAAATAGTTTTTTGTTGTATTTATTTCATTTAAATTTTTTACTCATATTTAACTGTTGCTTTAACAAATGTCTCATTCATTATTGATTCTGAATCTAAATTCATAAATGCATGTGGGGGTCAGTGCAAAAGGTCATCTATCTTAAGGCATTTCAGGTTCTCAGAGAAGTGCTTACCTCTAATTAATATCAGTTGACTTGTAAATCAGAACTAGGAAACTTTTGACCTGTTCATTTATGGCTCTTAAACTACAGTTTGCAAAATGAAATGGTAAGGAACATACTTTTTTATATACACTACCGTTCAAAGTTTGGGGTCAATTTGTTTTTTGTTTTTCTTGTTTTTTTTTTTTAAAGAAATGAATACTTCTCTTCAGAAAGGACGCATGAAATTGATATAAAGTGACAGTAAAGACATTTATAATAATGCAAAATATTTATTTTTTTAATGAAATGCTTTTCTCTTGAACTTTCAAAGAATCCTGAAAAAAATGAATCACTGTTTGCATAAAAAATATGAAGCAGCACAACTGTTGTCAACTGTGATAATAATCATAAATGTTTCTTGAGCATCAAATAATCATATTAGAGGGATTTCTGAAGGATCATGTGACACTGAAGACTGGATTAATGATGCTGAAAATTCACATTTGATCACAAGAATAAATTATATTTTAAAATATATTCACATAGAAAACAGCTGTTTTACATTGAAATAATATTTAACAATATTACTGGGTTTGTTTTGTATTTTGAATCAAATAAATGCAGCCTTGGTGAGCAGAAGAGACTTCTTTTAAAAACATAAAAAATCTTACCGACCCCAAACTTTTGAACGGTAGTGTATATTTTGTCTTGTGCTTTTTTTAGGGACTCACTTTGTACTGTATTGTTGGGAATATTCTAATTTTATTTTCTGTTGTCATGAAAGCATTTTTTTTTCTCTGACATCCAGTATTTAGACACCCATCCGTATTTGGTATACTGAAAATGATAATGAAGTGGATGATAATGCCCATTGTGCAAATTTAATGTGGTAAACATAACTTGAATTAGATTTATATTTATATTTATAGCAATAAACGTATCTGTTTACATTTTTTTGTAATGTTAGTGTAACACATTATAAGATTGACAACATTTTTATATCCCCAGGATTTACAGACGTGTGGTTATATACTGGTACTGGTGTATTAAATTGGATTTATTGATAATATATAAACCTTGTGTATTTAAAACTCTAAAATTCTGTTTAACACTCTAACAGAAAGTTTCTGTTTCGTTTGTGTGACTGACAAACGTGCATCACATTAAGTTTTAATTTGAGTTTTTTTAGTATTTACAGTAAGCATTTTTTAAAAAAAATGTTGTTTAATACATCATAAACAACACATAGGTCTATTAATGCATGATTTAGACTTAATAAATGTTTAGATCATGGCTTTTAATATAATGTTAAATGGCTATAATTACTCATTTTATCCTCAGAAATGGTATAGCCTACTTAATAGAGGTATTGGTATTGATACTGGCCTTGATAGTGCTTGTTATCGGATCCAAAAGAATCTATCTGTAAAGAAGTGCTTCTTTTGGTGGTTGATTCACTGTTCAGTTTGTTTGTTAGCTCATGCGGTGAGCTTTCCTCAGGTCTGTGTGCTGTGTACACATTTAATTGCTCAAGTTCCAGTCATCAGACAGCTTGTCCGTGCACTGAGTGAACTGTCCCAGACATGCTGCGTGAGGTGTTTGTCTGTTGTTGCACAGACAATCAATACTCTTCCATTTAAAGAAGTCTAAGGTCAGGCCTCTGCACTGATAATGTGAATTGTTTTGTTAGATAGTCAAAGGTCAGATAATTTTTTTTTTTTTTCAACCGCTTCCCGTCTGGAATTGATCAGTTTCATCTCCTGGTGGGGACGACCACTGCCATCAGCTAACTTATCTTAACTTACTGCACATCTCACTGTAGGCTATACAAGTTTTGTTGATAAAAGCTACATTTTCTCAAGGTTCATATGTACATTAGAGTGTGGCTGTATATGGCGGTTTCTTTTACCGTGAGCACTTTTGACAATGTACAACATACTTCACATGAGTTATTTTTCTTTTTTTTGTTTTAATAATCCTTTTTTTAATTATATTAAATTTTAATTAATTATAAATTATTTTGTTTGTTTGTTTGTTTTTGCTAATTTCATATCTAGCATTTATGTATAAATTTACACTATTAAATATGTTTTGTTTATTTTACATTATTTGAAAAAATAAAAACAAAGCTTTAATGGAAATGACTGCACAATCAACTTTTCAAATATATATGTTTTATGTTTTCTTGACATGTCTTATATTTAATCTCATCTGAAGCTCTTCAATGACAAATCAGTCTCCTCTGTGAAAAAGTATGTTTGATAAACGCTTGATAAAACCTTATTAGGCGCAACATTTTTGCTTTTGATAAATGATGCCCGATGGACAATTGTCTTAAATTTGGTATAAATCATTGTCACAAAATGAATATTGAAGATTCATAGTTTAGATCAAAGACTCTAATGTAGATATGAATTTAAAACAAACCGTTTGAGAAAAAAAAAATATATATATATATATATATATATATATAAGTTTCAGTGTGACCTTATAACAAAAAGAAAAATGTTTTCTTCAAAATGAACCTCTGGGTCATAAACTGTCATCATTGAAGAAACACTATACGTTTTTGTATCCCTATGTACAGAACAAATTTGCCGTTTTTGTGAATGTGTGAGTAGGACCTATTAAGTTTTGGGTCTGTTATGATGAATGTGTGAAATAATGGAGGGTTATGGGGGTGATGAGGTCTCACTCACTTCAGTCTCAGTGTAAGAGAGGCCTGAGCTACGCTTCATCATTCAACCATTAGTGCTCCACACAGGTGGCTGTTTGTTTATCCACATAATCAAAGTCAGACAGAAAAGCATACAAATAGAGAGAGAATATTGCTACTGTTGTGTCTGCTGCCGTGTTACACAGACAATAACAAAAAACATCTAAAAAGACAGTAGAATCTTTGTATTTGTTAATGGTGTGTTTAGTGTGGCACCTGCACTGACAGGGCTTTATAGGCATTCATTCACTTTCACTCAACAAAAAAATGCATTAAATAAATGAATGCATGACATTTAAAGTAGTATACAATATAATCATTTCATTTTTAATCTAATGAAATAATAATTGACAGCATTTCAAGTAGGAAGTAATGGGTATGCACAGTGTATTTATGTATGTTTATAAAGTATAGGTTTCCATCTGTTACTCTAGTGGTTGATATGATTTGCCTGCATGAGGAAATTAACATTTGTAAATGTTGTTGGTTGTTTTAATTGCTTCAGACATCACTGAGATGTCTGTGAGACATTTCTTTGTCTGCTTTAGTTTTCATGCATACCAGCTGTTTGAAATTACGAGTACAAAATGCAAAGCATTTCATATATTAACTCTTCTGAGATATGTTTATCCTCATATACCCTCCTAAAATGGGAAGACTTTAGGAAGGTGAGCTATTTTTTTTTTTTCTTCAAGCAACAAACATACCATGAACTCATATTTAATGGCAAAAATGGGCCTGTTCAATAATTCTAGTGTTCGACTTTGTATATTTTCAAGGGTTAATGAATGGCACTTTTATTGATCTTTATGGGAAATGTTTGTTTGATACAGGAATCGTTTAAGGGGTGTTGGTGGGGAATGGCAGTGCTCGCCGTTAGCCTAGACTCTCCAAGGGGCATAGAAGAATCAAAATTGCATATTGACAAAAGGGCTCGGGTGAGTGAACCCCGGCAGCTTGAAATAAACTCATGCGGCGTAGTCATTACTGCTGGCTACCGTGGTCTCCCTCAACCTTGAGCCAGTCGATAAGCTATTATAACCATGCAAATTGTGGCCAAATCAGAGTCCTGACATATTGGAATTATGGTCTCCCTCAGCCACTGCCTTATACATCATTATCAGACCACTGGCAACAATATGCAATATGCTTACTGTTGTTTCCTCTGTACTTTTTCATTAGGGCTAAAAGGATACTGTAGTAAAATGAAAATAAATGTCTTTGTAGAGCGAAAGGCAGCCGTAGTCCTTTTGCTCACAGAGGGCAAGACCGGGTGCCAAGTCATTTCGGTCAGGGCAGATACCTCAGCGGTTGGAATGATGTAACATGGTGTAAAAACTATGTAAACACCCCAGTGTCCATGTCCTTGAGAATGTCAATAGGTTCGCATTAGCGTACAGAGAGAGTCGTGGGTCAGGGTGGGCAAAGCGCCACCGATTTGACAGCGTAACCTGCTGTGTGTGAGGGTCGATAGCCTCTGGTCTTCATACATTATCAGAGCCTGGGGTCGTTATAAATATGGCGTCCGTTGGACTAGAGGTCCTTTAGAGACTACTAGCATTGTGGTTTTGGATTCTCCTGGGGTTATTTTTCAAGAAAATGCAGAACTTTCAATATTGCCTCATATCCTCAATCATACCTGCTTGGAGTACATTTAAGCGCATCAATCAAAGTTTATGGATGACTGATCATTTGTTTAGTATGACTTCCTCTCACAGTTGCCCAGCGCTTGAATGGCTGCTTTGATTTACGAAACCTTCCAGTGTATTAAGTGGATTTAGAGGTGACAGCGCATTGATTTGTTTCCACTGTCAGCTTGCTCTTTTGAGGAGCCCAGCAGAGCGCAGGTTTCAACCTGCAGCTTCGCAGGCTTCGATTCTCCAGGCTCTCTGCATTCTGAAATACCTGAATTTGTTCCACCAAGGTTTCCGATCGCTCGCAGATGGGCAGCGATTAATCAGAGAGGTAACTGTGAAGTAGTTTGCAATTAGACGGCAAAGCTCTGAAGCATGCTAATTGAATCAGAAAATTAGAGCGACTGCACAGTAATTGGCCAGTTCCCATGCAGCAGGTGCCAGCCCACTCGACTGTGGAACAAGGTATTTAAGTCACATTAGCCAGAGTAAAAATATTCCTTGATATGGAACAGTTAGATTTTCTGCTCGTTTTCACCGACTATGTCACCGTTGGCGAACCAAGCTGCCTCGCGGCGCAATTACGACAAGCACCGGCGCACAGGAAATCGACTTTCCACAATCCGCCTCCTCTCCTGGAAGAAGTGGGAGAGAGAAAAAACAGTGTGACAGGAAGTCGCAACTCATTAGCAGTGGCTGCAGCAGCGTGCGGGAGCTTGGATTTACCAGTATGCCCCTTTTTTTTTTTTTTTTTAAACACTACCTGAGCTGAGATGGAGGCTAGTCGATGCCATCTGTGTGTTTGTGGTTTTCCTTATGTGACTGGAAACACAATTGCCCCCCCCCCCCCCCCCCCTCATCAGTTAACATTTAAAATGCCTGTACATTTGATTGACAATTGTGAGAAATAACTAGCTTTGATTTTGTATGTTTGAGAAATGCATGCAGTCTCCATATGAACTCTATAACACCTAAGCCATATCTATCAGATCTACATAACACCTCTTGCTTTCTGTGGTTTAGAGACCAATGCATCATTTATTACTGATAAACCCTGTGAAACTTGAAAGGCTCATAGGTGTTGCTTATCTTCCTGTACCTATATGTGCATTGTCCAGAGGAAGAGTTCAGTCTCTTTCATTGCCGCCAACTCCCCCTCTTCCTGACGGCGTTGGCAAACATGAAAAAACTGAGGTGAATTAAAATTGATCACTTTGCAAGTCTTGGTTTGTGCGCTACCAAGAAGTTCTTGGGATATGGTGACATGACAGATTGAGCGAGGAAGAGAAAGAGGAGGAAAATCCCCTGGCGGAAGCAAGCAGAACTTTTAAACCCTGCTGGGTGCCAGTCCTGTTTGTGAGAAGAGCCCTGAGTTTGACTTCTGATTCTCTCTCTCTCTCTCTCTCTCTCTCTCTCTCTCTCTCTCTCTCTCGCTCGCTCGCCAGTTTCCCGGCTTCCTCAGCATGCAGGGCTTGCTCTCTCCCCCCTCTTTGATATCTTCATCTGTTCTGCCAAAGCAACGGGCTGGCTGACATGTGAACTCTCGACGAAAGTGGATTATTTTCCCTGTCTCTCACCCCAAATGACATATTTAAAACAAAACAATCGCCTCACAACATGGAAAGGTTATTACTGATTTAATGGCATTTTGGGCAATATAATTTGAGGGAATTTAGATATGCATTTTTGTTTTGTTTTTGTGTATTACCAAAATAATGACAGTTTTCTGTATGCCATTGTTAAAAAAAACATATAGCCCCGCCCCAAACTCTCGTAATCCGTTGAGCCTGATGCTAAGTTAAGCCTTATTTTTTAATATTACCTATTTAATATGAATTAATACATTCAACAGAAAGAGTCTTTAATGCATCCTACTGTTAATCAATGATACAAATACCTCAGCACTTGAAGACAAGGACTATCATGAGATCATTCAATAAGTAATGAGCTGAGAGCTTTATCTCATGCGGTCTTGTTGGACTATCAATGTGATCAAGGAACGAAAAAAAGTTGTGAAGGTCATGTCTGTTCTTTCGCCCTGAAAACCAGGACTGACCCACAGTGCATCCAAGAAGAACCTAAGACTCAGAAATGAGCCAGATTAGACCTTTACTTTTAGTATATACTGTAAATATTGAAATATAGCTACATCAGGTTTTATTGCAGTTAAATTATATATTTGCAGAAAAGCTATATTTTACCAAGCTTTCATTGTTGCAACAATTAGAGTTCCATGCTAAGTCAGCTTAGTCAATGTTAATGGCTGTAAATGAGTTGGCACTAGAGCAGGAGCATTAGCACGTTTCAAATTAAATTCTCAGTCTCACCAGACTTGTAGCTGGAGATACTAATATAGCAGAACATTGTGCATTAACTTCATCCGCTCAACACTGCACAGGTGCCACCGAGCTGTCTTAGGGCTAATAAAGAATCGTTTAGCATAAAGTAAGAGTATAGTGACCTGGCGTTGAGCTGTCTCCAGTTAAGGGGACATTTAGGCCATGGACCATCTGATAGAGAGACCCCTTGCACTGGAAGTGGAGTATATCTTACATGCATCACTAATGCAATTAGTCATCATGGTTGACTTGTTACATCAGGTACTGTATTCATGGAAGAGGAGATATCCTGTCCTTAAGTCACACTGTAGGGACAGCAGAGATGTGGGGTAAAGTGTCTGAGCGCAGGTCAAGTTAAGCAGGATGGATGCTTTGCTCTGCATCGATAACACGTAACCCAATTAGCTTTGCTGCACTCATCTTGGTGGTGAAATGACTCAATGGAAAGTGATGACATGGGGTCAGTGTGAAAATGTACAAGTTTTTGTTGTGTCTGTGTGTGAGAGTGCTTATGCCTGTCTTTCCTGCATTATCAAAATGAAATAAAATGGACCCCGTCAAGGCTGCAAGATTAATCGGAATAAACCCAAAATCATGTGTGAATTTGAATAATTTTCAAATCAGAGTGTGAAGTGCAGCAAAGTTTTTTTTTTTTTTTTTTTTTAAGCTCAGAACTATCCTTTAATGCAGGTCACACTAATGATTTGTGTAACAGCGCCAAAATAATGTGGCCTTTCAGTGTTATTTTTTTTATTACTTTATTTATTGGCATTTATAACAAATATACAAAAGAAATTTACATCCACTATGTAACAAGGAAAAAATTAAGGAACATTTTTAACCCAATTCCACCATATCCCCCCTTGCCCTTTTCGTGGCTTTGAAAAAAAATAGCTAATAGTTTACATATATCACACAATCTATCTTCAAAGCAACTGACACATAGCAGCACAAATACTAATGTATGCAAGCAGATATAATTATAATATACAATAAACTAAAAAGATTAGTTAAAGTAAGTAACTGAATAAATAAATAAAAACGAAATAAATACACAATAACCATTAAATAAATAAGAGATAATGAAACCACCTAATATCTGCCTTAATCGGTCCACCTTCCATAGGTTATATTTGACTTGAAAGGTTAAACAAAGATAACAATCATCAGGAAACACACAGGTTTACAACAGAATATGAAGAGAGAGAGAAAAGGGCATTAACAAAGAGTTTAACCTGTTCAGATACTTAGTTAACCGTTTCTTAAGGACACTTTGAAGTCATTGAAATATGTTTGGAAGGGTGACCATATTTCAATGGTAAATTTGATTTTTTCAAGTTGAATGTAATATGTCACTTCCTTAAACCATCTACTATGTTGGGGGTCAGCACTTTTCCAGTAAAGAAGAATTAAATTATCTCGCTAACAGGGTTGTAAAAGCGATTACCTTATACAACAAGGGGTTAAGTTAAATTGCGACACCATACATGTCACTACACGGTTTAAAGAGATGTTTCTGAAACTCCTCCAGTCTTGGACATGGCCAAAACATATGGGCTGTTGTGGCCGGCAACTGTAAACATCTGTTACAAGCAGAACTAATGGTAAGATAAACCTAGATTGCGTAGTGCATAGTGTAGTCTATGTAATATCTTAAATTGAATGAGGTTATGTCTGGCACAAGGTGAAGATTGTGCACGGTTTAAGATACCATTCCATTCAATATCTGTCAAGTTCATGGCCAGATCAAAGTCACAACTCATTATTATTATTTTATAGTGATATTTATATATAATCACAATCTTTTGGGCAAAATTATGCAGCATACTAACAACCACAGCGAACCTTTTTAGTCCAATTTTTTTCACAATTTTCATCAGAAAATATCTCAGTCCTAGACCTTGTTTACTTTCTTAATGCACTTATAACTTGGTGTTAATGTGGACAATTCGTATTGCACTTTATTTTAAGCTTCAGAAAAAATCCAGTAATTTGCTCTTATTTTGAAGATAATTTACTTTTCTGTTGATATTCATGAATTATTCTTAATTCACTCTTCATTCTAGTATGTTAAAGGGCCACTTTTTTACAAATACATCAATTCCTGGTGAATTAAATCAAGTCCTGTCTGTTTTTTCCAAAGCTAAATGTGTTTTACCATTTCACTTCTTTTTCATTAAATATATGCTGTTTTACCCAGAAATACGTCAGATTATGAAAATTCAAATGTATTTAAACTCTATGTCTTGTCGACGTTATCATAAAGCATTTTGTGACACTTCACACTACAGATGACGATACAGATCACAAGTGCCTTTTAACTGTCAGTGTGCCGCTGTAATCCACTGTAAACAACCAATTCCCCCTCCACAGAGCTGGTGCAAGCTGCTTAGTTTTGTGGCTAAATCTCGGCCTCAACCACGCTCATTTCCAAAAAAGCCTCAATCAGTCCGAGGGGTTGGCCAGCAGGTGCATCCATGCATCCCAGCTTTTGCCTAATTCCATCTGGACCTAGAAAACAGTCGACTCCCCGCCCTCATCTCTGGGACAGTAGTCCAGGGTCACAGGCGATGCCAAAGGTGCGTGTGAGTGACGTGGCACACTGGCTGACCCTGGCTCTTGGCAGGGCCGCAGATTTAATGGGATTAGCTGGCTAATGCAGACTATGTTTCTGTTCCTTGCGCCTAGGCCTTTTTTAGCCCCAACTCCCGGGGTTGTGCCAACGTTCACAGGTCGAGGGCAGGACAATAGAGCAGCCAGATAGGATGGGATGGGCCATGTTACATGCACGAGGTTGCCAGGGATGCTCTGGGTGGCGTTGAGCACTCAGGTATGGGCGCAATGGGCTGCCAAGTTCTCAGCCTATCGCGACCTGAAGAATATTGAGTCGTCTGAATGCAGGAGTTTCTAATTACCCCAGATAAGTGGAGCCCTAATTGTAACCTTACACACTCTTTACATTGATAGTCATTCATTAGTAGTGTAATCAATGTACGGCTGGTCTCCTCCCTTCACAGCGCTCAGGAACGGTTCCATGTTCCCATGTGTTGCTCAGATTGGCTTTGGTAATTGCTCAGGCAAGCATGTGGTGCAAATCTGCTCTCCGTACAGGATGGTGCAAAGCCACAGTAGACTCAAGTTGAACTCTTTCTCAACTGTCTCTTTTCCTTTCCTCGAAGCCACGGCATGGCCTTTTAACCTTTCGTCGGGTCGTAGTACTTTTTCTAGCGCGGCACATTATAATGTACACCGCTGTTTCGGATGCCGGGTTTGGGTTTGAATGGCACAGGTGTGCTCCTGCTGATCCCAGGTCAGCGCTCGTCGGGTGGTTTTGACAGCCCCTCCGCATGCACTATAGCACAGGTGCATGAAGCAAACACCTGTGCGCCTGTGGCCTGGGGACACAGACGGGCTAGATTTCCACTAGCGTAACTGAAATCAGAGGAGGTTTGTGAGGATGCGGAGGGCCCTCCCTGCTGTTACCTTTTTCTCCCAGCAGGCATGTTGTGACCGCCACACACACAGAAAGCACTTTTCTTCCATGTAAATATGCACTCGATCACTCAGACATACATGATCACATTGCCCGAGCACGATTATGTTACCTGGTCGTGTCATTGCACTCTTTTGTGTGCACGTCAATCTGCCATTTCTCCCAGACATCAAATCCTGTTTGTTCTTGCGTCCTGTCTCTTACGCTGTCTCTCTCTGGGAATGCATGCGAAGAGATTTGTCAGCATGAGAACATGCCATCGGCCAGCCAAAAGCAATATTTAAATATTTAAATTAGGTTTATCGTAAGCCCTATCGCTTTCACCGGGCTAATCGCACTCTCTCTCTCTCTCTCTCTCTCTCTCTCTCTCTCTCTCTCTCTCTCTCTCTCTCTCTCCCTCTCTCTCTCTCTCTCTCTCTCTCTCTCTCTCTCTCTCTCTCTCTGAAAAAAGATTTATTTCTCAACTTCTGAATTATGTTCTAGGCCAAGCAAAACTGGGCATTTATTTAAGTAGGAAAAAGAAAGTAGAACAAAACATAAATCAGAATATAGTAGCCTTGTTTTCTAACTTGGTGAAATCAAGAGTTATGATTGATTTTCTTTATTATAAGTCTATTGATGATTTTCATCTTATTTAAATGTATATGGTGCTGAAATGAGGCTTTGTGCTCTGTTGTTGAAGGTGAATTGATTTTTACGCACACTTTGTGAGTGTTTTTCTTTTTTTTTCTTTCCTTTTTTACTATTTTACACTGTGGTGTAAGAGTGGATGGTGAATAGGAATCAAATGTCCTTACAAATCAAATCTCTCTCTCTCTCTCTCTCTCTCTCTCTCCCTCTCTTTCTCTCTCTCTCTCTCTCTCTCTCTCTCTCTCTCTCTCTCTCTCTCTCTCTCTCTCTCTCTCTCTTTCTCTCTCTCTGTCATCCTCTTCTGTCTCTTTTTACTTTCAGAAACAGTGGCATTCCAGTTCAGGAAGCTGTACTTAGAAAATACATCTGCGTTTTGAAAGGTCATGAGCATTTTCAGCGTTGTTCGTTTTCACTGAAGTTGGCTCACGTCTTTAACTCCTCGTCTCTCCGCCAACACAAAGAGATGACACTTTTATCATCCCTCTCTCTTAGTTATTCATGGATCTGTCTCTGTTTATCCTCGACAGAGAACATGATGGAGATCTCAGAAAAGTAAAGCGGGCTTGTCAGTTTTATTTGCTTCTGCTGTAGTCAAGGTGTCAGGTTTTCGGACTTTTGAGACAGGATGAGATTTCACTGCTGAATATTTTTCTTCATGGCAGTGCAAGTGGGTGTTTGTTTTTAGGGGCATATTTCGGCTCTTTGCATAGCGTGACAATTATGATATCGCCTATCACTGCTGCTGTTTCTGGAGGGTTTAAGGGGTGGTCACACTTGACCTTGTGTTCCTTGCACTTTCATTCATAGGTCTGTCAGTTGAATACAATTGTAAAATAGACTGTTGGGCAGTGATAGGCTTATCGTCAATGTTATTTTTTATATTAAACAATGATATGTGTAAATATATATATATTTATACACAAACATATGTGAAGAATTTACATATTTTTTTCTACATAAAGAATTCGAGTTTGTTGAACTCGGTAATACCATACTTATTCATATATTGACCTCTTGACTGGAAATACATGAAAGAATATTAATTTTATCAATTTTGCATGAATTAAATGCTAATTTCAATAAATAAACTATTATTTTAGTTTCACGGAAAACAGAAAATTGGATTAGATTTTTGACAATCTGGAGTAGATTTGTAACATAAATATATTATTAGTTCCAAACAGATGTTCTGAAATATCTTTTTTTTTTTTTTTTTTTTCCTATTTGTTGCAAGGGCCTGAAATCATTGTGCCTGCTTAAACTTTAGTGTGAGCATCCTTTTATCTCCCTCACTTTAGAAGAGCATCCACACAAACATACACACATCTCTCAGCCAAATGACCACACAAAGCACTCTCTCTTGTTAAACCATCATCTTACCCCAAAATCTAAAAACACTATCTTTCCTCCATCAGTACCATCGGCACCTCCATTAAGGAGACAGGATAAATCAATACCTCACCATCAGGCTCAAATGTTAACAAACTTTATATTTACCATTTACCTTTGGCACATAACCCATTTATCTGTCTCTCTCCAGTTTATGATGGAGAGCATCAAATACACTCTATAGATCAACAAGGTGATTAAATAGGTTCATTCAAACACACCTGTCCTTATTCACCACGGAGCTGAGTGATGTCCCGAACGCTCACCAAATTGCTGTTTACTCTAACAACCGATAGTGGAAAAAGCCATTAACTGAAGATCCCTTTTCCAGCCATTGCACCACAACGGCCTTTTGTAAGGGCGTTTTGCTGAGTGCATTTATCATTTAATAATAAAAAAGGCAATAATCCAAACTTATGAAACACCTTATCAGATTATGTGCTTAAAAATCATTGGTGCCTTTTTATTTCTTGGGTTGTTTCAGTTTGATTCACCTTTGCGATGCAAAACCTTCAGAAAAGCATGTCAAATAAACTCCGAACTTGCTGAGAAGGACCGTTGTACCATCAGCTCACATTACATTTTGTGCCCCTGAAATAGCGATACAGCACCACAAGAAGATATGGGGGGATTCCCTCTGGATTGCTCGGGTCTTTAAAATCACTCTGCACTCCTCGAGTCTTATGGAGTCGCTCACTCACGCTCAGGGAAGAGAAAGCGCTCACACGGGCTAGAAAATACACAAGACGAGCGACAGGAGAGAGATTACCGGTCTCCTTAGAGACACCAAGCATTATGTGCGAGCACACACAGTTTGTGAGAAAAGGGTGGTTGGAATTAATGCATGGAAAACTGAGAAAAGAACACAGGCAAGAGCGAATGTGTGATGGATGCATGAGATTGAGAAGTGTCATTGTAAACTGATCGCATAGCCGTCTTTCTACATGACGTTATTGTCCCTGAGAATGTAAATCTTTTCTTTATGAGGCGTGATAAACCACTGTCCAAACCGAGCAGCTGGAGGTATTGAAGGATTCTTACATTCCTGGTTTAGTTTTGCTCCCTAAGGCGGGATATTTGACCACAAACCATTAATCTGCCCCTTGATACATGCGTGTGATCACTCTCTTAACGCTGTGGTCAGGAATACAAAGGGAAAGTTGTACTGTATGTGGTTGTTTTGTTGCGGACATAACCTGACGTCCTGGACATTTAATTGGTTTAATAGATTTTGGAGCATCCAAAACGCATGTGTAAGTGGAGCTTGTCTTTTTGGTGTGTGGGATCGTTTTTACCAGAACTGCCAATGGAGTGTTAAAGGAATATGTCACTTCAAAATGAAAATTCTGTCATCATTTACCCACCCTCAAGTTGTTTAAAACCTGAATTAATTTCTTTCTTCTGCTGAGCACAAAGGAAGATATTTTTAAGAATGTCGGTAACCAAAACATTGATGTACCCTTTGATTTCCACAGTGGGTTTTTTTCCTACCGTGAGTAAATGATGACAGTTTTCATTTTGAAGGGAACTATTCCTTTAATAGAGAAAATTTGCTGGCCATAAATTAGCCATGATCCTGTATTTTGAATTTTTTTTTTTTTTTTTTTTTTTTTTTTTTTTTTTAGTGTGTATTTGTCACGACCAGTACAGTGAGATTTCATCCGTCACAAAAACATGAAGATTTTCTGGCAAAAGTAGCCTTTAAACGAACTGTGTAAATCAGATTTAATGAAATTCGCTTTAACAATTTGCTGAAATCAATGCAAAAGCAAATTTAGTTGCTTTGCTTTGACCAAACTGTATTGGTTTTAAACTTGATTAATTTTGCTTTCGAAGTTCATAATTGTAATTACTTGTAATTATATACTTTTATTCTGAATTCATAATGTATACACTATTCAAAGATTAAGTTATTTTTGATGTAAGTGTGTTGAATAATTGAAATACATACACATCATTCTGATGATGATATACAAGTGGTGATGCACAAGAGTTTTATTTAGTAGAAAGTTTATTTTTATTTAAAACTGGGATTATTTTTGAATCGAGAAAGCCCAGGTAATTTGCAAGCAATAATTTAAAGGGTCTGAAATTGTACAACATTTAGCTTAAACCACCCCCCCCCCCCCATCACTAATGCTATCACTAGATATGCTGAAGCCTCGTCTGCTCAGTTGGCCATGAGTGCGCCCACGATGCCCATTGAAGCTCTGCTGTAGTTAAGCATCTTTACTCTAGAACATATACAATCAAATTTATTGCACACGAGGAGAGCGGGACCGTTCTGAAGTATCATAACACTTTAGCACATTAAGCGGACGTGGGCGGGGAGGGTTTAAAGTTACTGAGACCTCGGAGGTCAGCAACCGAAGACATGGAGTGAAACAAGGCTTTGAAACATGCCATCAGCCCAATAACGAGAGGCGTACGGTAGTAAAACTCTAAGCGATTGGGGGTGTATTTTCGACGGATTGATGGATGCGGCTGTTGTCGGCGGTGGGGAGGGAATTAACGAGGCACTTTAGCTGCGGGTAGTTTGGGGGGAGGGGGGCAGAATTGCCCCAGTGGTTTTTGCCTAAAGAGAGGGGCATAACCAGCCATAAAACATGAAATCATATCACTTAAGCCGACGAGTACTGATAAAGCTGTGTTTGAACTTACAGACATTAATTAGACACTGTAAACAGAACGGTGGGGGACTTTTTACTTGTTTAAATTATGACAGAGGGTTAGCATCCCTCCCCCGTCTCCTTTTCTCTACGTCTCCATCCATCTCTCTCTCTGCATTAATGTTCCACTTCTTCATTAACTTTTAAAGCTTGTTTTTTTTTGTCTCTAATTTATCACTTGATACTATTTTAACATACCTAGAGGACCTTGTTTCTACTAAAGCATTTCTTTGAACAGAAACAGGAACACTATGAAGGTTAAGCACGCTTTGTCTCGTTCGTCATTTTCACAATGACGAGAATATGAACAAACTACATACAATTTTAGTAGAAAATGTGTTTCTTGCCAGGGGAAAAATAGTAACTGCGTTGATACTAGGCTGTTGTAGGTGAATGCCAGAGCATATGAGTGGTTTTAGCACATTGCTCGGAGGTTGTTTACTGGCCCAACTCAGAAGAGCCCATACTAATGTTTCAATGATATTCTGTCTCTGATGGCGCTTTTCCACTAAACCGTACCAGCTCGCCTCGACTTGACTCGACTTTGCTTGGTTTTCCACTGTGTAAAAGTTGTACCTGTACCTGCTTCCAGATACTTTTTTTGGTATCACCTCCGGCGAGGTTCTGAGCGAGCTGAGGCGATACAAAAATATGACGTGAAAACACGGCAGACTGCTGATTGGTCAGAGAGAATCGTCACTATTCACTGCGTCATCATTGCACGCGCCAGACGGAGTATCCTGAATAACCCCGCCATTTTTAAATAGTTTGGCCAGAGATTGCGCGATATACCCATTACTTATATTATGGCAACTCGGAAGAATACGCCGTGGTCAAACGAGGAGGTGCAGACTCCCCTTTGTTAGCGGGTGTGTGTAGCGTAGAAGATTTCATCACGGCAGTTTCCTGCGGCGTCGCTATGACGACCAGGTACTATTGTGGAGGTACTATCTGCAATGGGAAACGGAGCGAAAAGCGTGACGAGGCGAGTCGAGTCGAGTTGAGTTGAGCTGGTACTGGTAATGGAAAAGCGCCATAAATGTGGAAATTATTTGGAAATAAGAAATTTTCTTTTTTTAAATTGTTTACAGGCAACAATCCAATAACTGGTCCTAATTATGTATTGTATAAACATACTTACCAAAAAACTATTGGTAACAATTTCATTCATTCAATCTATTTATTTATTTTTTATAAAATATTTAAAAATATATTAATGTTTTTTTTAAATATCTTAGGCTCCCCAAGGTTGATTTAATTTGATAAAAAAATACAGTAAAAACTGTAAATTTTGTGAAATTTTGTTCATTTAAAAATAACTGCACTATACAAAAATTACTGTAAAATTTACAGTAACTTACTGGCAATTTTGGTTGCCAGTAAGACTGTAAAATGTACAAGTGTACTGTAAAAATACAGCACACTGCTGTGTATATATACATATATATGCTGTAAAATTGTCTACAGCTGTCACTGTAAAATTACAGTAGAAATAATGTTTACGAATCCAAGTGAAATTACAAGAGCAACTGTGAACTTACATGTACTGCTATGCATTTTACAGTAAATTAGAACATTTACTGTGGAATTCAATTCACTAACTACAGTTGAGATTTTTCACTGCTGTGATGGTGTAAACATACGTTTGCTATAAGTTTCAGTAGACTTTCCCTTTTTGTCAAATAAAACTCACAATAACAGGTTTTCCTAAATATAACCAAATTTATTGTGTAATAATGGCTATTTAAAAGCACCAGATTCCAAAATATATTTGGAGAAACAAAAATGGAGATTGCACATTAAATTAAAGGCTTTAGCCTAGGAAAAACTCAAAAAAGAAAAAAGAATACTGCTTACTTCCACAACAAGAACCACTGAGAACAGCAGTATTTAAATTTCAACTTTACAGGGCACACATCCCTAAAGTGTGACTGAACTTCAGTCATAAACAAAATAGATGCTTTGAACATCCTATTTTAATATATATATTTTAAATGTATGGTAACACTTTACAATAAGGTACATTAGTTAACCTTACTTAACTACCTTAGTTAACGAACTAAGAATGAACAATACTTCTACAGCATTTATTGATATTAATTTCAACATTTACTAATATGTTATTAAAATCAAAGGTTGTACTTGTTAACATTATGCACTGCAAACTAACATGAACAAACAATGAACAGCTGGATTTGTATTAACTAACGTTAACAAAGATTAATAAATAGTGTGACGTGTTACTCATTGTTAGTTCATGTTTGTTAATACATCAACTATCTTAACAAATGAACCTTATTGTAGAAGTGTTACCAATTGTATTTTATTCCTGTGATGGCAAATCTGAAATACTCCAGTCTTCAGTGTCACACGATCCTTCGAAAATCATTTTAAAATGCTGATTTGCTCCTCAAAAAACATGTATTTTTGTTATCAATGTTGAAAACTGCTTAATATTATTCTTTTTTTTAATTAAAATGTAACTGCTTTTTTTATTATTCCTTCTTCTTTTGTAACATTATAAATGTATT
This sequence comes from Meda fulgida, assembly GCA_030578275.1. Lineage (NCBI taxonomy): Eukaryota > Metazoa > Chordata > Actinopteri > Cypriniformes > Leuciscidae > Meda > Meda fulgida. The sequence continues at coordinate 19,413,890 of CM060620.1, read as the reverse complement.
TACTGTCACCTTTGATCAGTTTTGAATTTTTTTATCAAACACACACACAGACAGACACAAATATGTACTCCTAACTTTTGTACCTTAGTGTATTATGCTCAAAAGATATTCTGAAATGAAACTGCTTGGAAATTGGCAGCAGGAAACACTGTATCATCATCAGAGGAATGCATGTTTGAGAACCATTAACAAAACCAAATGTCATGAAAATGTGGAAACCTAAATGGTAGTAGTAGTAGACACTCAAATTATGTGGGATGAGTTGCACACAGCTGTTTTTTACTTCAGGGGTCAATCTTCAATTCCTATGAGCAGCACTTTAAGTAGCAAGCAGCATTCATTGTATTTTCTGATGCACAGGCATTTGTAAAGGAACGCGCTCTCTCATTCTCTCACTCTCTGACACTTACAGTCACACATCTTCTCTGACAATGTTATCGGTGACTCACATTCCATATTCCATGTCAGAACTGATATAGCAGGGCCGCCTGTGGCAGGAGTTTACATCATCTGATCAATGTAACATACTGTGGGGTTAAAGTTTACTCTTCTTAAAGGACTCGTACCCTTCTGACAAGTGAGAACGTATTGATTATTTTATTCTATTTGCCGTTCCTCGCATTCACTCTCACCTCTGCTGTCAATAGAGCGCCATTGAGAGAGTCAGAGCGACTTCTGACCCCAGCTGTATTCACACACCCACACCAAACGCGCAATCCTCAAACACTCGTCCTGTTCAGTCCTGCATCCCAAACACACTTTTGATTAATAGTGTGTCGCTACAGGGTCACGCTGCATCTGAACATCTCTGTACGTCTTATTTGACACAGGCTACGTGTTGAGCGCTAGCCGCTATGTCAGATAAGGGTCTATAGATTTGGTCAAGGTGGACGGCTCAAGCCTCATTTGGAGGTCAATGTGAGCATGGGACCAGTGAATACATCCAAAGGTCATTGTGCTTTTCAAGCCACCTACCCATCTAATGTTTTGTTGATGTCTGTATGAGTTAATTCACATTGAGCGTGGAAAAGAGCACAGAGAGAGAAAATGGCTGCAGTCCTCTGCACTCGTCTGCAGAGAGATAGAGAGATAATTATTCGGTCTCTGACTCACATGGCATGAAAAATGCATAATGCCGGGGTTTGAGACAGCTTATCAGGGTGTTAACTCTTCCCACGCTTTGTGTATGCTAAAGCGGAGATGCTTTTAGATGCCTGCCATTGTGTTTGTTTGTTTGTTTGTGTGTGGAGTTTTGCTTGGGTGGGTTGTTTGCGCTGAACTTTTGTCCCTTCTCATGCTGTTCGAGTGAGTTTCGATCACAACATTAGATTCGAAACAAACACTTAAACTTTTTTTTTTTATGTTTGCTACTTTTTACAGCTTTTATCTAATGAATCATCGCCTGGGTGTGAATGTGCTACTTTTTTGCCTACCTTTCTGCATGTTTTGTCCAGAGTCCACTCGCCTGTATGCCTTTGTAGTCATCAGACATCAGTAGCAGCACTGGTATCAGTGATACTGGCCTTCGATCATAGTACTTAGTAAAAAGATGCCATTAACCCTTAAACGCATACCTCGGGTCTTTAGTGACCCAGGACGTCATTCACTATAACTTCCTCCTCATTCATTTTTTTAAAGTGACATCTACCTTATAGTGTTCCTTAATCAATTCATTATAAACAATATAATAATATATATTTTATTATATAAATTAATGTTTCCTCTTCATTTAATGTGTGATTATTTTTTTTATTATCCAAAGGTCTAATATAGCACTAGTATATATATACACACATATGCTATTTTTTAACATAAATATCTTATTTCTATTCCTACATTTTTCATTTATTGCTCTTTCATCTCTAATCTACAATTTTTCTGTGTTTCTCTTTCTCATATGTGCTGAGTGTTATTGTTTTCCATGGTCTCTGTCATCTCCATCTTTTGACTGAAGCCAGCCTCCGTCACTCCAGGGTCTCTGTACGGGTGGATTCTGAGTTTAGGGTCAGACTGGGGTCAGAGACAGAGACTGTCTGATCTACAGTATGCAGATAACCATCAGGTTGAAGATACTAATTTGAGCACAAATAAACTACACGTTCTAAAACTGTACATCTAAATCCAGCTCTCAAAATTATAATCAATCTTATAGCACCAATTTTGAATCCCTCAAACATCACATTATTAACGTAAATTTGCTATCCGAACTAATATAAGAGTTCTAAGAGTACCCCCCCACCCCCCCCCCCCCCCCCGGTTTGTGACCTTAGCGGAAGCAAAGATGTGACCTGTTTTTGCTTTGTGACCCACCGGCTGATAACCACAGCTCTGTTTTCAGACAAACAGAGGAAATGCATTTTAAACATCGTTTGTCTTCAATCTGCAGCTTCACTGTCATAGAAGCCCCCTGCATTGCTCCTGGACGGGCCCCTGACGCAGGACCCACGCATACAGGAGGTTGTTAGGAAGTTCCTCTCAATTAGCATCCTTTTTGTCACTGTGGACTGACCTTAAGCTGACTGTTGTGCTTTCCTTGTTCCTTTAGTCAATGTAAACATTAATGTCCTCTTCATTTGAAGCGCTGCCACTGAGCCAAGTGTAATAACATTGTTCATGGGTTTGATGTGAAAGACGTGTGTTCTGTGTGGGTGTGTTGTGAAGAAGGGGAATGTGGCGACTGCAACAACATGTTCTAGTTGTTTCCACTTATGCGTTAGACCGCTCTTTAAAAACAAGAGCACATTGACTCCAGAATGGAATTTGATTTTGTTGAAATTGTCTTTGCTTGTAGAGGTGGTTCAGTATAGTCGGCCAGTCAAGTAGAGAGTTTTTTAGATTTTAGTATCGATGCATGATATATCTGTACTATATAGGTTATCAGCTGATGTGGGATATTTTGGAATATTTAACTTTATCTGTACCAGTTTATATTGGATTTTTTTTATTTGTGCATATTTTTACATTTTACATTTTAATTACCTTTGGCATCATGCAACACCTGCTAAGGTAATAAAAAAAAAAAAACTGTTAACTGTCCCAGACACTTGGTTGGCACACACATTTTTTGCCTTTTTACCATATGATGTATTTTAGTAATCATCATAAATTATGTATCATTCGAAATCTTGAACACGCAAAATGTATCATATTAAGATCATTTGAAATTAAACAGTGCCTTACCATGGAAACAGCACTTTAAAACCTCGATTTTTATAATACCAACTTCAAATTTGGTCCAGCTTTATTTATTTTTTTTACATTTAGATTTTGTATAAAATAAAATAAAATGTGTTTAGCACATTTGATTTACAGTAAACTTACATTTCTATTAGGGATGCACCGATATGAAAATCTTGCCCTATAACCGATGATTCTTCTTATTTGAAAGCCAATATATTGGCCAATAAATCTGAATCAAAATGTTATATAATTTTTGAGAGCCTGACTACAAAAACAAAATTCTCACCATTAAAAGCCATGTACCAAGCACATACTTATTTTATGTAGCCTATATGACAAACTTGCACTTTGCACTAAACTGCATTTTCCTTTTTTGATATGATTCCGATCATATTTCAAGCAATTCAAAACCATCATGGCAAACAGTGTGCATCTGAACTGTCTCAGCTGAAGGACATTATCCATTATTTATCGGCTTTAATATATCGGCCACATTTTCTTCTCGGCCGATACCAATATGGTGGACGATATATTGTGCATTCCTAACTTCTATAAAGTTTTTACACTTTAATGTTTAAGGGCATTTTCACATCTACGCTCACAAACAAATAGGTGGGAAGAGGGTTACAGTTATCAGGTTAATATTATAATAGTGTTAATAGTAATCTTTAGAAAATCTCTAAATTTATATCTATTTTTTCATACTGTACTTTATATGTTCTGATGCATAAATTTACCTGAAGCATTTCTAATGATTAAAAGGTTTAGGGTTTGGTGTTTTTTTTTTTGTTTTTTTTTTCATTTGGACAAAATGTCGTGTGGCACTACAGCCAGCAAATCACCTCATTTGTAGCATTAGCTAGGCCTGTTAGACTGACTTCACACAAACCTGGTATGCTTTCAGTCGGAATAAAGGATTGATGCGTATGGAAAAATGGTTGACTTTCCAAATACTGTTAACACATTCTCAACACATCAACCAGCACCTCAGTGAAATATTTCAATGATATCAATGAAATGAAGTTAAAATTCTAGTATTCACTCGCCACACACTCAGAGTCACTCGCTCATATCCATGGCATCAGTACACATCATGTTGTCTTACACACACACACACACACACACACACACACTCTCTGTCAGGGGTCATCCCCTGCTCATGCTGAGTGTGTGTGAACCCCATTAGCACATTCCCAGATAGTGGCCAGGGTACTCTTATCTCTCTCCACCCATTAATTACACTTTGTTCCCCTAAGTGATCTATTTCTGCTCCTCCCCGCCCCCGCGGCCCACTCCAGGACTATCTCCTACACCTCCACACAGCCACACAACACACACATACACACACGCACCAGATAAGAGTGCTAATGTGAGGCAAGCAAGGTCAGCCTGCCTTCCTCGCTGATGTGAAGTGTGGGTCCCTTGCATTAGCCGCTAGCCTGTCTGCCACCCGCTTTGCATGAGGCCGTTCTCAAGATGCCCCCGTAATTACAGATGACAGCACAGCGAGAGGCTGATCGCACTCCTTTGCCTCCACTCGGGCTGGAGGAGACAGCCTTCTGAAAGCTCCACCTGGAAAGTATGTCATGGAGCACTCTTGCGATGCTAAACACATGTGAATGCTGTGTACTTAGTTTGCCATGCAGCTTCAGATCACACTTCCAAGTCCACTGTGTTTGTGAGCAGAAAATGGCAGATCGTCAGCGAGGGGTGTTTCACCGACCGCTGTCTGCATCGCTACTAGACGTTTAGACTATATTGCCGTACTAAATCATTTAACAATTTATTCAATGAATCTGTGACTAGTCTTATACATACTATGTAACTTGATAATATTTGGTATCGGTTGAGATGCATGAGGGGATATTTGAGGAGACATATATAAATCAGTATCGATTTTTTTTTTAAAGAGTAATAAAAAAACAGTAAAAAGTAAAAGGTTACTGCATGTTTGAGGTGAAGTTGAAACTTTTAAGAAGCAATGTTATATTTTGAATATTTGAATACATATTTTGAATTTGGAGTTTTCATAAAGCTGTAAGCCATAATCATCCACATTTTTTGCACCATATTCAAATTTTCCGAGTATCACCTGTGTGTGTGTGTGTGTGTGTGTGTGTGTGTGTGTGTGTGTGTGTGTGTGTGTGTGTATATATATATATAGGACAATGGGCTGCCCCATCAAAGTTTGGTTCCTCTCTAGGTTCCCTGTTCACCTGAATATCTTATGAAGTTTGTTTTTTTACCTTTGGCTCACGGGGTGCATTAAGAAATGATTCTCCATTAGGCTGTTCTAAAAAATATGAATTATGAAAAGCACAACACAGACCTTGAATTGGGTTACAGCGTCCACCTCGAATTTGAAAAAAAGAAAGTTTTTACTGAACAGAAAAAGCATTGAACTTGAGCCGATGTAGTGTATAAATACTTTGCTAAGTCAGTTCCCTCAATTATTGTCCTGCTGCGTCGTGTGCTCACTTCATTAGCCTCTGGTTTGATTTACACTCTGTTGCATCATCCCACATGAGCTCATACCTTCCTCCTAGAAATATGTCCAGCACAAAAATCAATTCCGTGAATCAGTCTACAAACACACCCGTTTCATAGACCTATCTCACTGTTAGCAGAAGCAAGAAGAAACCATTGTCTTCTTCAGTTTACACAGTGTTGGTATGGATGCTGCGTGACTGTTGAACTCTCTTCAGTCCCTGACTCCTGCTGCTCCTTTAGTAAACACACTCAAACACTGTGTTCTTATTTATGTATTGATCCGCCATTGATTTCCTCACACCCCCCTTCTCACTCTCACTTTCTCAGGCACTGTTATCTGGGTAGCAGCAGCGGTAGGGATCATCTGTTCCTTCAGCGGAGGTGAAGATGCTCATCAGGTTTAGTGTGGAGAGGTTTAGAAGGTCTAGTTATTGGGAAGTGAGGACATCTAGGTTGGAGAGTTTACACATCAAGTGTGAAATAACATTATCAATTAGGTCTTTGTGAGTCGGAACAATTGTATCTAACTGGGGTTTCAAAGTTTTTAATAAATGAATACTTGTATTTAGCAGGGATATCTTAAATTGATCTAAAGTGAGTGTAAAGACATTTATAATGATACAAAGGTTTTCTGTTTTCAATAAATGCGGCTCTTTTTAACTTTCTTTTCATCAAAGAATCCTGAAAAAAAGTATCACGGTTTCCACAAAAATATTAAGCAGCACAACTGTTTTCAGCATTGATACCAATAAGAAATATGAAACACGTGACACTGAAATCTGGAGAAACGGCTGCTGAAAATTCAGTTTTGCCATTACGGTAATACATTACATTTTAAAAAGTAAAATATGAAGCATTTACCTTAAATTGTAATGACATTTTACAATATTGCTGATCAATAACTTAAACAAATCTTACCATCCCTAAACTTTTGGACGGTAGTGCGCTTTTTCTAACATCGCGTCCTACCCAGGTACTTCAAGACAAGCGCCATTTTATCGGTCATTTGGTTTCTATCATGCTAGGCAGGCAAATCCCAATGCATGGTCCAAAATCCTGCTCCATATAGCTGTACATAAATTAAACACACGCTGCATTTTCACTCTTGGTGTGTAGAATAATACTTGAAGAGTGTTACATCTGGTTTGCACACAGTATAGAGATTTAAGGGGAAAAGCACCGGATTGTTAAAGGATAGAAGTTGCCTTTTGTAAGGATTGGTATTGCTTTCTGATTTGTAGCATTTGTCTTTGTATCCTTATCTAAATAGAGACCAGATCTGCATCCTGTTGGGCTTTTAAATGTATTGTTTTGCACATACTCTGTCCATATTCTCAAATGTGAGAGAGAGGAAAGAATGAAAAAAAATAAAAAATGAAATTGACCAGAGAGATGTGTCAAATGATGCACATGCAGTAATTTCTGGGGAAATGTGCAAATGCTCATGCGGTCACCATCGCAAAATGTCCCCATGTACTGAATCCAAATACATTGACGGTTTTTCGAGGGCTTTTGTCTGCAGTGCCAATTTCATCAAACAGTTTCTAACACCTCTCATCTCTGTATGTGCAATTTTGCAAGTGATGTGCTGTGTTATTGTACACTCTTGACACGCTGTCTTGTGCTGGTGCTAAAGCCTGTGTGAATTAACCCTCTGTGTACCTGCACGGTGTGGATCACAGATCCTCATTAATCCTCAGTTCATTTGCAACAGCTCTTATTCCACCCTCTTTCTCTCCTTTTTGTGAAATCAAACGCTCATTCAGCCACTCTGTTCGTCTTTTTTTCTTTTGAAAGAAATAGGTGATAGACTTAGATTTTTTTTTTTTTTTTTTTTTATTACATTTTTGGCCATACATAATATTGACCATGTGTGCATATATAACTAATATAAAATGCACAATGGATCTAACAATGGTTATTCTATTATTTATTTTATTTTATTTGAATTATTTATTTTTAGTATCCCCCCCCCCCCCAGACACACACACACACACACACACAATTTTGCATGCAATGAAATACATCACCCTTTTAGCACAAAAAAAAAAAGTCTTAGTAGTTATTAAAAATGAATTGTTTTATAGGGTGCAACAAGAACTCTTGATTTATTTCACATGACAGTCATTATTTTAAAATATCTTTTATTTTGTATTTTTCAATAAAAGAAATGTGTATTACTTGGTAGTAAATGTGTTAATGTAAAAATGCCTTGAAACATGTTTTTAACCTTATTACAATTGCATTATTACTTTAAGCATGCATGATACCCTCAATATGCATTGCATACATTATTTGTAAGTGTTGTGAACACATCAATGCTAAAGCAGAGTTAGTTATTGGTTTTATCTTAACCGTAAGGCTTCGGTCACTCTTCCACAGACCGCTTAATGAATATTCTAGTACTGTAATGATGAGCAACTGGGGCTTAGGAGTTGTTTGCTCTCCGAATCTCTCCGTCATTCTTGTTTATTTTTCGTTTTCCTCTCTGGAGTCGACTCTGACATCTGCAGGCATATTTATCAGTGGCTAACTTAATTATGCTACTGTGGACTTAGGCTATTTGACTTGCTAACAAATTAGCCCTCAAATTAGCCTTGCTATCTGTGTTTCTGCTCTGCCTGTCAGGGATATGGTTTGTCATTTCTGAATTCCTCAGTGATTCTTGATTTGCTTTATTACAGGCTATTTTACAGAGGAGCAAACAGTGTGGGCACAGTCAGGCTGGATAATGAAGCGCTTGTCTTCTTGCAAAGTGCTAGCCTGGGCTAATGACTAGCTTTAGTCAGACTGGTAAAACGAATTCAGACACCCAAGCGCCATCATTAGATTTTCTCTCCTGAATACTGCAACAGAATAAGCGACTGCCAATAGTTCTGGGTGCCTTTGGTGGGTACAGTAACCTGCTGTATGATTTGACTTAGCGTCCCCCAGAGTCTCAAACACTTGCGCTACACATCCCACACTGGCCCCTGCTCTCCGGTTATCTCGTAAAGACTCCATTCCAGCTCTATAAAACTTGCCGTCTTTATTACAGCTAAGTCAATGCGCCCACTCTCAAATAAAAAAATAAATAAAAAAACTCCACCACTGCAAGGGAGGAGCAGCTCAGGGACACACACTGGAAATGTGTTCTGGAGCTCATTCTCTTGTAGCCTTTCCTCCTTTCCAACTTGAATAATCTGAAAAGAGTGGAATGAAACTGCATTCGTCTCCCTCTCTCCCTTCATTCACTCACTCTTTACCCCTTTCTCGTTTTGTTTCCAACTTTATAAGTGAATTATAGGCTCTCTCAGCAGGCCCTGAAGCCACACGTTCGCTTTCTCATTTATGGATGTGTAATGAGTTCTGCCTCTGTTTGCTCTTACAACAATAACAAGTAAAGTAATTAAAAGAGGCAGAGGAGAGGAGGGGGGGCAAGGGGAACCAAACGCCACACAGGTCCTGCGTTCGGGCAATTGACAGAGAGACTTTTTGATGAAATCGTAGGTGTGCATGCATATTTTTTCCCTTTTCTATTTGCAATTTTAAGTGCTTTTTTTTCCAAATGCATTAATTTAATTAGATATAATCTAAACAAAGCACGCTCTAGTTGCAACGGTAATATCCACTCCTGACGTCTAATGTGAAGAGGGATGAGCCGTGTTCTCGGAGGGCAGTGGGTTTATGCGTCGGGGGAGTGACAGGTGGGGGGGTTGGCTATAGAGTATGTTTAGATTTAATTAGTTGTGTCACGAATCGTAGCATCTCCATCACTGAGATCCACGTTAACACGGCACGCTAGAACGTTGACACCTGTTCTGGCCTCGTTTGTCCTCAAGCCGACTCTCGCAGATCGCCTCTCAGATGTTCAGGCATGCATGGCCAAACCGCTAGAGTATAGAGCAAACAAATATCAGAGAGTGTTAGGACTGGAAATCTAACCCCTATGCCAACAGGGACACAGATAGTAAATAGACTCTGCAGCCTCGTGCAAAGTAGGTTATAGTTTCCCCCATTCTAGTTTGGAGTAAAAGTGTAAGCACACTGTGTGTCGAAAAAGTTCTATATATATATATAAGGATATATTTGTGCAATATATACACTACCAGTCAAAAGTTTTGGAACGGTACGATTTTGTGATGTTCTTAAAAGAATCTCTTCTGCTCACCAAGGCTGCATTTATTTGATTAAAAATACAACAATATAAAAACAGTGATATTGTTAAATATTATGACAATTTACAATAACTTTTCTATTTTAATATATTTTAAAATGTAATTTATTCTTTTGATGGCAAAGCTGAATTGTCCGCATCATTACTCCAGTCTTCAGTTTCACATGATCCTTCAGAAATCATTCTAATATGCGGATTTGATGCTTAAGAAACATGATCAGTGTTGAAAGCAGCTGTGTTCAGTTTTTGTCAGGATTCTTTGATGAATAGAAAGTTCAAAAGAACAGTATTTATTTGAAATAGAATCTTTTGTAACATTATAAATGTATTTACTGTAAGACTTTACTTTACCCCTTGGTGAATAGATTATTTTATCCCCCCCCCCCCCCCCCCCCCAAAAAAAAATTCTTACTGACCCCAACATTTTGAAAGGTAGTGTTTAATGTTACAAAAAACTTTCTATTTCTGTTCGTTTGAACTTTCTATTCATCAAAGAATACTGAAATTAAACTCTAAATAACTGTTTTCAATATTGATAATAATGAGAAATGTTTCTTGAGCATCAAATCATCATATTAGAATGATTTCTAAAGAATCATGTGACACTGAAGACTGGAGTAATGATGCTGAAAATTCAGCTTTGATCACAGATTATAAATTACACTACTATATATTCACATAGAAAACAGCTGTTTTAAATCGTAATAATATTTCACAATATTATTGTTGTTGTTTTTTGTGTGTAATTTTAATCAAATAAATCCAGCCTTGGTGAGCAGAAGAGACTTATTTTAAAAACATTAAAAATCTTCCATATCCATATCGATCCATAACTTTTGACTGGTATTTTATAAGGAAGACACTTCCTTACACACGCACAAAAACATAAAGCTAGCATAACTGCAAACAATCACACTAAAACAATTAGAGGTTGAAATATTTTAATGACTGGAAGATCAGATACTGTAATTTTTCAACAACTGTGTAATTACAACATGTAAAAGGTCTGGCAATGAAATCAAATCATTTTTTACAAATAAATAGAATATGCCAGTGGTGCTCAATCAATTAGGAGGCGTGTTTGAATGCCACGCTACAGATGGAGACCAATTACAATCAGCACACTTTGATACTTTTTACTCTCTCCGAGTGTTACTCGCGGCGGTGCTTTGACTGCTCATTCACTCGAGCATCCTTCACTCATGAGCATTTTACCATCACACACGATTACCATTTGTAATGCTTTTGGTGAGGAGAGAAAAAGGAATTGCCGATAGCTAAAGCCTGTCTTCCTTGATTTATTGTTGACATGAATGTTGAAAGAGTGCTTGTGTTTGTGTGTGTGAAGGAGAGAGAGAGAGAGAGAGAGAGAGAGAGAGAGAGAGTGTGTGTGTGTGTGTGTGTGTGTGTGTGTGTGTGTGTGTGTGTGTGTGTGTGTGTGTGTGTGTGTGTGTGTGTGTGTGTGTGTGTGTGTGTGTGTGTGTGTGTGTGTGTGTGTGTGTGTGTGCGCGCGCGCGCTTGTCACTGGGACACTGTTTCAAACACTATTTGTCACAGTGAGATCAAAGAACTGCTAAATTACCCTCAAAGGTATCCAGCTGAATCATGTAATGGTTCATTATAAAGATTTGGATCTTCATCTGGAAGACGTCTTAATGGGGTAGTGAAATATGAAGCTTCATTATTACAAATACAGTGGTCAAATGGAGTCGAATGAAGTAACGCTGATAACAGTGGCCTGGTGTGAGCGCCGGTGTGTTTGTGCTCATACTGTGAGGTGCATTGTTAAAGATGAGGATATCAAAACAGTGCGTGAGCATATTTTGTAGGCATGAATATGTTGTGAGGTGTCAGGGTCGTGTGGATGACAGCCTGCCTGCTGGAGAGTTTTCAAAAGGTGCAACTCTTTCTCTAATTGCACAATTACGTATGTAGAATTCATAATTATGATGCTCACAGAAAGTACAGGAGTTTGTACATGTAATTTTCTACAATATCATCTTTAAGAATTTGGGTGTTACTGGATTTTCAGGTTTAGTTGTCTGTGCGCGCGCATGTGTGAGTCCTGGAAAACCCTACATTATGAGGACAAAATGTCCCCACAAAGATGTCAATTTCCAAAATCCTTGTCCTTTTTTTTTTTTTGGTCCCCATGATGAAAACAGCTTATAAATACTACTGTGATTGTTTTTTGAATATGTAAAAATGGAGAAAGTTTCCTGTAATGGGTAGGTTTAGGGGTAGGGTTAGTGTTAAGGAATAGCATGTACAGTTTGTACAGTATAAAATCATTATGTCTATGGAAAGTCCCCATAAAACATGAAAACACAACGTGTTTGTGTGTATTTGTGCTGCTTATTTATTTGCGTATTTGCTTCTGTCTGTACATTTGACCTATTTCTTTATACATTATAAAAATAAAATAAATTTAGATTAAAAAAATATATATATATATATATATTTCATAAACATACAAAAATATTATTTTTATTTACTGGCCTATGCGTTTTGGAAAATAAAATGTGAAAAAAAAATTAATGTTATCATATGATATCAAAGCTTTTTATGTAATTAAGTAAAAGTTCATTTTATTTACTGCCATAATTTCCATGTATTGTAATTGCAGCGTAAAAGTTTTGTCATTGCTTTAATAGTCTTTTTCCCAATTGCATGTTAATGGGTTTTTAATAGTAGCATGCCTTTATTTGTAAGACATGAAAGGAATCATAAGCCCTATCCATCTTACTTTTAAGAAACAGAAAATCTCCCAGACGAACAGAAATGCCTGTGAAATAAAGAGAAGATAACTAAAGGAAAACCAGAACAAGAGAATTTTCCTACTTCTATGCGGTAGACATTGCTCTCTTTATTGAAAGAGGACATTTAATCAATGGCCATGTCTTTAAATGACATTCATTTAATTTGTGGGCTAGCCAGGCACGGCTGTCCTCTTCCCCATTCTTTGTGTGTCTGTGCGAGCGAATGACGTAACCGTGACACGCCGCGGCACACATACACTATTGATTACACTCAACACATCTTGGCAATTAAGAGATGGCAAGGTAGAGTAATAAAGGGTCATTAGTGAGGCATGCTTGTGAACCCTCATCAAAGGTGATGTCGCCGGCAGGGGCGGAGCTCCCGCAGGGTCGCCACGGGGGCTCGTTGCATTTGCATATCTGCTCGGAGACGCACTGTGGCTGACCCCATGGCTGGGATCAGTATGAGTCGCTCTCGTCGATCAGGGGTTCATCACAGGTTCAAGGTAACAAAAAGTGAACCCTTCGTCATTAATTGGTCCTGGAAAAGAAAAAAACAAAGAAGGAGAGACAAATAAAAGGTTAGTTCGGAAAGGTGAGGGAGCCTGGAGTGGAGGGAAAGTAAAGGCTGTGTGCTCCAAATTGGGTATGAATTATAAATAAGAGCAGTGGAGGCAATGTCTTCTCCTCTAGAGTGGTGTTGTGCCAGGACCTACACCACTAAAGAGATTGTTTGGGCAGCAGGTATCGACTCGCTGATCGTCAGCTTGGTAAACTTGACCTGAGACACTGATCATTGTCCAAGCTAGACTCAACGTTCTGATACGCACACACACACACACACACACACACACACACACACACACACACCTCTTTCCCATCTCACCACAGCTATCTTCATCAATACTTCCCAGACTGGGGTCAATGTAATAAACATAGAGGTCAATATCATGGCCAACTGAGTACACTTTTGGCATGGGCCTTAAAGTTGGTCTTTAATTGGATCCCTCCGGGCAAGTTCATGCACCAGTTGCAATGTGGAGGGAAAAGAATGAAAAATCGTGATTGAGGGGGGAAAGCACATCAGTTTGATCCTCTTTGTTCCACACAAACTGACGCAGACATATATCAAGGCAGTCAAAATCTTAAAGCTACGTACATTGCGAATGGTTTAAAGTGGAATTGATCTAGCTGAAGTTCTATTCAAGCTTTCTCACAAATAGCACAATAACAGACTAAATGTACTTCTTTTCGGTGCTTCTGCCCTGCCAGACATTCTAGCTGTCTGAAAGTGCTGCATTATGAGAACTGTGAAAGGCTCTTGCGGGACTTTGAAAGGTCTGATGAGGACTTAAGGTGTTCATGTCACTTCACCTGGATCCAATGACCCAAACATGGGAATTCTTTAACCCGCTGCCACTGAGGGAAAACTGAGCCGTTTTGTGGATTAACTGATAGGTGTATCAAACTCAAGAGAGAGAAAATGTAATCTTCCATGGATAGTAGCCATTCCATCCATTGTCCTCAAGTGCACAGTATCTCAATAGATGGAAAACGTTGTGTCAGAACACACAGCACACGACACCGAGTCCAAAGATTTTGCTTGGCAACAGACATACTAAACTATTTAGAGTATGAACGGTCCTCACATATCACTCTCATAATCTTAAGTGCCCTAGAGACCTCAGTAGGAAGTGTTAAAGGTTTACTTCAGCCAAATTTTCTGTCATCATTTACTCACCCTTATGTCATTCCAAACCTTATGCAGATCATAGAAGCTATTTTGAAAACGTCTAATTGTCCATACACTATCAGGAAAAGGTGTGCAAAAATTGCACCTTTAGGGGTACAACAGCTTTGAGGCAGACCCTTAAAATGACAACTTTTTGACCCCTAAAAAGTTCATAGTAAGCTAGTAAGGTTACTACTCTAGGTACTAATATGCTCATTTTAGGGGTACAAAGTTGTCCCTTGAGGTTACTGCCCCAGTGACAAGTTGTACAATTTTTGCACATTTTTTTTCTGACAGTGTAAAAATAAGGGTTAGATTTCAGAATGTATTATTGTGTTAGGAGAATAAATTCTCCTTGCACTGTTATCTCTGTATGTTTTTTACATCCACCCTGTGGTTCTGTGTTTTGCAGGTACTGAGAAGCACGAGTTAACATCATGGAAGAGCTTCCAGTCCATCTTCAAGTTCTTCAGCAATGCTCTCAAGGACCAAGAAGATGATTCCTCCTCCAGCCCGGTCACCACACGCAGCTCCCACCGTATTAAACACGATGACTTATAGAGGGCTCACAGATCCCAGAGCCCAGCTTTGTCAACCTCTTAGTTCCTTTTCTCCTCTGTTCGCGTTTTGCATTACTTCTGGATGAGTGCAACTGTCAAAGCAATATGGCTTCACTGCTTGTGCCTCCTGTGGGCCGCTGTGTGGATTTGGTGGTGGCCCATCGGTGGCCAGATTAAGGCTGACAGGCGGCGCCGCTCACCAACCCTTGATGCACCTCTAATTATCCTGACATTGTCCTGAACTGAGCTAATGCCTGGGAAGCACCTGCACACACACACACGTCTGGCAGGTCCTAGTGCCTGCCTGCAAAGTTTTTGTATCTCTCTTTGATTTCCCCTCATGGTTTTTCTTTTTTGACCGGGGTCTGTCTTGCTTTTAAAATACTGGAGCGCTTGGGAATTTTGTATATCAGATGCTAAAGGCTTACGGGTTGTTTGTTCCATACATATAACTTTAACTGGGAAAAAGCAACTTGCAGACTCGCGCATCCATTCAATGGCTATCTTTAGGCTAGATTAAGAATGAACACAATGAAGTAAGCAATTGACAGCATGACTGATTTAAAGAATCCTCTGTTTTTAAATCCCTTAAAACCTTGTGCATGAGTTTTAGGAATATCTCCCATTAACGGAGACGATATGTCAGTCTGGGAATATCTTATGCGTCAGGATCAGGGAGATTTAATGTTTTCCAAAGTACAAAAGCCATTCCTTGAGATGTTTGCCAAGTTAACCTTCCCTTTTTTGCAGAGTCCATGACTATTCGGACTGTTTTAACACCTCATTGTCATCCTCTGCTAAATATGTGATGTTACTGTCTCAGCCAAGACAAGAAACATTGTCTCCTTGACGATGTGGTATTAGCAAAGGCTTAAAGATATGTCGCTCAGGCATGTCAACAGATTACTCTGCTTTAGCTTGAACATTTATCTCTCAGTAAGGCCTCTCTTGTTTTATCATTTTTAGAAATAGAATTTATAATTGGTTATTTAGATTACTCAAGGTTTAAGCATTCTAAATAGTGCTTTATGCATATTTCATATATTATTTTTTATCCAAAATAGAGATGACACTAGAACGGAAGAAATGCAAGACCCCAGATGCTTTCACGTTTTGAAACTATTTTTACAATGAATTCAACTTTTAATTTACCTGCAAATATTCATTAGATGCCACTGATCAACTGCAAGTAGCTTATACTGTTTAGTTAAAATTGCTTTACTCCGATCCAAATATTGTTGCCTTAGGAAAACATACATAAAGTTTATCTTTTATTCTATTTTATTTTGCAAGCGTAGACTGACAAGCCATACGTGAATGTCACTCGCGCTAAGTGCAGCCTTAAACCAAATCGAAAACCTAATTGGTTTACAAATTAGGACTGATTTTAAACAATAATATTTTAATCAACGAGATTCTAAGTTTTTTAAAACATTTTAGTCACTCTGAAGAGTTGTTGTTTGCTGCTCCACGAGTGTAATTGTTTGAAATTGTATAAATAAGTTTTATTAGCTTTCGATGGGAATGCATTCAATGAAAAAATGATGTTACTTTAACTTCACTTTTCATAAATCGTTCATGTTAATCTTTTGTCTTTGAATTGATGACCGTTTTGTGCCCTGATTACTCGTTCACTATGTTTCCATATCATTTGATTGTAATAATGATCTTCATACTTGCTGTGATTAAATAAAATTCTTTATAAAAAAAATTATGCGTAACGATATTTGTTGCAATAATTGTCTTTGTTTTTGTCTATTTATTTTTACTTCATAAAACAAGCATGTAAAATAACATGCACCTTTGCGTGCAGCTTGGTAGGGTTGCTCGCCTTGCACTTAAAGACACCGATGCACAGGGTACTCTTATTTACAACGTAATGATCGTAAAGGCATCACTTTCAACCCAAGAAGTTGTCGGGTTAAAGTTCAATCTGACGGGGGAAAGATCCTCGGAGCCCGATAAAGCCTGTTGCTCCAGCGGCTCTCCTCTCAGCTCTGTTCCCAGGGAAGGTGAGCCTGTTCGGAGAATGACTCGCACTTCTCACGTATCAGCTGTGGAACTCTATCACGAAAGCTGATATCTGTGTCTAGATCGAGCCCAGGCCTTTACAATAGGACCAATGTTAACCAAAATAAGTGTCAGTCAAAGACAGAGAAGTATCGGATGAAGCCATGTCTATAGCACCTAGTTTTATTATGTTTCAACTGTTTAGACCTTAACTCATGAAACCCGCTCACTATAGAGATTAACGAAAAATAAGGATCATAAGAAGGAGAAATCATTTGAAATTAAATTCGCGGTTCGTTTCAAAGAAATTAGTTGTTTTTTTTTAAACTACATTTGGCTATATAAAAATTATTTAAAGACTATTACAAGTGGTGAAACTACAAATAACCTTTTAATATAGCCTACTTTTTACAAATATAAAAAATAAGTCCACTTTGTTTTATATGTTTCTTGACCCATGACAACAAAATGTCGTCTTGCATGTTTTGTTGCGCCACTTTGACTCAGGGTAAAAAGTTTTCACATCATAATAGTTTAAAAAAAAAACAAATTTAAAGTTTTTTTATATATATATAAGGAATAATAAAGTTAGCATTTCTTTTGTAAGAAGCTTTTTAGTGAGGCATTTTTATTACAATTAGGAAAATAAACTATAAAATAAACAAAAAAGGTGTTGCAATTAAAAAATAAAAACACTAGAGTGTTTTCAAGTCATATGATGTACATTTATTTTTTTAAGTAGCATATTTGAGTAATTTAAGCTCCGCGCCATTTAGGTTATACAATAGTTACATTAATAATAAATGGGAAAAAAATAATTTGAAAACTCATGTTAACTTCTGAAGCATTGCGACGTTGTGCTCATAGGCTAGCTTAAGTGATAAATTCAAGCCATGTAGAATTTCTATAACATATAGAATTTGCACAAATTCCACATGTAAGTGTTCTCTTGCTTTTCTTTTTTTTTAACTAATTTTGTGATGTTTCCTAATTGTTTTAACACCGTTGAAATGTGTAAAGCCTCAAGTGTGTCAACTGTCGCTGGGATTTGTGCAAACGAATGAGCTATGATATGACTCTAAAACTTATATCTCAGAATTGTCTTGAATTGTCATAATTTAAACACTATAATGTGTTAATTTGATCCTCAACACTTTTTGTCATTACACTCCCTTCCACAAGAGTTACACTTAACTGCAAAAATAACGTGTGTTTGGAGTCTATGACGTCCTTGATTGATATTTCAATTTTATCCGCGTTTTGTAACACACGCTCTCGTCTCCTCCCATTCTCTCATGCGCCGCCAAATATGAACTATTCTCAAAGAGCCGAGCACTTGCTGAAGCTGGACTGTCACTCCTCCGGGCCCTTGTCTTCGGGAGTACTTCACCAGATCGCCGTCAGATCTCTATTTGCATAATTATATGCTCGGTTCTGAAGGAAATCTAGCCCCCAAATTTTACGGGTCAGCAAACTGCAACAATCGATGTTTTATTGTGTCCTGGAGAAGAAGAAAAACAACTCAAATAATACATCTCGCTCTCAAATTCTCTCTTTTTACCACTTCTATCTATCTATCTATCTATCTATCTATCTATCTATCTATCTATCTATCTATCTATCTATCTATCTATCTATCTATCTATCTATCTATCTATCTATCTATCTATCTATCTATCTATCTATCTATCTATCTATCTATCTATCTATCTATCTATCTATCTATCTATCTATCTATCTATCTATCTATCTATCTATCTATCATCTGCGGGCCTCCCTCACTGTCCCTTTTTGATTGATTGTTATTAGTTCATATAACACACACAGCCCACACACCCTTTCTCACCCACCCACACGCGCGCGCACCTTGACGCAGGCTGGAGCTCCGGTAATGTGTCATGAGAGTGGGAGATGGTTTGGGGTGATCACGCCACACAGTTCTGGACAGCTGCTGCTGGCACAGGCTTGGCTTTTAATGATTTCTTTCAGGTTTCTGTCCCCCCTTCTGTCTTGGATTCTGATATTTTTAGACAAAGTGTGTGTGAAATTGAGTGGAGCACGTTGCACAAAATGGATCACAGACAGTCCTCTTTCTGAACGGGAAAAGGGAAGGCAACTTTCATTAAGTTATGTGAGGATGTCATGGTATGCAAGAGCAGACAAAAAAAAGAGATTAAATTTGTCCTGTGTTACTATGCAGTGTTTTTGGAAACACTTGCTCGAATTATTTCGTTTTGAGAGTAATTGTTGTAGTCTCACATCCTGGGATCTCAGGTGCTTCATTTAACACGCCGTCTGATCCGTTGGGAAAATAATAATAAATACAATAAAAGAGGGATGTTTTTCTGGATAAATATTGCACTGCTCTTTCTTGGACAATGATAAACGGACTTTGGAATGCAACAATATGAGCAGGCGCCCGCATAAACTGATTTCAGCGCAGGTCAGAGAATATAATGTTCTGAATTCAGTTTATGTGATGAAAGGGAATGGCGATAAGGCATCAAAACAATTATTAGCTTTGAATCTACTTTTATGTAAAGATACATTCCCGTCAAATATATTATGTGTCATAAAACAGGACAACGAATGAAAGAACACGGTCCCTCCAAAAAAAAAAAATCCTGTAGGGCAACGCCTGTTCGCATAAAGCTAATATTCCACAAAATTGTATTTTCTAATGTTAGCATAAACCAGTGATATTTTGTGGACAAATTACAAATTAAACATGACACGAATCATGTTTTACAAATATTTATTCTCAGATGTCAGTTAGCATATAAGTCTTTGTCAAATTAATTTAATCGTTGTTGTATTATTATTATTATTATTATATCGTCGTTTTTAAATGTAAAACAGATGTTTGACCTGATCTTTAATGTGTTTGTGTATAGAGCAGACAACTAATTGTAAATTAGTCTAATATTATTAGTAGCCTATAATAATAATAATAATATATTAGTATTAATATTAGCATTTATAATGTCCATTTTGCCCATTTAACAGTTGTTTGCTGCAGCAGGGTTGAAACATGAGGACAGTTAATTGCAGTGAGGCCTATACTATAGTACGCATCACTATACGTCTTGTAGTTCCACACTTGTCTAAAAACATTTCTCGCCACTCAGTTCTTAATGGGGGGCTTTAAGAGCAAGGGCCAGAAGACCTGGACTTAAATCACTTGGTTAAGGTCACATAAGTAACCGGAGCGCTCGGAGCGTTGCAACCTGTCATTTTACAGCTAGAGATGGAATTCCCACATAGGGTGCCAAGCGGGTCACCGTGATATCCAGCGACCCAGGGTTAGGACACGATAAAACCTGATCCTCTCTAAACAACAAGAGGCCTTTTCAATGAAACCAGACAACAGTTCCTTAAAACTCTTATTATGCGCCACTCTCCACTTGATTCTGTGTGATGTGAGGTTGGAGGAACGGCTGAAGGCCTCTTCAGTCAGGGCTTGAGAGTCCGTTGCGCGCGGTTCTGTCTCGTCAGAAGCTTATAGGTATTCAATCACGCGTTATAGATGAGTCTCATCAAGCTTAACGGGTTCCTTGGAGGCTAAACACATTGGTGCGCGGTGCTGGTTGCTCCCACCTGAATAACCGGCGCGTTATTGCACAGCGCATCCTCATTAAGAAACGCCCCAAAAGATGAGGCTCTAAATTAAGTTATTGCCATCCAATGAACCCAAATTAGCGAGGCCACAGAGGTGCCCGTCTGACGGACTGCCGTTAAAAACAGGCTGACAGGCAACAAGGTAGACAGAGGAGAGTGTATGAGTGTGAAGGTGTGATATATATCGCACATATATGGGGTGATAAAATGGATGAATGGGTTTCCATTAATTGGCTGCAGATTCGTGGCTGCACACTCACGTTTAGGCCGTCTCTACCTCTCCTAAATTCTCTGCCGTCTCTCACGCTTTTAGAGTGTGCTGTCCACACAAAATAGACTGAGTATCTCTCTCTCTCTCTCTCTCTCTCTCTCTCTCTCTCTCTCTCTCTCTCTCTCTCTCTCTCTCTCTCTCTCTCTCTCTCTCTCTCTCTCTCTCTCTCTCTCTCTCTCTCTCTCTCTCTCTCTCTCTCTCTCTCTCTCTCTCTCTCTCATCTCCCTGACAACCGTCACTGCTTCAAACCACTGTGTCCTTCCATTCGACTACCTGTTCTTCTATGTCTCTGGCTGAATCAGTATCCAGGATGAAAAACGCCACCCATATTCAATTGATATCTGATACAGCATAACTTTTGATGGGAATGATGTGTACGTTGACGAGGTCTGTTATACCTGGGCGAAGTGAAGTCTTGTGCTCAGATAGTCTTTTAAGTCAGCTCGAGAACAATAGGTCTTTATTATTGTTTTGTGCGACTCCCTTAACGCATATTTGTCAGGGAATGAGAAACTGACGAGGTTTCCAGTGTGCAAGTAGGACAAACAGAGCTTCCTTTTCGCTTTATCTTAGACGTCAAAATGTGAGACAGTGAAGGAAAATAACATTCCAAAAAGATCAAATAAGGAGGAGAGTTAAAAATAAGTTCAAATGGATCATCTTTAGTGTTCTTGAGTGGACCTGAAAGTCGGAATGAGAGGATTTTGAACTAAAATAAACTTAATATATAAGAAAACGGATGTTGTAAATGATCAGATCGTTACAGTTATTATTATTTAGCTTGAAATTAATTTAGGTTCATGCTAAAAAAAATGCTAAAGGCATAAGCTTAGTTAATTGCTATTCATAGCAACAATTTTAACAATATTAATTTGAAGAGAATTAGAAATACAGACACCAAAGCAGAAGAAAAAAATACATATGAATTAAATTCATAAAGTACATAAAAGAATGGTGAAATTTTTTATTCATGCATTGATTTGGTTTGCTGCCATATTTAGTTTCCTATTTTTTTATTTTGTTTTTGTTTTTCCCAAAGGCTTTTAGAATAACCTCATAAATCAACGAAACAAATGTTTTTTTTTTCTTCGATGTTCAATCAACCTTGCATAGGCTATGCGCTATCACAAATTAAAACAATTTTATTGTTTGTTTTATTTTATTTTTTAATCCTGATTTTCGTTAATGACTAAATCTAGCTATTATCTCAATTCAGACCTTCCATTTTTTTGGAAGAAGAAACTTGCTCGTTTGGCCATGCGCGTTATTCGTAGCGATATTCAGATGAGCATCACCTGTTATCTAGTGTGTTATCTCACCCTTTCTTCCCCGTCCATTAGCGGTCATGATCGCTCCATCACCGTGACAGAGGTGTGTATTTGCGCTTGAACGACTGACTGTCAGGGTGGCTTGTTAAAGGTTGTAAACCAGTGGCAGTCTCCTGATAGAGGCGATGGCATCGATTTGAAACTTGTCCTGTCTAATTTGATAAGAGCACCCAGGCACCTTTGAATAGGACCATGGACAGCGCTCTCTGCTGACCCTGAACTCGCCCCTGCCTTTTCCGTTGGGGGGACGTTCACTTCCAGTTGTGCAAGTGATGTGTGTGTGTGTGTGTGTGTGTGTGTGTGTGTGTGTGTGTGTGTGTGTGTGTGTGTGTGTGTGTGTGTGTGTGTGTGTGTGTGTGTGTGTGTGTGTGTGTGTGTGTGGATGAGGTAGAAGCTGAAGTTGAAAACAGCAACTGCGTTTTATCATAGCTCCTTCCGGCTGTGCATAAGATAAAGAAACCTCTAAACGTGTCATATTCTCCTCACTACCTCTTCAGATACACACACATTCACTCACCCACTCACCTCACCGTCCATGCGAACACAATCCTAAAGTCAAACATAGGAACTACGCTGCGATGTAATCTGACATTCGATAAGCAAGTGATTTCATACAGGAACAAAGCTGAATGGGGAGTCACGGAGAACTCTCAAGTAACGCCAAAGAGGCTGCGAGACTGTTCAGACGGAAAGGGGGGTTTGCTAGTGGGGAGAGACTGTTTGATGGATCTCTACAGCTTTGAGACAGCTTGTTAATTAAAACCCCAAGAGATGAGCCTTTGGAGCCACCGTCCATATTAGAACATTGTTAACTATCCTGACAGCGAGCAATGTCACAAGCACGAGGAAGGCTTTGTACCCTTTTCTCAGTCAGATTTCGCTTTTATCTCGTGCTGGTGGGGCTATAGAATTATGGTTTAAATCTACCTTTTTTACCATGGAACAATTGCTTTTGAGAATGTTACGTTTTCCTATAAACAGCAGTAACATTATGCATAGAAATTATACTTTTTTTTAAGACGTTAATGAGTAGTAATGTAGTTGGGTATTTTAATGCAGATAAGACTAAGACAATTATCTCAAACAATTCCAAATGTTTCTATTTATTTTTATTCTTTTTTTTAAAGATTAATTTATGCCAGTTTTCATGTTTTTTTTAATACAACATATTATTTATTTTATTTTAACTTTAAACAACTCAATGTGATCTACAATATATTTACTTAAGAAGTTCAATTTCAGCAACAAACTAAATCACAACATAAACATACAGGCTACAGTATATATATTTTCATAAATGGTCTAATACTGTGAGGTTTGAGTGGCCCATGAGGGACTCAGCATACAGGAAAAACTGTGGTGAGATAGGCTACCACACTGGTTTTTATTACAGTTAACAAACATAAGCTATGTCACCACCATAACAGGATAAAATATAGCATTAACATAAAAATATAATATACGGATATAATGCAAATATAAAATTCTACCAACGTAAAATGAAGGGTGTGGCTTATCATAAAATCTCAAATAAATAAACGGATTACTTAAGTGAATAACATGCAAGCAAAAATAAATTATGTCCTAAACAGCGGCATTTACACGTGATATAAAACAAAACAGAAAACTGAACCAATATATTTATATTATATTATCCTTGTCTTGTGAAATAAAAAAGAGGGGTAAAATAATCTTTTTATTTTGATATTGTATGTGCAATTTTGGTGAATCCTGTCGGACTGGTGCTTCTCATCGTCCGCTGAGCAATCTGGCATAACATTTCAACGACATCTCTAAATGTTCTTCAAATCGTGGGCACATTCATCAACGTCAAATATGGACAATCCACTATTTAGAGAAAGTGTAAGTGCTGCAATATATCTTCTTAACAGGGTTTTTGTGTGGAAAAATGAATAAATCCACTTATTTCTGTCTGTTAAAATGTAATACTATAAAATTATAGGTGCGGGTTTTGTGTGTCTGTGTGTGTGTGTGTGAAGAAAATCTACCGAGACTTATTCAAAACCCTATTCAAAATGATATAATCTCGTTTTAAATTCATTGACTCTGCTGTCCATTGAAATATTGCTGAGTAAAATGTATTGAAATCATATATGCGTAGATTATTCAAAAAAGTTATTGCTAAAAAAATAAGAAATATTTGGTGCGCTTTTTATGATTTACAGAAACAGACATTTTGATAAATGTATCATAAACCGTTTAAATAATTCTATAAAAATGTTTATAGTCTATAGCAATTAAATGATCAAATCCCAAAGCAGCATAATTTGCCATATGCGATGTAACATCATAAAATACAGTAAAACCACAACCTACTCGAGAATAGCCTGCACAACTCTAATTGCATTTACAAATTAACCGCATATAATTATAGAATATATTTATAATGATCATTTTACTGCACATTCAAATATATGTTTTCCGAATACAAAGTGTGAAGGACAAGAAGAGGAAAAAAGCTTTAAAACGGAGTATGGATGAACAATGGAAAACGGGGAAAGAATAAACTGAGGACCGTTTGTTCCTCTGACTGAGGGTCCCAGAACACAGAGCGCCATCTAGCAAATAAAGGGAGAAACAAACAGCTCTGACAGAACCCTTTGCAAGGCATGAGAACGCCAGAGCACCAACAAAGCCGCCATCCTCAGACCTCACAGGACTCCGAATACACACCAGAGAGAAATGTAAAAACGATATCAAACAATCCCTGGTCGAACTAGTTATCTTCTAACAATAATAAAGCTAATCATTAGTTATAATGGTCATTTTGGAACAGAGTCTGTGTTTAATTATTACCATAAGAACAGGATATGCTTCTCTTTATAGAATATGGTGGTGACTTCGAATCCTGCATTATATTTTAAAAGTTGATCTAAACAAGCTAACTCTGCTACCCTTCATGGTGAACATGTCTGAATGAACGAAAGCACTGAGGATTATTGTGCCGTATACGGGAGCCTTGTATATTCTGATGCCAACGTGTTGCCAATCTGTGCATCTTTTCATTAAGTGGAAGTTTCAAAAAGTTAGCTGCACGGAGAAAAGGTTAAGTAAGAGTTATCCAAAAGTAGCCTATAACCTGAATAGTTCAAGTCTCTTTTGGAATGGGAACTTAAACACTCAGTGTTCAACGCGAATACTTCAGGACCATAGGCGAATGAATAAATAAATATATAAATACATAAATTAATAAATAGATAGATTAATAAATAAAAAAATACAGACAGAGGTGACCATCTGAAGGTTTTCATTTACAGTTTATGCATTGCAAACGTTTTCATTATTAAGAATCTAGTCATTCATTTTCCTATCAGTGATATAAGTTTTTATTTCCTTGGTTACAAATACTCTGGCTACATCGACAGCATTGACTATTTTATTTCTTTGCACAATTGCATGTTTTCCCAACCATCATTTTATAATTTGCCATTTTTTATAGTTGGTATATATTTCATGTAAATAAGAAGCACATATTATATAGGCCTATATAAAAAGGAAGATTTATGCAAAATTTTTTCTTTATGAATTTAAGACATGCGGGCCTCGTCATCCAGCTTGAAATGATTGAAAGGTCCACATGCGGATTGGCCGTATAGCTCGTCCAATGAGCCGTTTGACAACAGGCCTCATACAACATTTCCACATTTAGCCACGCACTATCTCTCTTACCATATGCCATTTTTTTAATAGGTAATAGTTGCGTTTCCCGTTTTATTATCAAATATAGGACTTTGCGTAACCAGAGGCACAAAATGCACAGCTGCGCTGAAATAAAAACATAAATGAAGATGTTTTGTCTAATTGTTTCCAAATGTCATTTATATAGGCTACGTGTAGATTTTAGTAGGCCTTTGTCTTTAAAGTTTTGGATTTTGGTAGTTGTGATCATTTCAACTCCCCGTGCATGTTTACGGTGGTAAAAACTAAAGCAAACTTTGAAGAATTACCCTCTTCAAGAATATAGCTTCCTCTCCTCCGATTTTGCCGTATAAGAGTGAAGACGTGATGTGGTGTATTTGAAGTATGACGAGCTTTGTGGTTGACTCCTTTTCATTGCCTGGCTACAAACACGCCTGCTCTCAAATAAGCCTCTCCAGACCCCTCCGCCTCCCTCCACCGCGCACTGAATGGTCAGCTGACCTCAGGGTCTTCGTCCTCTCTGTCCAGTTTTGACCGAATAAGCCACCTTCCCCCAGCCCTGCCACAACCAAATAGGATCCCTACTATTCTTTATTGATATCATCAACGAATGCAAATGAATTTGGACGTGGGGGGGCAGGGGTTTGAATTTCAGGGATAAAAACCGCACAGAGATAGCTCTACAGCGGATGGGATATTTGGGAGTGCCTTTGGTAACGGTTCAGACCTCCTTGCGTTCTGATTAAACATAAGAAGAGGAAAGAAAAGCTTGGGCAACATATTTCGCCTCCAATAGACGGAACACCACACCACGTTCAGATTATACCATAAATTGGTTGATTGTGGAGCCAGGTCATTTTAAAAGAACGGACGAGCCCACCTTCTCTCTCCCTTCCTCGAATCCTCAGACGACCCCCAACTTTAGACATACACAGACAATCACACGTGAGCGCGCGCACACATATTTGAGCGCACAAGAAAACTGGCTTTGTGGCTTAGCCGATGGATGTTGAGAGATGTGGCTTCTAATCCATAAAGAAAACGAATCCTTACATCAGGCCATAAAAGAAGTATCTTCACTAACAAATAAAGGCCTTTTAAATATTTACGTCTTGTAAAATGTCAAACACCTCTAAAACATCGAACTGTTTTTTTCTATTATAGGATATATATATATATATCTATATCTATATATATATATATATATATATATATATATATATATATATATAAACATATAAACATCAGTGGGTCTTGTTGGAAGTGGGGGAATGCGTATGTATTTATCAAACGCACAAATTGCGACAACTATAGGCAAGACAGGCAGCATAAAGGAGGAAAGGCGTGGGATCAGAGAGCCGTGGCAGGGACCAACACTGGAGCAAGAGAGATAATGCCTCTGTCAAGACCCGGTCTATATAACTGGGATGAAAAATATCCCTCGACAAAACGCTTCAGTCATTTATTATGAAAGAAAATAGAAGTCATGCTGAGAAATTAGGCAAATAAAAACGAAATTAGGGCAATATTAACCACAACATAATTCACCTTGCCTGTCAGGCCGCCTGCAATGAATTAGTGATTAAAATGCTTGTTTATTTGTTTTATGTTGTGTTTATGAAAAATGAAATATATATATATATATATATATATAGATAGATAGATAGATAGATAGATAGATAGATAGATAGAAAGATAGATAGATAGATAGCATGCTGTCTTGTTTTAGCTGTTTCTGAGGATTATAATTTAGATATATGTGTATGAGATATTTTACATATTTGTTCATGATCTCAATAATTACATATATTGTGTGTATGTGTATGGACACGTGCAAATATGTAGCCTATATCGAATATAGATTAAGTTGTCTGTATATGAAAAGTGGGTCATTGTTAATTTAGTCCCAGCATTAAATGCAACTGCAACAAAATGCTGCTGAGTAAAATTGGGAGTGTCGCTGGCTGCGGTAGCACAGGCGCAAACCATCTGTTGTATAGGCTATTATAAAAACGGGCAGTAAATATTGCTGAAAAGCCAGGACGTTATCAGGTATGTAGCAACGACATTTCTTTACTGCCCATGTGGTAAGGATCAGAAAATGTGCTTGTGTATGTCTATGGAAACATATTTGCATCACTGAATAAATGCACTAATTACATGCGCTTTGTCTTGAAGATCTCACGATAATCTGACGTCAGCATGTTTACAGTTCCTGAAGGGAAAACTGAATAAAGAAAACTGTCCTCTGTCTATCTATGAAACGCGTATTTTTTATATCTCGGTAACAAGCAGGCTTTTCATTTCTTCCCGATGGAGGATAGAAGATTGTAAGCATATTTATAATCGTCTCTTAATCGTATCCGAGACTCTAAGTTTGACATGAATTGCTGCCGAATATCGTAGGTAATCACTCAGCGTCAACCCGCTTGTTAAAAATAAGACCGAAAGTGTATTTTATATTTCGCAGTTAAAATAGTCGCCTCCACTCGGTTAAATCTTGTTTTACGTTTCCCTTTCAAAGTAAACTTTCCATTCCCCAAAGCTCCCTTTTCCGGGGAATGATTTTTTTCTTCAGCATACAGGCAAGCACGGAAAGCTGCACTTTCGAGTTTAAATGCCACGTGTTGATTGATTTGTTGTTAATGACAGTCGGAGTCATACATACACGCACGTCGAGACATCCTCTAGTCTCTTGCTTTCCCACAGAGCTCCCTCCCTCCAACTCCGCTCTCTCCATCTCTATTGAGCTATTCTACCACAACGCGCGTTCACGCACACTCTTCCACAGGCGCGCGCATCCGGGAGCCCCAACACAGGCGCGCGTTTAAGGGGGACGAAATGAAAACAAATGTTCTTACTTTTTAGAGGACATCTGCACAATTCTTCAAAATCTTGCTGTCGCTGTCTTCACTCTTCGTCAAGACGTGTTGATAAAGTCGCTCTTCGGTGACTTGTTGTTTAATTTATTCTTTTTTTTTTTCCAGAGTCTGTCCCCTGTACCCAAAAGCTTTGAGTGAACCGAAGTGCAGATTGAGACATATTGAGCCCCCTTTAAGGGGGATCATTTCATGTGGGAGGTTGGACGCAAAGTTTGGACCCGTGACTAGCATTCCGGAGAGACATGCATATTTTAAAACAACAAAGAAAGATAAAGACGGGACGATGGGTGGGAGTGAAAAAAAAACGTTTGGAGAAAACTAAACTAAATTATAAAAAGCTGTCATTGTTGGACAAGATTTCATCGCGTTTTTTTTTTCCTGGCTCTACTTTCAACAATTCCCTTGTGGAAAAGTTTCCAGTGTAAAGAAACTGTAAATAGATTTTGCATGCGTATCCTTTGAAAAAAAAAAGGCTATACCCAGTGTCAGTGTTAGAACATTTTTTAAACAATTTGCCAGTTTTATAAGAATTGCCCCATCTAAAAACTTATTTGAAAAGGGTGGTATATTAACACTCAGAAATCTTGAATCAAGTGTTTTCACAAATTATTTGCATTCATAATTATATAATAATATTTAGAACGATGTGGTTTTATTTTCTTCATTCTCCTCATTGCTGTCACTGACAAGCCAAGTGAACTTTATTATCCAGTGAAAAGTATGCAGAGCAGGGGATGTATGGCGTTGAGCTAGATATCTCTTTTACTTGTCAGTGGTCGGTCATGGCTATGGAATGCTAATAAGAGACCCCCCTCTTTTTCTGTCCCTGTTTCGTCTCATTCCCTTTCTCTCTGCACGCAGAAGGGATCGATAGCTGACCCGATGGTTTGGCCAAAGCTTTATTTATCTGGCGAGGCAATGATATTATCAGCCTTGAACGTTATATACAGCAAACGTCTACCTAAATCAACACAAAGGGATCGCTTACACAGCGATCTGTGCTTTCTCGCCTGCCTCCCTTTACCTCACACCAGGCCCGACCACACACACACACACACACACACACACTCGAAGTAGAACACACATACGACACAACTCCACTGTTCAACTAAGTCACGCACGCACGCACACACGCACGCACGCACGCACGCACGCACGCACGCACACACACACACACACACACACACACACACACACACACACACACACACACACACACACACACACACACACACACACACACACACGCACAGGCGTCGCCTTATGTTACGTTCACAACTGGGGATATTTTATATCCTGTTGTGTTGGATTTGATCCACGGCTTAAGCTTGCTGGGAGCTCTGTGGACGTAGAATTATGCAGTGCTCATTGAGAATGTTAACAGAAATGTAGCGTCATAGCCTGCATATGGCCCCTGTGGCACAATGTAAACAGGCAATTTGTATAGTTAAAGTGCAAAATGCCCAAAATTTCAAACAACATTTTTCAAACAACAACTTCTCCCACATTACCTTCCACATGAATTTAACACTATTTACCTACACATAGGCTAACGTGAATAGTGCTGAATATGAATAGGCTAAACGTGCTGAATAGAGGGAAGACTGCATAGATAGATAGATAGATAGATAGATAGATAGATAGATAGATAGATAGATAGATAGATAGATAGATAGATAGATAGATAGATAGATAGATAGATAGATAGATAGATAGATAGATAGATAGATAGATAATCTCATATGAAGTCACATAACAAGCAAAGAAATAACACTATTTTGTCCCATTCGCATGTAGGTTAATAGATGAAATGAAACGACACGCATTTAGCTTTGTTTAGATATATCAGTGTGATGACCCAAGGCCCAGATCGAAATAACACAGCTGTCTAACTCCTTTTTTGTGTCTGTTCTTCCCCTGCACACAGACAACATAAAAAAACATAAATTATGTCCGAATATCCTAAATGTGTCAGATAAACACTCGTACCTCAATCAAGCATGACTAAGCTAACAGCAGTTACATTCCAAGCCCGCAGTGACTATTTAGTTTCTGTAGGAAAACTGTATGTGTCTCAGTCATTTTGTAGTCTTTTTAGTGAGGTAAAACTGCCATGCTAACCTCCTAACCCACTTTAGATCTAAGTGAAGAAATTGACTGAATCCACTGACAGACAATTATGAGAACATGTTCTATACTGCGTACATTTTACATGCACAAGTAACGAAAGTTAGTTCACATCGTAGGCTGGCATGCACCTCATACAAAGACTAGAATAGCCCCTTTCTTGTTGTATATGATTCATGTAATTGTATGGATATTTTTTGCTTTGTTAATTAGGAACACATGGCACGAATTCGGTCCTTAGCAACTATTGCTTTATATAGCCTCAAGTCCAACAAATGTAAATCTCAATAGATTGTGTTCCTCTCATTCTGCTATTTCCCGTGAAATAGAGGGAACAATCTTCAGGGATTTTGATCTCATTACTGCTGAACTTGAAAGTGTTTTAAATTCCAGCTCAATGCGATGGTCAACACTTTAGTCGAAGCATTATATAAAAAAAAATAAAAAAAATAAAAAAAACAAGAGTACACTTGCCTTTGTTGTCTTATTTGGGTAATTTAAGTCCTTCTGACTTTGATTTAAAAATTGACAACACATTGACTATATCGGTATACATTTAGTGCTATTGTGAAAAATGTTTGGTTTCCAGCAACAAAGTCTCTACTTGTCCTCAATAGAATTCCCTCGTGTATTGCATCTTTTTTTCTTAATAGCCTAACCTGACCATATTTCATTTAGAGAAACCCATGCCCTCCACTCCATAGTCACATATGGTCACGCTTGTGTTTGACTTTTTTCCTAATGGAAATTCTTTTTACAACGCTAATGTACTGGTTTGGTAAGGCTATAGCCTACCCCAAAGAAAACATAGCCCGATCGTTAACTTCATCACACGCTAACAGTCACTCCAAAGATTGTATACTACAGATTATTTCATGAAATTAACGCTGATCTTCCCCATCGAACATATATATTTCGAATATAAATAATACTGAATATTTTGCAAATGTGTTTTTTTGCAGTCACTTTGAATGCTGAACCACAAATAGCTTTTAAAGGCGCTATAAGCTAAAATATTATTTAAATGAAACAATATGTCAACGCCAGTTTTACTTGGTAGGTTTACTGAAAAACAGTATGAATCACGAAAAACCATATTATTTCTGTGATTCATCCATTCTCTCTTTATGTGAAACAATAACGAACTTGAATGCAAAGAGCAGTGCTCAGTAAATTTTTCAGTGACATTGGGGTCAGCGAAAATTTTTGTCATTGTACTTAGAAACACCATAACATCACACGTAAAATGTATTTACTTGCATATGAAGGACAATCATGTATGAGTATCAAGTGATTTCCTTTCATGGTTTCAACCAATCATATGAGGCACACATGAATTTCTCTCTATCTCGGTACAATACATCACATTTAGTGCTCCTATCGACCGGCTTACATGCGGCATTATACATATCTTAGATTGATCACACATATAACTGCTGCTGCGTTCCTTGAGAAAACATCTGTCCTTACACAGATCCGTTCGCGATCACATCAAAGTAATAATAGTCTGCGAGTTTAGATGGATTTATTTGATCTTTCTCTCCACTTATTTTCTCAAAACAGTGGTGATAGAAGAATAAACCCTTGTTGCCTTATTAGAGGGACGGCATTATGTATATCTTCCCTTTGACTATGAGCAAGCATTTCAGTTCAGCCTGGGAAAATATTAAACATTAATGCGCTGAAACAGGCATAGATCTTTGAACCAGTCATAGCGGTAGCAACGTCACAGAATTTTTATTCTGCGCACGATGCTGAATCCAGATCATATAGGCTATAAAACGCACGTGCTCCCCAAAACCCGCACAGAGAATAAATATGCCACCAAAAGTATTCGACTGCTTGCATTTTTGACATATGTGGTATTCTATAGAGGTTTTACAGTATTTCAAAACTCTTCTTGACGGGCTTGACATTTTGTGTCAACATACTGGTCAGCGTATTAAAACGTTTAGATGAAACAAACCTATGTGCCTTTTGGCCTTCCTTACCACACAAAAATATGCATGCATGTAAAAGCACACCCCAAAAAGCTAATTAATAGCATGAAGAACATTGAATTTGCTGAGAGCGAGACAAGTGTTGCCTATTTCCTTTTTAATAGTATAGTCACCATCACACAACTTCACGCGACCCTTCTGCACAGGCATATCATGGATTGAGCAAAAAATGAAAGGCAACATCCAATAAAAAAGAAATAGCGGAAATATCAAGACGAAACAAACAAAATGTATTTGAAAATGATATATTAAAAGTGCTTTTGACTTTTCATGTCTTTTATCTCTGACTGATGATTGACTCAATACACACACTCGCACACACATACGACCAAGAAAAAGTTTCACCGGTGTCCTCTCCTTCAAAATGTCCATGAGGTCAGATTTTGCCGAAGTTGCATGTCCATAGCATCAAGTGGGGGGGGGGGGGGGGGGGGGAGGGGGGGGATGCTCAACCATCAGTGAAATTGTCATTGCGATTAGACTGTCTTATTTGTCTAATGTTTTTCTTTATTTTTAAATTCTCACTTCAATTTTAATTCTTGGAGAACATTATCTTCAACAACATATATCGCACTCATTATAAGAAGCAAAAGGTTATATCAAAAATCATTAGTATAGAATCACAGAAAAAAACTGGTTTAGAACCAGAAAAAATACAAAACAGAGATACATAGACACAGGACATTTCTTATAATTGCTTGGAAATTTCTTTCCCGCTAAGTCTTGCTCATTTACTGCGCATATGATGTTCTTCATTTTAATTGTACGTATTTTGTTCTTTACAAAAGAAAAACAAAAACAAAAGAAAATGAAAAGAAAGACTAGTAATTTACAAAATGGAGAGTGTTCTTGATGACGGCGATGGATTTGCACGGGAGTACGTCCAGTTCTTTAATCTTTGTACATTACATATTCCATTTCGGTCCCAGAAGACAAAAAAAGAGTGTCTTCCTAAGTGGTCAGAAATTAGGTCCTATATATATAGTCTTCTTGAAAGGGCTTGCAGAATTTTGGTCCTTTAGTCTTTTTGTCTCACTCGCTCATTCGGATCATTGAATGGACATGTAGGGCCAGTTGAAGCTGCTCCCGGATAATAACATATCCCTGATGAGGGTTTCAATGGGAGTTTTACCTACCAAGCGAACGAAGAACAGCTGTTCAATTACTGACGAAGAGACAGTGCGGAGAGAAGGCAGTCGCAGCAAAAGCTTGCCAAAGCGACTGGGCTGGTTCGGGTACTGGCTCCTCACGTACTCCTCCAGGGCGCACTGAGACTTCTCTTGCAGGCTCTCGATGTGTGCAGCATCTGACAGGCCGCAAGCGTCTGAGTAGACAAAACACAGCAAAGAAAAGAGGCCCAGGTTATCATTCAGCATCAGCATTACGTGTTGTTGACAAAGTGAGATGAACAAACACGAGCCCAACATCATGCATCACGCAGCGTATGAGGCTGCCTGTAATATAAATAAACAATACGACTGCGCAATCCCTCAAGAGTAACAGAACGTATTCCCTGCGTTGTAGGGGACATACCACATGCGCGCTCACAAATCAGACTAAACAAAGTGTTCGTAAGGACGAGGGTGCATAGTAAGCTTGACTGAAGAGGATGGAGAAGGCGTCAAACATGGAAATATCCAGCTACATATTTGAAAGAGAATTTGGCATGGTAATAACCGAATTATAACCTAATTGCTTTCCAGATGCAACCAAGTCATTTCTCGTGCGAATCCATGTACCAGCAGTTGCCTCTGCTGCGAGTTTGTATGAGGAGGCAAGGCCGCTGGAAGCAATCACATTTATTACCGTGGACTTGCCTGAGGACACAATCGCCTAAATTTACGAAACGGACATGTAATTTACAGAAAACTGCTCTGGGTCAATAGTGTATGTCAGTTAATGACATTGTGTCAAACATGTTTGCAATAAACGCCAATGAAGTAGCGTAAACACGTATCTCAACCACTGAGACTGCTAAAATCAGTTCAGCCAAATGTCCTTTTCTCTTGAACACTATCGCCAGGCCAATACGCATTTTGTCAGCATTCTAATATGGCGCCTCTGTTGAAGATATTCAAAATAAGAGTTTGGGTCTTGTTGAATTTACGACTAAAAGTGTAATGGCGTTGTGTTCAACGTGCCTCAGCGAATGATCTTAATTGGACTGGACTAGAACACACTGCGGTCAAATACAATAACCTTCTGAACTTCTGAACTGTGCTAAATCCTCGCTAAAATCTCTCAGTAATGTGACCTCATGGGCCACTTTCCGCTGCAGCCAGCATGTGAAGAAAGCACTGCTATAAAAACAGAGACAATTCAGCAAAAAAGCCTACAATATTGTGTTTCGTATGTGTAGGAATGCTTTTGTTAATAGTTTACTTAACGATTTACACTTAATAAGAAAGTCCTCGAGAAGATACAAAACCAAGGGGCGCATGAATTGTTAATCCATCACGTGAAACATATGCCTATATGTTCAAAATGTTATGCAGCACTTCGGTCTGGTAACAAATCAGAAGATATATCCTACTAATTATTATCGAAACATATTGCTTTCAAGTCTAACAAATAAGGAAAACCCGATTTACCGAAGTGTCTAGAAGTTGTTCTGAAACGTTACCCAGTCCAGACCCAAATATCTGAGTGCTTTTTAATTCATTCTTAAGAATGGCAAGGAACGTTCTGTGTGAGACTGACGTCATTGAGAAACAAATAGCCTATAACGTTACATTTCGGTGGCAAAGATTGATGTTCAAAATATAAACAAATGTTTTTACATTTTTGGCATGCTTTACATATGCTAATCAACACTAACGCATATTTCTGAAAATTAAGGCAATACACAAAGTGCTTCTTACTGCAATAATACTACTTAAACTAACTTGAACGCATCTTATTTTCACCTTAGGGGAAACAAGACTACACATTTATGGCTACACTACAGAACATAATCAGTAAGCTATAGTCTCGTTTTAGACACGTTTTGTTCTATATATTTATACATATACATATATATATATATATATATATATATATATATATATATATATGTGTGTGTGTGTGTGTGTGTGTGTGTGTGTGTGTGTGTGTGTGTGTGTGTGTGTGTGTGTGTGTCTGTGTGTGTGCGTGCGTGCGTGTGTGTTTGTGTGTGTGTGTGTGTGTGAAGTCTGCACCTTTGCTCAACAATCAAAGACGTTTAAAGGCATAGTAGTTGTATTGACTTGATTGTATTTCCAACTGCTAAAAAAATATTAAAGTTGATATTATTCATAACATTTCATTTCAATTTTAGCATACGAAGATCAAATCATCGTAATTAAGGCATAAAATACGCACGTAATAAAATTACGTTGTTATAATATAAGAAACAACAGTGCGCGTAAACCTTAATAGTGTAATCATCGTTTGTTGCTAAAAAAAAAACCCCAATATATAATAAACATATATTAAGATGCTAGAGGTGTGAAGTCAATTTGGTGTCGATCAATGTTTTGGTAAAATTGTTAGTTTTTTTTTTCTTTTTACTATTTGGCAAATTAACCCATCATTAAATTGACTAACACCAGTCTGAATGATATTTCTGCTTTTTAAAATATTATGGCTACCCTAGCTTAAAAGCAATTGTTAATAATAGCAACCTTTTCTCAACAGAGAGGGCCCCATGTATATTTGTATAGGGACACTGTGGCATCGTGTACAACAGTGGTTGAGCAGATTTAAGAGAGATATTCTGAATGAGATCTACACTTGATTGAACAAATATTGGCCTAAATATTTTCCAAAAAACAGAATTAATGTGAAATGCATATTCAAGCTCATACATTTAATGCATGCTTTATTGTCAGCCTCCACTAATATTGCAAAATAATATTATCGGTTGGCTACAATAGAAGGCCTATATGACACTTTGTATTACATTAAATATTAAATATTGTGAATGTCTTATAAATGCATTTGACATAGGCCTAGCACTTTACTTGTGCGCTAAATAGATTTTACAGCACAAAGCCAGCTTGAGGCCCACTAGTGAAGCTTCGATGCCGAAGCTTAGCCACCCCGCATTGCATTGCCCCCTTATGTCTGTAAGTAGGCCTCGTCTCACACACTCACCTGATGTGAAGAGCACTATTGCCTTAATGCAGCTGTATTCTGCAGAATCGACGTGCAGTGCTTTGAGCTTCTCGACTTGTTCCTGGAAGATACGAATGTGATCCATGAAGGCCACGACGCGATCCGCCGACATAGGCGAGGCGTGCAGGCCGGCAGCGGCAAGCAGTGGGGCCACATGTAGGGGCATGGAGCACTGAGCCGCGTTTAGCACAAATAACTCGCTCCATGTCAGTCTGAGCAGGGACACCTGGTCGGTGATCTGCAGGTCTGGAAAGAAAGGGATGTTCCTCGCCCATTCCACAGCACTGAAGAGCAGACGAGCCGCAAGCTCACAGATGTTCTCGATCCCCATAATATTATTGGGCTGCATGCACTGGCTGCCATAGCGAGACGTAGGATAAGGCTCTGCCCGAAGTAGTAACGAGATGTATCCGGAGAGATAGCAATGACCATTCAGAGGATCCCCGTTCGTTAGCGCGTACTGGCCCGGGTTCGGTTGGGTTGGAGGCATTCTTCCTCGCTGAACCGCTGACAAAAAGAAAGAAAGGGAGAGGAAATGTACATCTAAAACTGTGATACATCATGTGGAAGCTTTACTTCTGGTGCATGAGTAGTCTGGACTGCTGTTTAACATCTACGAAAATACAACTAAATGACTAACTATTTGGCGTTTCGGGAAATAGTAATAGGGAAATACTTTCAAACGGTCCTTGAATTCATTATTAGGCGGTGATGTTTACCTTTGTTTATGGACTTCAATAGCTAATATGAAGACATACAAACACTCTCTCTTTCTCGTTTTTTTTGTCTTCACACACATGTACACACGAACACATTACAATTGTTTATATTTTTTTTTGTTTGATTTGCATGTTGTAAACACTGTGGACGAGGACCGAGCTTAAATCTCGACTACTCAGAACTAGTTCATTTCCAGCAGCCTCTTTCTTGTTACAAATACTACACCCCAATATTACTTTGCCTATAATATACATATATTTGTGTGTAGTAATAAGTTTACAGGCAATTTAATGATTAAGATACTAACTCTCAAACAGATTTTTTTATCCACAATCAAAACAAGACTGTTTTTATTATGATAACAAAAAAAGCATATATAGGCAATATCTTACGTTGAACTATTTCTTATTTTAAGACAATTTAGAGGTCATTAATAGCAGTTTCGTTCTGCTCAGTTATTAAGAGTAGACTTGCAAAGGCCATTGTTCGCATACAGCTTAGGCTGAGAGGGGACAGCCAGGCCTCTAAACGCTTACTCTAAGCTACGGCGTAAAAACAGATGCAAATCTTATTTTCAAAGATAAAACTATAGCCCCTTATTTCATTTAGGTGTACAATAAGTGGTAAGTGCGTGTAGTAGTCTTTTCGGTAGGCTTGTGCAGTCCTTTCAGCACGCACGCGCGCGCGCAAGCAAACACACACACACACACACACACACACACTTTATCCTTCTCTTTCTCTCTTTTACACACATACAGTGTTCACGGGTGACTTTAATATATCATGTAATTGGCCGAGTTGAAAGAGTGCATATGATGCTTGCTTATCTATGTGACCAATATCACTTGTATTAGATACATGCTGCTCTTGCCTATGCGAGCGGATTTACTACTGCTTGTACGCGCCCTCTGACACTCTTTAGAAAGCAATCAAAGCGAATTTATTTCGCGTTTGTATGTGTATATGTGCGAGCTTTATGTAACTGGCGCTGAACAATAAACGTGTGTAGCAATAGAGTGTTGCGTTTAGAAAAATATATTCACCTTCCCGCCGCATGCCCACTTTTAAACATTTCTTCAGCCGACAATATTGGCACTGATTACGATGGTGCTGGTCAATGGGACAGTTCCTGTTGGCACGACATGTATATGTTAAGTTCCTTCGGACACTCCTCTTGAAGAAACTTTTGCATCCTTCGCAGGTGAATTGACCATAGTGCTTGCCGCTCGATTTGTCCCCGCAAACAACACATTCTATATGCTGCTGACTCTGTCCAGAATTCTGGCTGCCCTTGTCGCCAGCCGTCCCTGGTGTGGACGGGGGTCCTGGCTGACTGGGAGTCTGCGGAGTGTGTGGTGCGGCTGACGCCGCCTGCTGTTGCTCCCTCGCCGGCTGAGCTGCTGGATTGGGGCCGCTTGGAGGTCCTCCGGCCACGTCTTCCTGCGGATCTCGCCATACGCTAACTACCATTGCCATATCTCGGGCCCGAAAAGTGCTTTCAAGCGAACTGGTCGCTCGGATATCGGAGCAGGGAAAAGGGAAGTCTTGAACGAACGGCAGCGCGAATTCAAATCGGAGCACTCAATCTCATAGGGAAAAAAGTAGAAGCAGAAAACGATCAATACATTCAAAATACCGCAGTCGATAGAAAGGCACCCGATCAGGATATGCAATTGTCGGGAGGCCAGTTCCAAGGTAAATTGCAGACAGCCATTCGGGAACCCAATCGTGTATAGAGAAAGCGATCCCAGACGCAATAAAAAAGAAAATCAGTTTTCTTAAAAAATACCGCAATAAAAATTCTTCACGTTGAAGCAAAAATAATAGCTTTCTGGTGGACCGGAGATCCAAAGTGCTGTGCAAAATAAATTCCCCTCTTTTTTCTTCCTTGCTCCTCTCTCCGTCTTCGCGGTTGAAGAGGAGGAAACACTGAAGAACGGATTTCTCTATCTATGTTCATGAATAAAGCTCATCTGGTCCGACGAAAGAAAAAAAAAAAACAACGTCGCCCGAGTGCCTATGTAGTTTCACCTCTCCAGTAGGAACAGAGCAACGATAAAAAGAAGAAGAAGAAAAACAACAACTAATGGAATATGTAAGGAGCAGAGACTCAAAAGAGAATGCGTTTTAACGGGAGTACCAGCGGAGCAATGTTTCCGAAACGGAGATCTGCGCGAATGTCTGTATATAGTGAACTTTGACACTACTATTGAAACTGACACGTTTCTATGGAGATCGCTGCGCCTTATATGGTGCTCGTGTCAAGGAGCCAAGAGAGGGGCTGCTGGCAACTGATAATCAAAGGCGACTGACTGGTCAGAACCCTGCATCGGGGGGGAGAGAGAAAATGGGAGGCTAAGGTTAGCCAAGCCTCCTTCACTCCATTGGTTAGAGTCCTCGCTCCTCGCTACCTACGACTGAGGGCTCTGACAAGCACAATTTACATTGCGCTCGCCCCTGCGCGGCTATTTACTTTGAAACCCGATTAGAATGGACCGTCTATTGTCACAAAAAGAGGAAGAAACCCCAGAAAGAAGCGGCTAAAAGCGGGATGAAAGCAATAAGCGAACTATACGTGCACGTGAAATATAAACAAATGCGTCTGAGGCAGAGAACTGGTGCGAGCCTCACAAAGTTGAAAGTATTGTGTTCAGAGCGGTGTCTTAATTACAAAAATACCCATTGCAACGTCCAGATTTGAACTATGAAGGTCCCATTGACATTTTACGTAATTTGACAGAACAATACTGATTGAAAACTGCGTATCAATGCATAAAGCAGATTTTCACGCGTCACTTAAATGCATATAGTTCTCAGTAAAACGATCAAATAGCCTAAATAAATGAAAAAAAAAACGTATTGGGACTCGTGATGACTATAGTTTGACTAGATATCAGTATAATGGAATGCTTTAGCAGTGATAGGAAACAGATCAGGGCACAAAAGAGTAATAAGACTATTATGATATTGGAAAGTATAAAAATCCATCGTTCAGTGTGTTTTAACAGATTATCAACGATGGAAGTTTTTTGTAGACTATAATGCGCAGGGAAACCGGCTTTTTGTGTATGAATGCCGAGGGCTGCGCTGTACAGGCTTATAATGTCTGGATCGGGCTGCCATCTAGCGTACAGTAGACAATTACAGCGACATAAAAATTAGTAATTTATTGTCATTTTTTTGCATGTTCCTATATGTAATTCAGAGACGAATTACGCTCTAGGATGAACTTATCAGATTTTAATTTTATTGATGTAGGCTATTTATGACACTTAGGCTATATGATGATTTCAAAGTCTTACTTTGATCATGATCTAGGCTAGTGCAACTTGATAATTATTAAGCCTGTTTTATTTAGCAATGCCTGTATTTAGAAATAATTAGTTTTACGGAGAAACAAGGTTTGGTCATTGCCAGTTGACATAACAGAGAAAAGCAAATTAAGCAGGCTATTAAATAAACCTCTTACTCATGACAAACTATTTCACCAGAACTCTGCTATATATGAACTCTGCATCAACAGTCCAAAACTGTGCGAAAGAAGTTAAGAGGAGGCAAACACCGACATCCGTCCGTTTACGAAACCCTTACAAATACGTAGCCTATTTTCAACTCGACCGCGGAGCTTCCTCCGTCTCTCCTCACACCGATCCGCAGAAACGCACGCTGCTGTCCTCTGTTCTTTGCAAAGGTGAAACGAATAAGATTAAAAGGAACAAAGAGAAACTTCTTTAAGTGTACCATCAAGGTTTTACTCCACAGACAGGGAAGAGAGCGAGAGGGGAGAGAGGGAGAGGGACAGCGAATGGGAACACAAGGCACGCAAGAAAACAGTATTGAAGAAATGGTAAAGTGGACACTTGGACATTCAAAGTGCGAGCGCCCAGCGACTGGTGGGTATCACTTTGGGATCGGCGGTTTCTCAGTTTGGTCCATATTTGAAAGGCAAGTACTTTTATCACTTTATGCAATCCCAGATTTTTTGTTCGTTTGTTGTGAAATTCATATAAATAGCTCACAATGTATACGTAAACTTGTATCAAACTAAAACCTCAAATACTCATCGAATTAAGAACGTGAGACTGACAGGTGAAAGCAATGCGGATACAGACCACGGGAGATCGGTGGACAGAATTCTAGCGATCACTAGCACTCACTTACTCTTAAAAACAACAACAAAAAAACTCTAACGTTGTAGTAACGCTGAACATGACTGAACGTTTGACTTTAAGAAACGCCTTTTCACCTGTGTTATTCGTCTTGCATGATCTCGTAATGGGAAGATCGATAGCAGTCTGTTTGTCTAAGTGATAATGTCAACGGATTAAAAGGACGATACGATAGACATGTTCAGAATAAAGTAGGGCTGACGCGTGTTCATAAAACATTAAAACATTTTGAGAAGAAGCAAAAAACTAATGAAATAAGCATAAATGTAGCCTATATATCTGCTTGAGGGAATAATTTTTTTCTTCATGACTTTCATTAAATAGTTATCAACATACTTAAAGGCAGTTATGTCACAATTAAAGACAGAGGGCACATTTCACTATATATTACTTTTTTTTGGGGATCATATATATATATATATATATATATATATATATATATATATATATATATATATATATATATATATATAGGTGTGTGTGTGTGTGTGTGTATGCCTATTTATATAGACATATAGCGTTAGGCCTTGTACTCAACAAAAAGCTTTTGTTAGTCATGAGTTTGTAATGAATGTTTTATCGATAGAAAGTAAGTAAAATAAAGTGCAAAGCAATGTTCAAAAAGTTAGTTACAATGTTTCAAATGGCAATATAAAGAATAAGTATCAGTATAAAATAATTAACTTAAATTAGATAATCAATCATCTGACTAAGTTGTGTTATCCATTGAAATCAAAGATGGTCGAAGAGATGCGTCTTTATGCTGTACATTTTTGATGTGTGATGATGATAATAATAAAATTAATTATAATAATAATGATGATTTGTATTATAGTGTTATATTTCTTAATGACCATGCAAACTCGTTCAAAATCGCAATAAACAACATATACCGTTTAGTCTAATGCATGCACCCTAAGAGCTGCTCGAGTAATAAAATCCCACGAATGGTGGACCTCCTACCAAGTGAGCACGAATGTAAATACGCTCGGGTTAGATGCTATAAACTCTAAGGACACCGCAGGGATAAAACTTTCCTTATTTTATCAGACACCTATGATGCTACTTTTATCCAAAGTCCCATTGAAAACAGAATAAATTGTATATATTGTTTTTGTTTACTTACATTTACAATTTTTACAGTAAACATCTGAACCTAAAACACACTGAAGAGTTAGGTTTGTAGTTTATACCTCTCCGTCTCCGTATACAGATAAAATAAAGCTTCCCTTGAATCTGAATTATCACAATGACTGGATCATTTATACTAAAGACATAGCCTATCTGAATTGTCTGTTGCTTGATACCAGGTCTGTCATGAGCAGTTTTAGAATCTAAGTAATCGTAATTACAAACAAAAGTATAATATGTAGGTTTATATAAATATAGGCATGTATTCTAATAGAAAAAAAAATGCATGACAGAAATATAAACTTGAACAAATACAGATAAGAAAAGTAATCAACAAAGGAATGTATCAAAACTTTCACCAAAGTAGAGGATCTACCTTGCAAGTAACAACGCGTTTTAGTTAAAATTGCGGATAATTTAAATGTGATAAACATTTTGGGAAGCATTTGCTTGTGGCATAGTTTTAAAGTTATCTACGTTGTGAGTGTTGCATTGAATAATAAAAAAATGTTAAGAGAGACATTTTGTTCTAGTTGGTTATATTTTGCTCTCTGTAATAATCTCAAATTTTAAACACGTTGCGCGCCTCTCTAATGTGATGGTGCGGTTTTGTCACTTTGAGTAGTAGTGAGTTGAAAGGGAAAAGGAGGGGGCTTTTGTTCAATTTGATCCCTAACTATTTGGGGGCTCAGATTGGTGTGAAAGGGACGAGAAGGTCA
Source organism: Meda fulgida (assembly GCA_030578275.1). NCBI lineage: Eukaryota > Metazoa > Chordata > Actinopteri > Cypriniformes > Leuciscidae > Meda > Meda fulgida. The sequence goes on along the minus strand of CM060620.1, from coordinate 19,370,244 downwards.
CTTGAAATCGCCTTTTATGCACTGCCATTTTCTCTATGGATCAGCAACTTTCAATGGACATCATCTAATCGCTCTTAATGGAAAGGGTAGTGGGGAGAGTTGTGGAAAATATCTTAAACTACCCCACTTAATATTACTGCATGGGCTATTTAAAAGACGTAGGCTACTCAGTAATGTTTTGCACAAAATCACTCCAGCATTCCCCCCACCCATTTGTGTTTCATGCCTGAAGATTTAGCTGAATATTGCGTCATAAACAGCATGGCAGTCACTTTACATCTTGGGTCAGCTGACCAACTAAAGCTATGTAGATTTTTTTTTAAATAAATAAATAAACACTTTAACATCTCTTTATTTACAATGCACATAAACAGGCGAACCATCTTACTGCCAGTGTGGGGCTCTGTTGATGGCCGATTTGATGATTACGGTGGCCGTCACGGGGGATGAAGAAAAACAGGTAGGAAAATAGGCCTATTATTTTTTTACAGCTTATGGATTTTTGAGTAGCCCACAAAACTAAATGCATTGTCAAATTCCGAATTAATTATAAAATCGAGTTGACTGTAATTGTCCACAATGGGGGATTTTTTTTTCTAGTTAGCTTGTGGTAGGAGTTTAGTTAGAGAGACTGTCAGTTTATGCTGGAGGTAATGGCTTTATTGCTCACAAACCATCATCTATTTAAAGCATATGTACTAATTGCCTTAGATGGCCTCATAGACCAAGATCATAAATCCGTTAGCAGTTAAAACGAGCCCAGACCCATAATTAGGCTAACTTGCGCTTCTGACATTCCCTCAAAAGTCATAAAAACCACAACAATGACACTAAAGTACACGTATCGTATGTTGTCAGCAAATCCTTAAGGAGCTCCATTTCAGACATTACGCCCTGTAGACATGGGAAGGAACGTAACAGCACAGACATAATTAATAAAAGTCTTAAAATAATTAATTACAAATAAATATTTGTAATGACAGTAAAACTGAAGGTGTCGACTTGTAGGTGTTAGGCAACTTAGTTTTTAGCAAACACATGGGGGGGGGGGGGGGGGGTATTTAATAAAGATAGCCTATAAGGGCTGGCTTTCCCGAGGAAAAAGCCGAAGGAACCTGAGGTAAAACGTCAGGTGCGCGTAAGTAGGCTAATTAATCTCTCGGGCATGTTTTCTCAAAAGCATCGCTACATAAATAGAGCATAGCGTTTTAAGGAGAGTCACTCAGCTTCTTTACGTGAATTTAAAATGATCTTTTTTTAATATATATTTTTTTTAAACTTAGTTAATCAGAGGCATTGGGACATTTAATAAAATATAAATGCATTTTGATCATTTTCAAATTCATTAATAGGCTGCCTACCAACACACCCAAAAAAGTGTTTAAAAATCTCATTGAAATCGGCACTTAACGTTGTGCGCATGTCACGTGATAGGTCTGGATTTAGTTGCAGACTAGGCCTACACGGTATAACTTTAGACAGGTCTACTTTGATAAACAAATAGGCTAAGTAATGGCAAGAGAGAGAGAAGATATATCCTTGTAATTATGATATTGATGTCAGAAGACAACATGTGCTCCTAAAATATTTTTAATAAACAAAATAAATGAATTCATATATTATTATTTTCATTAACATCTAGCAGTATGAAGTTAGCATCGATATTTATAAAATATTATCTTATCTTAATTTGACTAAATTATGTAATTATTAATAACTTCAACACCCGCACAAGATGACGCGCAATTTCCACTTTAGGCAGTTTCACACTCCTCGGTTTGGAGAGACCAACTCTTCGACATATTGGAGAAAGTCAATATCTTAGTTAAGCACGTTTGCACCTGACTGCTCCTGTAAACGTTGCACTAAAGTTCTAATAACGCGAGGTGTAGGCTATGTGCTTGTTTCTTTGTAAAATAAAGCACGGACGTTACTTACGATAAGAGCGTATACCGGCCTGCAACCAGCCCAGTCGTATATTGCGTTGTGGTACATGGTTTATATGATTGAACATAGTCATATAGGCCTAGCCTTCTACTGTAACATAAAAAGCAAGCCATTTTTTTTTTTTTTTAAATAGGCCTATATAAAGCCAGATCTATTATCCTATTTAACGTTGGTGCAAGGTGTTTTAGGAAACAAGGGGTTAAGTTTGTTAGGAATTCAACACAAAAAGTATCCTACACCCCAATATAATTTATAATCCTAGAGATTGCCGGAAAACCAGATGGCCACCCTACTTGTATCTGCTTAAACCTTTTGTCATCGCATTTTGTTATGGTTTCACAACGAATGTCGAACAAGAGCAAATCCTAAATAAGCACACCGCTTAACAAGAGCGGAAGTCTTAGCAGTGAAGAGCAACGATAAGCGACTGTATTTGAAGGGCTTTTGTTGTGTGAGGTAGAGAGCCACCTCGCATATTTATAATGGTCTGTTTAAACCGACCCGCAGAGGGAATTTAATTGGAATTTGGTCTGTCTTTGGCACATCCACACTTGAAGACAGACTAGATTAATTGCTTTAAAATGGTGCTAATGTACACGTGCAGGATGACTACAGATAAAGACACATAATGGCTGACTTTTGAAATATAATTTTCCGTTTCACTCAAACTAAATGCTTTGCCATTGTCTAATGGTAAATATGATTAAGATTGGCTATAAATATTAGACTATATGCCACACACACACACACACACACACACACACACACACACACACACACACACACACACACACACACACACACACACACACACACACACACACACACACACACACACACACACACACACACACACACACACACACACACACACACACACACACACACACACACACACACACACACCAGGTATTTTGAGTTGTCAGAGTCAGTGATAGAAGTGACAGGAGATGTGAGAAAAGATAAGAAATTGCTCAAACATGCAAGTTTCCTATTTAGAGTCATGCCATTGTTTTTTTTTATTGTTTTTTATGGGTAGGCTACTATAAAACTATTAATAGATTAACATGAACTCCTAAATATATATATATTTTGTCAACAAATAAAATTTGCTTTATTAATAATTTCATGGATTGAGTACATCTCCAAATGTCCCCAAACTAAGTTAACATTATCTCTAAAGTAAACTTTAAAATATGAAAAAGTAATCTCCTTTAAACCGTCAAACATGCAGCTAGAGGTATCAACATGTAGCTATATTTTACAGTATCAGTTACAAATAAAGCAAATAGCTTCCGACATGCTTCTCCAAAGGGAAAGCAACAATTCTATGGAGAAATGTTGAGTCATAAGGTAAAATAAATTGGGGTTGAGAGTAATTTTCACTTTGCTGAGTAGTTAGTCACATTAGGGTTTTAAGACAAATACTGGCAGGTTGTTTGAGGCTATCTAGAGCTCAACAGGCAGCTAAATTGATGACTCAGGGGTTCAGAAATCTTTTCCCCCATGAGTGTCCAGAACAGCTGTGTATCGTCAGGAGTCTTTCTGAGTGAATGATGTGTGTCTTTATTTAAAAACAAAGTTGCTTTAATAGCTAATAAAAGATGATACCTGATGACTTCATGCGAGAAAACAAAAAAAAGGATGATCAAAATCAGACAGAGCTTCACTGGCTCTTTCTTTGAATATGCACCAACACATAAAAGGTATGTTCTTGTTTACAGGAGATTAGAGCACTTACATATTATTCAAGGTACATTACAAAAAAACAAAACAAAACAAAAATCTAATCAGAAAACGTGTGTATAGGCCTGTGCACAAACTAGGTATTGTAACATTAAGGTTCTTTTCCAAGTTATTATGGTAACACTTTAAAATAAGGTTTCATTTGTTACCATCAACATAAACTAACAACGAAGAATACATTTGTTACAGTGTTTACTTATCTTTGTTAATGTTAGTTAATACAAATACAGTTGTTTATTGTTTGGTCATGTAAGTTCACAGTGGTAACAAATACAACTTTTGATTTTAATAATGCATTAGCAAATGTTGAAATTAAGATGAACTAAGATGAATAAATGACGTAGAAGTATTGTTAGTGTGTAACTGAAGTAGTTAACTAATGTTAACTATTGAAACATTATTGTAAAGTGTTACCGTTATTATCAAATATTTTTGACACGGTACTGTCAGTGTATCATTATCCTGTGCACCATTTCATTATTATTTTAATATACATTATAATTTATAGTTTTACATCTGCCAATTTGTTTGTATAGTTTGGGGAACAGAACCCATCTAATTATGATGATCTTACTTCCTGTAATGTCTGCCAAGAACAACTTTAGTTCCCACCAAAGCAAAAACCCAATAGATAATTTTTGTCACCAAAGTCCAATATTGTCTCTTACACAATGATCGATCATGTGACAGATAGGTTTGTCTCAACTGTGCTCAGATTCATAGAAAACAAAGTGTGACATACAAATATATCAATAATAGCTTCCTTATCACAACATTTGCATAACATAATGAAACAACAAAACACAAGTCACTTACATTTTCTCCCTTCAGTCATCAGATACATAGGTTTTCTGAAGATGTATTTTGTTTTTGTCAGAATTCATAATATCCATAAACCTCCAACTAATTATATAGGGTGTGGTGTAGTGTATCTATGTAAACAATGCATATCATACTGGTAATCTGTTTAGTCTCACTTCTAGTAGCCCTCAGTCATGTTCAACAACGTCAAGCATCCAGTCACAGTAGATATGGATTTAAACAACAAAACCTGAATCAAGAATCAGATCAAGAGCAGCACTCATGATTTACCTACATGTCTTTCCTGTCACTAAGCAAAACGTTTCTCATCGTTTCTATCATATTGTTTTTGATACATTAACTGACTAAATATAAGGTTTTGAATACTGTCATGTCCACTTTCAATTCACATTTATTTGAATAGTGCTTTTCACAATAGTCTCAAAGCAGCTTTAAAGAAAAAGTATGCGTCTACATTACAATTGAGAGTGATCTATCAGAGGTGACTGTGTCCAAGTAATGTATTTTTAGAAATGTACATATACATTTAATACATGATGTGAGATAGCTAACAGCATATTAATTTAAGGCAGAAACAATGAGCTCATTGAGGTAATTATTACAAGTTGTGAACGTAATGATTACAATAGAAAATTAGCATTGGTGCATCTTGATTCAGTGTCAAAGGCATTCAAATAGGGAATATAAGGCAGTTTGGTCACCAAAAACAACTTGTCCCTGTATTTACCTCTGCCTCTGTTTGTCACTCTTTTTGTCCCTCTTCATCAGAATATGTCAATAAGCAAGTAATAGAGTTGCAGTGACAATGAAGAATATACTCCTTGTCTGTGCATCTACAGATTTCCTAGCAATCGCTACATGAAGGCAATAGACACAACCTTAGAATCTGACTGTGCCTCTCTCTGCTTCTCTTTTAAGAAAGTGCTCAGTGAACTTTCAGCTTAACGGGACAGTTGCAAACTCTCAATAAGCATTACCTTTTTTTTCTGTTTTTCTTTTTCAGATTCTCAAAGACGGGCAACTATGAGATATCTGCATGCTTTAGGTGGAAAAACACATGATCATGGTTTGATTATACTTGAATACACACACACTTACACTCATAGAATGTAAAAACAGCACCTGCATCTGTTTACACGTATTACTCTTGCAGTGTCCCTTTATCAGTTCTATCTGTCAGCAAAGGAAAAGAATGCAGCCATGATTCCATGAACACATATTCCTCAAAGCAATCTCTTTACCTCATAAAACATAAACTTTTGATAAATAGTCAGGTTACCAGAGCTCTTATTTAAAAATCTGTGGAAAAAAGCACGTTTTTGAAAGTGAAAGAGGACCGATTACAGACAGCTGTGGCACTCCAAATGTGCCTCTCCACCCCATGGTTAGGACAGCAGTTAGTGAGGGACTTCCTGCATGGAAAGCTGTGTATGTTTTCCTTCAGTGAATTGAACATCCTGCAGATCTTAAATTCCAGTCAGCAATAAACTCCCTGACCTCTAAGCACAAAATTAGGCGCATCATACAAGCAAGAGACAAAAGGGAAAGGAGGGACTGCAAAACAAAACCGAAAGATAGAGATAAAAGAAAATGACAAAAAAAGAATGAGAGAGAATGCAAACTCACACATTTCTGTGCAAGTTTTCTTAATTATTCATTGTATGAAAAGGATAACGAAAAAGGAAACTAGTTAACATGATTAATTATTAGCAGTTACATTTGAAAAAGCATGATGTTTTGTAAGTTAGTTTCAATTTTACTAAAAATATAAACTAAATATAAATGTATATGTCTCCCTTACCTGACCTATTTTTTAGATGTAACCATAATGTCATCAGTTTAATCTAGTCAAATTAATATATTATTGTTACCACATGAAACAAATGTGTTAGGTTACATGATGACAAACGTATTTATTTATTTGGCAGTATAGCTAATTAGAGGAACACATGGGACAATGAACAAAGCAATCCATATAAATAGATCTAGTCATCCTATTGTAATGCTCATAAACTCCCACTCTTTTTACATATATGTGAGAAGATCCATTCATTTATTATGACACGTGCATGCAATATTAAGGATCATCTCATACAGTATTATTTCATTCTATGTCTGAAAACACAATGATGTTTTTAGCCATGAAAGTGTCAGATTTAATCTTTTATTACACAGACAGGGTTGTCACTTGCAACATATGCGGTGAACCCTATCTGCCAATATGTTTATTGAGCTATTATCAATTGACTGATGAAACAAACTACTCACCAGTCAACATATGTTCCTAATTTGCTGGATTTATTTGATTTTAAACCACATGTTTTCTGCTTTAAATGATTATGAATGTTTACAACAGAGCATTCTCTGCAGATCACAAACAACATGTTTTTACAATTGTATGTTTTTGGCATTAGGAGCAGCGGTGAGTTTGTCCTGTGGGGGGGGGGGGGGGGGGGGGGGGGGATGCATTTTTTCCTATGTGGTATTATTGAATAAAAATGGAAATAATATGTAACTTCTGCCTCCTCATACCACAATCACAAAATATATTAATTGGCTATATATTCCATGTTTGTGACCTCCCTCTTGTCCTGAAACATCCTCATATTGCTAGTCATCTATAAGAAAAATGTAAAGGTAAGTGGCATTCCCTCATTACCCTGAAGAGCTGGTTCTGCCTTATTTATGTTCACTGTCCCCTGGGGTTCACCTGTGTAGCAGCACCAAAAGTGTAAACAAGTATGCCATACTATATTGTAAATATTACATTTAGAGCAATCCTCTATGTATTTATTTAATGTGCAGAATGTATGATCTGACCAGTGTTGAAGTTTGACATATCTGAATGCCTCCAAATAAATATTTTTGCATATGTGCATATTAACATCTTTTCTTCTGTTTCTCATTTCCTGCGTTTCTCTTTGTCTGAAATCACATGCTTTATCTGGAGTATTATTGTGTACAGCTCTCAAAGGACAGAGATGTTTCCCAGAGCAGATCACATGACCCTATCATGTGCTATCATTGAAGTTGTTCTCTTATTGGTCGGTTACTCCACAATGCCACATTTGCACATAGTGTATCATAGTATTTTTGTTTTAAAATATTTTTTTTTTTTGTGTTCATTTAGAGATTTGGGGCTGGAAGATGAGATTATATGTAATGTTAATCTTTACATGTGGTTATAATGGTGTCCCCCCCCTATCATTTTCCTTATTTTGTTGATGATGACACTTGCTCTGCTTCAGGAAGCAGGTCTCCAAGGAAATGCACTGCTGCATCAGTGCCTGATCACTGGAACAATGTGAGTGAATGTTTAGCTTTCTGAACAAAGTGACACCACATGATGTGGTGGGTGGAAAGAAATCTCAATGCCCCTCTGTCGTATTCTTTCTCTACTTTTTTGCTCTCCTTCATGTACCATGTCTGTCAGTGCCTTCTTTACTGGTGTTTAGGTGGTGTCGCAGACAATCAAGACACAGTAAACACCACAGACAGCCGACTATGACGTGACCTTGGAACATGTTCCGTGCAATGACCATTATAAAATGCTACGTCTTTCATCTCTTTCCCTTTAGACATTGGGCTGCGGGATTGCAGCTGTGTGGCGGGTGCCACCAGACTGTTCATGTCTTGCCTTGTGTGTATGTGTGTGCGAATGAGCGATCCCTTGGGGCTCTCTCCCTCAGCCCTGGCTCCCTGATTCGGTGTGTAAAAGCACCCCTGAATGATGGATTACTGTGTCAGTGCGGCCTGCGAAGGATTAATTTGTTTCATTGATTTCTCTTTAGGCAGAATGCCAGCGTTTGCTGCTTCCCACCTCCTTCCCGGAGACTCCCGGCCATAATAGACGGTAATGGCCTAAGACAAATCAACCCGTTTCTTGTAAAAATAGCAGCAAATAACCTCTGACTTTGCCTCACAAGCGTAAACCAGAGAGAAGCTCGATTCTGACAGCCGCATTCACAGCGGGCATTAACCTCAGGAGAAAGCTCGCGCTCCACTTGAACAAAGCCATAAGTCTTGAATACTTACGTGCCAGCTCACAGCTCACAGCTCAGAATGGATTGGTAATGACCAACTGTCTGGCTGTGCAGGTTATGTGCGCTTTGCCTCGGCCAATCACAGGAATGAGTGACCTCCGAGATGTTTACAACACCATCCTACCAAGCAACAGTTTCTGTCCATTAGTTGAACATATGGGTATCATATTTAAGCACCACAGTGAGAACCTTAACAAATGTAGCCTATAAACACTCACCCCTGACTGTGTTTGCTAGCTCTGGGGCTGTCATTGTGATGTTGCAGGCTTGGGCAGAAGATGAGAGAGTGTGTGGAGCTCTGGCCAGGACCATCTATGTGGACTCTAAAGGGCCTGGAACACATAACATGCACAAACACAAACACACACACACACACACACACACACACACACACACACACACACACACAAATGATGTGCATCCTCAGTATAGTGGTGGTTCCAAATATTTAGTTTAGAAACATTCTGAGTGCAATACTTCAAATTACCAGTAGGGAATTACACCTTGAAATGGTCTCTTCAGGTTTGGATCACATGAGCAAAAGTGCCGTAATTCACCTTATAAAAACTGATATTACATCACCCCACCTAAAATGGCCTGTGATTGAATATTTTTAAGTGAAAATGCATTGCTTTGTTACATATATACATATGCATTTGGCAGACAATGCCTTCAAGGTACACATTAACATTTTTATCAGTTCTTGCTTTCCCTAGGAACCAAACCCATGACCTTAGCATTGCAGGCTACAGGAAAGCCTGTAATATTACACACTAGTTTCTCGAGTTAAAGACTCTCTCTCGCTCGCGCTCTCTCTGTCTTCTTTATACCATGGTAAGGACATACTAGTTTATAATACAAACAATAAACTCTTACTGACATTTAAGAACAAACTAAAGATATTTCAAAATTATATTTGCAGTCCAGTAATTTATGCTTAGAAGACAATGAAGTCTTACACAAATTAAATTACGGTGGTTCTTCTCCCATCAAGTCTTGAATGACCAGTTCAACACCTTGCATGCATACACAATTTGAAAGAATTTAATAGAAATTCTATTAAAAATTCTTAAATTAAGAAAGTCTAATTTAAAAAGAAAAAAATGAAATTACATTTAAGTTATTTGATATGAATACACACATCCCATACCATTTGCCATTTTTAAAAGATGTACTCATTCAGGTTTGAGGTCTCCATCTCTGTTTGTTTGAGCAGAATTACTTACTGCCTCCCCCCCGCCCCGCCCGCCACAGACCAAATCAATCCTAATGCCCTTTCAACTCTGTCTAGAAACAAAGTCCTTCAACACTGATGCTGTGGGTGAAATAAGGTAATCTCAGCTATGATACTAACTCATTGCTAGCCTCTTCCCAGGCTACTTGCTGTCAAGAGCTGTGTTCCTCTAAAAAAACACACACACACACCAAAAAAAAAAACAGTTCTCAGGGGTCCTTACATCCTTAAGTGGCTCCAGAAAAGGTTAGTTGTCAGGTAATTGTCCAGCTGCGGTTGGGCTTATCTTAATCACAGTGCTTCAGCATAAGCCTGGGTCTGTGTTATGAAGAGGCTAACGGTGCTAAAGGGGAGGGTGGCTAGCTGAGGGATTTCGTTGTTCTTTTTCTCTTTTTTTTGCCTGCCTGGTGTGCTGAGATAGCCAGAGCAAAGTATAGAAAGTTAGCGTCAAGCTACCACACATAATGTGGACAAAGTGTCGGAGTTCTGTAATACACACAACAATATTTCATACAGAAGAAAAACAAAAGAACAAATGGAATGGAAACGCAGCAACACCTTTGAGCCGTCTAGAACCAAACAAGCAAGTCAAGGCACAATCCTTTTGTCATGGTTTGTTATGTATATCTGTAAAGTGCATAAACTTGAGGGTTTGTGAAGCCTTTGATGTTGCCTCTGAGTCTGTGTTTAAGGAATGGTTGGAGGAAAACTGCATTCAGGATCCATAACACTATACAGGGTATTTTGGTTACATTGAAAGAAAATAACAACAACTAAGAAGGCCTCTTACAAGGGTCAGCAAATGCAACCAAACATCTATAAATTCAGTACTTTGAAGCCAAATTAAAATATACAAAATGAGCACAGATCTCTGATCATAGAAACGTTAAAACTGTAAACAGGGTTCATTCAACCATTGCAGCCATTTATTCTGATGTAATTTGCAGTGGTGACACATAGTCTGCTGTCATTCTACTCCACCGACGTCAAAGGTCGAACACAAACTATAAAATATTTGTCGGGGGGTCCATCAATAATCCTGGCATGCCGACCCGTACAGTACAAAGCTAGAGGCAGAATGAACTGTCTCGACAAAAGCATCTGGTGCACATGTTGACCCAGAGGCCAAAAGGTTAGCAGCCAGACTCCTCTACCCATCCCCAATATGCTTTCATATGTTCATTTGATGGTCGCTGTGGCAATTATAAAGGTATACTTCAACCAGGTCTAATGGACTAGGGGCAAAGAGCAAAGCCTTTACAGTGGGGACCTAAGTCAAAGGTTAGCATGGCCATAAGACTGATTATGGACCATTCAATGAAATGGAAAGACGCTGGAAGCGCACATGCTCAACTGCTCATATTTATGCATATCTTCCCTATGAACAGGTCTTAAGGAAAACACATTGTTTTTAGTTGTTATGCAGAAGATGCTGTTTTTGTTGCCTAGATTGCCACTGGCTTTTAATAACTATTAAATATGAATGGTCAAGGTCATGAGGGCCACAGTCTGCATTTAGAGTGTATGACCAGTGCCACATGTAAAGGTTAAAATGAAATTGCTTGTGCCAAGTTTATGAAGAGCCCCATTTATGAAGGCCAGAAGTGGTGATTTATGACCGGAGATAAGAGGAAGGATGGGTGGAAAACTCTTGCTTTTTCAAATGCAATCAGCTTCTGTAAATACGCAGCTTACTTATATCCATCACGCTGTCACAGCGAATTGCCATTCCTTTGCTTAGATGAAATAACAGCTTTTGTCTGGGTACCGACAACTGTGCTTTTGAAGAACAGTTGTTTTATAATTTTGTGTGTATGAAGCTCACTTTCTAAGTTCCCTGATATTAGCCTATGCAATTACATCATTCTAAGCATACCATATCACAACATATTTAAAAGTAATCACTCTTTTAATTATCTGTGTAATCCATTGTAACAGCAGTCCTGTGTAAGCAGACGGCATAGTTACAAGGGAGGATAGTCTCCTAAAGGAGGCTCTGTTCATTCAATTGGTAATATAAAAGGAAAACTGTATTTTTCTTGGCATCTGATTCAGAAGCGACTGCATGTCTCATCATTTCTACCTGCCCCCATAACTAGGTAAAGTTATTGCATACTTGGTCTGGTTTAAATAGATTTAAAACAATTAATCTGGATTGAAACAACCTGAATTTTTGGCATTCCATAATGTGTCCAAAAGGTAAATCTGATCTGCTATCAGAACAGCCACATATTCACAGCTAAAACTGTGATGTTTTGTCACTGAATACCACGGCCAAGAACATTTGTGGGTCTTTGGCCCTTAAATCTGAAAACCACTCAGTGGTATGATCTTGGTGAAACTGCACCCCAGTGGCTCAGGGTCTGGCTGAAATGGAAAAAAAGAACGAGAGATGTGCTTTGAACTCTTTGCCAAAACGGAAACACGGTCTAGTGCTGCTCATTTAACGAGTCGTAAGAACTATTTTTGTTCCCTCATATAGCAATAAATTTGGTCTTTCCTTTTTATGTAAGCTTAATGTTTTTCTAGGTGTGGATCAAAGGGCGATAGTTCAGAAAACCATATGCATCATACATTTTAGCTCATGCCTCTCAATGTCACATACAAATCTTGTTTTAATACAAGTCTTATTTTGACTATATGTTGCACTTGGACTTCGGCAACCAACTGCAGTGGTGAAATAATGAAAATATATGGAGCACTGTGGGAAAAGTCAAACAAAAAAGTTAATACAACAAACCAAAATATTGGTTTGATGACTGACATTTGAAATAGGGCATAGGATGGATGTAATTTAAGTCTAAGTACACTCTTCCCTCTTTTCACACACCCCTCTGGGTGACTGTTATTAATGCCATTTCCTCTTGTCATATTATGTCATACGGGACATTTAAAGAACGTCATCTTTGCATTCTGCCAGTAGTCAGAGTACAAATTATCATCAGACCAGACAGGACTTATCATCACTGTCCTCCTATGAGTTATAAAGTGCTGTTCATCTCTATTCTCGTTCTTTGAAACATCTTTTTTATCTTTCTTGCCTGCAACATTTTATATCAGAATATGTTTTTTTAAAAAAGGCTAAATTATTTATTTTGTGTATTATGTATTTGTTTATTGATTAATTTTGTGTATGAGCATGTGTGATGTTTGTCTCTTATTGGGACAAATCAACCACTCCTGGCTGTTTGTGTGTTCAGGGAGCAGAGCTTTGGATTAAAATATGATTTTATCAATAGTGTGATCAATAGTGTCAGCCTGCCATTGTGTAATTATTCTGGCCTCCTGTATCAATAAAGCTGCAATAAAGCTGTCATACTTGATCTCTTGGTCGTGAACACTGTAAGCAGTCAAAAACTTGGGGGGACCAGCACTTTTAGCGTGTATCATATCCTTATCTCTATTGATCATTCAAGTATGGCCATAAATGCCCAGGCAATAAACCTGCGCATTGGATTTAACGTTAGTCTATTAATGGAATCAAGGATAAGAATCCAGGCTAACACCATGATTGCAAGTGTGATATTGTTTTATACGCAATTTTAATAAACAAGAAATGTATATTGAGCTACTTACATTCCGGACACAATATTGGCAGTTAGTTCGTCTGTGTTGGACCGTGAAAGAAAATAGTTTAAAGAGTTCAACCGTCGCGAGAACAGGTGTTCTGACGAGTCATTCTACCCATCGAAATTTGCCACTTACTGGTCATGCGCATGTGCAGACTCGCAGTTTTTTTAACAAAAGGTAAATTTACATGTGTTATCACGTAATTTCCCTTAAAAAAAATGCTAACTACCATATGAATATTTGTACGGTCAGCCAGCTGAACAAGAATAACTGAAAGTTTCAGTTTCAAGGAAAGGTGTGCTTTGACAAGTCAAAGATGAATTTTTGATGATAATTTTTACTTTTCACACCGTTTTAAAAATAAAAACAGTAGCGTAGTCTACAGTAGGCTATACAGTAGCTACTCATAACTTAGAATTGTATTATAATTGTATTTCATATAATATTAATCTACATTCTCTGATCGATTCGCGCTACGGTAGCATTTTTCGACAAGGCAGCACAAATCGTCAGAACATCGGGTCTCTCCTAGCAACACAAGCAATGAATCAGTAATTTCGAAAGAATCGGTTGAGTGAACAAAGACTCGAAGACTCATCCCTCATTTCGTCCCCGAATGAATCAATAATTTTGAACGAATCTGTTGACTGATTGATTCCCTAAAATGTAGGCTACAGTTGAACATTTGAACTCTTTCTCTCATATGCTGGTTGCCGGTGGGAAGAACCTCGGAAGTAAAGATAAACAACAATGCCTTGGACTACCAACCTGAAGTTGCTGCCGCGATTTAACCTACACTATTCGATGTTAATTTCCAATATTTCGTTCCTGCTTCTTTTTTTACTTTCTGAAAATATATATAAAAAAAATACCCTATATATATATATAAATGAATTTCACTCTATAGTCTAAAGTATGAAATAAATGTATACAGTTTTAGAATAACTAATTTCTACATTAAACACAACAATAGGCTACGCCATCGCATTCGCGACTCTCCTGTGATTAAGGGCAGAAGAAAAAAGATTTTCTTCCGGAGCCTCGCTCTGATTTCAAAATAACGGCTGCGTGAAATCAGCGTATTTGTGTAAAGATGTAGAAAGGATCACTGAACAATAACAACACGACTACAATCTTTTCTTGTTTTTTTCTTTAGCCGGAGTAGGCTACAACGTTCGCCATCCATGACTTGGCAGTGCTTGCTCGACGCGAGTTTAAGTCCCGACTCGAGGTCAGTTTCTGTTTCATATTTGTCCTGTCAAAATAAAGGGATGTAAGATGCTGTGCTGTTGCGCATCAGCACTTTTGGAGTTGGCTACTCCTTAAAACAATTATTTAATAATAATGTTGCACATTATATTAACCATATTTTTTTTTTATTGATTACCATTTTTACTACCACAGTTTTACTTTACAAATACCATGGTTAACCTATGGTAGCAAAACCATGGTTAATTTGTGATTACCATATGGTTTAACTATAATAACCATGTTTTTTGTTTTGTTTTATTTAGTTATTTATTTTTGGTGTAGTAAAACCATGGTTAATTTTCGTAAGGGTTCTTCATGGATGGATGCATGGGTGGATAAGTTTATGGTCCTGTTTGCCACAATGTCACTACAGTCTTTCTACAAAATTCACTTTCAAACAAATACAACTACCATAACACATTGCAGTGGCAGGAGCGTCAGAGCCAATGAGGCAGTATATTTCAGTGGATTGTGTTTCACAGTCTAGCTCTCCTGGGACAAAGTGGCCTCAGCCAATAACACTTAAGACCCCGGTACAGAAAAACGCAAGCTCTTTTATTGCCACTCATCATTCATGTAATATCTGGCAGCATTTGTGATTACAGAACAAGTGATTGACTAACTAGACACTCGGGTAGTGAGTTACGACCAGGCTTACCTTCTAGTTCGATGTGGGACATCTGCGTCGACTATAACTCTTCCTTCTCACTTCAACAGTAAATCACAGAAAACGCCAAAGATGGAACAGTTAAATAATAACTTCAGATTTATTGTAAATCTGTCACAAAATTAGCATTATGGTGAGGCCACTTCACGATGGAGAGAAAGAGGATGGAGAGGTGATCGATAGGAAAGTAGATGAGAGTATTGATATAGTGCAAGAGAGAGTGAATCTGAGAGCACAGGTAGGTTGATCGACCACTTGCACTGGAATCAATAAACTCCGATGGAGTGGAGAGAGCCAGAACTTCCATCCATGGGTGACTAGAACTTTATCAGGAATAATATGTGACTTCAGATAAAGTGTCAACATCTCCACAAGAGAGAACTTACTGAGAAACTTACTTAAGGTTTTGGCTTTAGATTTTTTTGCACTGATCAGACACTTTTAGCAAAAGTATAACATCAAACTAACATTACTTCATGCTCTGCCAGTAGAGCTAGAAGTTAACATATGAAAACACTGTATCACCATTCACTGATACCACTCACAGAATATCAACAATTTTTTTCATAATTCTGTCATCATTATCATTTATGTGTGCATGTGGCAGACACTATTACCCAAAGCAACTTACAGTGGATTCACATGCATTGGTAGGCTATATTTTGACAGTGTGTGCATTTGAATGGTAATTGAAACCATAAAGATGGCTGTTCAGAAAAGATTTATCTCCAATTTAATAGTCATTGCAGTGATCTAAGTGTGTCTGCCTTAACCACTTAAAAGCGAGTTTGAGATTGTTCTATGAAGGTGTTTTGACTGACCTCACTGTAAAAAAAAAAAAAAAATAAAAAAAAAAATTCAACTTAAAAAATGTCAACTTAACTTACATTAAACTGACTTGGATCTTGTATAACTTATTAAAAAAAGATGAAAATTGCTTAACTTATTTTGATGAGTTAAAGCAATGTAAAAACATATGTTGTCAAATTATTGATCATATATTTTTTTACATTGTAAAAGCTTTGTTTGTTGTTAAGGGAGCATTCCATATAATAATTTTGAAAACATAGGAATGTTTCAGAATGTACAGAGAACATTCAAAAGTAACAAGTATAAAATAAAATAAAATAAAAATAGATAAACATTTCAAGAAAATAATACTTTGCATCAACGTATAAATAATGTTTTTGTGCTATGTTTTGAGAACATTAATAAAAGCCATGATAACTTTGAAAGACTGTTAACATTACTGGAAGAACCTTTGTTCATAAATTTGAGAAAATCTTGCCAGAACATTTCCCGTTAGCTGGGATACCCACCAACTTGATACTATGTGGGTGGATCAAACTGTATACATCAAACCAAAATAAAACATTAAAAGACAACAAGGAGCTGTTTTTATATCTGTATTGTCTTGCAAATCCATTCACAGAAGTCTATATGACAAATCCATTTTTCACACATATTTATTAAAGCACAGACCCTGGAGTGATTTTCCAAATGTCTCACCACGAAACATCCCAGAGCTGCAGCTGTGCACCACTGCAAACATTTGGAAGTTTCTGTTCCATGGTAGAAAACGAGGAGGTCAGAAGCTCTTGTTGCAGCAAGTAAAATACTGCAAGTTCTTAAAAATGTGTTTTTAACTTGTGTGGACCTTTTAAGATCCCTTCATTCAAAGCTGTGAATTACCCCCGGTTATATGTGGTGGTCCTGGCAGAGCAGTTCACTGGGGGTGGTTTTTAGACGTCTGCAAGACAGAATTGGACCAGCTGACATGGACACATCTCTTTAATCTGAGCCAGAGGAATACACTGCCAGTTTCACGTATCTCTAGGCAAGTTTCCTTGAGAGTCTTGGAAACTGTGCCAAGATGGAGGTTGTTGTGGACAGTTTGAGAGGATATGCTGTGTATAGGCTGGGACAGAGGGCTTTTATGACTCAGGGATACTTCGACTGTAATGAGAAATACAGTTGAAAAATGGAAACACAGCACAATAACCATTAGTATCTCCCAACAGACAGACACAACAATGCATAACATGTGCTTTCCCTCTTCTATTTCTCACCTGTCCATTTTTTTATCTCCCGTCTCCTCCCGAAGGCACAGAAAAGATTCTACCCCTATACGTCTGTGTATCGTATACACACAGAGACACGTCGTTCGAGTCTGGGTCTACATTCTGCAGCCAGTGTAGACAGTTGCCTGACTGCTCGCTACTTCCCTCGGTTCCCCCTGGGATCTCCTCTCCTGCCATGTCTCTCTCGGAAGGTGATTGATGAGAAGCCATTTCCGTACTTCTCCCTCTCAGACAGCACCCGGCTCTTCTCCACTGATGTACCATGTGAAGACTCCTCTCGGAGGGATGGGTTTCTCTTTAAGCCATCAAATGAAGCATCCATGCGCTGGAGGTTGTGCCGGGCCGGCTGCAGACACTGCAGTGGACCAGACCAAAGCCGGTGATGGTGGTGTGGGTGAGTGAACACTGGTCTAGCTAACCAGTGTGAGGATGGGAAAAGAGAAAAAGAAAGGAAAATGTGTGTGCTATAAGCATTAGGCTGTCTCCAGTGCTCCACAAGACAAGGTTTGTCTAGTGTGGATGCATTGTGGTCACGCACAATGAGAGACAGGTATGTAGGCTATGACTCAGGGAAACCCATTGGAAAGAGAAAAAATGTACAAATTAAATCTCTTTAATGTCTAATTTTTCCTCAGCAATGAGTTATAGCCTACTGCTTGTCAGATGTTGCTCATGAAAAAGACCCCAGTAATTTCACATGTGTCTTCTCTAGAGTCTCAAAGAGATCTGAAAAAATGCATCAAAATGTATTCACCTAGATATCAGTCTGCAAGCCTGCACTCAAACATTTCTCAACAAACTACTCCAAAAGTGAATTATCTGAAGCCTCCTTAATCTTATGAACATTATAGCTCTCTACTCTTAAAGTATGTCAATAACTGTCTGAAACATCTGAGACAAAGTTGACACTTAAAGAGATATTCATGCAAAAATAATTATTTTAGTCACTCCCATGCTGTTCTAAGCTGTATGACTTTACTTCTCCTGCAGAACACAAAAAAGAACTTGTTTACAGTTTTTAAAACAAACTTTTTGCAAAACACCAAATACAGTTACATTTCAGAATACGATAAATATAGCTAATTAGATCTCTTAGAAACCAAAGCAAAATAAATAATTTCCCCTGCATTTCTGTATTTAATGTAAATATAATCCGAACATGCATACATACTGTATACATACTGTGTACAGGATTTGTGCTCATCCATGTATGATTGAATGACAAATAGCTACGGTATGTGCACACTGAACATACAAAACAAAACAGTAGTGTTTTACATTTGTCACACCCTTGTGTAGTTGCTGTGTATAAGAGCCAATCAGTTGAGGGTTTGTGTGTAGAGCTATGATGCATGTGTTGAATATGATTTAATGTGATTTATTATGCATGTTGTGTAAGTGTTTTGGAATTTTGTGTGTAGAGTTTAGAGAAAATGAGCCATAGTTTCAGAAATGGTGTCTATGCAATTGTCAAAAACTGTAAAATATTTCAACTGTTTGAAAAGTCAGTGGGGTCCAAACCAACAAAATCTTCTTCTGCGTTCCACAGAAGAAAAAAAAAAGTCATACAGGTTTGGAACAACATGCGAGTAGATAAATGCTTTTTTAAATGAAAACACAATTAAGTTTCATGAGCAACATCTGAGCAATAGTTTTTTTCTCTTGCGATTAGAGGAACACAGCACTAAACACTCAAAGACTTAAATACTTAAGAAAAATACACATGGAATGAACAAATAAAACACCATTTAGACAACACAATATAAAGCAAGACAAACAAAGACAGAGCAACGAAGAGCAGCACAGCGCTAAAATATAACAAATAAAGTATCTCAAAGTAGTTTACCCACATATCAAAGTGATGTAACACATATTACCATGGCAGGATTTCCCCTTGCTCATCACATCAGTTACTCTACACTAATAATAGACTTCAATGAATTGTATTGTTTTAGCACATGCTAGGTGGCTAACAAGGCCTTCAGTATTAAAGTACTAGAATTGTATGTACATTAAAAGCTTATGAACCACAAGAGTGATACAATATACTTCACTTGTTTTCTTTTCATTAACTCCCCCCTTTTTTTGTCCTGACTTGGCACAGTGGGCCGTGCCCATCAAAGGCTTTTGAACGCAATTGATGTGCGCTCAGCATCTGATGCGATGCCCCTGCACTGGGTTAAAGAACAGCCTGTGTGATGCTGCACAACAACATTTGACCCCATTTAAAAACTTGATACCAATTAAGTAGGATTTTACCCATAAATAATTTAGCAGGTTCTGTCTCTCTCTTTCTCTCCCTCAATCTCGCACTGCACTCTCACAGTGGAAAGAGACTGGCTAATGAAGCTCTCACTTGGGTGAAAGTGGAGCAGACAGGCTGACTATGGCCCATTTTTATCAGCTTCCCTAAGTGATTCATTTCTAAACTTGATATTTATATTGTGGCGGATTATTCTATATACTTTGGCCCATCATCTTCTAACTGATTGGTTTTTAGCTCACATTTCTCGCAGGATGGTGGAAGACCAATGAACAAAGTGAGAAAGAAAGACAGTGAGAGAGAAAGTGTGAGACTCGGGACAGCATTTCCAGGACATCCTGATGTTCAGGCCTCCCTTTTAATAGGAAAGACAATCAAGACTGGATTGTCACGATACCTGACTTTCAGTGGTCACTAGTACCAGTGAAATTTAGTCATTTTATTTTATCAATTTTGATAAAACTGGAAACATTTTCACTAAACTACAATCTTAAAAAATAAATTACACAATTATTTACAAACAAATGGCAACTAACACATTGAATTAAATGTGACATTTAAACTGAAATGGTATTTCCTTGTAAAATGTACTATAATAATAGTTGTTTTATTCACTTAAATTTACTTTTTGACTAAGAAGTGCTTTTGACTGTTAATGTTTGCAGTTGCATTACTACACAAATAAGTATACAAGTTAGACAACCCACAGGTACTGTGCTGGTACTCAATACAACTGATGCTGAGGAAAGATTGCTATGTTTACATTATTTTTATTTACTGAAGTAGCTTCTAAAATATCCATATCGAGAATAAAAAGACAACATTAATGATAATAAATGACCAATTGACAATGAGAGAAAGAAGCATGAGGTTAAGTAGGGATAAAGAATGGGTGCAGAAGCTGGGAGTGTTATTAATGAGAGTGGGACTTATTGTTGTGCAGGACTGAAGAGAAACATAACTTGTGTTTGAGTGCTTGAGTCTTAAGCATGAGCATATGCACTTGTGTTAATGTGTGTATGCGTGTTTGTCTGAGTTAAATACTTGGTTGCTGTTTTCTTTTGCTTGTGCTCTATCAGTGGGGGATAGTTGCTGTCTTCTTTGAAGCGAGCTCCAGTTTCTGTGAAATCAGATTCTCTATTCCCCTTGCTCCTCTCTGCAATGCCAGTGAAAACACATACAGGCACACCCCCATCTATAAGGCTTGGCTTATACAAATACTGAAGAGCATGTCTGTCTACATCTTGTCTTTTTCATCCTGCTTCTTTTATTTCACTCCTTGAGACACTTCTCATTATTTAGTGTCATGATTACAAATTGTTCATTAGCCTACGTAATACAATAGTGGCATTTTTATAAACTACTATATTTAATAATAAAATACATTACGAACAAAGTGAAAGTTGACTTTATTAGCCGTGTTTCCACTGTTGGACCAAAAGCAAGCATGCTAGTGCGTCCCAGGGCCAGTGGCGTGTCCGCTGTAACTTCCTTGATTGGGGCTTCCTCGGGGCCAACGGCTATAGGGTTTTTGCCCACCGAAAAAGTTTTGGTCCAAAGCCGGCCAACTGGGGCTTGAGGAGTGAACAAAGGCAGAGTTTACCCGAGTCAGGAGACGGTTAACACAGCTGCTCATTTCCCATGTTGTTTTATCAGCCTACCAGCTAACTTCAACATTTAAGACATTTTAAAAAAGAAAAATCATCTCGAAACTCACTTTCAGACACCAGCTAGTGTTTAAAATAACCGTGCGATCCGGTGGGGATTCTGATCACTATATGAGGCAGAAATATATTAAAGGCTACTTATACTAACCTTTGTGATAACAAATCCACATAATGTTATGGAAAGACTGCTTGAAGAATGTAGGCAAATCATAGATGATTACAATCATGTATGTATTTGGTTTCATGTTTTATATGTCTCTTCCCTGTGCCTTTGTTGATACCAGATCCACATGTCATAAAAAACATGCACTCCGCTTAACTCGTATAACTCATAACTCCTGTTTTCTGTTCATGAGCTCCCTCTGTTGCTCTGGTTGAAAGGATAACAGTATAGTGAGATGGGAGAGATCGCTCAAATCGCATAATGATGTGGAAAATTAATAAAAATGCTCACCATATGATATTGTGTCAATATATTTCTAATTGTGGAAGCCATTGGACTCAAAAGCCTAAATGGAGTTCTGTACATTCATGTGAGCGCAAATAAATGGAAGCAAGTACAACCGAGGTATGTTCTCTTTTTTATGTGAAATGGTAAAAACCAATTAGATTCAGCATGATTCATGTGCACTCCTGACACAAATTGATAAATTACTGCCCCTGCAACATTGTTTATTGTAAAACATTGGTTAAGTATCGATGCTGGAATCTTAAATCTTTAAGTAAACAAAACATTTGCTTCTGTCATGCTCATTTTGCGATCTAGCTAGATTTCAGTCAGCTCAGCTGGTAAAATGGTGGGGCTGTGTGACATTGCTCTATGGAGGCATGTTAAGGGCAGGTTTTAGGACAGCTCTGCAAGGCTACTAGCTATTGCCGCTCGGCATGTTGTTAGACCTGGCTCCCACTGGCCTGACAGTGGAAAAGCAGCTATTGTAACGGCTGTTGTTTTTGGCAGGTTGGCATGCTTAAACAAACAAATCAATGCTTCGAAAGCACAACACTTTAGGTGGAGTCAATCTATTCTGGCTTACTTGTAGTTGTCACTGTATTTCAACACAGAAGAACAAAGACAAATATCTCACACTTCACTTTTAAAGGTTAGTTCACCAATACAATTGAAATTCTGTCTACATTTTCTCACCCCTTCTCAGGTCTTCCCAAACCTACACTCACCGCCCACTTTGTACACCTTAGTACTGGGTTGGACCCTGCCTTAATTCATCGTGGCATAGATTCAACAAGATGCTGGAAATATTCCTCAGAAATGTTGGTTCATATTGACATTTTAGCATCACGCAGTTTCTGCAGATTTGTTGGCTGCACATCCATGATGAGAAATCGTTTAATCACAAGTCACTTGAGTATAGTGAACTCATTGTCATGTTCAAGAAACCAGTTTGAGATAATTTGAAGTTTGCGATATGGTGCGTTTTTCTGCTGGATGTATGTCAGGGACGTGGTCAGCAACAGAACTCAGCAGGCTGTGGCGTTAATGATGCCCAATTGGTACTAAGAGGCCCAAAGTTTGCCAAGGAAATATTGCTCACACCATTACACCACCAGCAGAAGCCTGAACTATTGATATAAGGCAGGATGGATCTGTGTTTTCTTGTTGTTTATGCCAAATTCTGACCCTAACATCTGGATTTCGCAGCAGAAATCAAGACTGATCAGACCAGGCAACGGTTTTCCCGTCTTCTATTGTCTAAATTTGGTGTCTCGTGCAAATTGTAGCCTCAGTTTCTTGTTCTTTTCTGACAGGAGTGGCACCCGGTGTGTTCTTCTGCTGCTGTAGCCCATCTGTTTCAAGGTTTGATGCGTTGTCTTTTCAGAGATGCTCTTCTGCAGACCTCAGAGACTTAATGAGTGTATTTTTGAGTGGCTGTTGCCTTTCTATTGTATCAGCTCGAACCAGTCTGGCCATTTACCTCTGACCTCTGGCATCAACAAGGCGTTTAAGCCCACAGAACTGCCCTTCACTGGATATTTTCTCTTTTTTGGACCATTCTCTGTAAACCCTAGAGATGGTTTTGAGTGAAAATCCCAGTAGATCAGCAGTTTCTGAAATACTCAGACCTGCCCCTCTGGCACCAATAACCATGCCACATTTAAAGTAACTTAAGTGACCTTTCTTCCCCATTCTGATGCTTAGTTTGGCCTCCAGCAGATTGTCTTGACCATGTCTACATGCCTAAATGCATTGAATTGCTGCCATGTGATTGGCTGATTAGATATATGCCTTTACGAGCAGTTGAACAGTTGTACCTAATTAAGTTGCCAGTATATGGCTTTCTTTTTATAGCCATATATATGTATATATGTATATATGTGGGGTCTCAATGGGGTCAAAATGGTTTGGAATGACATAATGGTGAGTAAATGATGACGGAATGTAAATTTTAGGGTAAACACTGATTTTCATTTTTGAAATTGTAACCGTCCTCCAATTCAAAGTAGGCTGAAAAGCCTGAGCAAAATAATTCTCCAAAAATTCTCTCAGAACCAGGGGTTTAATGTAGTCTTCACCCCACACTTGACCTGCTTTATGCAGCTACAGTAGCTGTGCCCTTCCCCCCTTTGCCCACTTTTCCACCCTCCCTCTCCTCCAGCGCGAGGTAGGGCAGGGCGGAGGGCATGCCAAGCTGGTCGACACTTTTAAGCAAAGATTAAAGCTTTTCCTTTTAATCAGTCATTTGGCAATGTGCTAAGCCTCTCCTATCCTGCCACTGCTGTAGATCAATTTTTAATGCAACTGTGCACAGCGCAGCCGTCTAACAGGCAAGAAAGGCAGTATTTACAAAGGGTCTATTTACAAATATGGAGCGCAGAAAATCTTTGCGGGCCACAATTGATCACTCTTAAGGAATTTTAAATGAAACTTCTGTCATGCACTGCGACCTCCAAGAGTCTCAATGTGCGAGTGTGTGGGAGCTGTGTAATGTCATTTTATATATCTGGGTGTATATATATATATATATATATATATATATATATATATATATATATATTCTGATTTTCTATTAATATATTTATTTTTAAAATGTGCAACAGTTACTTAGAGGCACAAACTGCAAAAAAAAAAAAAAAACCTGATGTCGGTGTGTTGTGCAGATTTTTCCGTAACAACTCTACTCTTGACTTTAAATAACAGTGTATATGTGCCCTGTAATGATTAATTAAGGAGTGCCATACTTTAAGTTATGCATGATTTTTGGAGTCTTCATATCTGAACTGGAGTGCTGAGCATTTTGATTCAAAAGTAGGCTAAAGATGAGTTTTTGATTCACTGCTGTAGCATGTTTTAGTTCACCTCATAAGATTCATAAGGTGCCAGGAAATTAGTTAAAAAATAACCTTATAACTATGCGTACCTTTACATTTTTATAGGCTTGCCTCAGATTTAGCTCAAAATTACCTCAATCGGCTTTCGCTCTGTCATTCAGCACCCAGCACTGCATTGATCACCAGGAAAATTGACCTGGTTTCCTTCAGATCAATGCTCCATTACATGCCATCATTCTGAGGTGAGTCACAGCGGTGAATAGTTCAGCTTGTTGTTGTTTAACCTCTGTCCTCTTTGTGCAAGCTGTCTGAGGAAGATGCTAAATTACAAAGGAAATAACAAGGCCAGAAAAAAAATACCGTATGGAAGCTTATTTAAAAAACAAATAAGGATGCATGGAACACAGGCCCATTAATTAAGCACTGTAATTTACTCGCATTGTGGATGATTAACAAGGCTACAGATGCTCAAAAATACTTCCCACCCTTTGGATATAACACACATAAAAAGTTATGCTGGAATAATGGAATCATTGGAACGTGCTTTTGAAAGAAAAAGTGTTGAATGTTGATGCGTGAAATGTTGAATGAAAAGAAATAATCTTGACCTAAAAAGTGTAACATCAGGCTGAAAGATGTAAAAGACAGAATATAATCAGAACTCTGTTTTATAAGGGCAAATGTTTATATTCAAAGGATTTACAATTTCAAGTCATACATATTATGCTTAGCAAAATATTTATTTCTGTAATAGAAGCCATCAGGTAATAATGAAAATGACTTTCTTTTTTATATTTTGTGTTATATCTGTAAAAACACATTACAACACACCAGTGTTTAAAGGTTAGGGGTCAGTATGAGTTATTATTTATATACATATATATTATAATATATTATCTATTTATTATTATTATCATAGTTGAAAACAGTTTTTTTTTGTTCAGGGTTATTTAATAAACAGAAAGTTCTAAAGAACAGCATTTATTTGATTTTTTTTGTATCAACATAAAAATGTTCGCTGCCACTTTTGGTTAATTAAACACATCCTTGCTAATAAAAGTATTAATTTCTTTAAAACAAAAAAATACAATAATACATATTACAAAGTAAACACACTTTTCAGAAATGTGACTGTTTTCCCATAGTACTATGGGAAAACAGTCACATTTCTGAAAAGTGTGTTTACTTTGTAATATGTATTATTGTATTTTTTTGTTTTGTAGATAATATATTGTAATATATATGTATATAAATAATAACTCATACTGACCCCTAACCTTTAAACACTGGTGTGTTGTAATGTGTTTTTACAGATATAACACCTGGCAGTTTATTTTTCTGCAGTGTGTTTGTTACAATGTTAACATTGTAACAAACACACTGCAGAAAAATAAACTGCCAGGAGTGCGTCTCTACAGTCCGAGTTAGAAAATCTCTTCAAATGATATTCATTGCATTTAATCAAGCTTTCTATGTGTGGATACATTTACGTTTATAGCAAACTGATTCTAGCTTTGTGACCAAGCTAACTGTTCTTAATTTCACTGTTCCTTCATCGAGCGTCGATTTCTCTTACTCCACCTGTTTCTTAGTGGGAAATCAGTTAACCAAGCAGTGTTGCGTGTTTGACAGTGCTCGAGGGTTTTGGGTATAGGCCACACAACAAGGCTTTCAGTGTGAGCGTGCCTGTGTGTGTGCGCATTAGCCAGCTCTCACCTCTCTCCTGACATTAGTAATAAAAATGAACACAGCCCAAACTGCTTTCAGTCAACTCCGTAGACGTTTACGTGTGAGTGTGTGTATGTGTGCGTTGGTGCTGTCACCAATTTGTAGCGAGTTTTGGCCAGGCGAGGTGACGGAATGGCTCTTTTATAAACAGAGAAGCGGTGCTTCGATTTTCCATCCAGAGGCATTTGGAAACACATGGGTCTCTGAGCCAGCGAGCAGGACGGGGGAGCCTGGTGCTTACCAATAGAGTAATGCCTGCACAAAACATTACTGACCACCCTACAACTCCCTAGTCTGACAAAACAAAGAGAGAGAGAGAGATAAACGAGGGAGAGCTTGACATAAACGCAGGACATTCTTTCTAAATACACAGATACACTCATAACTTAAATACCAAAAGGCTCAAATTATCTTTTTAACTCTGTAACTTGTAAAAAAAAAAAAAATGTTTGTGTTGTAATTGTTAAAAAGGTATAGCTGACTTTTAGAAATATGGTCCAATCAAGCTCAGTGTCATGTGTGGGTGTTGTATCAAGAAAGCGCAAGACAAGGGAGTACTCAAACGAAACAGTCTTTTAATAATCAAGGGGAACGCAGGAGAATTAGAGTAACAACCACTTGGCACAAAAAAAATTGGACGAATGAACTAGGGAAAGTCAGGGCTTATATACTCAGAGAACGTTATCAAAAGAGAAACAGAACATGTGCATGGAACTATATGGCAAGTAATTAATAAACTGAGATTAACTGGGAACTGAACAGAATCGGAACAGAGCAAACAGAGTGAAAACAAAATAAAACATAACATACACGTTACACTCTGGCACTTAAACTTTATTAATTATAGCATAATTAGTTCAAATTGTTAAGAATATTACAATGAGAGATGTTACGTTGGAAACAAAAGCCATAGCCACCTTACAATATTGTGTCAACTCAAAAGTAATTTCCTTTTTTTACTATCCTTATAACTATTCATAAAGTTACACCATTTTATGTAATTTCATCTTTCAGGATTGAATGTTTTCAATTCGAATTCATCTAACCCATCGCTAATACATAGCCTAATGTTTGTAGTGTTGACAGAAATGATGTCACCTTCTGGAGGATTATGTCGCTAAAGACATTTGACTTGTTTGTCAAATGTATTTCACTAAGACTAAAAGGATCGAAAGTGAAATTGGGACTCAGGAAAAGTCTATTAAATAATTACCAATGCAAGCAATTTTACCAGGAAAACATGTCTTGTTTAATACATTTTGATTAAAGTAAGGACAAAACAACAACAACAACAACAACAACCAGTTTTTCATATAGTGCATAACACCTTCTTCCAATGAAATCAAAGTATTACAAATATTTTAAGTAATTCTTATGTTGATTAATTGATTGTCATAATGTGAAAAAAATTAAGTAATAAAACAAAATGAACTAATGTGATTTCCATTTTTAATGACCCAAATGACTAAATTACTCATACGTGTGATGAAGCAGATGATACAGCACACATACAACTCTCAGCCCCACACTCCACACACACTCAACAAACACAGCTAAAGAGTAATGTGCGTCGTCACGCCTCTCAGCCACTATCAGCACTTTAAAGGCCTCCAAGCGCACAGGGGTGTCAAAACTAGAGGTGGGGTGCTGAACTCTCCCTCTCTCTGATGAGAGTTAAGGAGATCAGGTTGCCAAGTCTGTACTTTTAAAGCTTTCTCTTCCCTCTGCACTTATCAGCCGAAAAAAACAACTCTCTCGGCTGAGCACCAGTGATCAAACGCCACAGTCTCCCGATGCATGCCATCAGGACAGTTAGGCTAATAGGATTGGGAGCCCCCAGGTGAGCCGAGGGTGCTCTTTGAGAGATACCGATTAGCCAACAGTTAATATGCACACTGACATACAGAGACCCAGGGAGGAAATCTGAAGTTGTAGACAGGTAACTTTTCCCAGCTTCACGTTATTATTCATTGATTCATATTATTCAGTATTCATTTAACAGTCATTTAGAGAAGCATCATGCCCAGGAAGACACTGAGCTAGGGGGTTGAGGATGGTTACTAAGGTACACTAAGTGGTTGGTAACATGTTGCTATGCAGTTGCTAGGGTGTTACTAAGTGGTTGCTTATAGGCCCAGGTCAGCACTACCCACTTGAATATAATTTAATGGGACTGTCCAAAATACAGAAAAAATAAAACATATGTGGCTAGAAAGTGGATTGTTTGTTAATGTCAATTCCATGTTAAATATATAGATATATAGATATATAGATATTTGACACCATTTCCAAGAAAAGAAAAATCAAGTAAAAAGTATAATTTGTCTGACGCCTTGAATACATAATCATTATATATGTTTTGCCTCGAAAAATAACACACACACACACACACACACACACACACACAATAACAACACATATTATATATAACACATATAATAATAATGTATAACAACATACATATATATCGTCACATTTTATGGAGTTGCCATTTTACAGCTGAACCAAATTTTACCATTTTTTATGCCTTCATAAATGGTTAAATTATCATAGAATTTTTTTATATTTTATGCTTCTGCGTATTGCATCACATGACTCTGATTTGATGGACAACTTTTCAAACATATTTTTTTTATAATAAGAGATTCTCAATACAGGCTGCATTCACTGAAATAACCCCAGCAGCCTTTGTGAGTACACAGCTTGGTTTAGGTGCGTATTATGAGGTTTGGTCCAGGCGATGCATAAAGAACTTACCCAAAGGGCTCCCTCTCATTACATAAGCGGGGTCTACCAGTGCCAGGCCTGACCTCAGTTCCTGTTTGGGCCAAAACAACAGGATTGTATGCAGCCAAGCAGCTTCAAAAGAGCAGGTCTTGCAAAATACCTAACAGACTGGCAGAGTCACTGTAGAGGCTGATGTTTTGCTGAGAGATTTGGTTGGCCCAGGACAGGCTGTTTACATTTCACCTATCACACTTTCTCAAGTGAAAGAAAGAAAATGACTTTTTTAGTTTTTGTACTTGTAGAATAGTAGAAACATGTCTTGAAAAAGAATTTGATGGCAGGAAAGATCATGGCAACTTCTTCACTGTCAATGCTTACGTCCAGTCGGTTTACTAAAAGTAGTTATTTTTTCCTAGTTTTTTCACACACGTGTACACACACACACACACACACACACACACACACACACACACACACACACACACACACACACACACACACACTGAGAGTGAGGCAAATTTAATGCATGACAAGGCTCAATAGTTAGATACACAGTAATTACATTGTGTGCTTTGCACGGTGACTGAGTTTGCCTTAGTCAGTGACAGCCTGGTTCAGCGTTAATTGTTTTTAAATTGTTTTGGGAATGATATATGGCTAATAGCTTGTGTTTGACAGAGAATGTGTGTGTGTTAGTGTGTATGAAACCCACCTGTGCCTCCAGTGATAACTGCAGCATGACAAGTTTCACAGGCCACAGCGCACACAAGTGCTCTCCCTGTAGCGGAGCCCATACACTGCAGGAATGTGGACCATCTCCAAAGCCTCTTCTACAAAACAATAATTGTTCTGGAAACATATGCATTCAGACACTTGTTCTCAGAGGTTCAAGAGTCTGTGATAACTATTTTCCTGGAAAGCTTGAATAAGACAGCGACCTGGGATTTCTTTGAGCATCTCTCTGTTTTTTTTTTCTTTTCTTTCACACATACACAAAGCAGCTGATGGGAAAAGATTTTGGACTTGCTCAGAAAAACTCAGCACAGCTCTTTAAGAATGTTTCCCAGATGACAGAGCTAGAGAGAGTGTCTTTGTTTAAAGATCTAGAGATTTTTTTTCTTGTTTAATCTAGAATTACAGCAATTAGAAGGTCACAAGATGTAGTATGACATGTCAGCTATTTAGATTTTCAGTTATATATCAGATTTGTACATTCATTGTGGGCTTGTATATATTATTTATCATTCCACCTACATTATATACGTTTATATTTACACTCAAATGTTGCATTTATATTTTTGATGATTTGGAAAAAAAAAGTCTATAATTCTTTTTAGATTTTTTTTGTAATTGTATTTTAAGTATAGGAAAACATATGGATATATGTGAATGTTAGTGTACATGTATGGTTGAGGTATATGCACTTTTATATAATTTTTTGAGAATACTTTATTGGATGAAACACAGTAAAAAAATATATATAAATAGAATCTCTAGAGTCTGTTACGACACTGATAATGATATAAATCGAAAATCTGTCCACACTTAAAACAGTTACACATAATAATATGGGCTTTAAAAAAGATTTGTGTTGAATCCCTGCTATACTCTCACCTCAGCACCTATAACAGCAAGCGCTGACACTAAAGACCACATCCTGGCTTTCAGGTTTACAGTTCACAACTCTTTCTCTGAGTGTGCACAACAGTAACCTGCTTAAGTAATAGCACCGGGGCTGTACAGTCAACACTCCTTTAGAATGAAAGAGTGACAGCCCACCGTTTGAAACGTAATCCATACCAGATTACACCCTCACTCAGATCTCTTTATTGATGCTTTCCTGTGGA
The DNA here is from genome assembly GCA_030578275.1 of Meda fulgida. Taxonomy (NCBI): domain Eukaryota; kingdom Metazoa; phylum Chordata; class Actinopteri; order Cypriniformes; family Leuciscidae; genus Meda; species Meda fulgida. The sequence continues at coordinate 19,339,366 of CM060620.1, read as the reverse complement.
ATTAGTCTGAGACACACTGAACTCTGATTAAAACCGTTTACCCGGAACTGTCAATTACAGTGTCAAAGTAGGCCTAATGTAGACCAGACATCCCTCAGAGCGGAGACATCTCTGCTTTCAGAGCCAGCCAAGAAAGCAACATGCTCCAGTCAAAGCTCTTATTAGACCCCTGTCTCACAGGGGTCCACCCGTTTAAGTGTGCCACTAATAAATTTATATTTACTGCCTTTGCATTGAGGTATGGTTAAATTATAGCATAATAAACCTGGCATGCGCTTCTGAAAAGCTCTTTTCAGCGATGATGTTAAACACTGTATCATAAGCAATTTTCCAAAGTGGATTACAGATTTCTCATGCAGGTTTTATTGCACATTATGATAACTTAACCACATCTAAATGTTCGACATAAAGGGGAAATATGTGGGACTTAATATGCAGTATTTTATGTTTTAAGATGCATTTTTACAAACCTGCAAAGTCGCAGGAGTTCCAGCGCAGATGCAGCATGAGTCAATAATGTTTATGAGGTTGATTTTAATTGTCACGAGATAACGGAGCGGACCCTTCAGTGCCGAGGCCACATCAATCCATAGTTTGTCTGTTTCTAAACACACGCGCACGCACGCACGCACGCACGCGCACGCACGCACACACGCACGCACACACACACACACACACACACACACACACACACACACACGTTTACTTAGCTATCTAAATGGGGACATTCCATAGACATAATGGTTTTTACACTGTACAAACTGTATATTCTGTCCCCTTACACTAACCCCATCCCTAAACCTACCCATCACAGGAGACATTCTGCATTTTTACATATTTAAAACAACCTTTTATTACTTTATTTTTAAACCTGATTTACAAATGAGGACATCCCTAAAGGGAGTTTTTTGGAGATTTTGGCAGGTTTTGGTCACTTCTGGGTACAAATTTGTCCCCAAAATATAGTTAAGTAGGTACACACACACACACACACACACACACACACACACACACACACACACACACACAGACTTTGATTAATGCACAAAGCCTCATGACCAGGATTGAGATACGCCTGATAAATATTGACAAAGGGGAAATTAAAAAGCTGTGTGGTCTGGTGGAATCACTCTCGTTGCATGTGCTCCAGTTGCCACTAAATATAAATGAAAGGCTCTTACACGACATATAACATAAGAATGACCATTACAACTTTTTTTTTTTCAGAACAAATAGGAATCTGGTTGAAATATCCATGGACATCATATTTTATTGTAATAACATTCTGATGCCATAATGCACTGTTTAATGGCAGGTTACATTGTGACAACTTACCCCTTATAGTGTGTCTACTTGTATAATGTATCTCCTAGGCCAATGATTATTAAGTATTGGCCGATTCCGAAACCGATATTTGTCACCTGCTCTTATTTTTTTTAATAACTTTTGTCATTAAAATAGATAGTGTTTTGATCATGTTTTAAATCAGCAAAGTAAAAAAAAAAAAAAAAAAAAAAAAAAATGTGCCTTGAGTTATACTAGCTAGTTTATTGCTGTATCATCAAATAATTTCTAATGAACATGGATTGAATCCATTTATCATTCAGCAGGCCTACATAGTTACATAAACCAGAACAAAGGTAGGCTACATATTAAATAAACAGTGCTTTTAGGTTGAACAGTTTTCAGGTACCGATATAAAGTAAATAAATGTAAAATAACACTGCATATTTGTCACTGTATAAATTAAATACATATATTATTTATTATTACATTGAGACGTAGCTAAATTCTACTGTACAACAGTACAACCCGATTTTGTGGCAATTCGTTTTTTACGAGGTGGCTAATTCGTACGAATTCATACGACCTCACTCTTACTAATTCGTATGATCTTTGTTAAATCTTACATGTTTTGGGAGTTGCCCAATTTGTATGAATTCATACGAATGACCTACCCCTGCCCCTAAACCTACCCATCACTGGGCTTTAGCCACCTCATACTCACTCGTACGAATTAGTAATATATTTCACAATTACTTCAAGTTAAACTGAACTTTTATTTTGACAGGTTGCCAAGACCTTCGAGTTTCTGTGTGTTTATGATATGACGATTGATTTTCTTAAAAAAATGCTCGCGAAGACTGTAGAGATGAAGTTCATGCATTCATGTTGTCATATAGGCCTAGTGAGAGGTTGAAAAACACTGCGCCATTCGTTCACACAGAGACAAACAGAACATGCAAGATTTCAATTTTATATAGTCTTTTTACGGCTTAATATTCACAGACACTAGTCTATATCATGATTTGATTTAAGTGTACTGACCTACGTTTTATTTCTTCTATTTTATTTTATTTATATCCCGCAATTCTGTCTACTTTTCTCATAATTGCGGGCTATAAACTCGCAATTTCAAGAAATACAGTTAGTATTGTGAGATATAAACTCGCAATTGTAAATTATTTTCTCGCAATTCTTACTTTGACAGAATTGTGAGAAATAAACTTGCAATCGTTCAGAGAATTGTGAGAAAATTCTGACTTTCTCGCAATTGCGAGGTTACTATATATCCCACAATTCTGACATTATAAGTCGCAATTGCATTTATAAGTCTGACATTTTAAGTCAGAATTGTGAGATGTAAACTCGCAATTGTGAGGAAAAAAAAAGTCAGAATTCTGAGATGAAAAGTCGCATAATGTTTATCAGAGATATTTGACAACATAGGCAAAAGGTCAAGATATTTTTTTTATCTTGAACAGTCATCATGGAAAGGTCAAATCAATCTAGTGATAAGCATGCCTCATAAGCAATCCATAAAGAGACTTTATGTTTTATAGATCACCTAAGCACATTACTGCAGCACAAATGAAAATATCTGATGTCCAGAGAATTGAAATGTGCAAATCAAATATGTGAGTGTGTTTGAGGTAATAAAGTACTGACATTTTGTATAGAACACACACACACACACACACACACACACACACACACACACACACACACACACACACACACACACACACACACACACACACACACACACACACACACACACACACACACACACTCAACCTCAAATGGACTGAGGACTTTATCCTCTGTGCTCCTATTTTCTTGAATTAAAACAAACAGATTGAGTCAAAAATCTGGAGTCCTATTTTGGTTGCTTTTATTTTATTTTATATATTTAATTTTTGAATATTAATTAAAACTATATGTAATATATAATATTTATTAAATACTATATCTGTATTTTTTAATATAAGAGAGAATAACTACAAACCTGTAAGTCATACATATTAATTTCCAGGAAACATGTATATACAAACTTGGAAATGGTCAATGAATAAAGCTCATAAGTTATATCAAAATTAAAAAGATGATGATTTATAAACATGACCAAGCATTGATAACGAAATGGAAATGATTGCTTCTCATATCTAAAAACCTATCACAGACCGAACGATCAACAGAAAATAATCAATAATACAGACAGATAGAATGACAGATAGACAGAACGACGAACGGACAGACACACGGCTTGCAGAGAGTCACTGACACAGTGTGAAATTGCCCTCATCGCGGCTTGTGAGCCAGACATATGCACGACTGCTGTTGCATGTCAAAGCAATAATTCTTCCTCATCTTCCGATTGATTTCTGCATGGAGCTGATGAATGCCTTCTGCACAAAGCATCATATTTCAGGCAGGCTCAAAACTCCACCCTGTTTATGGTGGGCATAACAACCCCTCTCCATCTCCTCTGAACATAGAGATGCATTTCTTTTGATTGGCCTGCGGGGACCAGCCGGGTAGAACTATGTAGGTTTGACAATTATCACAAACAACCCTCTGACCAGGAGTCCCTGATGAAGTTTATCTATTCCCTGCCTCTTTCTCTCAATGCAATATGCCAAATTTGAATTAGTTCAGACAGGCCTGTTCATTATAGAAGGGATGCAAAGGGAAGATCTATGCCTATACAATCCTTAGAAAACAGTTTAAAATATGCTCTGTGCTTGCAAATGGCAATGCATGACACACAGCCCTGGCCGGCTGCCTGGCTCCTACTTAAAGAACTGTCATTTGGGGGGAAATAAATTTTACTAACAAGACAAAGTCAATGTTTCCCTGCTTTACTACAATCAAAGTAGCGTGGCTGACAACACCATGTCTCATCATCACCGTACCTGCAGACAGTATAAATAATGTGCATACATCATAAATCTGTATGAAAGGAGGAGCTCCATTAGCTCTACCATGGATTTCACCTCTCCGGGAACAAACGGATACATTTAGATCTTTTCCACAAGTAATTTGTCAATGAGAGCTTAGGAAAACCCCATTGTTAAAAGTGTTTTGTAAAGAGATATGGATGCTGTATAAAAATGGATATTTATAGGCTAAATTTAAAACAATTGCAGGGCAAGCAACAAGCAACACTATTTTGTCATCTCTAATGTAAAATAATGAGGATAGATATGAATACAATCATATATATATATATATATGTGTGTGTGTGTGTGTGTGTGTGTGTGTGTGTGTGTGTGTGTGTGTGTGTGTGTGTGTGTGTGTGTGTGTGTGTGTGTAAATGGACATCTTTGAATATTGAACATCCTTAGTATTGCTAGTTTCTCTGTTATTACACAGGAAGTGTTCTCTCTTATATCAGTGTGTATTTTTGGAGCTGTCAGATGTTGCACCACGGTGTGGCTGCTGCAGCTGGAACCATCTGTGTTGGGACTCTGAGGAGGGGATGTGACTGGAATGGTGCTCCTCCAGACAGCATAGCTCTCCCAGACACAGATGCAGTAGCTGCCCATGCTGAACTGAGCAACAGCCACAGAGACAGACAGCATCACATACTGTACGTTAACCCTCACTAAAACACGCCAGGCTAAAATATAGCACTTGGGCTAGATCATGGCAAGGCTTCCATATACCATTACATGTCTTGTCTCAAAGTCTGATAAGTGTATACTCACAACACTGCTGGAGTGCAGTGTAGGATCAATTAAAGTCAACAAAATCAATATGTGCCATTCAGCATGTGTGTCAAAAAATTTAATTAATAAACAAGAAATGCATTAGGGGTGACATGGAAGTATGTGGAGCTGTGTCTAAGAATATTATCAGTCAAAGACTGAATTACCTCAGCGAAAAGAGGGACAAGTGATTCCACTTGTGAAACTTAAGTGTGTGATGATCCATCTTTCAGCAGAGCCCGGAATGGGTAATGTGTGAAGCTGGAAAGGGCCCAAACTTTGATTAGGATTCCTCCACATTGTATACCTTTGTTCTGGAGCTGGTCCCAGTATCCAGCTGTAATCACTACCTCCCATTTACTCTAATTAATTCCACTTCTGATGAATGACTTATTGAACACACCTATTGGTACCAAGAGGACTTACATACTGAATATGCCTTACATTCCTGGATACAACTTTCACAAGAACTATATTTATTTCTAAAATATACTGGCAATCCACTTTGTGAATTAGATACAGTATATTCAGGGAAGCAAAGGTTGTGAAGTCCCCCATACAAAAACAGTCAGCGGCAGGGCGCTTAAGTCAACACTAGCTGTTTAAAAGGCAAGTTCAAGGTGACTTGACACACTTAGGTTCAATTTGGAGACCGGTTCATTGAAAAACCACAAATCCCCATGTTTTATCTCTGGTTGTGAAATAAGTCAGCGCCTTACACAAATCATTATACAAATAGCATTGGGGTTTACTAGTATTTGTTCAAATCATTTAGGGTATAGGCCTATAGGATCTGTAAAGGGATTAGAATTAAGACATGGTTTTGTACATTTCAAAATGTACAACACAAATCTAGTTTGGTTTGTTTGTCTAAAAGTCAATAAAATATTAGACTGCATTACAGGAATATTTTAGGTTCAAATCAAGTTGAGCTCAATCGACAGCATTTGTGGCTGTTGATTAGGGTGGATTCGGGGTGATTGGGACAGTTTTTGCCATTGATACGACTTGGAAAAAGTATCACAATCATTGGTGGGGTAATTGGTGGGGTAATCACCAATTCCAACAAATGATGTTGATTAAGAATAACTTGTATTGAAGCCGGAATATTTGTTGAAGTGCACAGGTTCTTTGAAAATAAGATAAATACAGTCAATAGAATCACTTATGTTAATCATTGTTTTCTTATACAATTGCACATGTTTTCTTATACAATTGCACAGATGAATGGTGATTGGTGCTTGAAAGGGTTAACTCATCCTTATTTCCTGTTTTAGATGGTGCGGTGACCCCAGGAGTCAAATCCTCACCACAACGGAGATGTAACTCACAACTCCAGCATAATTTGAATTCTTTCTCACCTCACTCATGTGATACTGAGCGGGGCTCATTCTTTTTGCTCTCCTCTTCTCTCTGGAACAATGAGATGATTATCTTTAATGCTATTACGCGCCTGTAATAGGTTTAAAGCTTGTCTGGTTTACATTGGCAAGGAAGAGTGAGAGTTTATTGGGTGTAGGACCTTTGCATTTCCACTTTTTTGAGTTGCAACTGATATAAACTACTCTTCAACCCTGCCGAGAATGAGATGGTTGCGTAGAAAACTTTCAGCAGCCTCTTAGCGATGGCGGTGTTATCTCGAAAGAAAAGAAAAGCACCGTTTCACTCTCTCCCTTTTTTTGTGCTGTTGACGGGTGTTGTGTAGGGTTGGCTCAGTGGGAATGATTACTGTGGGGGTCTTAATCAGGAGGCGCTGGCTTCCCGGACCCTAGGGGCCCCACGCTACTACATTTCCTGTCAGGACACACTGAGAAACAATCAATCATTTCAGGATCCTCTGACAACTGGAGGAGGTACCTCTGCTCCACAGGAAAAATAGCGAGGGAGAGAGAGGACGCTGAGTTTGAGGACGAGCAGCGTATAGGCTATGAATATGAGATGACTCTTGTTAGAAGTCCAAGTTTAAGAAAAGACACGAGCAAGCAAGGCCACGTCGACACGGGTTACAATTTACGTCAATTTATGCCTGTAATTGGACTCCATCACCTCGACCCTTTATTCATTTTATCAGACAGCCTGAGACAGGGTCATTTTGTCACATTGTAAAAGCACTCCGCATTTAAAGTCGAATAGCACGACTCGGAAACGGTAGCAGTGGCTACAAACAAATCTCATAAATGCTTGCAGGGTTCCCTTAAAGGCAGAGAAATTGTGTTGCTTTTTTTGAGGGGTAAAGGCATTAAAAGTCAAATGTGATAAGCCAAGGTGCTTTCTGCATTGGATGATGCTTCTTATCAAACAGAACAGAGGCCACATGAGAAAGCTGACTGCCCATGTCCCTCCCACTATCCTTAACTCACTACAAGAGCAAATCCCAACCATCACCAGGAGGATTTCTTCTGGCGTTGATTTGCAGCAGAAGAGTTAAAGTAGGCAAACAGCCGATCCCATAAACGTGATTTATATTATTTAAAAAGTTGTGCGTTCTTGGCATGCTATGAAGGATATTAAGTCCTCAAAGGGAGGGAAAGGGCCCATACCTCAACTGAAAAACCTTTTAATCTTTGATAGGAGGATGTTAAAAGAGTTAGCTTGTGTAGGTGCGTCAGTATGTGTGTTTGCATGCGTTCATTTGGGGGTATTGCTGTGGTTCACTGTTATTTTTACCATGACTTCTTGGCAATGCTTAAACCGGACAAATGTGCACTTCTTGGCCCAACCCCCAAGTGCAGACATTCCCACCACTTGAAAAAAAAAAGGTACAAAAATAAACAGATTGTTCACAGGATTCACGGTCAAAGTATCAAATGTGTTGAGCCAGGGTTGGGACGGAAGATCCTAACCAAGGTATGCATATATGACAAAAGTGTGAGTATCATACATCAAACATTTATTGCCCCCCCTGGATCCTCTGATTGCACATGACGGCAAACAAGGTAATGCTAAAAATCTCAAGAAAGATGAGAGCTATCCGCCTCTCTATGAAGATCATCAATCACCGGCTGTAAGCTCTCATTTTATTAGTTCAAGTAAAGCTGCACTCTTCCATTTTATGGATATTATGAAAGCTAAAATGGACAGCACTGGGAAGGCTGTGAGAACGAATGGGATGGGTTTACTTATGATTATTGACCAAGAGATGCATTAATGAGATTTGTATATATTAATGAGATATATATATGTATATTTCATATGTATTTCATATGACATGTAATATATTATATTATGTATTATTAAAACAATATTAATATTATGTTATATATTAATATTAGAATAATATTTTATACAAATATATACATTTTTCTTATTTTTCTGCATATTGTCTAGTATATATTGATTATGTGTCTAGAGACTGCATAAACAGGACGACATAAATACAAGTTTGTAGGAGAACATTCTGCTATTTTATGCTTTCTATAGTTTAGTTTCATCCTACAAAATGATAATTACATATAGCTTAAACATATTCAAATATCATAAAATAAACATTAAAAATTTGAGCCTGTGAAGTTTGCATGATATGATACTCTATCCACCTTTCTTTGCATTTAAGTGCGACCATCTCATTAATTACACGTTTTTTTTATGTTCACTTAAATGGTCACTGGAGAGGGCTTGTGTTACAATGTTTAGTTCTGCGGTGAGCTTGTTAGGCACGACTTTAGTGTTTAAGCTAACAAAAAGGGCTCGAGTGGATTCAGACCAGCCGTGGAATGTCAAAGGGTTCACATTTCACATGCAGATGTGCGACCTCTATAACCTTTAGAGGGAAGGTGCGTTTTAACCCCCGAGAGGAAGAGGGCCAAGAAGGGCAGGGGGCACTTTAAGAGGTTTGACCAGGGACAACAACCATCCTAAGTTTTCAAAAGGAGCAGGATGAAGTCGATACTTGTTTTGTATTTCTTAAACATTGTCAAAGGAGGCCCAATACTACATGCATCACGTTATCAAATATCAAATATTCTGAACACACAGCCGCTGTATTATGACATCTCCCAGCAGCAGAAAGACACACACACACATATATATATATACAGTATATATATATATATATCGGGTCCTATGGCACCACCCATCATGCTTGCCGCAGCACAGGCTTTGGAGAGGAAGTGGAATTATGATTTCTTTTTGGGGGGGAAGTACAAAGCAAGTCATTTATCAGACGTGCAGACACGCACCCGGCCTCAGTTCTGTCATAACATACATACGGAGGCCATAAAACCTGGTGAAAAATATAAGACCGTACATTGGACCACAGCAAGTTATTATTTCCCTATCCATGGACAATAAAACAAAACCAAAACAGATCGAGCAGCAGATGAAACAGCTTTTTTAATTCATATCTCTCCTGCTGACAGCAGTTCAGAAGGATGACCTTGTGAGAGTGTGTGCTAGAAATAAGAGAAGACTCACAGCCGGAACTGCATAGTCACCTGGTATAGGAAGCATGCCATGTGAGGTAATTGATGTCACATACAGACTGAGACACCGTGGCTATATATTTTGAAATATTATTACAATTTAAAATAACTGTTTTCAAATTTTAAAATGTAATTTATTACTGTAATAGTAAAGCTGAATTTTCAGTGTCATTACTCCAGTCTTCATTGTCACATGATGATTTAGAAATGATTCTAATATGCTGAATTGGTGCTCAAGAAACATTATTATTGTTGAAAACTATTTTTTTGAGAAACCCATTATCTGTTTTTTCAGGATTCATTGATGACTAGAACGTTCAAAAGAGCCTTTATTTAAAATATAATCTTTTGTAACATCACAAATGTCTTTACTGTCACTTTTAAAATCAGTGTTTAAATGTTCTAAAATTTGTACTAATGCCATTGTACTAAGTCTATGTATAGTCTAGACTTATTATAAAATATTATTTCTCAGTAACAAACCTTTCTTTTCATACAGGATTTATTCAAAAAAAGGACCAAAATTGTTTATTAAGAGTAGGAAAATTACGAGTCGACAACCATTCATCTGACCCCAGTTCTCCAGGGAAATGAATGTATTTTTACTGACCAAACTCTCCACAGGTAAGAAAGAGAGGGAATATAAGACCTTGTAACCATAGCAACAAACAAGGAGTATATGTCAGGCCAGCATCTCTAAATTACCCATTAACGCCAGCAGGAAGAGGAACAGAGCAGTGGGCAGGTCACTGCAGGCTAATGGACAGATAAGATGGCAAACATGCGCAAGACAGAGCGCTTTTAATAAAGATGCCCTTCCGAACCATATCCTTATGAATGCCACCGGAACGTGTTTATAGGACTTCCCGTCAGAGGACCGCATACATTCCTACCAGATCAACAGGAGAGAAAGTGGAAGGGAAGGAGATCAGGAAGGAGAGAAGATTGAGCAAATGAGCAAGCGAGACAGACAAAGGCGAAGGGGCTTCTAATAGTTCACTCAGTTCATGCTATTAGCTGCCTGTTTTATTCCCCCTGACACAGGAAGGGCTGAATGAATGAATGAAATAATACAGAAATATATAAATAAGTGCTGAGCGCAAGCGCTAACTATGCAGACAGTGCATTTGCATTGGATATAATTAGCAGGCTGAGGAGTGTAGCGTGTCCTTGGGGAGCTTCTGTGATAACTGCTTGCTCTTGTATAAGGTTTTCATTTAGGAGTGTCATAGGAAGCTAGCACATCTTCATTTCAGCCCTCAAACAGCCTTAATTCAGCTTGGGCTGCTGTAACCAGCCTTTCCTTTCATAGGCAAAAAAAGGCGGAGGAAGTAGCGAGAGATAGCGAGTGGACAGCGAGTGGTCTGTAATGAATGCGGTTATTAAATTGTTTCAGCTGTAAAAAAGGGGCCCTATTCTTACACTATTATAAGAGATCCATTTATCCCCACTGATCGGCCCCGTCTCCACTCTTCCCCTTTCACTTTGATCAGCAAGCACATTGCTGTGATGTGTCCCATTCAATAGCGAATCTGGGGCAATTTTAATGCTTTTTTACCTCACCACTGCTCTATTTCCACTCTCTCTCACTCCGTTTAAAAATAGCTGTTAATTATAAGTGGAGTTTAAATGTCTTCCGTGACCCAGAAATGCAGGTTGGGAGGAGAGAGAGAAGGAAAAGACTGTGTATTCCCAAGCGTTTACAGTTGTCGGACAGTCACATCTGTGGATGAATCGAACAGGAGATGTCAAGGAAGGAGTGGCAGGCAGACTCCACCACGTTTGGCAGTGCAGAAGTGTTTTGCCTGAACCCAAATTGAGAGGAAGTGGAATATGGCGGGGATGATGTGTTTTTATTAGTGGTGGTACCTGTGGAGAGGGCTGCGCTGGGACCTGAAGACTCCACCTAGAGGGAGTCTGATAAATAAGAAATCAGCCAGAGGAAACGAATAAAGATGTAAGAAGATGTCAAGTTTCTCCCTTCCCAGTCTAACTGCTCACCTAAGGGATCACACGAACGCACATACACAGAAAACTTTCATGCTTTGCCTTAATACCTTGATATGGTGGGGTTTTCACAATGGAAATGAGAGGAGAGTCAGGTGCATATCACGACACGCTGCCGTGTGGGTATACGCCTCCCCCCTCGATGCGTACGTTCCATTGTCATTGCCATTATCCTTTGCCCTCCAGGTAAGAAGACTACACAATTCCCTATGAGCTGTAATGAAACAGAACCTCCACACTTCATTTCAAAGCTGGGGGCAATGCAAAGGACTTTTCAGGGAAACATCGCCGCTCAGCTAGAATTTGATTAGCAGCATGAAACCATAGTCACTGTCAGCCTCACCACAACGCAGAGGTCAATGGTACAGACTTAAATTCTGCAGACTGTTGAATAAGAGACATGTCGACCACAGAGGGGCCATGCTATAAATTATAGTGGAGTCGCTAGGAGTTACTGCAGCGTGTCTTATTCATGTGAGAGTCAATGTAACGTGTATGAAGGGATAGAGATATATCATTGTGTTTTCATAGTTGACCTTTCAGGCATTGGAATTATTTACATAGAAAAGAGATGGATTAACTTTATTTCGATGGTCCACTTTAAGCATTCTACTAACTATAAGAAACTTTGCAACTACATGTCAACAACCAGAGTAGAATGTAGTAGACTGTTTAGTGTTCGGGTTAGTAGAATAAGTTGACACGTAGTTTTAAAGTTACTTATAGTCTGTAGAATATCTGTTGGCGGACCATCAAAATAAAGTGTTAGCAGATATTAAGCAGACTGTTTATTTATATTGGTCGCTGACATGTATTTGCAAAGTTACTTATTAGAAAAATGTCTAAAGTGGACCATCAAAATAAAGTGTTACCATTTCTTCTCTACCTTGCAAGTATATGTCAGATCAGACACAGACAATACCATGATCATGCTAATCAAACTCAGATGGCAGACAGAACTATTGAACACACCCTCTGAAGAGTCATTTGACCTTCAGTTAAATAAGAGTTGCATGATAGACATTAAGCTCTACCTCTTTATGTTCATTGGCTGCCAGGTCAGAATGTGTGACACAACATACCTACACAACCAAACAATAAAATATACATTTACGAACACATTTTATATTCAAAGATTATTTAATGATCAACTGCTCAAATGGTCTAACACTATTTATGTCAGTATGACTTGTGTTGGCCTGCTCCATCGTGATGGTTTGTTTGGGCTGTTAGATGAATGTCTATCCCTAGCACAAGAGTCCATTGGACATCTATATAAAGAGTATCTACCAGGGTTGATGGTACCTCTTAAAAGGGAACTTCACTGCTGGAAAAATAGGCTTTAAATAAATCTTGTCTGGCTATGCAGTGGTTTTTGTTTTTGTAAATATGTGCTACCTGACTAGAGAATACACAGAAAAAACGCTGTTGTCTTCCCTTTCGCCCAATAGGTAGGGAAACATCAACACCCATAATGCACTGGGCATATTGCCGATGGCCACTCCCACCAGTTTGCTATGGATACTTACCAGAGACAAAAGGTGTGTTCGACATCGGCTGCGGATGGATGTAACCGATCGGCAAGAGTTGCCGCTTGCAGACGTGGAAGAGCTGAAAACGGAAATGTGAAGACGGACAAATTCTGCTTCTCGTACTGACGCTCGCGCTGCGTTTGCATACTTTATCATAGCTGAAGTGAAATAATTTGTCAAATGCACAGATATTTTAAAAACATTTTTATTAAATACTTTATGTACTGCATCTGTTTGTACAAGAATAAAGTTCAGCATTAGCCTATACTATTTAAATATCAAAGAATTGGGCTCTACATTTTTATCAGTTGTACTTTGATAGACACAATATAACATCGCAACTAGATGAAAAGAGCTTTTACTGTTATAAAAATACAGATTTGTGAGCATTTGTAGAACTGAAGGTTTCAGAATAAACACGAAATACATGTGATCGTTGTCATGTGGTGAATCCGTCCAATCATGGAACAGTTGTGTCATCATCAGAGCACTTGCAGCCACTCTTGAGGAGCCGTCTGCTTTCAAATTGCTCTTACGGTACTTTGGTGTCGTACGTCACAGTGAGGTGGCGTCGGCACTGTTTGAAGTAGGGCAACATTTCTAAGTCTGCCGTCTGTCACTTCCACCTGAAGCAAACTGCCGTCACATACAGGTAAGAAAGCTGTTGCCATAAGGTTTTCATTTTTACCATAATGCTGCTTAAAGAGTAGTAAAAGTATGGTGGACTTTTGCTGACAAACAAACATGAATTTCTCAAATGAGCATGTACATACACAACCGACACTGTAACAATACAAAGCGGGCTGAAAATTGGTGAAGTTACACATTATATTTTGTCATTAGCTTGCAAATGATGAACAGGTATGCATTTGTTTGCTCATAATTAAAATATTAGGTCAAATCAAATATAGAAACACTACTAGTCCTAAAAACACATTAAATGTTGTGACAGCAAAGAATGTAAATATCTGAATGTATATTTTTACTATCAACTAATAGATCAATTGTCACAAACTCAAAGTTCTCACATGTCAGATGCATAAAATAAAATTTAATTTTCACTAAATCATTTGGCATCATAATATATTTCATCTTAGGCCAGAATCTATCAAAACACAATCTCTATATTAATGAGCCCAAACCAGTGCAGAGGTCAATTTCATGAGCTGATATTGCAAAGAAATGTTTGCTGAAATCATCTTATGTATTTTTATGTCAAATAAAATATGGGCAAAACAGGCAAAATCACTTCAGAGCCATATTTAGAGTAATAGATTGTCCTTGCGACTTGCTTTCTGCGATGCTAATGAGCTTTGAGCTAATGAGCAAGCCTAAGTGCTACAAGACCTGCACTGTGATTCTCAAAAAGAGAAAGACTATATACAGAGTGTGAGCCAACACTGAATACATAAACATTTAACTGTAAAATGTTGCTTTAAGATGTGTTTCTCTCTCATTAGGATACAACCAAACCCCTTTGAAACTTACTGTGGATTCATGTAGGGCAGAATAAGGTTAAAATGTTGACCCTGCAAAGGAGCATGAGGAAAACTTGCTAATTATGTGTTCAGCTCCGTGGAGGCCCAGAACAGAGCTGATTGTGAGTAATACTTTACAGTGCAGAGCATACATCAGTTTGCCTAAAGCAAGAGCAGAGTGTGAAGGCACTGCGGTCAAGCCCTTTTTCTCCCTGATATCAATCTAATGAGATAACGAACACATGCAAATGAGCCCGTTCTCTAATCTTCTTAACGAGCACTGATACTCATCAGCTATCTGAGACAAACATCAAACGCCCTGACAACACCAGAGCGAGAGAGACGGGAATCTGTGATAACAGTGGACGAACACACACAAACATGTGCATGCTTATGTACACATACCCACTGTGCACACAAACTCAAAAAAGCAAACATTCATCTATTCATCACAGAGCGGGTTCAAACTCATCATGGAGTGTACAACTATGAGACCTCGTAGTACAAAGTGTGTATCTGTAGATTTTGAAGAAATCAAAAGCACGTTTAAGAGTTTGAGAGACAAAGGGACTCAGAGAACCCAAAGTTCAGAGGCTAATGTTTCATCAGGGTAAACAGTAATTGAAGAGGAGCGGGGTCGCTGTGTTTAATGACAAATGGCGTGTGACCACTGAAGCCCTTCCCTCGTCAAGCCAACGAAACCACCAACCCCCCCAATCCCCCCACCCCCCTCCTTACCCCCTACCCCCTCACCCCCTTCTGAGTATTATTAACCCTGAGGAATGTGGAGCATTCCAAATGGTTACAGAGCCAACTGCTGGCCAACAGTAAAATACAGGCTCTGAAACAACACAGCTGCCCAGTGCCCGTCTCACTGAGGGTCTCCTGGCTCCGCTCAACACATAAATCTACAGTCACAGAGGAGGGAAGACCCATGTATCCATCTAATTATGTGCGTTTATCTCCATCTTACTACTCTCTCTTCCTGCATCACTATTTCCCTAATTCTTCTTATTTTATCTCAGTTTTATATCCACATCTTACTTTTACACACACACACACACACACACACGCACACACGCACGCACGCACGCACGCACGCACGCACGCACGCACGCACACACACACAAACAAACTATTTTCTATCCTCTAAGCACAACCCTTACAGTTAAATGGGTACGAACTAAGTGAAATGAAAAAAAATGTGCTCACACTTTAGTTTAGGGTCCAATTGTCACTATTAACTAACTATTAACTATTAAGTTTTGGGTTTTGGGTATGATTAAGGAATGTAGAATATGGTCATGCAGAATAAGGCATTAATATGTGCTTTATAAGTACTAATAAACAGTCAATATCCTGATAATTTGCATGCAACTAGTTAATAGTGACATTTGGACCCTAAACCAACATTTTTATTCAAGTTCATTATTAGGAAATCATTATAATGCAGCCAGAGATAAATGAAGAGAAACACAAATGATTTGCTTACCATTGTTCAATATATCTACGTCATACTATCAATTCCTCTACAGTGTTACAGTTCTAGTAAATATAATATAATATAATATAATAAAATACAGGTGCTATCATACTGCAACGATTGACCACTGATGCCATGCTACTAACATCTAGTCCACATTTTGTACAATATGTAAATTATTTATTTATATGTTTAGTAATGTATACCCTTTTCCTTCCTTTCACTTCTACCTTTGTCGGATCAGAACTGAGCATCATAAAATGTCATTTGGACACTATATAACATCTTGTGAAGATTGGAGGCAAGTCAAGTGGGGGTCTTCGCCTCAGGTGATCTTTAAGGACACTACCTCTGTGCAGTGTCTACAGGGCTAGTCATCCACAAAAGTGATCTGTGGTATAGCATTAGTGCTTGTGTGACCTTTCATATTGCCCTTCCCCCTCCCTTCTTTGGGACCTGAGACCCTTCTCTGACATTTAACGCTAAGCCACCTATTACAGCCAGTACGCACTTCTTAGCACCAAGGGTTCAAACACCAATACAAAATTCCCCTATCCATATCTAATAATTAGTGAAGAGCATGTTTACAAGGCATACACAAGGCAATCTCTTGTTCATATCAAGAGGCCACGTGTCATGGACATCTCATATTCTCACATCTTTGACAACCTTGGAACAGTTTTGAAACTTCTATCTCCTCATACATAGCCACTTATCAATTCATCTCTCTGAGCACCGCGGTCAGATGTTGTGTTTTCATGTTTTATGGGGACTTTCCATAGACATAATGATTTGACTGTATATTCTATTCCCTTACACTAACCCTATCCCTAAACCTACCCATCACAGGAAACATTCTGCATTTTTACATTTTCAAACAACATCACTTAGTATGATTTATAAGCTGATTTCCTCATGGGGACCAAAAAATGTCCCCACAACGTAGTGTTTACCAGGCCACACACACACACACACACACACACACACACACACACACACACACACACACACACACACACACACACACACACACACACACACACACACACACACACACACACACACACACACACACACACACACACACACACACACACACACACACACACACACACACACACACACACA
Source organism: Meda fulgida (assembly GCA_030578275.1). NCBI lineage: Eukaryota > Metazoa > Chordata > Actinopteri > Cypriniformes > Leuciscidae > Meda > Meda fulgida. The sequence continues at coordinate 19,322,326 of CM060620.1, read as the reverse complement.
CACACACACACACACACACACACATTAACTCAGAGGTGAGCATGTATTCCTGGCAACGTTGTGCCTTTGACTCAGCATGGCTTTACATCAAACCACACACACAACAAAATGGGGAAAAGAACAGTGTCAAATCCCCTCTCTCTTTCTATTTTAAGAAGGAGCTTGGACTAGCTTGGACCATCCCCACAGGAGCAAGAAAAATGCTGGGATTCAGAATCCAGCTCTGTTTTTCACACGGAAAGTGTGGGAGAGAGAAAGAGAGGGAGAGAACGGGAGTAAAGGGTAGAAGGATATTTCTAGTGTCAGAATATATGATCCACGTAAAAGACTGAGAATAACAGAGAAAAATATACTGTGATTTAAAAAAATCCCCTGGAAAAGCTCCCAGAATGAATGGAGTGGTGGAATATGTGCCAGTCAGGCCTCTGGGAGTGAGTCCAAGACAGATATTTAGAGTAGTAGTGGATGAGAAGGAAACCAGCTGATGTTGGGAGAGAGAAGGGTGACCAAATGTACAGTCTAAAGGTGAGATGAGATGTTACTGTCATAAATGATTTCAATCCCCATCACTTGGATTAATGGGACTTCCATGGTCCTGAACCCCATGTGAATGATAGCATGTGTTTTTATTTGAGTATGTGACCGGTGCTTTTATTGTACAGAAATGGACCGTCTTTGTCCGTGGCACATCTAGTTAAACTTGCCCTTTGATCTGCTGTGTAGTGTGTGTAAAAGTAACTCAGGTGTTGGATCAAGCCTGTGACATGCCATAACAAAATGTCAAATGCTTCAAAAAATTTGTACTATTCTATATGCATAGATTAAGATTAGGAGTTCACAACAAAATTGAGCTTCTTATAAAACACCTACAGTAATTATGTACTAATTATGTATTGGTCACGTTATGTAAAACCACAATTTACTAATTTGTGACAGGGTTACATCTGCATATTTATGTATTGTGTATGTATGTCTGCGTGTGTAAGCATGTGTATGTAAGAGAAAGCAAGGAATGTCTTTTGGTTTGTTTATATTGACATGTGTGAGTGACAGTTAAATACCATACTTGACAAATGCCATGGTGTATGTTTAAACTCATGTGAGGGTTGCATGGGGGTTTTGGTTTCACACACCTCACAAGGTCAGAAAAGTAACATTAAACAAGGCTAAGGCCACTAGTCTGTTCTCAACCAGCGTTTGTTTCCACTCACACACATCTAAACACATGACACACACTCTCAAATACATCATTGGGAAGAAAGAAAAACTGTTTACCTGACATTATTGTTTCCGGTTAGTGATAGATGCAGTCATGAAAGAGATGATGAAATAAAGAGTATGTTAACATACAGAGCAAGGAAAACACTAACGAATACACTAAAACAGATAATCACACACTGTCAATGAACTCCATGTATCTCTCTTATGTAAATCTTCCACTTAGCAATCGGGCAGCAACCTGACAGCTGTCGATTATACTCTACATAATGCATTACTGCAAAAGCAAGTGTCCATGTTTGCGCTCTCCCTCGTGTTCGTTTTACTCCTTTCTCTGGTCCTTCTCTGTCACTGTATACCCCCAAATCCCCTCCACAATTCTTTCAAATCTCCCATCCCCTTTTCCATCCAATAACATCTTAATTAGGCCTCTCCCAGAGCAGGAAGTATCTGGCTTAGGAGGAGAATTAAACTAGGCTGGGCTGTGGTACAGGTGCCTTTTTTCCTAAACCCACCTTACAGAGCAAACATTCACTTCGGCTTCACGCTTCTATTTCCAGGTCTGGAAAGGCAGTCCAGACGCACACTTAGGCCTTTTACTCAGCTGTTCACTGTGCACTGCTGGCTCTAATATTCTGGACGTCGGTTGTCCTTCAATGCTGATCATGGATCGGGTTTCTTTACACAAATCAAAACTTCACATAACGAACAGCAACACAACACAAAAAGATGTACTCTCATAAGACAAGCGGAAGACATGTTTGTTTTGTATTTAAACCTGGAAGTAAACAAAAAGCTGGCTATATATGTGAATAAATGAAAATGAAAATGTAAATTGAAATTATGTAAAATGAATGAATGATGAATGAACGAATTAATGAATGATTAAATACATAAATCATGTACAATGAATAATAAATATTTAGAAGTCTGCACGAGGACTAATCAAAATAAAACTTGTCACAATGATAATGCTGATGAGGTAATACAAATATGATTTGTATAAAGTATAGTACATGTAAATATAAAACTATATTTTATTCTTGTCACAGTTATGTTCTGTTTGGTTTTTATTTTGTTCCTGTATCCCTAATCTCTTTAGTTTAGTTTTTTGTTGGTTTCTGATTATGTTTGTTTCTATGGTTACGTATGATTTGCACCCGTGTCTCGTTTAGGTCACAAAGTATATACTACCTGTTTGGTTTTATCTTTTGTCGGTTTTTGTCACTATTCAGTGTGATTTGTGTGCATGTTATCCCAAGATTCTCCTGTATAGGACTATTTCTGTTTCTGGATTATTTTGTCACACTTTAGATTAGTGTCCAATTCTCACTATAATAAACTCCTAATTACTGCTTATTTACTTAAGAGTTATTAAGGTCTTTGTTAAATTTAGGTATTGGGTATGATTCAGGGATGTAAAATATGGTCATGCAGAATAAGGCATTAATACATGCTTTATAAGGACTAATAAACAGCCAATATCATAGTTATATGCATGCTAATAAGCAACTAGTTAATAGTGAGAATTGGCCCTAAACTGAAGTGTTACCAACTATTTATATTCATCATATTCACAAGTCATTTGTGTAGGATTACAAGTATTCTATTCTATTCTATTCTATTCTATTCTATTCTATTCTATTCTATTCACTTGTGGACCAAGACGTTTGTACCCCACAATGTGTTTGTTGCATGGTATGCCAACTTCAGAAAGAAAGATCAAAATATAAAAGAAAGAAATCAAGAATGGGGTTTAAGTCTATAAAGGAGGCTCACAGGGTAATAGCAGAGATACACGCCCAGCTGATTCTGGTCGGTCTTATGGGCCCAGTGGGGGGTGGCTTTGTAAGAGTGGGCGAAGGGCTGGCTGTTGTCTCACCGCCTTAATAGTCACTTGAGGGGCTGAAAAGGGACTGACTGGGTCAGCCTCCCCTGGGCATTGGAGCAGGGGCTAAGACAGCTGAAGTGGATTGTCACACTATAGGCTACAAAATGAGGTGGGATTTATCACATGACAGTGTGGGAAAAGATTGACAGATGTTATGCTGACATAACACGAGGGCATGTGTGAAAGTGTTTACAGTAGATTGGAAGATAGATACATGCTGTACAGCAAAGGAATTCATTCTAAATGAGTGTGAAAGTGAATGTATGAGCATTGTAGACAGTCTGCGTTGATGGTATGTGTGCCAGTGAGCACATTCAAACAAAATTCGTGTTTGATTTCTATGTATGTCGCTCAATAATTGCAAACTTTCCTAGAATTTATGAAACATTTTTTTTTCTAATTTCAGACTATTCAGTCTAATGTGCACTATTTTACCGTTTACTGTATTTTTAAAATGTGCGCTCATGTTTGTTGCCACTTTGTCATATATCATTTGATATCAACTGCATCTCTGTCCTTAAATAAGTGGCTAAAATAGTTTATATATCGAACTTATACTGCAAATACTTAAATGTTTTGAGGAATGTTATTAGCCAGGCAAATGATACCAAATATTCTACTTAAATAAAATATAGTATAGAATACTCCACCTATTGGTGGTTATTACCCAACAATGTTCCCACCGTAATAGCTCTCAATCTGGATGGACCGATAGTCCTTATGTGGCCTCGTCCCTGCGACAGATGCTGTCTCACGAGGGCAGACACTGCAATAGAAATACAACCAATAATGTTCAAATCCAATTACACTTCACCTTGTCCTCCCAAACTCACCAACAATAGGAGACAGCAATACTGTGAAAACTAATGCTTAGTTAGTTTTTTACCCTTCTCAAGTTAAAGATGATTTCAGAAGCATCAAACAGTATCATAAAGGGTGTAAAAATGTGCCTTGAAAAATACGCATTATAAAATATTTCATATGTTAAGGACAAGTTTGGTGGTATGGTTAAGTTTAAGGGTGGTTAATGCGTAAGTGAAGGGCCAACAGTGTAAGTATAGATGCAATTACATAAATTAACTACAGCTGTAATTACATGCAGGTATTTTTTTTAAATTAAGTATAATGTAAATGCACGCATGTACACAATAAATGCATTGTATCTAATGTTAGTACATAGTAGTTAAATAAACCTAATATAAAGTGGGACCAATTTTCAATAGTCACTTTAGACATTCTACTAACTATAAGTAACTTTGCAACATGTCAACTACCAGTCATTAAAGTATTAGTAGAATGTCTGCTTAATATCTGCTAACACTTTACTTTGATGGACCCCATCAAACAGACATTCTACTGACTATAAGTAACTTTACAAATACATGTTGATTTATTCTGCTAACCCAACCCCTAATCTAAGAGCCTATACTAAAACTCTAAAAAGAGTTGCAAATTAATGAGAGTTATTGACATGTACTTGCAAAGTTACTTATAGTTAGTAGAATGTCTAAATTGAATGATCAAAAATAAAGTGTAACCTTAATTTTTTATTCTTACAATTAATGCACCACTTTTACACTCTTAAACAGCACATATCGAGATGTCCTGCCCTCTTTTGGAGCGTCCTGTGCTGTGATCTGGAGTGCGGAACCTGTCTAAGTGAACAGCCGTGAGCTCACAGTGGGGGCCTCTCTTGTATGCCTCATTTACCGTCCTGCTCCCTCCATTTAGCCACTCTTTCATTTATCTCTCCCATCCTGACACTGACTACCTCTCTCCTTCCTGTGAGGACAGTGACAACAAAAAAGCAACAAGTGTTATTTTTTGTCTGTTACCATGACATCTGTCTGCTCTTACTAACCTCTCTTTAGTTTTGTTTTTATGAGCGAAATACTGCAAGTTAATGATGAAGTGTGTAGTCAATTTTGTGACAACATGCCCCCAGTGGTAATAGAGAGAGAAAATAATAATAATTAAAAAAAAAAACATACAGAATTAGGTGACACTTTACAATAAGCTTCCATTTTTTTAAACATTTCTTAACTGCATTATTTAACTTCTAAAGCATTTCAACATTTACTAATGTATTATTAAAAAAAATAAAGTTGTATCTGTTCATAGTAGTTAATGTACCATCAAAAAAAAATATATATATATATGAATGGATGGATGAAATAAATAAGGGTCACTTTAATTTATGAGGGACTTAAACTATGTTTTGGAGACCAAAATACTGAAGCACTGCTAGACAGAACGCACATTTGTTTAATTGGACTCGAAACCTTTTAGTTACTGAATTATAGACTTCCTGAGTGACAACAAGCTCCAGCCTCCCGCATCTTTCTTTTAGTTAATTCCCAGAGATTTTACTCATTTGTTACATTCAGTTGTAATTTATGGTAAGCACTAACATGTAAATAGTCATGCATGGGAGAACTGTGGTGGAAGCCAAAGTGATCTCGAGAGAGTGGGAAGGAGAAAGAGCAGAAGAGAGGGAAAGGGAGAGGAAAAAAAAACAAAAAACAGCAGCGCCCCCCCCCCCCTCCCTCCTTTGCAAAGTGTGAAAGTCTCAATAAACCCATCAGTTCCAATAACAGAGCAGCATGAGGAGAAGAATAACAGGAGAGGAGGAGGGGAGGGAGGGCATGGCCACAGAGCGAATGAAGTAACCACACATTCACTTTAAAATGTGGCCAGCACACTAGCCTACCCACCAATGCTTTCAGGTTTCTCTTAGAAAGTGACATTTGTATGCGTGTTTGCAAGTGTTCAGAAGTAACTAACTAACAGTAGTGATGCTACTAACTTTAGTTGTGTGGTAGTAGTTAAGCTGCCTTCAAAATTATGTTACTTATTTATGTATGCTACAAGTCTGGGAAGTCTGGTTTATTTTAGCGAATCAGTTTGTTTGAAAAGTTCATTTCAATGAACCAGTTCAAATGAAGATTAATATTAAGTCAATGTGCCTATGAAACATTTTATGTTCCGATTTTTTAAAATTGAAGTATATAATTAAGTATATAATTAATAAAAAAATGTCATCATTTAAAAACAACATGAGGGTGAGTAAATGACAGAACTTTCCTTTTTAGGTGAACTATTGCTATGGAAGCACAAACATACAAAGCATGCAACTAATATGTTTTAATATATCATTATAACGCCATCAAAGAATGCACACAAAAAGGCACTACATTTAAAATAAATGATAAAGAGGGATATTATTATGATAAAGGTTGATATTATTAGAAACCATTACCAACTAGGACATTCTTCAATATGTATCCCTTTGTATTGTATACAGAAGAACGAAAGACATTCAGGTTTGGAATGAAATTAAAACATAACAGAATTAACATTTTTGGCCGAACGATTCCTTAAAATGTGCTTTTAGTTTTATAAGCTGTATTTAGTATAAAAATACATCTTAGAATTTATTTCAAGACAGTGACTTTGGATAAATTGCTGACCTTAACTGGTTTTCCTGCCTGGTTATAGTCTGGTCCAGCTAAACACATGGCTTTGTGAGTCTGCAAGACCAGCTTACACCACCAGCAATCATTTTAGGCAGGTTGATTTTTTTTTTTTTTTCATGAGGGATGCAGTTATTTCCTACTACAATTATTCCTCTCTTATTCTCTCTCTAAGTATTACATTATATTGAACTGATGCCCAAAGGAAACAGCACATTAATTTAATTTCAGAACTCGTGCCTAAATACTACAGTTGTCACATTTGGCATGTGTAATACACCTAAACATACACACACCTTCCCATAGACACACTCTTAAGGGGGCCTCTCAATCTTGTTGCTTATGCAGTGCACAGTTTCCCCCAAACATTCACACTTGACCACAGCCCCTTGGCTTTATCCTACAGCTCTTTAAAGAAAAAGGAAGGCGGGGGGTCATCTAAAGGAAAGGGGGATTACGGAGGCATAGCCCAGACGATCGCTTAAAAAGGCCACACCGTGGAGTGCTGCACGTTTCTGTCCCGCACAAAGTGGCATACATGCCATGCTCAATGTTAGGAGCCAATTCTGCAAACAATCTTCCATTGCATCTTCTTACTGGGAGGGAATCCCTTGGTCACATCCAGCATTAACTCAGGCTATATAAATTGCAGCCCTGATGAAAGCACATAAAGGAGCCTTTCGTAAATAAAATAAAGGCAGGCTCAGCGGTGGGAGGGGAGCAGGAAGAGGCCCCCAGAGAGAAGAGTGTTTGTGAAAGAGTGCTCCATTAACTTTCAACACCCTGGCTGTCTGGTGCCCTCAACAGAGGTGTCTGGTCTCCCTCGCTCCCCATTTTCCTGTTTCTTTCTCTTTGTCTCTCTTTAGCCTTGCAGAAACGGTCGGTAGCTGGTTTACTGACCTGAAAAGGGGACCCGAAGAAGGTGATAGACACACTTACAGCCTCTGACACTCTCACACCCATTAGTTTGTATGTGTGCGTACGAGTGTATAAAAACCAGCCCGTGCTCGAATCAAAACAATTTTCCACTTTACACCATTGGCTCCCACAAGGGACGGGGGTCAAAGCGATGGCTATTATGGATCTGGACACAGAAAGATCAGAAGTCTTGTAATGAACCGCTGTAATGCTAATGGAGGCCGCAGGGTTTTCTAAACACAATACAGGTCCCCATATTGTGCTACGCATTTGTGCACCTGTTTCACTGTTGAAACAAGACCTTTTGTGAACATTTTCATACTCTGTATCCTGCATCTAAGAGTGATTGCTTACTCCGGTTTGTTTGAGTTTTACGCTCAAGAGCTATGGGGTAAACATTTGTGTTCACACAAGTACAGACACTTATAAATATTGATGTCTCAAAACTTATGCAGAAAAAACTCGACTGCCATTTTTGGTGCTGAGTGTACAGCATTAGATAATATCTCAACCAGGCGACAAGAAAACCGGCATACTTGTTTTACTGCCTGCTTGATCAAGTGTATTTTCTACAGAAGTGTTTCAATTAGGAAATTCAAGATTGAATCATTTTGCTTCACTTATCTGGTAGATAAAAAAAAAAAAAAAATGAATGCACTGAAGCCTTCGCACAAATTACAACACCAGATTTAGCTCACAAGGTAAAGGGCTACAGGTCAAATTATGGCACACACTTTAATAAATCAAATGAGATCAACATTTAAACAACGCACAAGATTTCTCATAAGACCTTACATACATACATGCTTTGGATGACATCTGCACACTGCTTGGCTTTCAGCAAACGTTTTGTGTTAAGAATCATATGAATATTTCATTTATCTGTAAGATTCATGCCTGGAGGTTATTTCGCTCATTATTTATTCACTATTTTCTGCATGAGTGTCGAAAGATCAGACACACTCATAAGGATGCCAGCAAAAAAGAAAAGAAAAAAGAAAAGAAAAGAAAAGAAAAAGAAAAATGCTCGACTCCCTCGTCTGGATGATGTCATTTTAGGAGCAATGCCAAAAGTTAAAATTTGTCAAAAGAGAAAATGATTGGCTTTGCCAGGATGTTTAGGGGATTTTGTTTATATGGATTAAGCTGTGTGTCACATTTAAAATCATGAGCTTATGGGTAAAATCGTGAGCACTAAAAGTGAAATGGTGACACCAGGTCTTGAAGAGTTTCGAGTGATCTGCCTTTTAATGAGGGGAGCAGCTTAAAAATCACTAAAATGTCACTAAATAAACAATAAACACTGTATAAGCTTATTGGCTTAAACTATATTTCTCAAATCAGAAGCAAGCACGTCTCATGGTATACATGTTGTTTTTTAACATAATGGTTGTAATTGTCTGTAATGAGAACTGCTACCTTTTTTGTTTTGTTGTGAGGGTCTATACGATACCTGTCAATGTTTCCTCTACAGCACTGAAGAAACAAAGCCCTTTGCATTATTCAGTCCAACTTTGGCTGTGCTGTGGGGATTTCTTGGACTGATGGTTAGCTGATTGGCTAATTTGGGTGGTGGACAGCACACCTGCCATGCTAGAGCTTTTGTAAATAAGCTTTATTCCCTTCTCTCCCTGCTGGCTCTGGCTTATTTCAGCCTCCCATCACCGGCGTGGGGAGAAAAGCAAGAGGACTCATATCATCGAAGGGCCAAAGGTGAGGCGTCGAGAGAGAGCGAAGGGAATGAAATCTCCTGGCCCATTTTAGCAGCCATTCAGAGCGCATTACTCCTGGAGAAGGGGAAACTTATAAAGGATCCTGGCGCTTGAACACATTTCTGTGTGTTTATGGGTGAGGGAGAGGAGAGCTGTGAAGAAGATCTGTAATAGATTCTCAAATTACGGTTTCATGTCTCTCTCCTTTTCTCGGTTTCTCTTCCTATGGTACAGAAACTCCAGATAGATTTGGATGATATTACCGTTTACATGCATATTTATGTTCCTGCTTTTTCTTATTGACATTTTTGACACTAGAATTAACCTTATCAGTATTATTGGCATCAAGATTCACCACTTACTTGTGTAGATTTACCGTAACTCTGAATGTTTTTAGTCAAGACAGCTTTCTTAATATTTTCAATCTTTAAGAAGTTAAATAATTAAATGATAAAAAAAATATACAGGTCAAATAAATCCACTAAATTAAAATATCCAACTAAACCTTAAGAACATTTTTAAAATTGAACGAAAAAGTGTCAATCAAAAAAAAAAAAAAAAAAAAAGAAGAAAAAAAGAAAGTTTACAGATGGGACAATTAAAAAAAGGTAATATACTGTCAATCCTATAACATGTGTGCACTATATTTTTATTGACACAGATAACTTTGATTAAAACTGATCTAATTAATGAATCGCTATCAATTACAGTCAATTTCTCACAGGCTATGATTAACCCTCTTCACCTCTCATTAATCCAAGCGGTCAATGGATATGATATAAATCTATTTTTTTAATTAGGTTACTATGTTAGCTTTAGCTGAAAGAATATATACAGTGAGTGGTTTATTTCAGTGGATGGTATGGTGAGAAACGTGGCTGTATGCTTGGATGAGTTCCATTGCGTTTTCCTGCAAGGCAACTAAGAGATCATGAACAATAGTCGAAGTTCAAGGGAAGTATTATAAAGTAAAAATAGGACATTGCCTGTCACCTGAAGTTATCTATGAGATAAAAGCTCCATGTAATATTCATTCAATTTATGCATAACTCTGCATATAACTGCTAACGGCTTTAAACATTAACTTGTATCTGTGTTAACTTATTATTCAAAGATGTTTGGATGTCTTAATGGAGAACAATAGCATGTCAATTGTTATTTCAGCACTGACACCAGATCAGCTGAGTTGACAGTATGTGGACGTTTATTTTGTGCCGAGTCGACACCAGACCTGGTTCCTTCAGGGCAGAGAACATGAGGGGTAGGAGATATAAGATATGGCAGGTTGGACACAGCCTGGGGAAAAGACCGATGCACAGCTGAGGCTGCCGATCCAAAGCCAGGTGACATGATGGAGATGAAGCCTCTTCACTCACATTCTTCCAGATGGTGGTCAGCCTTGTCCAAAGTTACATGAAGAAATGTCAGATATGCTTCGGATTTCACTGAAAAGTTCACTTCAAACTTTTACTGTTGAACAGAACCCATACTGACTATCCACTTGGAAGAAAATGCATTTTACAATTTAATGAGATAATAAAAATAGATTAGCTAATATTACAATAATGAAAATGAATACATTCTAATGAATAAATATCAGTATGAATATTTAACAAATATTATTATTAAGAAAATGACATGAAGGCTTATTGCTCCAGTGGATTTAAATGTTGTGAATGTGCTTTAATTGACCAGTTTTACCAGACTTAGTGGTTATATTATAATTATTATTAATACTAATATTCAATGAAGTTTATATGTATAGCACTTTTCACAATATTGTTTCAAAGGCAGCTTTACATAAAATGTTTGTTTTTAGTGTTATAATTTAGGAAGTTTTCTGTTAACAGTCAGAGATGAGTGTTTCAAAGTAATGTCCATATGGAAGTAAAACAAAATTAAAACTTTTGTTTGTAATGATTACAATATAAGGATAATAATTGACAGTTTTGTATTTGCGAAATCTTAACAACGTTCGCTGTCGACTGAAATCATGTCAAAGGCTGAATCCAAACTGGAGCTGATGCAATCTATAGTTACATTGGGCTGGACATCCCGAGTTGGAAACAGGGAGGCAAAAGGAGCAAATATAGCGTATGATTTATAAAATAGTGTATATTATAATATTCTTGGTGGTGTATATATGATATTTTGCACACTGTATAATGGAATTAAAGAGCATCTTGCAAGGCTTGCACAGACACTTAAAGGTTCTTTGGTTCCTTTCATTTTTCTCAGGTTTGGTTCTGTCCCCATTTTGAAGTATGTAACCATGTTTTAATCAACATCATGTGCAAATGAAATGTCATGGCCTTTAATGTGGGAGCTCTGAAGGAAATGTCGATTAAAATGTCAAGTGGTTTGTGGGCAATATGGGCAGGGGCGAGCGAATGCCATCTGTACTGTAATGCACAGAAGCCAATGGGCAAACTCAATCTTACATGCGAGCCGGGCGCCCTCAAGAACTGAAATTAGCAAGTGAAGCATGCAAGCACACAGACGTATATATACTGCAGTATGCAAAAAATGTATATTAATATATCATTATAATGCCATCAAAGAATGCGCACAAAAAGACACCACATCTGAAATAACTGATGAAGTGGAGATTTGGTGATATTAATATAAATCACTTGATATTTATTCCTCATTCACTTTCATTATATGGAAAAGAGCAGGCAGTATATTCTTCAAAATTTCTGCTGTTGTGTCACACAGAAGTTATACACAATATATACAATGATATGAGGCTGAGAATTTTCTTTTTTTGTGTGAACTATTCTTGTAAACATGAAAAGTGAGTGATTGTGCTGACAAACAGGGTGTCTATTGCCTCACTTCAATGATTACATCTTGTTTTCTACACGGCTGTATCTTGATGTCTTGGGCTCAGTTTTAAATGAACACGCTGGACTGTCAGCAGCAATTATCTACCTCACATCACCCTCGCTTGTAATTTTTTCTATCTTTTTCTTCTCCTTTTCTCTCTTGTTCACACACATAGACACACTTGGTATAAATTTGAACACACACACACACACACACACACACACACACACACACACACACACACACACACACACACACACACACACACACACACACACACACACACACACACACACACACACACACACACACACACACACACACACACACACACACACACACTGCTTCTGCACTTATAGTCACATCTTACCTTTCACTCATTGACATCACACTGTTGTCCCTCTCTGACCTGTGTGAGCATCTTCCATTGTAAAACTGCCACTGGCCGTGGCTGATCTCATCTTATTACTGTACTCATTAGAGCTGATAACTCTGTCTCTGTTTAGTAGCAGACGTATTATGCCAGAGGTCGACTACAAGACTGACCCACATTGACTCACTGTGGTCAAAAACAGCCTCGTTTGGTACCTCATTTTAGTGCATCATCAGCATCACAGTCTATAACAAAGTCTAGACTAGTCTACAGATCACAATCATCTCTTCCTGTTTCATTTGCATTGGTTACATTCTGCTTATCAGAAAGGTCTGATAAAGGAAATTTATTTTTATCATGCCATTTGTCAGGAGCCCTTGGTTATTAAGGAGTCACATGAATGCATTTAAACCTGACCCCGGTTACTCTGGGATGGGTTTCAAACAATTTTGACACAAACAAGTGGGTGGATAAAACCCAGGAACAGAGAAGCAGTGTCTTCAATGAACGACTACCCATTATCTAAATCTTTACTTTTACTGTATGTACTGTATGTCTGTCTTAAATATACATATTTACACACACATTATTTCTTTTATCTTATATTTTAACTTATATTTAATCCACCACATGCAAATGTAATTTTGGGGGTTTATAAAAGCAAAATCAAAAGTAATAGTAATTTTCACCTGATCACAACTGCTAAAAGATTATGCAGTCAGGTCAGCGCTCAGGTCGAGTTAGCATGTCCCTAGTATGGCTGCTTTCCAAACAAAGCACACTGGGGCTGAATTCAGCCATGCAAATATGCCAGGACATCACAATTATATCCGTAACAAGCATCTTCAACCTGTCCAGACATAAAGAATAACTCTCTCTTGTATTTCTGACTCTCTCCCTCCTGTCAGGCATGAATACATATCTGCATTTCCCCTGTTTGCTCTAACCCCTGTTACGGCATTAAGTTACAGTAGGAGTTGATTCACAAAGATTTCACGAGTGGTTGAATCTGTTTGGCTGAGCTGGCAGTCTGTGGCCACCCTCGTTCTATCCTCTCTCTCTCTCTCTCTCTCTCTCTCTCTCTCTCTCTCTCTCTCTCTCTCTCTCTCTCTCTCTCTCTCTCTCTCTCTCTGACACACACACTCATGACAATATTACTGAGAGTGGGCCGGCCCAAACCTTACAGGGGTTTTCTGCCCTCAGCAAAACAAGACAAGCAGATTCAAGAAAGACTGAAAAAGAAAGAGGAAGAGAAATCCAAGCAGAATACACTACGAGTTCCACTCTATTTTCATCCCTCCTGTCAAAATGAATTTCACATCTTAATATGGAGAAAGTGCTTACTATCTGAAATAAGAAAAAAGAGGATTGGTGGTGGTGGTGGTGGTGGTGGTGGGGGGGGGGGGGGGGGGGGGGGGTAATGACGAGGCAATGAGAACTCAATTAGAAGCCTCAAGCTGACAGCACTGCTGCAGGTAGAGAGAGAGAGAGAGAGAGAGAGAGAGAGAGAGAGAGAGAGAGAGAGAGAGAGAGAGAGAGAGAGAGAGAGAGAGAGAGAGAGAGAGAGAGAGAGAGAGAGAGAGAGAGAGAGAGAGAGAGAGAGAGAGAGAGAGATGGTTTGCCTGCTCAAATGATTGGGCTTCACTGGGGCTGTGCCCCCTTGACTGGGTGCATGCTCAGTTATTCCTTGACTATCCCTCTCTCTGTTTGCCCCTCAAGGTTTCACACTTTTTCTCTCTCTTCTGCTCTCATTATAATACAATTTCCGGTTGATGCTGTTAACAGGTATAACCTTGTGCACTAAACTAGTCTTAACGTCACTGTTCACAGACTTGCTTCAATAAACACTGACAACATGCTTGCTCAAGGCTCCATATATTTGATCAGATTTACATCTACAAAGAAAAAAAAACATAAAAACAAAGCCTTCATATCCTGAAGGATTTCTGTAAAAGCCTTAAGCTTGATGAAACAATTAAATAAAACAGTCTGTGTACTTAGATTTCCATAGCAAATGAAAACAGCAGCGGGGAAAATGTTGAAATGTTCAAAAGCTGTTTTTTCTTTTGTATTTATTTGTGAAAGTATGCCAGATTTAGTCTTTGATGAATTCAAATGGTAGCTCATTTTTGATCAAATATAAAAAGAGACTTTATGAAACAGAGAGCTATAGGATTCAAAATAATATCTTGCTTTATGGTATGCAGAAATGATAACTTAAATGTTACATTACAATCATTATAACCAGATGGACATGAGTGATACATCATTCCAATGCAATTTCAATCCAAATAAATAAATAAATAAATAATAATATAAAAAAACAATGCTTCAAAAAACTTCCTAATCCACTTTCGAACACTGATCTATACTGCACAGATATACTGTGTCTGACTGCACCACTTAGTTCTCCATCTTTACATGAATAATAAATATAGCCGTCTGTATCTCTGCATATCTATTATCCTTACATTACACTGATGCAAAGCTCAGAAAACTTTTCAGAGAGGCAAAGTTTGGCATATGTGCTTGCTTTCTCTTGCACCAAGCCCTGTGGGGAGGCACAGAGCGGTGCGGGAAAGTGCTGGGTACTGGGCTGATAAGACAATGGCGTAAAAGAAAAGGCCCAGAGCTACACTACTGTGAGCGTCTGTACAGCACTTTCCATGGCACAACACTGACTCATCACTAGCTCCTTGTGAGCACACGCGAAGGGCCCCAGGGAGCCTTTCGATCGGGGTGGAGATTCTAGCACTGCACGGTTACAGAGCTGCTGCTGCGAGTCATAAAGCCCTCACTGTGGGGATGGAGAAGGCGTTTCCAACACAGGAACTGAAGAGCCCTGATCAGACAGCCTGGGCTTGATGTGCTTTTGATGTCTTAATCAGTTCCTATATTGGGCTCAGGGCTTGTTAGGTGGAGCAGAAGTGAGGGCGGTTAGAGACGATGTCACCAGGTCCAAGAGAAAAGGCTGACCAATAGGATGATTTATTGGTATGCATTATGCATGCTCACTGAAAAGTGAGCTATAAACTCTTTCTGATGAGTTGTTTTCACACTTTAAAAAACAACCCCCCACAAATCTCCATTAGGACCGAAGTTGGTAATGAACAACATCTTTGACTGTTGCATTTGTATAGGTTCTACAGCTCCACACAATAAATCTGACATTTGAATCACTCAGTCATAAATCATAAATGTAGTTGTTCATCAAGAATCACAGACACCCGTCGCTTTTCCCCAGGCTAAACAGCATCAAAACTACCCAGGAAGTCCACCAGCACAGCACAAGGGAAAGGAGTCTTCCATACAAAGCCTCCTGGCGGGTTTAGTCATCTGCGCTTCATGGTTCACAGCTTCCATAGTAAGACAGCAGCTATTAATATGTCAAAACATTCAAAACTTCTAACCACACTCCTTACCATGGGCAGACTCTCGCAAAGAGTAAGAGGATGATGAAGAAGTTACATAAATCATTTTGAAATTGAAAAAAAAAAAGTTGATCTTGATCTAGTCACAGTGTCATGTATTGGCAATTATGATTTGAAAAATTATGTCAGATGAGGGAAATTAAGACTGATTTTATATCTTTATAAATTGCCATCATAAGGCATCACAAAATTGAAAATCCAAGGCTGAAAGCATTCCTTGACGTTTGTTGGGATATGAAATTTGCTACTATTACATAATAGTACTAATAGCATTGGTAGATCAAAGAGAATTACTAAAGGAGTGAGAGCTGGCATCTAGCACTAAAACATTAGTAGATCTAATATGTGACAGATTAGGTAATAAGTGAGATGTTTCAAAAAATATAAATGTCACAAAAATTAACTTTCATAAGGACTTACACTACCTATAATTCGCTCCAGTTAATTAACACATCTAGATAGGAAGCTTATACGGTACGGCAAGGCAAACACATTTCCCCTCTCCCCCCAAAAAAAGATCCATGGCCATTAAATTTCATTCCCACATCATCTCATGGCCAATTTGCTGCTCTACATATTTATCTCTTCTGAATGCATATTTATTTTTTAATTGTTATGGCTGCCGGCAACACGATGATTTGCTATTCTGAGCTAGAGTTAGCATAAACCACTCAGTAACAGTGTTCAGCATTACACATGGAGATTCGTAGTTTGATTTGAGGTGGGATTTACAAAGTTCTGAATTCCTCACCATCAAACCTTGAGATTCTTGTTGCATGGCAATTCATGTGAGGCTATATATGGCAAATTAACAAATGAAATCAAATATTTTGTTGCTCTACCGTTAAAAGGTTTGGGGTTGGTGGAACGTTTCATGTTTTTGAAAGAAGTCTCATATGCTCACCATGGCTGTATTTATTTAATTGGCTGAACAAATATTTGTACACTTTGATTGGTAGAGTATAGTGACAATTTAAAAAAGCATTTTATGGTAAATGTCTACATTTTGGATTTTTGTGTTACATTTCTCCACAAGATTTTCAAAAATACATTTTTGTTTCAAACCAGCTCTGTTTAATTTTCATTTGACAAGGTCAGCGGGGCTTTGAATACCTCACTCATTGCCATGCTATAACCAATAAGTGGAAACAAATAGCTTGCTTTCTTAACCTTGTTTTGGTTTCTCTGGCAATTACAAAAGAATCTTTATATGTTGCTCGGTGACCTCTGACCGCAGTTGGTACGAGAGACAGCTGCGGTAAACCTGATCTTATTTCAAGCCTCAGGCCATTTTTCTTTATCAACCTTCGACACAAACCAAACTTCACAATGGACATAGTTCACTCCATCACCTGAAACTTGATAAGAAATGAGGAGTCATGAAAACCTGCCTACAGGCGAGGAGTTATCCATCTATCTTCCTTGACAGATGTCAGTCCCAGAGTTCTTCGATCAACTGTCAGGATGCAGCATCAAACAAAACTCAAGGAGACATTTTGCTCTTGTGTCCACACAAACAGATTAGAAGTAGGAAACAATGAGTAGATAAAAAAAAAAACAGAAAATTGAGACCAACCAAAAACAAAACAAATATTTGGACACACTAACATAATCTTTTCAATTCCAGTGATGCCTGTCAGCTTGACAATGCTTCATACGTAAAATAATAATGGGAGGCTTACGTCAGGGAGTTAAGACCTACAGCATGTTTCCCGTTATGAGCGCAGGTGGTAAAGCTCAAAAGCAAGAAGGAAAGAGTGAAAGCTAACACACAAGTTTGAAAACAGAGCAGTTGACCCCTGGCTGCTTCTAGTTGCAATGGCATCAGCAGTGCCCATATCTAAACAAAGATGCCTGGAGCTAAACACACATGAAAGCAGGAATTCTCTCCAGAGCTTGGGGGGAAAACAACAGAGCAGCTCTTTGACTGTACTTTGCTCCTCAGTGCCAACTGATATGCTTTCCATTGTCCCTAACATTTTTTTTTAAGTAAAGTAATACATTTTGACCCTAGTTTAACAATATTTGTCAGCAGAGAAAATACAATGTAGTTTTGCTGTTTCTTTTGAAAGTAAAATAGATAAAACATAAATAATTTAATTTAAAAATACACTACAGCCAGATACTAAGGTGACTTCTTAATGCAAAGAAAGGACAGCTATTCAAGTGCTTTGGATCTTCGTACAGTTTTATTTTATATTACTTTAGCTCTCGTTATCAGTCAAGATGAAGAAATCTCTGAAAATTGTATTCCCAGGTGGTGGAGAATTGGCTGACTTTTACAGTAATTCATGTGTGTGAATGTAATAAAATAAATAAGTAAATAAATAAATAAATAAATAATGCATTTACCAGGTAATGAAGGTAAATTAACCATTTTTTATTTGAATATGTTTTAAATACAACTTACAGTATTCCTGTGCTGTTGGCAAAGCTGATTTTTTAGCACCCATTACAGTCTTCAGCACTCAAAAAAATGATTATTGCCACTAATTGAGTTTAAGGAAACAATTTAAATAAAATATATTTAAAAATGTATAAAATAACCATTACTGTTGCGAATTACTTTCATACAACATGAATGTAATGAATCCAAGTCCAAACTGATCAAATTACATACACTATACTTGATTTGTTGCCATAAGGGACAAATGCAGATGTTGCGCATGCGCACAGTGTAAAAAAAAAACCTGAACTGAACTGAAGTTGAAGGCGGCAAGTCGAGTCGTTGGAGAGGCGCGATACAAGGGTCAGCGTCTGCGATTTGCGTGAACAGATGTGGAATATTCGACAAGGTAAGATATTTTCTATATTTATAAATGATTAAGACTTCAACATCAACTATTTTTATAATTTAATTGATCTGATTTGTAATAAATATGTTATTTTCGCCGTGAATCACTTCAGACGAATGAACTTTTTCGGCCTTTCAAGTTAACGTTAACTTAACTATAAAGAGTGTTGACGTTAACTGATCTTATCAGTTTAATATTCTAAGATTTATTGTCGACTGACTATGTGCATTATCTTAGAATTTAGGCAGATTCATTTACGCATATGATTTTTGATAACAGCGCCGTGATCTCGACGTGCATTTTACATTGTAAAATGCCAAAACGTTGCACAAACACAGTCAATCGAACGTGCTTTAGGCCTATATAAAGGTTATGTACAGGTAAAATTGTATAGAATTTCTCGTTAAAACAAATATCTTAAAAAATGTCTTAAAAACTATGTACGTAATTTATTAATAACAACTTGTCATCTCGACGACGTAAGTTAGGCCTACATTTTACTTAGCTTGAAAAATCCTTTGAATATGCCAAAACGTTGCACAAACATACTTAATCGACCGTATATGAAAGTTATCTACATTCAAAAGTTTATAGGATTCCATTAAGTGGAATATGCTTGAATTTATATTAAATTAGTTGAAATTATATTAAAAAATAAATAAATCTAACTTTATATGTCTTTGCTATTTCAGAGTCCTCATCCATGTGACACTATTCCAACATTTCTGGCTCCGGTTTGCCACAATCACTCAATTACGGTATGTATATTTTTTCTTTGTAACAAAATTAAACTTGACTTGTTTAATTTCTTTGCAAAAGTGTGATGTCTGTTGTTTTCTCTCTCTTTTTGAATTTCAGATATGTGAGTATTGGGAATACGTTTCAACATTTAAGAGAGTGATGCCCTGAAAGGAATTTTACGACGGACTGATGACACTAACTCCAGCATGCAAGAGACTGTACCTACTGCACCATTTTGGAATTTGTAGCTCTGATACTCTTGACACGAGAGATGTAAGCCCTTGTGCTATTGATTCAGTCCAGGAACTTATCTGATGACTTGTTTTGCAGCAGCGCAGAAACTGTTATAGTCAGAAACCTTTATTGGCCTCTTTTGAGTTCCTGTGTTCTGCTGAAATTCAGCTTCAGAAAGCTGACACAGAGGTCAGCAACAGTGTAATGCTATTTATGCCACCACTAAAACTAAGATCGGACTTTCTTGGGGGAGATCTTCTCTAGGTATGCAGCATACTCCATGGATAGCTTGATCAGGCAGCTGAGGTGGTGAGTAGGCCACTTAGTTCTGGCCTAAATGTTGAAATGTGAAAACGTGCTATTTGTTCAAAACAAAAATTGTTATTGAAACCCTGTTATATGTAAAAAGTGTTGAAAACCTGTATGTAAAGGAAAATATAATCCTTAGAGGGTTAGTTCACCCAAAAATGTAAATTCTGTTAGTAATTACTCGCCCTCATGTTGTTCCAATCCCGTTAGACTGTCCTTTATCTTCGTAACACAAATTGATATATTTTTGATGAAATCTGAGAGCTGTCTCACTCCTTCATAGGCTCCTAGGTAATTGAATCTGCCGGCCCAGAAAAGTTATTAAAGACATCGTTAAAATGGTCCAAGTGACTAGTGGCTCAGCCTTAAGTTTATTTAGCGACGAGAATACTTTTTGTGCACAAAACCCCCCAAAAATAACAACTTTATTCAACTATTCATGTTCTTCCGTGTGGGCCTCTAAGTGAGTTCTCGAGACGCATGCGCGAGAACTGAGTAGATGACGCTCACGATCATTTGAAGGGAAAGTGTGAAAGGTAAGCCATTCATTTTGCGGCATTGGTAAGGCACTTTTACGTTTTCTCGTTGGTTTCCTCACGATTCGGACATCCAGGAAATGCACACTTTAGAAACATTTTAAACACTACATCGAGACCCGTCTGTGTCCTCTTCTCAGTTCTCACGCAAGCGTCGTGACTCTCGTGAACTCACTCGAGGCCCACACAGAAGGAAATGAAGAGTTGAAATAAAGTAGTTTTTTTTTTTTCGCACAAAAAGTATTCTCGTCGCTTGATAAACTAAGGTTAAGTCACTCGGACTATTTTAATGATGTCTTTAATAACTTCTGGGCTGGTAGATACAATTACTTCGAAGTTCATGGAGGAGTGATCAAGCGCTCAGATTTAATCAAAAATATCTTAATTCGTGTTCCGAAGATGAACGAAAGTCTTACGGGGTTGGAACAACATGAGGGTTAGTAATTACTGACAGAATTTATATTTTGGGGGTGAACTATCCCTTTAAGGTTACTTCTCTTTTGTGTTTCAATTTTACATTTTTATTAAAAAAAAAAAAATTCTCCAATAACAAAGTTTATTTGTTCTAACAAATATTTAGGAAGATGGGCACCAATTACATTTGTGTTTCAAGTTAAAAATGTTTGATGTTGAAATTTGAACTTTAAAACAGGTTTAAAACTAAAAAGTGTAACGAGACAGAAAGTACTGTCTGGGAGGATGCATAAAACTAAAACATTCATTTGTGCTAAAATTATGTGCTATATTATGTCCTGCTTGGATGTTTTTGTTTCTTTTGTCAGAATGGATGTTTCTTTTGACTTATGGAGCAATTGCACACAATAAATGTTTGAAAATTGAACATGTTCTTGACCGTTTATTCAATAGATTTAGGGAAATGTAAGATAGTTATATAAAGCAAGTAACAACAATTAATTTGAAATGAGTAAAGTTTATTTAATACACAACCTTAAATCACAGTTCTTGAGTTCACATAACAATTATTTAATTCATTCACGTCAACTGAACATGATGGTGAAGCTTAAATAAAATGCTAACTTTTACGTTGGATTTATGTGATTAAATTGGATGGAAAATTGACATGTAATTGAAATACATAACTTTTAACTTTTGGGGTTAAATATTTTTTTGAGTGAGTGTCACATGATCTTTCAGAAATAATGAAAAGAAAGTTCAAAAGAACAACATTTATTCGAAAGAGAAAGCTTCTGTAACATCATAACTATATTGACTGTCACTTTTGATCAATTGAATGCGTCCTTGCTGAATAAAAGTAATATACAAAATACATCTTACTGACCCCAAACTTTTGACTAGTGTATAATGTTACAAAAGCTTTCAAATTCAGTTAAATTAAATAGAAAACAGAATTTGTAAAAAAATATTTTTGAATACTATTGTTTTTGGTGAGCAAAAGAGACTGTCGTGTGTGTATATATATATATATATTAGTGCTGGGCAACAACCATTTTTTAATCGCGATTAATCGCACAATTTTCTTGTGATTAATCGCGATTAATCGCATTGTTGTGCGCAAAATTGAATAATGAATTCTAAAGTAGTGTATTGCGCACTTTTGATTTAATTGTACTGCTATATACACAAAAGTACAATAACATGTGGTTTGCAAAAACTTTAAACAAATAAGGTGCTTTTATACCAGCAGTATTCCCTTTACACAGTATCAATAAAATATTTCTTGTAAATCTCAACCTAAACATTAATGTAATCAAATCAAATATTTAAACAAAGCTATTTGCCACTGCCAGGGCATTACCTTTTATCTAGCTTGTTAAAACGAGTCCAGTTTTCTTGTTTTTTTTTCTGAACAGGTATCAACAGGTATCTTGTATCAGGGAGCAGCAGAAACAGTCTATGTAGTCAGAGGTCATGATCACTACTACAGATATAAGTCGACCAACGTTACTTCTCTGATAGTAGCTTAGGTTTGATCATGCCATGGTTTCCCACGTAAGATAACATTAAACAGAGTGAGGTGAAGTGGTCGAGCACATGGTGCAGCGTCAAGCGGGTGCGTTCCTGTGAAACTGTTGCGGTCATGCTCGCCTCACGCACGCGCCCGCGCCCGCCCGTTGCCGAAGTTCAATTGTCTATTTTTGTACACGACGCTCAGCACAAATCATTGGAAGAGAGTATGATCCTCGGCTCGCTGTTTGTGAGTTTCCAGAATCTAAATAGTTATCTATAGGTTTTATAGGTACTGTATAGAGGGCCTGTCATTCACTCGCGGAGCGCTGTCTCCCTTTCTGTTCACCTGAGAACCTGCCAAAGCCTCTCCACTGCTGGTTTGGGTGGGTTATATATCCCACCCCTCCTGTGATCATGGTTTGACTGTAGGCCTATGTGTATTCAGAGCCAGTGAGCAACGGACTTTCAAAATAAAAAAAAAACTGCGTTAACGTGCGATAAAAAAAAATTGTCGGCATTAATTAATAAATGCGTTAACGCGATAATAACGCGCTAACTTGCCCAGCACTAATATATATATATATATATATATATATATATATATATATATATATATATATATATATGTATGTATGTATGTATGTATGTATGTATGTATGTATGTATGTATGTATGTATGTATGTGTATATATATATATATATATACATACATATTTATATATATATATATATATATATATATATATATACACACACACACATATATATATATATATATATATATATATATATATATATATATATGTATATATATATATATACACACACACACACACACACACACATATATATATATATATATATATATGTGTGTGTATATATATATATATATATATATATATATATATATATATATATATATATATATATGTGTGTGTGTGTATATATATATATATATATATATATATATATATATATATATATATATATTAGTGCTGGGCAAGTTAGCGTTATTATCGCGTTAACGCATTTATTAATTAATGCCAACAATTTTTTTTATCGCACGTTGACGCAGTTTTTTTTTTATATATGCTGTGATTGAGTCCAGTGCCAATTACTGTAAGTGGGGCAGCGGCAAACAGCTGTTGTACAAGCTTGCTGAACTGTTCACAAGCACGGTGGGTTTCCCTATATCCTAGAACATGCTGAAAAACACTTTCATTGCTGACCACTGTAAAGTCGTAATACAAACACACTTACACACGGCCACAAGGTGCATACCCAAACACACACATACCCAAAAACACCTGACCTGGAAAAGACCGAAGGTGACCCAAGGAAACGCTGGGGTAGGCCCAATTAATTGGACTTTTTGCTCAGGCCCCGTCACCCCCAATTTTCCAAATCCCCCGGACATGATTAATGTGTACACCGATGAAGAGAAAATATTTTTAACCCCATTAAAGTCAACCAAGGGTAAAGCGGGTGTATGCTTATCCTGGCACTATTTCAAACTACCCTATTAGCTGGGCTGCAAGTGTCTATGGCTCAATGTATGTGTGTGCTGTAATGTGTGTGTGTATCTGAATGGGTATGACCGTGTTTTAGTGTGGGGTGGAGGGATATAGGGTTTCTTGGATATACAGTCTATGTAAGGACATTATTTTTTTTTTTTAAATCCTGCTTACTGGAGGCTTAAAGGTAACACTGAACGGCATTAAAGTGAAGTGGTATTACTGCTATTGTGCAGAGAGTTCAAAAGTTCACATCCAGGTCTTGCTCACTGAACCCTGGTGGCCAATGAAAATAGCGCCATCTAGATTAGTCCAATGACCTTCCTTTTTTGCCAAATATTCATGCCTGTGTGCTGAGCTTTGAAGCTTTGAGCAGTGGGATTAGTCTGCTGGAGTTTGACCCACACCATGATGGTCTTACTGTAACAGTGTGAGCTGACCTAGCTACTGAAGTCAGAGAGAGCTGTGACACATAAGTGAATGAAGTATCCACTCTCACTGACAAACATGTGAACATGCAAAACATTAATATTCTTTGCATTCCCAACATGCAAATCATAAGAAAACATCCGACTACCGTTAATGTTTAATAATGCACTGAAATTCTAGTGATTTTGGCTTCTCCACCTAACAATGCCATGAAACGTTTTTTTCTTAATTTAATTATATTAATATAATTAATCTAATAGAAATAATTGTATTTGAGTTAAATCAGTTTTCCAATTGTGCTTGTATTTAAAATTCCCCAAACAGACCACAGATCTATTTTTGAAAACACATTTAGGTCGAGAGCTCATGTCTGCAGGGACCCTACAAAAGCCAAAATGCCATGTGAAACAGATAGGGATGAGTCAAAATGGGATGAGTCAAAAACAGGGTGTAACTGTTTCTACATGAATGGCTATACTATAATGGCATTTTATTAAAAAAAATGACTGGATAAATGTTGATATAGGCTTCAAAATAGACCTAATTAGTTACATTTCTGCTCATTGCTCTAAACAAAACTATGTGGATGATCAGTTTAACACCACATCAAGGTCAAGATTCTGACTATCCATTTTAAAATACTGAATTTTGTCTAAGCTAATGTTAGGTTGTGTGCTAGATCAGACCAATCAACATTTTTTTTGTCTTAAAAACAGACATGATGATATTCCATGCTGATATTATGAAATTGAATGGGGCAAGTAAACATTATTTTAAGCAGGGCAGAAAGCCACACATAATTATAATTAAAACAACTGACAAAATTTAATCCCTGCATCCAAATGTGCCAAATTAGAATACACAGTGGGTGATTATTTCACGGATGAGCTACAGCTTGCGTTGAGATCTAAAGTATGCATTCGATGGACACTTTACTAACCCCCCTTTTTTAATTGAGATGAAATTACTTATACAGCCAAGTTGATTGTACTTAAAAATTGAAAGCAGCATTTGTTACAGGTGATAAAGAGCAATCTGATTCAAAACATTGTATGATTCCAATAAGTTAAAGGTGCTCTAAGCGATGTCGGGTGACGTTTAAAGTATTGTCAAACAAAACGGAGGCTAGCTAGACCCTCCCTCCTCCTCATCCATGTAATAACCCCCAAACCCACCCCCAAATCCTTCTTGTCGGTTGTTGGCTGGAACAGTTCGTTATGTTTCGTGGTGCGGGTTAGCCCAGTTTGTTTTTGTTGCCATTTGTGGAGCCTGGGGTGTCTGCAGAGACCATGTCTTTTTACAGTGTGTTCAGGGGACAGGCAGCCAGCGGATAGTGAGTAGATGTTTGCTGTTCTGACAAAAAATGTTTTGGCCTAAAAAACATGTGACATCACTTAGAGCACCTTTGACTTATTTCATTTGAAAAAAAAAATTGCCTGTGAACTTTTTCAATTGAGTTCATTAAAAACTATTACTTCTCTGGAATGTACACAATTATGATTCCATTACAAATAAAGCAATATGTAGCATCTAGTATTCTATGATGACCCATCCTCAAATTAACCACACACTCTACTCTTCAGCACAGAGGTGACCTCCAAATCTCCAACATAACACATCAATAAACAATAACAGATCTCGTTAACACTTTATTTCGAGGGTCCACTTTAGACATTCTACTAAATATGTAACTTTGCATACATGTCAACAAACTCTGATTAGAATATTAGTAGAATGTCTGCTTAATATCTGCTAACATTTCATTTTGACGGTCCTTCAACAGACATTCTACTGACTATAAGTATCTTTGCAACTACATGTCAACTTATTCTACTTACCCAACTTACCCAAAGCCTAACACCTAACCCTACCCTAAAAGTCTGCTAACAGTCAACTAATACTCTAATGAGAGTAAGTTGACATGTAGTTGCAAACAGGGCTTTACATTTGTTGCTCACCAGCCACTGTGGCTATTGGTATTTCAAAGTTATTACCCACTCATCATTTTCACTGGCCAAAATTTTGACAACGATACCATGGGAAAATGGTTGATAAATATTTTAATATTATCTCATAACTTGGCATTAGGGTCAGGCTGCTGTCACTTTTTAAACCCGACACACGGATCCATTACACTGTTACACTTGTTTTTTTTATTATTTCTCAACTGTTTACGTTAACTGAAAACACAACTGACTGTGTTTACATAAATACTCACCAAGACCGGCATTTTTATATTATTTTGTGTTTATTTGACTGTTTAAGCACAATAAGCAGTGAAAAAGACCTCAATTTAGGTATGAGTTAAATTCAAGTCCTCTAACACCAATGATATTCGTCCGGAGCAAATTAAATGAGTGGGGGAGGGGAGGTGGGTTTCTGAGTCAACTTGCTGTCTGAGAGATGAGAGAGCGAGAAAGCCAGCTGGTACTGTGTATCTCTCATGTTAGTACGAAGATATTTCAGTATCGATATGTATCGAAAAAGCAATACTTTTGACACATTGCATTGCACTTAGTTTATTATTCCAGATGCCTTTTTAAAATAACACAATTGAAAAATGTTTATTATATATAAAATTCAACCTGCCAAAGTGGCTATAGTGACTGTGTTACAGGTCACTTCTGAAATCCAAACGCATTTGGCAAGTTGGCGGGTGTTAATGTCAAGCCCTGATTGCAAAGCAACTTTTAAGTGGAACCCAGATCTCTCCAGATATTAATCTTGTGCACAAACACATTTTATAACTCTTAATTTCAACATTTACTCTTTTATATATTCTGAAGCAAAGCATGCTGAGAACAAGAAATCTGCTGTAGCCACATCAGCAAGCTCTGCTTAATAAAATCAGTTGAGTTTACATAGCTTTTTTTCTATTAAGTCAAATGAGCTTTCATTCATATTTGAGTGAAATTAACTTATTTGTTAGGTAAACTTCACTTGTTTTACAGAGGAACCAGCATATTTTAAGAACACATTTCATCAACAGTGAAGAAGTAAGTTCTTCTTCAAATATGGTAGGCCTACACATATTTCTCCTTCAATAACAAAGCAAGCAAACTCCAAGCAATGAAGATGAATGACCCCTAAGTGCTCAGAAAACCACTCATGTGTTCCTTAAAAAGGAGATAAAAGGGAGGGAGCAGAAGTATCTTTTACAAGTGCCTCACCCAACTAAATTGTCAGTGCTTTTTATTTTAAACATGGAGCAACTCATGTAACTCAAATTCCATGGAGTAACTCCAAAGGGCCAAAAAGACTCATGCTTTCAATGAGTGGCAGATTCTTGAAAGAGTTGCAAGTCTCTTGTTGGGGTTTTCTCATACTGCATTTGGGCATGTTTGTGCACATTTTCAAAAGCTATTCCCTTCACTACTTGTGATTGTGTTCATCTTAATTGGATAGATGGCACTGTTTTGTGCAACAGTGCTCGCAATGTTACATTTGGCAGAGTCAAAGCTCTCATTTACATTCCTTACACAATCAAAGTACAAGATGAGGTAATGAGAGAGGGAGAAAGCAAAACAGAATGAGGGAGGGAGGTAGAGAAGGAAATGACTGAACTTTCTGTAGCGCTTTGTAATTGTCACCATAACACGTGTGGTAATTTGTTGAGAGGGTTGCTCACTCATGCTTTGGATTTGTGTCAGCTGCTGAAAGTAGAACATGCATAAATAAGGTGCCTCAACAACTTCACTTACGAGCTAAACTAATGTCATTCCAGAGAGAGTAGGAAATAGTTCTCAAAATCCTCAGCCATAACCGCACTACACACAGACATATTTCTGATTGGCTGATTCTCAGTTTTTGTACTTGCGTGCAGGGCATTTGGGCTATTGAAAAACAGCTCTCAATCAACCGCATTTCGAGTTTGTCAGTGCAGAGATTTAGAAGTAGGTGCTATATGAGTGATGTGTCAATGCTGAGGGAATAAAACATCTCCCATTGCACTTCTGAGATTTATAGGGCATGGAGTATAAAACAAAGGGGGTACAATGTAAACATTTCAAGCATTCGTTTCAAAGTTTAAGCAGCTAAATGTTTTTTTTTTTTTGTAATTCCATATACTGTCCACATACTAAAACTGCAATAATGAACAGACCACATAAAACAAATAAACAACACACACACCTTAGAAAATACATACCATGGTTGGTAATGTTGTAGTATTTATGTTTTTATTAACCAGCTTCACAGGCTATTTCATGGCAAATACAGACTCAACATTCAATAAATACAAACAATACGATAAATACAAACATTTAATAAAACATTTTTTTTACAACTCTAAAAAAATTTCAATTGCACTTGTGATTTTTGAGTTTTCTGGGTCCGTCTTACAAAACAAGTCCTTCAAAGTTTTCCCTGATAAAAAAAACGTCTCATGCCACATTAAAAATCGGGCAGACCAAAATATGTATCTTATAGTCAAGAGATTGCTATAATACTGACATTTTGGAAGATATTAAATGAGGACTTCTGGTAAACGCATATTAAGAAAGTAATGTAATGTTCCCTAAGTCTAACCTTGAGCTAATACTAATACTGAGCTGGTTATTTGTGCAAAACCTAATTTCTAAACCATTACAGAAACTTTTTGGCATTTTTTTCTTTTCTCTGAGACATTATTTACTATCTTCTTTACAGGTCTGTTTTCATCATGGGAATCATTGGCTAGTCTCTAGAATGTAGGCAAAACCAGACATAAAAAAAAAAAAAAAAAAACGGATGGCTAAAATAAAAGGCTCAAATACACAATCAGTTGTTGTACAAGCAGGATTATTTCCAGTGAGTGTGTGGTCAGTCACATCATGTAATTAACCATGAGGATTACAGAACATACATGCACAAAGGGCTTAAAAGAAAGATTAGTTAAAACAGGGTTAAGGGTCAGCAAGTCCGAATGGCCTGATGAACACAATGGTCATGAAAGCACCTTGCAGGTCGGCATGTGTTCTGAATTGTTTACAATAATATTTAGCTGCATTTTAACTGAGAAGAAATTAGTATATAGAAATTAAGAAACTTAAGGAATGTGTTATGTCAGCAAATGTCGATCACATTTAATGTTGTTCAGCTAAATTTTGTGGGCGAAATCAAAGTTGTTTCAAAAGGTATACATGCAACGGTGAATTTCACGTCCGGGCTGAAGATTTCTTGAAGCAGATTTCACAACGGGTTCAAGTTGGTGGAATTTGGCAAATTGAATTGGAAAATCACTTTTGTGTGAGCTGTCTTCATGACACCATTGACAATAGACAATGGGCAGCTTTATGTTGGTCAATGTGGCATCTGCATTAACAACTTGAACCTGTTGCAAAGTCTGCAGGGGTAAAGCATTCGTCCTTCATGCGAAATTCCAGATTGCATGCATTCCTATTGAAATGACTGGATTTTTCTCATGAAATACACAGAACAAGTGTACATGTGAACACACCATTAGAAGGTCAGGTTGCTTGATGTTTACAAAATCATGTTTTCTCACAGAAATGAAAACTGATATGCCAGTTTGGCTGAAACTGAAAATATCACATTTTAGGTATAATGACATCACTATTTTTGCTATAAGATGTTTGTCCCTCAAGAGAAATGAAAGGAGAACGAGAGCCGTCAGTGTTCCCACCAGCTGCATCCCAGGCCTGGCATGATGGGAGAAGAAGTCGCTCACCCGGCACGGGGCAACCCTCGGGGGCAGACTAGACACGTCCGTCAAAAAAGACCCCCCCAAACAAAAACCTTCCCCCAGATGCACCTGGAGCATCTCCCAAAATCCCCACCAGCCTCATCCATCCATCTCCCATGCAGCCCGAGAGTTAACCCAGATGTGAGCCTCATGGGGCGGATCAGGGCCCGGGAACGTGTGCACTCTGTTGTGACTAGTACCAGATGTGCTCCATTGACCCAAAACACCCAGCCAGTAGACATGCCACATAGGCATCACACAGACCCACCACACAATCAGCGACACACCTGTTTCCATTCACACTCTGGTCTGGGAGCACTGCACGGCCGTCAGCGCTCACCACATGCCTCTTTTCTCTTTCTTTCTCCATTTTCTGCCCCCCCCTCCCTCTCTCTTTATTTTTTCTATCTGTCAAACTCATCTCCGAAGTGTTTACTCTTGGGGCTAATAAGAAACTCGAACAGATTTATTCATTAGAATACAGCAGCTAATGATATGAAAAGAAATAATAATTGAATTTTCCATCCAAACACTGAGAGTCAATTTCAGGACGTGGAAACAAGATACGGGACAGAAGAGGCATGTTTGATTTGAGGGCTTGATTCATGTTACTGATTCTAAATTAGCGTAAGTAAATACACCTGCATGACCCCGGAGCCCCACAGAGGTCAAAGTCATTCAAACATTTAAAGAATGGTAATTAAATTACCCTTGGTGCTGAATAACTTTAATTTGGTAGCATCACAAATTGTTTCCAGCCTTTTTCCACCCACAAGTAGCTCCTTCAGCCACCTGGTTTAATATTTTATCAACTTAGACTTGTAGCTACAAACAAGTGCTCATTTTCAGAACCGTAAGTAATCAAAGACAATTCGCCTCAATTAAACGTGCTCCGAGTCGCAGTGCGGTTTACTTTGCGAAAGGGTAAAACAGGAGGAGGGCGTGCAGATGCGTTTCAGGGCGATTACGCTCAAGCGTGAAACTGTACTAAACTAAAAATGGAATACAAGATGAAGAAGCGCTTCAGGCTAATCAAACCGCTGAACTTGCCGCTATCATGATTTATAGACTGAAATAAAGTTGTCTCAGAGTGGTATTAAAATAGGACCGTGGACTTCGGGGTACTATTTCAGTGGCTTGAGGTCAAGCTCTGGGCTCAGGTGGGCCTGCTTATGAGTACTCTACCGAGGTCCTAAGAAGGGCTGCCACTAGAGCACAATAACTCTTAATTCTGAGGCCTGGCTAGGATCCAGCAGCTCTACTACCTGAATCTGTTTGAAGAACGACATGTTTGGCCGGGTATTTAGCCATGCTGTTTGAGCTCTAACGCCCGGAGCACAGAACATGGCAGCCTGGCAAAGCAATTCAGCCCTTCTCTGTGATGAAATTATTCACTTCACCAGCTGATATGATTGGCGATTGCATTACCCATAAACTCTTTGACCTGCACGATGAACAAGTTATTTCAAAACGTCCCTTTCTATTCCCTTACAAAGTTCACAATGATAAACTACACAATAGGTTACTGTGAGTTGCCTGCTAACGCTCATAAAAATAAGATCATACAGACTTAAATCCCCCCTAAAAAATATACAGTATGACTTGAAGAAGATTCACCTAAAGGAACCAAAATGACAGATCTGTCAGTCTAAAACAGATAACCGTCCTCTTATAATCACTTTCAACAAACACACACTGGCACACACTTTGCAGCAACATTATATGGTCATCACTGTTTTTTTTCTCTTCATATTTCCAAGGGCATGAGGGCTGAGGGGTGTTGCTCTGGCTTTGATTTTGCTCTGTGCTTGAACATTTTTTTTATGTTGCATTAAAAATTAATAACGATTAACCCAGTTGAAGTTCTGCACAGGCTGAGTTCAAAGAGCTGTGAGCCCAGAGCAGGCTCACTCGGTTAAACTCCATCTGGGGTTATTGCACTGCAGAGCAGTACACACTCTGCTCTCTTCCTACAAACTGGGCTGAAAACGTGTGTCATGGTATAAATGCACAAATTTCCAAGTCCTATTCTTTCAGAAGCATCCTATTTAGCACTTTCCCTCATCTCTCTCTCTCTCTCTCTCTCTCTCTCTCTCTCTCTCTCTCTCTCTCTCTCTCTCTCTCTCTCTCTCTCTCTCTCTCTCTCTCTCTCTCTCTCTCTCTCTCTCTCTCTCTCTCTCTCTCTCTCTCTCTCTCTCTCTCTCTCTCTCTCTCTCTCTCTCTCTCTCTCTCTCTCTCTCTCTCTCTCTCTCTCTCTCTCTCTCTCTCTCTCTCTCTCTCTCTCTCTCTATTCACCTGATTCTGACCTCATGGTCAACTGCGAGTGTTCTGTAACATGGCATGTTCAGCCTGAGACTGGACACCTCAGAGATCAAAAACAATCTCCACTGAGCTGCAATTACCCAGACCTAAAACCCCTCCGAGCCCTTTCTCTCTTTCTCTTTATTTCTTTCTCGATCCCCCCTTAGCTGACCCCCCTCTGAACGGGTGGCTTCAGCATATTTGGCCCCAACAAAAAATGGCTTTGTTTACATGGAGTGACCATGAAGAGTTTGAAAGCAGCCAAACGATGTCAGAAGACTTGCATGCTCTGCAGAGCTCTGAATGCTTGCATGTGTGGGTGTGTCAACACATGATCCCATGACCCATTCGCTGCGATTTCACGACTGAAGGCACGTTAAGTCCTCAGAACGGGGTTCTGTGTGAGTGAGGATGTTTATGCATCACGGTTAATGTGTTTTTGAATATCAAAGATATACATGATGAATAGTCTGCAAAGCAAAGCGCAAATATTCTTTGTTTGTGCAATAAATGAAAAGAGAGAAATAAAAATCCCCTTGGGTAATATTCTTGCTACTTGGGATCAGCACTTCTCTATGGCTCTTGTTTTCTTGGCCTGGTATGACTTGATGGACTTACATCATCTGCATACAATGTAGCTTGTGTTTTTGGGTCCCATTATGGTTTGACATGGACTTTCATGTTTCTGCGTTGTTTGTTTTTCTAGAATCAGGCAAAATGAAAACACATGAGGTGCGGAGCGATTTATTTGTGCTCCGGCAGTTTGCTGCGTCTGACAATGCTTGTAATCTCTGCCAAACCATTCCACAACACTCAAAATCAGCCGTCATCTCTTCCTTCTTTCATATCCTCTGCCTGACCCCGGCCCAGGAACTCACTTCATAGAACTCTCATTGTCTTGAAGCAAAGAGCATCCGCGTCCCAGGAGCGTCGGCCTTCCAAGTCAATGTCAGAAAAACCATGAGGCTAATACCCAGCCTACAGTCAGGGGAGGACCTTGGGCAGACAGGCTGGAGAAAGCAAAAGGGATGTGGTGGGGGGTTAGTTCCTGGCATCTTTCCCCACTCCTAGACTATGTGACTGCTAAATGGTAGAAAGGAGAGGACACGCTGTCTGCGCTCGGTCTGCAGTGATGCATCTGCACAAATATGGCCTCGCTGTTAGCCATTATGTACCTATTAGTGCTGATTATCTCCTGATAGCTCCAGAGTCTGTTGGTTTCCCTCAGCTTGATGTGAGTGAGGGGCTTTGTTCAACCTTAGTGGAACATATCTACTGACCTTGTGGATAAATGGCCAGAGAAATTGTTGGAGCATGCTTGCAAAATAGGCATTGGTTTAGGCAAACATAAAATATCTCAGGTTGTTGCAGAATATTCAGGAATACATTGGAAAAATTAGTCTACTTCCCATGGTTAGGTGTAAAAACAGGGTTCATAATTAAGAAAATCTGAAGTTTTAAACTCATAATTTCACATGAACATTTTTGTATACCTTTTTTGTCATGTGGTGTAACAAAAAAATAAAAATAATAATAACATCTTCAGCATCATTACTCCAGTCTTCAGTGTCACATGATCCTTCAGAAATCATTCTAATATACTGATTTGGTGCTCAAGCAATGGTGAAATATTTTATAACATTCGAAATCTGGGTGAGATTGTGTAAGATTGTTTGGTAGAGCATGTATATGATGTAAGTTTGGTTATGTGTAATGTTATTTGAGGATACGTGTAATTTATGCGAGTATGTTTTATGATGTTATTTGTGTATAGTTTTGAATTTGATAGAATTTGATTATAAAACAGAAAACAAATTGCTTTAACTTGTCAATTTTGATCAGTTGAATGCATCCTTGCTGCATAAGTGGTGGACAAAAGTGTTACAAATAAACAATAAAGCACATTTATTAATCACAAAAGAGTGTTTTATATTATTCAGGCATTTTGAAAAGGAATGTTAAGGATATGATAAGGTCTTAAACTGGAATTTAATAGAATTTAATTTTAAACAATTTAGATCCCAATGGTCAGCCCTTTCTATTCTCCTAAAAAAGCAAAATAGTCGAGGTGAAAAAAGCCAACAAAAAATAGTCAGCCATTGCTTTTCCATTACATATTCCTTTTATCTTTACACCCTCCTCCATTATGCATTTTGTGGTGTTATGAAAAATGGAAAAGACTAGCCTTTCTCTCCACCAACCCTCCCCTAGAGTCCTCACAGATCTGGCCTGGCAAACATATTCAATTTACAGTTATCATTGCTTTCACTTCCAGCTCCATACTCACACACATTCGTCCAAGATATCTCTGCTCGAGGTACCAAGTGATTTACCCGGATCCTCGTTTTTTTCTTTTCTGGCTAGTACACCAAAGTGAGGGAGAGCAGGTATTTGTGTCAGGTCAGAAGTGAAACCGAGACCTGACATGAGTTTCTGGCAGTGGGGACAGGTGACCATGGTCCAGCATGCCAGAGGAGAGCACACCTCATAAAGGGTAAGAAGTGTGAAAGACCCCCTGTGGCTGGAGCTGTGATGAGTTTTGGTGTTGTTATGTTAAAAAGAATCCCTGTGGCTGGCTTTGCTGCTAGCTGATAAGAGGAGCAGAAGGTACTTGTCTTGGGCTGAGGGTGAAACTTAGCATACACTCTCCTTGAGGGGAAAAAGGGTTGCGAGTATGACTTTTAAACTCCTGTCCAAATATAGTATAAACTTGTTGTTTTGAACTTTGAGAGGTTGTGGCCTATTAGTTCATACTACATACCAATTATCACTGTAGAATTCCAGACTGCATATTGAGCATGATTGAAAATCACCATCCTAATTACTAGAGACAATGACATTTAAAACAGTTCACAGAGAAGAAAATGAACTGGTATCTTCAAATCTAGTTTAAAACACGTCAAGTGTAATCTTTGCATTCATGTTGATTTCATATAGAAAGTAACTATTATTAAAAACAAACAAAAAATATGTTCAAGAAAATTTAAAGTCTCCAAAAACATCTCATGTAATGTAACCATCAAGTGAAAAGCATAAACATACTTTCCTTAAATACTTGTGAGTACACTGTTTTCACAAGCATTTTAGACTTTATTAAGAAATGTCATGAATTAGTATTATTTGTCCTTATTATTTTTAATAAATATTGTTCTTTTGAACTTTCTGTTCTTCAAAGTATCAGGGAAAAACTCATATCATGATTTCGACAAAAAAATGTAAGTAGCACCAAATCAGCATATTAGAATGATTTCTGATGGATAACATGACACTGAAGACTGGAGTAATTCTGAAAATTCCAACACGATCACTTCCTACTGTTATGTACCAGCTGAAGCAGAGACAAAAGCAGGATCCACATGCAGCAGTGTTTTAATAAAGACAAGGTAACTAGACTCAGGAACAGGACAGCGTGCATACAGCATTACAACAATACAAGAACTCACAAAGACTAGACTGAAACACAGGGCTTAAATACAGGGGCAAACGATCTACACAGGATAACAAGGGGGCGTGGTTAACGGGAAACACCTGGGAAGACTAATAGACAGACAGGGAACCACTAAACATGACAAGACAAACCCACACCGTGACATAGCCCCCTCCCTATGGGCGGCTCCTGACGCCCATAACACACCAAAAAGTTCAGGAGGGTGGTGAAGTGGAGGCGGTCCTGGGGGAGGGACAGAGGGCCAGGCCCGTGCAGGGAACAGAACCAGGACCTTGCAATGGCGGGCATGGGCCATGGAACGTGGGCGGAGCATCACGCGCAGGCGGCGGCCAGGGCGGAGACGACACCGGCTCAGGAACAGACAACACACACACTGGCTCGGGCTCAGGAACAGACAGAACAGACTCTGGCTCGGCACACGTGACGTGAACGGTCTCTGGCTCGGCACACGTGACGTGAACGGTCTCTGGCTCGGCACACGTGACGTGAACGGTCTCTGGCTTCGGCACACGTGACGTGAACGGCTCGGCACACGTGACGTGAACGGTCTCTGGCTCGGCACACGTGACGTGAACGGTCTCTGGCTCGGGACCAGCGGCGAAGGAAACTCTGGGCTGGACGGGACAACACACACACTGGCTCGGGCTCAGGAACAGACAGAACAGACTCTGGCTCGGCACACGTGACGTGAACGGTATCTGGCTCGGCACACGTGACGTGAACGGTCTCTGGCTCGGCACACGTGACGTGAACGGTCTCTGGCTCGGCACACGTGACGTGAACGGTCTCTGGCTCGGCACACGTGACGTGAACGGTCTCTGGCTCGGCACACGTGACGTGAACGGTCTCTGGCTCGGCACACGTGACGTGAACGGTCTCTGGCTCGGCACACGTGACGTGAACGGTCTCTGGCTCGGGACCAGCGGCGAAGGAAACTCTGGGCTGGACGGGACAACACACACTCTGGCTCGGGCTCAGGAACAGACAGAACAGACTCTGGCTCGGCACACGTGACGTGAACGGTATCTGGCTCGGCACACGTGACGTGAACGGTCTCTGGCTCGGCACACGTGACGTGAACGGTCTCTGGCTCGGCACACGTGACGTGAACGGTCTCTGGCTCGGCACACGTGACGTGAACGGTCTCTGGCTCGGCACACGTGACGTGAACGGTCTCTGGCTCGGCACACGTGACGTGAACGGTCTCTGGCTCGGCACACGTGACGTGAACGGTCTCTGGCTCGGCACACGTGACGTGAACGGTCTCTGGCTCGGCACACGTGACGTGAACGGTCTCTGGCTCGGCACACGTGACGTGAACGGTCTCTGGCTCGGCACACGTGACGTGAACGGTCTCTGGCTCGGCACACGTGACGTGAACGGTCTCTGGCTCGGCACACGTGACGTGAACGGTCTCTGGCTCGGGACCAGCGGCGAAGGAAACTCTGGGCTGGACGGGACAACACACACACTGGCTCGGGCTCAGGAACAGACAGAACAGACTCTGGCTCGGCACACGTGACGTGAACGGTATCTGGCTCGGCACACGTGACGTGAACGGTCTCTGGCTCGGCACACGTGACGTGAACGGTCTCTGGCTCGGCACACGTGACGTGAACGGTCTCTGGCTCGGCACACGTGACGTGAACGGTCTCTGGCTCGGCACACGTGACGTGAACGGTCTCTGGCTCGGCACACGTGACGTGAACGGTCTCTGGCTCGGCACACGTGACGTGAACGGTCTCTGGCTCGGCACACGTGACGTGAACGGTCTCTGGCTCGGCACACGTGACGTGAACGGTCTCTGGCTCGGCACACGTGACGTGAACGGTCTCTGGCTCGGGACCAGCGGCGAAGGAAAACTCTGGGCTGGACGGGACAACACACACACTGGCTCGGGCTCAGGAACAGACAGAACAGACTCTGGCTCGGCACACGTGACGTGAACGGTATCTGGCTCGGCACACGTGACGTGAACGGTCTCTGGCTCGGCACACGTGACGTGAACGGTCTCTGGCTCGGCACACGTGACGTGAACGGTCTCTGGCTCGGCACACGTGACGTGAACGGTCTCTGGCTCGGCACACGTGACGTGAACGGTCTCTGGCTCGGCACACGTGACGTGAACGGTCTCTGGCTCGGCACACGTGACGTGAACGGTCTCTGGCTCGGCACACGTGACGTGAACGGTCTCTGGCTCGGCACGCTGGACGGGACCAGCGGCGAAGGAAACTCTGGGCTGGACGGGACAACACACACACTGGCTCGGGCTCAGGAACAGACAGAACAGACTCTGGCTCGGCACACGTGACGTGAACGGTATCTGGCTCGGCACACGTGACGTGAACGGTCTCTGGCTCGGCACACGTGACGTGAACGGTCTCTGGCTCGGCACACGTGACGTGAACGGTCTCTGGCTCGGCACACGTGACGTGAACGGTCTCTGGCTCGGCACACGTGACGTGAACGGTCTCTGGCTCGGCACGCTGGACGGGACCAGCGGCGAAGGAAACTCTGGGCTGGACGGGACCAGCGGCGAAGGAAACTCTGGGCTGGACGGGACCAGCGGCGAAGGAAACTCTGGGCTGGACGGGACCAGCGGCGAAGGAAACTCTGGGCTGGACGGGACCAGCGGCGAAGGAAACTCTGGGCTGGACGGGACCAGCGGCGAAGGAAACTCTGGGCTGGACGGGACCAGCGGCGAAGGAAACTCTGGGCTGGACGGGACCAGCGGCGAAGGAAACTCTGGGCTGGACGGGACCAGCGGCGAAGGAAACTCTGGGCTGGACGGGACCAGCGGCGAAGGAAACTCTGGGCTGGACGGGACCAGCGGCGAAGGAAACTCTGGGCTGGACGGGACCAGCGGCGAAGGAAACTCTGGGCTGGACGGGACCAGCGGCGAAGGAAACTCTGGGCTGGACGGGACCAGCGGCGAAGGAAACTCTGGGCTGGACGGGACCAGCGGCGAAGGAAACTCTGGGCTGGACGGGACCAGCGGCGAAGGAAACTCTGGGCTGGACGGGACCAGCGGCGAAGGAAACTCTGGGCTGGACGGGACCAGCGGCGAAGGAAACTCTGGGCTGGACGGGACCA
The DNA here is from genome assembly GCA_030578275.1 of Meda fulgida. Taxonomy (NCBI): domain Eukaryota; kingdom Metazoa; phylum Chordata; class Actinopteri; order Cypriniformes; family Leuciscidae; genus Meda; species Meda fulgida. The sequence goes on along the minus strand of CM060620.1, from coordinate 19,283,469 downwards.
GCGGCGAAGGAAACTCTGGGCTGGACGGGACCAGCGGCGAAGGAAACTCTGGGCTGGACGGGACCAGCGGCGAAGGAAACTCTGGGCTGGACGGGACCAGCGGCGAAGGAAACTCTGGGCTGGACGGGACCAGCGGCGAAGGAAACTCTGGGCTGGACGGGACCAGCGGCGAAGGAAACTCTGGGCTGGACGGGACCAGCGGCGAAGGAAACTCTGGGCTGGACGGGACCAGCGGCGAAGGAAACTCTGGGCTGGACGGGACCAGCGGCGAAGGAAACTCTGGGCTGGACGGGACCAGCGGCGAAGGAAACTCTGGGCTGGACGGGACCAGCGGCGAAGGAAACTCTGGGCTGGACGGGACCAGCGGCGAAGGAAACTCTGGGCTGGACGGGACCAGCGGCGAAGGAAACTCTGGGCTGGACGGGACCAGCGGCGAAGGAAACTCTGGGCTGGACGGGACCAGCGGCGAAGGAAACTCTGGGCTGGACGGGACCAGCGGCGAAGGAAACTCTGGGCTGGACGGGACCAGCGGCGAAGGAAACTCTGGGCTGGACGGGACCAGCGGCGAAGGAAACTCTGGGCTGGACGGGACCAGCGGCGAAGGAAACTCTGGGCTGGACGGGACCAGCGGCGAAGGAAACTCTGGGCTGGACGGGACCAGCGGCGAAGGAAACTCTGGGCTGGACGGGACCAGCGGCGAAGGAAACTCTGGGCTGGACGGGACCAGCGGCGAAGGAAACTCTGGGCTGGACGGGACCAGCGGCGAAGGAAACTCTGGGCTGGACGGGACCAGCGGCGAAGGAGACTCTGGGCTGGATTCATGGGCCAGAACTGATGCGTGTGTAGCCTACACACACAGAATCGCCGCAGACATCACCATCAATGCAGTGTCCTCTTGAGTGGACTCACGTGCGATGTGCTTAGTCTCTGGCGGATAGGCGTGCACCAGCGGTGAAGGCAGCTCTGGCTGGACGGTCTCTGGCTGGACGGTCTCTGGCTGGACGGCCGTTACCTTGAGGGATGAACCACAGACCCATAGCGCCCTGTCCAGAAACTCTGAGAACGGCAGATGTAAGTCATCGAGCAGTAGTATCTGGGCTAAGGGATCATCCAAACCTCTCCAGAACCGCTGTTTAAGGAAATCTTCCTCCCAGTATACGTCCTGGTGCAGGAGAAGATATACTTCTGTGAATTCCTCCAGCGAGGCCCCATTTTGGTCAAAGAGGAAAGCCTCCATCTGGTCGTCCATTTTTGGGGAAGAGACACTGGTGAACATGCTGCTGGATCTTTGTGTTGGTGAGTTCTTCTGTTATGTAGCAGCTGAAGCAGAGACAAAAGCAGGATCCACATGCAGCAGTGTTTTAATAAAGACAAGGTAACCAGACTCAGGAACAGGACAGCGTGCATACAGCATTACAACAATACAAGAACTCACAAAGACTAGACTGAAACACAGGGCTTAAATACCGGGGCAAACGATCTACACAGGATAACAAGGGGGCGTGGTTAACGGGAAACACCTGGGAAGACTAATAGACAGACAGGGAACCACTAAACATGACAAGACAAACCCACACCGTGACACCTACGAATTAACCACATTTTACCCACTCGTACGAATTGGTCTCGGGGTAGGGTTGGAAAGTTCAGCTTCACCTTTACAGAAATAAATAGAAAAATAGAAAAAAATTTAAAACAGGTATACTAATTTGTAAGAACATTTCACAGTACTACCCTTTTTATTGCATTTCTGATGAAATAAATGCAGCCTTGGTGATTATTACAGACCTCTTACAGAAATTTTTTTTTTTTTTTTTAAAATCATGCCACCCCTCAAACTTTTAAATGGTAACATGTTCGTAATAACAGTGGTGTATTCAAGTCAGTGTGTGTAAAAATATCATTTTGAGTGTCATTGACCCACCATCCTCTAAAGCACATACTAGCATTAAAGGTGCAGTGTGTGATTTTTAGCGACATCTAGCCGTTCGGTTGCGAGTTGCACTAATGGCTCTGCCCACTGCTCACCCCTCCCTTTCAAAGAAGCTACGGTGGCTAAAACGGGACAAACATATCGTCGACTGAGACAGCAGAGAACAGACAGAGTAAGCCGAGAGTGTGTAACATTGTCACTGTTTCTGTACCACAGTCCATTATAAACCACATCATGGATAAAGTTTACAAAGCCATAGTCAGGTGAGGATCTTAATATATAATATAATAATAGCAATCAGCTGATTGTCTCACAAACGTAACCAGCACATTTTTCCCCACATAGCAAACCCATAATACAGCGAGGGAGAAGAACCACATGAAACTATGCAACTCATTTTTTTCCGACAGGGTAGTAAAAGTTTACCTGGCTAATATGAGCTTACTGTGGCTGAGCTGGTTAAAGCGTAAAGCCTTGTTTAAACTCGACGCGTCCGCATGAGCCCAAAGGTGAGCGCGGCAAAAATAACATGATTGTAACAGCGCGCGCGCCTCCGCATCCCTTAGACACCATTTACTACACACAATAGGCCTTTTTTCTCTGATTTTGAAAACTCTTCGCGAACGACTTAAAATGCTTCCAAGATCGACTTGTCGCGATCGACGGGTTGGTGATTCCTGTAACATACTGTTTTACGGTCAATGAAAAGAGTACTCAGCTGTCTCACGAACGCAACCAGCACATTTATCCCCACATAACAAAGCCATAACACAGCGAGGGAGAATAACTAAGTTACATGAAACAATCCAACTACATATTTTACACCACTGACAAGGGAAAGTCACTACTCACGGTGTCTATCTGGCTTCTAGCTTTCTGCGTCTTCTCTTTCAAGGTAGTGACGAAACCCGATCTGTAGCGCTGTGTGTTCGCTGTCGGCTACGGTAGAAACATGACGTCACAATATGGCAACCTTTATAGAGGGGGATTCCCGCGCCTATGTAGATATAAATGATTCATTCTAAGGTAATACAAACTTAACGGTTCATTAAGTAAGGTCTTTATACACCACTAAACACATAGTTATGGATCTTATATTGCATTTCTGTCAATAGATCCACAGAAATATTACACACTGGACCTTTACAGTGCAGTTTGGCCACATTTACTAAATGAGACACCTTTCTAACTCCAAAAACATGACATTTATGCCATTTACACTCTCACAGCCAGCTGGATTTTGAACCCGAGCCAAGGGGTGCTTGAGGGATCAGGCACAGGCCAAACCTTGTTGATTTCTCTGGCTTGGGTCAAGAGGGCTATAAATTGGAGATGGTGTGAAAGGTAAACACATAGCCCTCTGGCTGGATTAGACAGAAGGGGCAAGGACAACGTGGTAACCCCTAATCCCCTGAGTGCTGGACCGCAGGTGCCCAGACAATCAAAGAGAGAGAGAGGTGGAGATGAAACAGAGAAGGATAGGGTTTTAAAGGAAAGATGCACTTTCCCCTCAGAGATCCATATATACACAAACATACGTATTATATAGAGAGGGCGGGAAGAGATAGAGCGATACCTTTTGGGGAGGTTGAACCTTTGAACTCTGGCTAAGGAGGGGCTCAACCCTATTGAACCCAGGCTGTATTTGTCGTTGTCTTCAAAGAGATTATGACTAGACAACTAATGTCAAAGAGATCATCCAACATTTTGGTCGACACCTGTAAAAGGGTTACTATTGACATTTACTGGGTAGATAGTAAGAAGCAATTAACAGCTAATGAGGAGCCTGTTTCTTTCACTTTTTTGCTGGTATGTTGGTTTATCAGTGAGCAGAGATGTGGAGGCAATGCAGTTCTCCTGTCTACCCTCTGTAGACCTCTTTCACTGACACCCAGACAAAGGTCATGAACCCTGAGAATTGCCACAATCACTCAAGAGATTCACCATGTGCAATATATTTACACTCTTACCTACATGTAACAACACATACATGTTCAAGGTTTAACCCTGCTCTTGCCAGTAGAGAGAGAGAGAGAGAGAGAGAGAGAGAGAGAGAGAGAGAGAGAGAGAGAGAGAGAGAGAGAGAGAGAGAGAGAGAGAGAGAGAGAGAGAGAGAGAGAGAGAGAGAGAGAGAGTGTGTGTGTGTGTGTAGATCAATGGCTTGCATATTGATTAGATTCGCTGACGAGCACCAGGTGCTCATCCATTAGGCTTAACACAAGAACCAGCTAAAGGAGAATTCAATACACTTAGAGAACATTGAACTCAGATCAAACTGATTAATAGTTTTATTCAGCAAGGATGCATTACAAGTGATAGTAAATACATTTAAAATGTTATAAATATATACAAATATATATATATATATATATATATATATATATATATATATATATATATATATATATAATTCAAACAACTGCTGTTCTTTTGAACTTTATATATACAAAGAATCCTGAAAAAAATTATTCCCAATTTCCACAAAAATATTGAGCAGCAAAATATTTTTTTAAATAATAAGAAGTGTCTCTTGAGCACCAAATCGGCATACTAGAATGAATTCTGAAGGATCTTGTGAACTGGAATAATGACTGCTGTAACTTCAGCTTTATCAATTACATTTTAAAACATTAAAATTGAAGTTCTATATAATAGAAGTTCGAGTTCTATATGGCAGTTTGATCTCTTCACCATACCTTTACAACTCAAAAATCTTTAATTTAACGATCATGGATTGAACAGATAAAGATTAAACACTGTCTCTTAACCAGACACGACACAACAAACAATTTGTCTGTCCACACCAAAAGTGAAAATGGGACATGACATAACATTATCAACAACAAAATCTAGCCAATCTGAACAGTTCTCTCAGCTCACACACTCTGTTGCAAAATGTGTTGCATATTTTATATGATTTTGCTTGTGGAACTTGAGGGATTTGTCATATAATATCTGCAAACTTCATCAGTCTCTCCTTGGCAATGTTTGATGTTTAGTAATACTCACAAGTATGGCATTCACTCCAATTATGAATATTTTTGTTGTGGGCGATGTCACACAATAAGAAACAAACCCCCAGTTTACAGACAAGGCTTAAATGTGCAATAGGTGATCTGGGAAATGCTAACTTTAGCCTGCTAGCATTGAAAGGATTCGATCCCATCCTCCCTGCAAACCGCAGTTCAAAGCTACACCTTCTCTAAAACACATGAACGCGCACAGACCAGAAGAGAGACGACCAGAGACAACATTATTGGATTATATCATGTGTCATTAACCGGTCAGAAAACTTTACAGTACAGTGAGTAACGATAACGAATGTAAATAACAGTTTGCCTGCCATTCTTGCTCTGTCTGCACAGCGTGAACGAACTGATGGCGTATTATGTCTGCGTGAACAGGCTGTGCAGTAGTATGCAAACATTTTAAGATCCTATGCCTTCCACAGACAATATATTTATAAAAATACATTTAGACAGATTAACACAGTGATTGCTATCAGGATATGAGGAGACTCAACCAGCAAAACAAAAACAAATTCTGTAGATAATCAGCTATTGCACCTTTAAGCCTAGTCTCAGACTAAAATGCATGTTTGAGCTGTCTTAACTCAAAGCAACTTGATACTGTATCTTGAAATATGTCAGTGCCATTGTTTTGTATCAAGATGCACACAGCAAAGCATGTTTATAAATGCAACTTAAATGTCCTAATTGAACTAAGGCCTAATCCTGGCTTAATCTAAACCCTGTCAGTGAAACCAGTCCTACAATAAGTCACCGACAAAATGTGATGTCGCTTGTTGCTTTATGACATTGCTTCTGGTTAGGACATGTTGTGAAGTTAAGTCTACATGATTGATCAGTAAACTGAATGATGAGGTTAACGTTTTAGTTCAGGATTATTAAAATGAAAAATGAAAAATGTAAAACAAAATAAATAAATAAATGATGAGACCTTGCGATGACTTCTTTTACTCATGTCTATCTAAGAAAACAAGAAAAGGTGCTTCTGCAGTTTTTATACGTTATGAATATGAATATGAAATATGAACATAAAACTTCGATTATTGAAAATAAAATCGTTTAAAAAAAGCAACAGATGCTAAGTTGCGAGAGAACAAATTTGACTTCTTTGATAAATACCAAGGACATAAAGACAGTGAAGTTTATTTTAGTTTATTTTAATAAATCAGATTGAGGCAAACCCCTCCTCATCCGCATTCCTTCTGCCTTTCAATGGCAGCATGTTAGGGGTGCATGCTCTCCGTTAAGTACTTTAGTCTGATGGGAGCCGGAGGGGGCCGATAAGCAGATTAGGCCTGATTAAACTTGTATCAGTGGAATAGGAGCCGGAGACCTGCCAGGACAGAGGCACTCCTCCGCTCCTTCTATTCCTCTTCTTTCCCCTCATTCTCTCCATCAGGCATCTTCGGTTTATCTGCCATTTTGGCAATAAGCCAGATGCCATCAGCGACAAGTGAGTGTCATCAGATACTTGAGCGATACAGACGAGCTGTCCTACACTTGTACGCAGACACTCACTCTGAGATACGCGCATCCAAGATTTGGCTGTCACCCCAGGGGCGCTGTAGTTTTTTGGGTCAAAAGTGAGGGGCGGAGAGTGAGAAAGAAAAATGAGAGTGAATAAGGGAGAGAGAGAGGGAGAGGGGGAGATTTGGGTTATCTTTTTAGGAAAAGGTGGTGCCCTGGGGTCAAGAGAGGTTTACTAAAATTAGACTGGCATGCTAAGCTCAGTGTTTACTGTCAAATATCAACGATTTGTGAGGAGAACTGACTGAAAGGTATCTTTCACAGCCTGCCCGTAGAACTTAAGCTATTCAGCCCCACATATAAACTAACTTAACTAACTGCTCCCAAATTCTCCCCAAGTCTCATAATTGTCTAGTAAGTACCCAGACAAAGAAAGCACATGAAAATAAACTTTTTAGAAATCCACAATATATTGGTACCAGGTCGGTTACTGGACAAGATATCGTTTAACATATCGGTACATATATTTGCCCTATTTTCACATTTAGTTTACTGTCTAGATCATACCATGACAAAGAAAGGGCCGCACAATATATTGATATCATAGTAGTTACTAAACAATATTAGAGATTTTTAACATGTATAGTATCTGTTTCTAGTATAGTATTTAGTTGCCCTTTTTTACATCTATAATACTTGTCATCATCTAAAAATCACTTCACTTTAATCTTATATAATTAAAGATATAATTATATACATGTATATAAAAATATATACATTACTAAAAATGATCAAATTAAAATTGATATTATTAATAATATTTAAATTCAAATATTTAAATAAATATACTGTGGAAAAAAATACTTTTAACAGAAATAATTAGTATTTTAATATTGTTGCATCCCTAAAACGTTTCCATGGTTACCAATATAGTACCTGTAACTACTTCTGAGAGAGAAATTAACCCAGAAATTTAACTTGATCAGGCTTTTTTTTTTTTAAATATCAAACCATAGTGCCTGATACTAAAACAACATCATCATTTCTCTTCCGCCTCAGTGCTAGTCTCTTATCAATGCGAAAGTGTGGGGTCATCCAGAGTGGCACTGCAGGCTGAAGCTCTTAACAGAACACTGTTCCCATATCTAAGACACATGCCCTCTGGGGCCTGACATCTTGCTAAACAAACGAACTGTAAAAGGCTAAAGAGTTAGACAGAGGAGGGGGAAGAGGCAAGGAGGGGAATTCCAGAGCACTGGGGCCATCTGTGGAGGTGAGCCAAGCTCTGAGGCCGCTACAACCCTGTGACAGATCCTCCGCACTTCAAGCTAGCGTAAATAAAGCTAGCGCTGTTGTTCTAACTCCCACCCTGGAGCTCTGACAGCTGTGTGATGATGTCGGTAGACCTGTGACCCACAGATGTGGGCCTGAGGGAAGGAAGGCTACCTGTGATGGGCTGAGAGAAGAGGTGAGACAAGTGGAGAGGGCAATGGACTCATTTAAAGGTGAAGTGTGTAATTTTTCCGATGTTAGGGTATTTTCTCCTCTCTTAAACGTGAAGAGACATAGCCTATGAGGAAGTCTGTTGTACTGTAAGCTCTTCCCCAAAGAGTGTAAAGACTGTGGCTCGTTTAATAAAATCCTAACTGCTTGCAATTGTGTTCATTTTGGGGGGAAAATCAGCTGTGATAAACGGTTTAGCAAGTGATGGACTAGATTAACCGAGCAATGGAAGACGGATTCCATTTGGAGCCACTAGTGATTTAACGGTATCATGTTAAAATAAGGTTTTATATGGTTCTATATATCTAGCGTTCAGCGTCAGTTCAGGCAGGCCGCATAGTCAAGCTCAGCTATTAGTTGATACCCAGACCTATCAGCTGATCCAATTCATAAGCATTCAATTGGTTCCTTTTAAACAGGGTGCCTTTTTAAAATGCATTCTCAGTCTGCCTGCTTGGCTGCTTCCACCGCATTGCTTGCAACCCACCTCCTCCCCTAGCTCCTCCTTTAACTTCTGTTTAACTCAATCAGTATCATTCTCTTTTCATTGATGCATGCTCTGTTCTCAATGGGGGGATATTTGCTGCTTTCCCAGTTTTAAATGGGAGATTTTAAATGAGTCCATTGCCCCAGGATCTGCTGCTGTTCCCTGACTAGCTTTCATGGAGCTCATGAAAAGGATGGGTAATTCAACGGAGCCATACCGCCAAATGTAACTTTAACAATCATGCAAATAAAAATTTGACTAAAATAATTGTTTATGGTATTTTTGACTCAAGTGGTCCTGACTGAAGTACCTTTAGTTTCTTTATGCAATAGCTAATATGAACTTGCAAATAACATTAACAACTAGGTGAAATATCATTCAAAATGTTGAGGTTGGTAATATTATTTTAATGTTTTTGAACAACAAGTCTCTTATGCTCAGCAAAGCTGCATTTATTTGATAAAAAATACATTAAAAGTAACATTGTGAAATATTAAAATAATAAAAAAAACTGTTTACTATGGTAATTTTTTTAAATGTAATCTCGTCTTGTGATGGAAAAGCTACATTTTCAGTCTCAGTCTTCAGTCACATGATCCTTCAGAAATCATTGTTATAGTAACTGTTATAATTTATATTCTTTTCTGTTTTGGCTATGTTTTAGTTTGCTTGTGTGACCCATGTTTCCTAATGTGTCCCAGTTTGATTGATTGATTGATTATCCTGTTCACCCTGTTCCCCAATTAATGAGCTCTTTTGTTCCTCTGTGTATTTAAGTCCTGTCGTCATTCAGTTCATTGTCCGGGGTCGTCAATGTTAAGGAGTTGTTGTGAATCTGTTTCCCTGATGGTTCCTGTGTGTTTTTTGGATTACAGAATATTGGTAATGAATTTTCATGTGCTTCCTTGTACAGCCACCTGTGACATTTATATGCTGATTTGGTGCTCAAGAAATATTTCTTATTATCAATGTTGAAAACAGTTAATAGTTTTGTGGAAACCATTATATATATTTTATTCGATGAATATAAATTTTAAAACAACATCAGTATTATTTAATGAATACGTTTGAAAGAACAGCATTAATTTGAAATAGTAAAAAAAAAAAAAAAAAAAAAAAAATTAAATGTCTTTACCTCACTTTTGATTAATTGAATGCATCCTTGCTGAATTAAAAAAAAATATATCTTACTGACCCCAAACTTGTAAATGGTGTTTTACATATTGTACTACATTTGTAAAATCTTAGTATACGTTTACATAACTTAGTTATGAGTGAAAATTTATAATAAACAATAGTGCATATATAAATTAAAGTATAGTAATTATATTTTAAACATAATACAGCATAATATTGCTGTGTCTAACCTGCATCTTTCTCCTGATTGTCAGTATTCTTTTCTTACTCTCTACTCGGGATGCAGTAGTGTCAGGAAAGGTAGAAAGTGTGGGAATAAAAGTGATGGGTGTGTGCAGAAGGCCTGACAACTGTTTTACTCTCTCTGTAAAGCCATTAGACAGATAGATGGTCGACCTGTTGGAGGAGTGCACAGTGAGAGAGATGGGAAGAAGGGAACAGAAGACAAGAACGAATAAAGCTTGAAAAGGATGGCAGAAAGGAGACATCTCTCTTATTCTGATGTCATAACAAAACATCACTGCAGGAAGTCGCGCATGTTACATTAGCAGCAGAACGAGAGTGAGTGTTTGTGACTGTGTGGCTGTAGGTCATCCGTTCATAATGCTATTTAGATTAGATTCAACCAGACTGTTTTGATACATCCATATCAGTATGTCTCTCTCACACACACACACACTCAAGGATTGTGACCTGCTGTTGACCGTTTGAACCCAGGAGTGTGGGTCAGGGAGGTCCTGTGCAGAAAGGTCACATTGTGGTCATGTTGTCCTGCCTGAATGCAAAGGCCACTTTATTGCAGTGATTTACACAATTAACAGAGACAGTTGGGAGAGAACGAAAGGAAGAAAAAAAAACAAGCAAGGAAGAGATGGTGGGCAGCCTCTTGTTCTCCACTCCCCTCAGCCTTGCCACACATTCACAATCCGTTCTCGGATATAAATTTTAGATGTCCGACAAACCCCCCTTCCTACTCCAGTTAGGGAGTCATATAAAAAAGAGAGAGTGTGTGTTCGAGAGAAAAACGAAAAGAGAGAAACGATTCATTTCCCACACTCGACCCCAGCCGGGCCAAGGTTAGGCTTACCCCCCCCCTCCTCCGTTTATTCAAACAATACAGACAGGCCAAATGTTCCCCTGTTTTAGAATCAAAAAGAAAAGCCAGCTGATGAATTGTCAAGGCAGAATGCTTTCATGAGTAATGAATTATATTAATGATGGGCGACTCTTACAAAAACAAAGCTCTTAAATCACGCAGTGACTTGGGGCTTTTGTGGAGGTCATTTTCTTTCCCCATTCCCTTCGGCATTCGGACTATGAACCATAAAAAAAAAAAGGCCAGAATGATTCCATAACTCTCCATTCTTGTTTCTCGGTGTGTATAGATATATGGACATGTCTTAAAGGGACAGTTCTCCCAAAAATAAAAATGATGTCATCATTTAATTACCCTCATGTTGTTCCAAACCTTTATGACTTGTTTTCTTTTTCTGCAAAAGACAGAAGAATATATTTTGAAGAATGTTGGTGACCAAACAGTTCTTACCATTGACTTGTTATATGGAAAAAATAAAATTAAAACATGAGTAAATGATTACATCGTTTCCATTTTTTGGCAGAACTATTCCTTTATTATCCAAGATAGTTTACAATATTCAAGAGACAGCAAACAGGGTTTTAGGCACAACCCAGCAACTCAACAACTTATTGTTTTTATACAATCCCCAACAACTACAATTAGATAAACAGTTTTATTTTAATAGTTTATATCTTTATTATATTTTATTATGTGTATTTATTCTAATATTGTTTTATCACTTATGTAATTTTATTATTAATATATATTAGAATAAACAATTCTTCCACCAAGTATTATAGTTCATTATCATAGGGACGATTTTCAGCTACAAAGCAAGCAAACATCATTTATTTTCAATGAGAATTGGAAAGTTCTGGTGACACTACTGACAGAGACCTCTAAAAATGCAGCAGGGTTGAAGAGCTCAACTTTCTTCAAATGAGCAGTGACAGAGTAGTAACTCATTTAAGAAACCAATTTAAACTGACTGTTACTAAACATGGCAATGGTGTGCTTTTGCCAGCATGTTACAATGATTTCAAACACAGCTCATCCAATCAGAATGTAGAGCCTGAACTTCCATTTTCATAATTAGGGATATTTTGCAATGCCTAATAGTTGGTAACTACACAACAAATGAAGAAATAAAAAAAAAAAAAAAAAAAAAAACCTGATAAACTAATACAATACTCTCACTCTCAAGTCAGTTGTAAATGCCACATAATGTTTGTTGTTCTGGGCTGAATCTAAGCCACTCTGTTTAGACTTTATAGTGCTGGTAGTCTCCAGGGTGGACATATTTCTGATTGGCCCTTCAACCATTTGGCAAAAGCAAATCTAACTTAACCTCACTAATTCTAATAGCATCTCACGGCCTACCTCTGGATCTGCGTATTACCTGTTAAATAATCCAATCAAAATCCTTCCAGGTCTCTTGGCAACCAATAGCAGCAGCCATCAATCACCTGTGGCTAACACAATTCATGTGGGTTGGCCAATGAAAATTTTCATGAAATTCCAAATATTTACAATTCTGATTGTTTACACTTAAATTACACATTTACATTCCAATCAAGCACGTAAGAGAAGTAATAATAAAAAATAAAAATAAAAAAACAGGAACAAATGAGTTTAAAAGTTATTAAAGAGCTATCCTCTACCCTTGATCCAACCTAAGGAGGGTAAACCCTCACCAGCAGGGTGAAATGAACCACATAATTGAAAAATCCAGTGTGCAATCCAAAACTAAGTGGGTCTCCATGAAACAATATCACCATGCAACAAATTTAATAAATAACTTCTGGGAGGGCTGTGAAAGGACTCCAATCTTTCCAGGGGCCCCAGACCAGGCTGTGTTTATGTGTGCACGTGTGTGTTGTGAGTGCATCGGGCGGAGGTGACTGTGTTGTCAAGCGTAAATCCCAATGTTGAGGGGCCCGTGAGATGAGTGTCCATACATCAAAGGATCCAGTGAAGAGGACTGTCATTTGATCGGCCTGCAGGAAATTCAGGATTCCAAGCAGATGAGGGTCTGAAACTGAGAGGGCCGCAAAGCCCTGAGCCCTGGAGCTCTGTGCCCTGAAGAGCACCAGCTGTTTTCACTCACCCAGCCGAAGGACTTGAACTCAACCTGCGGTGTGACATGGGTTGCTCGGGCAGCGAGTGGGAGTATGAGTATCACTGATGGGCGAAGCTAACGGCAGTGTTGATTGCATGTGACGTGTACGTTTTTTGTAGAAGGTTGGTAACCAAACTATTGACCATTGACTTAATTTGTACTGACAAATACAATTTTCCAGAATATATTTGTTTGTGATCTACAGATAAAAACCATACAGGTTTTGAGGGTATCGACACGAGCGCAAGTTTTTTTTCATTATTATTAATATTTATTTAAAAAATATAGATATTTTTTGTGTAATATATTTCTTTTAATGGATAATTCACTCAAAAAAATGTTGTTCCAACTCCTGGGTGATTTTCTTTCTTCCATGGAAGCCAAAACAAATATATTACTGTTTTTGTACATATTACTAAAGTCGATGGGGTTCAAAACCATATTGGAATCAGATATTTTCAAGAATCAATACATTTGTGGTGATCATTGATTTCCGTTGTATAAGCAATTTTTTTCAAAAATGAAAGGGTTAGTTGCACCCAAAATGAAAATTCTGTCATCATTTACACCCATGCCATTCCAAACCTGACTTTCTGTCTTCTATGAAAAATAAAAAAATAATATTTTGAGAAATGTATTAGTGGTCAGTGGTTAACAAAACTGTTTGGTTACCAACATTAACATCTTCAAAATATCCGCTTTTATGTAACACACAGGACAGAAAGTCATACAGATTCAACTTAAAACATCATTCATCATTTTTGTATATCCACCTAAGTGTGTAATCAAACAATTCTAATGTAAAGAAAGCAACATGTTTTTGGGGGGCCCAAACCCTGCTGTGATGCATGTAGTTGGACATGACAATGAAGAAGAGCAAAAAAGGATCGAGTGAGACAGATGAGGATGGAGGAAGAGCTGTGCGACAGATGCAGGGAAAATGAAGTGAGAAGGTAAACGAACATAAGTGAGAAGGGAGAAGGAGGTTGGCATATAAACGATTAGTCCCAAACGTGAGCTGACAGCTGGACCATGACCTTCCTGCTGTTGGAGCAAAGCTCTGGCTTCATTTACATTACTGCCATGCCAAGTCATTTAGACTCCATTCTTATTCTGACCCGATATTGTGCTGAGTCCCCCCAAAGGCTTAACAGGCCTAGTTCAGAGTAATAGCTTACATGGTGGTGCTATCTGCATTACAGGCCACGGCTCTGATAGCCCTCCTCCCAGCTAGTTGACAGAATTAGCTTAAGAGTCATGTTCCACACAGTCAAAGATAGTGTCTTTGGATGAGTGAAGTAAAGTTAAAACTCTCTCTGTGTGTGCAATAAACAATCAATGGTCTGTATCCAGTAAAACCGAGGTGAGGTCAATGGGGCTCTAGGGTCGACACCTGTCTTGTCAGTCAAAATTATGTCTATATGTGTGTGTATAGGATATTTGTGAGCTTATACACACACGTGAACGAGAGGGGTTATCCTCAAAAAAAAAAATTCAATTCAATTCAACACAAAATATGTCGAACCAACGGACAAGACATTTTAGGGAAAACATTTACTGATGAGACCTTAATAAGTGACACATTCAGAACACATCTGACCCAGTGCTGACCTCCGTCTTGTGGACCGTGCAGTCTTACAGAACTAGATAACTAAAGAGTGATAACTCATTAACAGGAACGTTTTCCAAAAAATTCAGTCACTTAGGCTTACGCAGTGTGACTGACATGCTGTCTACGCTGCAATGTCATGTGTTTGCTTGATCAACATAACAAAAAAAAAATATATATAATATAACTTTAACTTTATTTTTAAATGATTGATTTTCATTCACAACACTTCAGTCCCATGACCTCCATCAGGCATATACGTATATGCCTGATGAAGGTCATGGGACCGAAACATTGTGAATAAAGCTATTTTGATGCATGCGCAAGTACTAGTGTGTTGGAGGTTTTTTTTTCAGTTTTGATTTTTGACTTGTTTTTCCTATATTTCACCTATCTATCACCTGCAGTGATGTGCGAGGGTAAACTTCTAAAGCCACTTTTGTCTATTGAATGTATTGCTCACCACAATAGTTTGGATCATGGCGAATTCAACTGAAAAATTCAAACGATTGACAGCCCTACTTATTATGTTACCCCATTACAGTGAGTACTATAGGACAGTGAAGGGTGGCACCAGGTCAGTTGGTGCAATGCTGTGAGGATGATTCAGTCTCAGTGTTGTCCTCACATTTCTCTGTGAGATGGATTTATGGCGCATTTCACACTTTGCTGCCACTCTGAGAGCCATA
The DNA here is from genome assembly GCA_030578275.1 of Meda fulgida. Taxonomy (NCBI): domain Eukaryota; kingdom Metazoa; phylum Chordata; class Actinopteri; order Cypriniformes; family Leuciscidae; genus Meda; species Meda fulgida. Next base: position 19,268,418 of record CM060620.1, on the reverse strand, counting down.
GCTCCATTCAGAGCACCGCCATGTTAATTAGGAGCGTTTGGCTCCATTTCATTGAGTAGAAGGAAAGAAATATGCCTTGCTCCTCCACTGCTGCCTGGCATCAGGATTGTAGGATGACTGTAAGGTGAAGTGTGACTGTGTGTGTGTGTTTCTTTTGCAAGTAAATTAACCTGGTGAAGTGTGTGTGACAGTAGGTTATTTGTGTGAGTATGAGATCATGAATGACTGTGTGAGCGTGTCATTCTTTACACAGGATGCAGAAAGTGGTAATATACAAAGTACAAATACAAGTTAGTTATATCTACACACTGATGCCTACTGTAGTGAACAAAAGTAGAAGAAATAACCTTTCAGATTTTAGGTTTTTGTTTTGATGCAACCATGTTTTACATCAAACAACGACTGCATTATGTTTATAGGTAGTCCACTTTTCCAGTCAATCATTTTCATTATTTCTGGACCAACAAGTGGATGATCTGACAGACTCGCACATCCTGAATTTGCCAAGTTAGAAACATATTTCGTTGACCCCGGTTCAACATTCCTGTTCGAATGTTTAATCCTAACCATATCCATAACCCTAATCCATAATTTATCCCTAAAATCAGAGGGAAATGATAAGTGAATAACACTGATATAGAAGTACCTAACCCTGATTGTAAGCCAGGGTTACTAGACAATGACATAAACTGTAAACTTGTCCCTCAAATCTTATTGGTTGACTAGAATGTTTTTCTAGGATCAACAAAGATGTTGATCCAGGAACATGTTGTACTTGGGTGTTATACTTGGTACTAAATGTTCTGCGACAGACTCAAAAAAAATAAAAAAAAAAATAAAAAAAATAAACACTCTCATTGTACAACATGGATTGTATGAAAATGCACAACTTCTACACTTTTCACACTTTTTTTTTTTTGGAAGATTACAATCATGGCTAGGTTTAGGTTATAACTTTTTACATCCAAAATTGTACAGTTTCACCATCTCGCATGAATTATAATTCCTAAGAATGAGTTGAAACCAACATGGCTGGGCACAAAGCAATAATCATTTACCTGTCTTATCTATGATAATATAATATTGTGATGCAATCACATATATTGCAATCGTTATATATATATAAACATTAGATAAATCAGGTGAACAAGTCAACTAAAAATAAGATTTTGATACATTCAAATGTATTAATTTCCATAGTGACAAATAGAGGTTTAGTCCACACTATGTTTGCAAATGATTTTGGATAGATTCTAATATAAAAATAAACATCTAAACTTCTCATAAAATACAGCCTCCAGTGTCATGTGACAAGCTCTTTGCAGCACAGTGAAATTCGGAAGGTGAGACATTCTATGATACCGCATTAAAAACGCATGGCGGGGGATTCAGTCCGAACATTTTGAACTTGCATGTGAATAGGTTCACAGTTTTATGACTATGCTTTGCTGCCAGTAGACCCTATAACTACTTTTCCAACAGAATAGCCAGACATGGTTTATTCTACATTGCGTTACTGCATTTCGGTCAGTGAGCAATCAGAGGTTTGATGATACACAAATCAAAGTAAGCCCACTGGCAGTTGTACGAGCAAAATACATCAAGATCTGTTTCTCATCAAAATATGCGGTTATCTGTTCCTTATAACACACATGTAAATAATGTCATATGTTGTCCATAGCCCAAGTCTACATCTGGTCTAAGGTCAATTTTTTCAAATGTCATGTCATTGATTTGGGTAATCCCGATATTATTGACTGCTTGCCTTTGTGGCTGCTGCAGCCACCTCTTGACCTGCTGGGCCAAGATCACTATTACACTGTCAGACCACATAATGGAAGCACAGAACAAGGGCTCGATCATCTTAGAGTGATTCATTATAGAAAACAATGTCATGAGCAAAGGTGATCATTATTTTACAGAAAAAAAAGACTTCCTGAAAATGTAATATCTGTCATGGTGGCTTTGTTACTTTCAAACCCAAAGCTGAGTGACGTTCATAACAGTAGGCTGGGAAAGGGGTGTTTATGTTCCATCACCTCTTCAAGTGGTTTATTTTGAAATTCTCTCATAGCTAGTCGATGATGCTACAGAGAGCGGTTTCCTAAGAAGAGCCCTCCTCTGGGTGTCTGAGGCAACAGTCCTTCGGCCTCCTCCGGTTTGGCCCAATTATTTGTAATGTGCCGTAGAGTAAACTATTATTCTTAGCCAACCTCAGCAGTAATGTTTCAGTACGCTCTATATACATTCTAGTAAATTAGTTGATGACCACACAGCAGACGTAGAACGTAGTATGGGTAATAAAGGAGTACTCTCTACTCTCACAGAAAAGCTCAGAGTTCTGTTTTCATTTAAAATCTGAGAATGTCAGACAACACATTATTCTGCATTGAAACAAATACAAAAAAGATGAATACTTTTATTAGTAAGTTATGATGTCAAAATGCATCACAACAGCTTGGATGCAGGTTCCGTTTTGTGATATGGATATAGATATGGATATAGGCCCAAAACAGGCTCATTGGAAAATTTTTCTTCTACCTACATTTTTGTGAAACTCCAAACACAAAAAGAAATGAACTCCACTGTTTTGTTTAGTTGGTTTCTTTTTCATTAACTTTTATTTTCAGTCACATGTGTTTCCTTTGTGTGAGTTGTCATGGTTACTGATATGATTAGTTATATTAGTTCAGCTGCGTCTATTTATTAACCTTGTTTGTACCACTACTTGTTCCTTTGGTTCCTCAGTTTATTGTTGGTTGTTATTTTTTTACTTATTTTCGCACATGTCTTGCACAATATTATGTAATGACCTCAAAACACTTTTACCATAGTGCATGACTTGTAAACTAAAACATCTCGACATTTGCATCACATGACTTTTCTGAAGTAGTAAAATTGCTTGCATACATGCTACACCATTGAACTTGAAGAGTTGGAAAAGCAAGGTTTAAGCAAAAGTGTTTTTATCTCACGTTCGGTTAGGGCAGGTGGTACGTTACGGTATGAACTGACACAATATATACAACAACCAACCTAATAAAACATTGCCAGATTCACATGCATCTGTAAAACTGAACATGCTTTTAGCATCACACACTGGACATTTCACTTTGAACATGTTGTGAAATGTGAAAGAAACAAAGTAAAGTCTTTTTGCAGAAATGTCGCCACATTGCACGTTTTCCCAATGACTTATAAAACAACTTTTAAAAAATCTATTCTATGATTTACTCGTCTTTTTTAAATTGCCCCCCCCCCCCCCCCCCCCTCACTCCAAGAAGATAAACGCTATAAGAAGAGGCATTATTATTTCCATCATGGCCACCAAGAGCTTCTCAATGCTCACTGTATTCAGTATTTTCCCTAAACAGGCATTAAGGTCTAATTCTGCCCGCCCATGGAAGAGCAGGCACTAAAGCCCATGTCAATTGGCAGACTCCCTGTGGGACGAGAGAGAGAGAGAGAGAGAGAGAGAGAGAGAGAGAGAGAGAGAGAGAGAGAGAGAGAGAGAGAGAGAGAGAGAGAGAGAGAGAGAGAGAGAGAGAGAGAGATGGAGGATTCCCTACCAGGCAGCGCACCCACCACCCCACCCTCTGCACTGGGCCTGTAATCACAGATTAGAGGGCGGATCAAAGGCTGGATTAAATTTGGGCCACTGGGCAAAGGCGGAGATTATGGCATGGTGGCACATTTTTTTAGAGCTTGCATGTGTCTGAGACACATATGTGTGTGCACGTGTATGCGAGTTATCCGGTTAGCCATCCAGAAGTCCAACCAAAGATGTTAAGTTTTCTCAACACTTGTTTCCTCAAACCTCTAGGGTGAGATTATGGAGAAAAAAGGAGCATAACCTCTGATTTCCACCCCCAGAGCTTCACACTACAGCACAGCCCTGCCATCCCAGCTAAAGGTAGGAGGCGAGGTGCACTGAATAGCGATAGCCAACCAATTTCTCCACTATTGTTGCAGAGCTGTGACTTTTAGCTGTGTTTAATCCTAGCCCCCTCACCCCCTTTCCTCTTAAAGGGGCTCATCACAAACAAATAAATCAACCATGAATTTCATATCGTTCACTAGAGCCTTTCAACCTTCTCCCTTTTCCTCCTCCTTTTCTCTTTTAATTCAAACTTGTTAATCAGCCTTTAGAAGCCAATTAAGTAGATTGTAACGCTCTCAATTGGATAATTTGCCTTTGTTGGGCTCTGGGTGATCCTTCTGATACAGTCTGCAAGGAGTAATTGGCCTAGCATCACAAACAAACATCAATGAAGAGAGGCACTAAACATGTCTGTTTGATAAATTTAGCACTAATGCACATGTTCCTGTTAAATATCTTTATTTTTTACACTTTACATTGAAAGGACAGTGGCGAGATAACAGAAAAAAAATGAGAAGACAAGGAGATGGGATAGGGAAAGGACTTAAACCGGACTTAAAGCGTGTGCCATGTGAAGTATGCAATTATTATTAAGATAATGTAAAGGAATTATAAAGAAAAGAGTGACTTTTTATTGACTCTGCAGTCGTTGTAATATTTTTCAAAGTTGCCGTGATAAACCCTGCCGTTTAAATGAACAAGGAATAAAAATCGAATTCACCCTTTCTACGACATCTCGCCCTCGGCTCCTGTTCTCAAAGCTCGTAGAGCCACTAAGAGAATATATATCGCAAGGTGCCTGTCGTTCTTCATCTGTCTGTCTTTCTTTCTCTCTCAAAGACCCTCTTGTCACCCAGGGCTCCAACCGAACAGTGGGAGTGCAGAGCCCAGCAAAAGGGCAACCATTTATCACAGTCACCCCAAATGAAAGGACCCAAACGTCTCTCTTTCGGGTTTCCCCCCTTCCCTCTTCTTCTGCTCTCTCTTTTCCTCTTTCAACATCCCGTCTTTCCCCTTTTGTCTGATCGTAACAGTCTGGCTGGCGAAGAGGAGGGAAAGAAAAAAAGAGGGCCGTTAGCTCGCTCAGCCCGGCTGCAGTTGGGCCAGCTCTCTCACGCTGTGGATCAAGCAGCCCTTTGTGTGTGTGGGGGTGATTTGTCAGGCGACGGTGGCAGAAGTCAAGACCTAGAGGTTGAAAGGCCCTGACCCCAGGAGTGCCTGGCCCCCAAGCTTCTGCCATAATAGAAAGGGGCCGGGAGAATGGCCGCCTGTCCAGTGCCCGAACGCCACAAAGCGGCTCATCTGCATACTTCAGGTAGGGCACTTTTATTGGAACTGACAGGGGTGTGACAGCCTCAATGGTGAACCGAATGTGTCTGTGGGAGGGTGCTGGGTAAAAGCAGCTTTTCCTCCACCAGTCTTGGAGGAAACCAATAACAGCTAATCTCTCCTAGCATAATAAACAAAACAGTAAACAATGGCATTGTTTACACATCCAACAGGCAGTGCAGTTACTAGCCTTTTGTGAGCGCTCAACGGCAGAATGAAGTGTCTAGGGCAGAGGCCATCAGAGAGAGAGAGAGAGAGAGAGAGAGAGAGAGAGAGAGAGAGAGAGAGAGAGAGAGAGAGAGAGAGAGAGAGAGAGAGAGAGAGAGAGAGAGAGAGAGAGAGAGAGAGAGAGAGAGAGAGAGAGAGAGAGAGAGAGAGAGAGAGAGAGAGAGAGAGAGAGAGAGAGAGAGAGAGAGAGAGAGAGAGAGAGAGAGAGTGTGTGTGTGAGACAAATACAGAGAACTGTGACAACTGACATGCTGGTCTGCCTGTTAGTTCTCACCCCGTTTTGTTCCCTTTTCATCCGCTCCTAAAAGACGACAGAAACACATTCCTCCAGCGAATTGTTTGTTTGCTTGTTCCCACCTTTCTCGGGGCAGAGGGAGACAGTAACGTAAGTCTCTCTCTCCCGTGGATGGTTAGTCGAAGGGGGCAAATCTGGACTGCTTATTTGCACGTGGTATCTGCAGAGTTTTAGTGCCTGATTCACTGAGGGAATTATGCAAATCAGATAACGGCACAAACGCTCACAAAATTCTAATGTTATACCGTTTTATGAGGTAGTTCTGAGGCTCGTTTTGGAGGACGCAGAAAACTACCACAATGTGACATCCTTTACAGGAAAATACTTTTTTTAATGCAAAAAAAGTTATCTCAACTGCACCATGCTGGATATATGCCCAGTTATAATGCTCTTCTCCATAATTTGATCATCATTTAATGAGTTACTGCTCCCATGATCAAAAGTGCCTAAATTATACCCACCTGCATTCAATGGACAACAATAGTGCAACGCTAATTGTGCATGGCAAACAAATTCATAAATAGGCAAATTATCATAGTAAGGAGAATTTGTCTGTATGTTAGACACTGAACATTGTGGAAGGCTTTGTATTTTTGTATTCTTATGTTTTACTCTGTGTGTTGTTATGGTGCTATGGATCCTCCTGTGTCTGAAATAAAAGTTTATATAAGGAGGAGTTTGTGCTGTGGGGAAAGAAAAGAATACTCACAGTGCAACATTACTTAAACACATTCAGTAACTGATTAAACTGGATTGGACGCAGGTTTTTTAGGATAAGATCCACTGCACAATTTTGTTTAATGTACGGCTAATATAATTTACTTGCCCTCTGTCCCAGGATTATTCAAACCTACACTAAAAGATTTTGTAATAATAATAGCGTTGTAAAAAAATTCAACACACATTAATGTGCGATATAAATAACAATACTGTACACTGTCTTTTTTGCAACCTGACTTTTCAAAGATCTCTGTAAGTTATTTATTGCCATTGGCACTCGGTTGGTATGTGAATTATTATTTTGTTTATTAATATTGTATTGTATGTTTGTATTTTATATTTTGTATTTTGTAGTATTGCACTTTTTCCTGAAAGTTTGTGGAGAAGCATTCAAGTAAGAATTTCATTGTACTTGTACACAGAACAAGTTGACTCAATTTATTTTATTTGTGAAGTTTCTCAATTAATATTAATAATCATTATTATTATTATTATAATCAATAAACATGATAGAGCTTACGAAAGTTGTCTATTTGGGATAATTTCCAAAACCACACCAAAACTTTTTTGGGGAACATTTCACCATTTCAAACTGTAGCAAAAGTTTATGTGGGAGGATTTACAGAAGGGTTAAATACATCTGAGAGAAAATATTGTGCAAAGGATCTGGACTTTTTCAAGTCAAACAGTGTACAACTAGAATACACCAAGTTTTTAGACAAACGGGTTTTATTTCCAGGGGTTTTCTTACATTCTGTATGGACAAAAAGAAAAAAAGAGACCCTTTTGTAGTTTAATTTAGACAGCATGATATTGTTAATAACCTTGATGTGTAACAAATTGAGTCCTGCAATCCTTGAGCTATCACCTTGCCTAATCAGCACAATCAAAAGCAATCAAATAATCACATAATCAGTGAACAGGCCTGTTGGCGCAGATTCAGCAGCTTTAGATCCATTGTGGGCCTGAGTGACATGATTATAAAGACTATGGGAGTAAAGCAGTTGTCATTGGAAGCAGATGGAGCATTTTAAAAAGACAGAGGGAAGATCTTTCAGCATAGCGTCCTTGTGCGATGTCTGGAAGCATTTATGATCCACAGAGGCTTCTTATTGTCAAAAAAAAAAAAGGAAGGAAGGAAAGGAGAGGAACAAGGAGGGGGAATCTCTGAATCATCTCCAGGCTAAAGACACTCTCATATTAAAAGGGCATAATAGACCTTAACATTTCTCAAGAATGATCAAAATGCATACTATATTTATTCAATGGAACATAAAAGGAAAACTTTGAAGAATTGTGCTGCATGGTTGCTCTTTTCCACACAATGACATGCTAACGCTTCAAAAGGATGCAACAACACCACAATAGTATCATAAATGTAGTTCATTTGACTCATGCACTATAGTGCAAGTCTTCAAAACCCTCATGATCGTTTTATTTGTAACAAACATTTAATTGTAATGGATTATTCACTGAAATTATTCTGAATGTCTGAATGAATTATTATTTTTTTTACTTCCTTTGAATGAATTGGTTGATCCAGATCCTCAAATTGGTCTAAATGATTAATTTACTTATCAGACTGATGTTCTCAGTTTTTGGATGGTTGTCACTGACTCACAATGAGAGAAATATTATCAGTGAATGTCAGTGAATATATAACTATATGTTAGAATTGACATATAGTGGGGCTAAAGGCGCACCAGGGTAAAAGGTACATGCGACTTTATTCTCTTTTAAACCACTAGATGGCACAAAAATTGATCTCAGCACTTGTCTTCACAATAACTTTTATGTACATGGAAAATTGGCTGATCATTGAAACAAGTCGCAGAAAGCAACAAAATCTGTTGCTCCATCGATTTTCAATGTATATATATATATATATATATATATTTTTTTTTTTTTTTTTTTTTTTTTTTTCGCAGTCATACACTATGGAAGAAGAGAAAATCAAATTAGACAACGGGCTTTTGGGGTATGGAGAGGATGCATCCAGGCAAAGAAAGAGGCAGGGCGGCATTTTTATCCTCTACGTTTGGAGGCAAGAGTTTCTGTGTGCATGCATGTGTATGGACAGGAAGATGAATGGTCTAGAAGATAAATGCATGTGGGTTAGTCTGCATTGGCCTCCCGCTCTATGTAGCCCACTACCATGACATCAGAACAGAAGGGGCAAACATCCCCTCTTTGTGGAGGGGCTAATTTAATTTGTACCTTCCAATGAGGGGTAAATATGTTTGAACTGTCTGAGTGAGCAGTGTGTACCCGACTCCCGTTCTCACGGGAAACTGTCGCGCGGCAGGATATTGTGCGGCGTTGGATTGCTAGTTCGGTTCAAAAAAGCTAATTTGATTATTTCCTTGTGCCTTTTTTCATTCTATCTCGCTCACCATCCCACACTCTCTCTCTCTCTCTCTCTCCATCTGTTCCTCTCTTAGGAACTGTGTGCCTCTTTCCTGGCGTACACACAAACACTAACATACACACACCAACTCTTGACATTCCCCTGGGATGACCCTGGTGACCTTTTTCATGTCTGTTCAGAATCTGACGTCAAAAGGTCTCGTTGCTAGGAATGGGGGCTTGTTTAGTAACAAATATGACCTCTCTCGCCTTTCCTGGTCTCTGTGGCTATCGAATATATAATTTCTTCCTGTTTTAGCTGCTGCATACATAAATGAACTCAATGAGTCAATGAAAGGTTATGAGGATACATGGTCCACTATCAATATCCATAAGTCCAGAGGGTTTGATAAGCACACTCTTCCAGTGATCCAGGGTGTCAGGGTCACACCTAGCCTTTCACACCATAGAGGCACCCTGGAGCTGCCTAGTGACCCCTGGGGTTGGCCTGACCTCTATGGACTCAGCTGATTCTGATTACTCCACTGGGATCCCAGACTAGCAGCACCAAGCTCTAAATTTGACATACGGTGAAGAGGAACACTATAAATATACAGAGCAATAACGACAATACAGCATTCTCCTAACAAGTATACTGGACAAAATGAAGGGTTCAGCACATTGTCCATCTGCCATCTGTTCTGGACAGTGACCTTTTTATACACACCTGATCTATATTTAATTAAAACTCCAGATTGTATCGCCTTATAGTGGACCTAATAATTATTTGGACAATTAAAAATCCATGAATTTAACAAGTCATCAAACCAAGTGGCTTTTTTTTAAAGGAAAGAATGCACAAACACACTGTTCATGAGGACATTTCATATTTTTTTCTGATTGATAAAACAATAGATATATTGTTTAAATGTCAAATGCTAGTTTTTTCATAGTTAATGTGATGAACAACATCTTTGGTTACCCTGTGTTAACATGAGGCAATTGACTTCATTTATCCATTAAAAATCATCTTGAGACCAAATTAATAAAATTCATAGCAAAAAGTGTTAGTTTTGAGAAACAATCAGCATCATTTAATTGCAGAACCCACTTTGTTTGATGCATTATTATGTAATCCAGTGACATTTTACATTTTTTAAGTGTCAAATAAGTTTCCAAAATTGCCCATTGGAGGGTCCTATGTACTTTTTTTCAAACATTTAACTAAGATAAAGTACTGACCAACACAAACTAGATAGATAGTTGTCTCTCTCTCTCTCTCTCTCTCTCTCTCTCTCTCTCTCTCTCTCTCTCTCTCTCTCTCTCTCTCTCTCTCTCTCTCTCTCTCTCTCTCTCTCTCTCTCTCTCTCTCTCTCTCTCTCTCTCTCTCTCTCTCTCTCTCTCTCTCTCTCTCTCTCTCTCTCTCTCTCTCTCTCTCTCTCCACACGGACCCAGTGTCTGACCAGTCTGGTACTCTGACCTGCAGCTGTGTTTATAGTCAACACAGCACCATGTTAGGACAGCTGGGAGAACAAGAGAGGCAGCCACCATGCAGCCCAGCACTCAGAAGATTAGACACACAAATGACAACAAAGTAAGAAATGTACAAACAGGATATATGTGAGAATAACTTTACAGATGAACATTTAAGTACTGACGCATGATTCCCAACCCATTTGCACTTAAAAAAAAATTAAATCGACTTTACAATTCTCAACAATAGTTTCCTGCGACACCTCGTTTGATTGAGTAATGAGGAAGCATTTCCAGATCCAGTGGCATGTTCTTTGTATCATTGTATCATTCATTACTGTCACCTCTGTGCGTCAGACTGTGTGACTTTGTGTGCAAGGCCAAAACAACATCCGTTTGTAGCATTTTCAATGACACCAAGGAGAATAGCAGCCTGAGAGACCTCTCTTTCCCCTCGATGCCTCAAGTTTCACACACAAACACAGATAGTCTCTCTCCGTCAGTCTTGTTCCCTCGGACACCCCGGGGGTATCCTTCATGGGAGCCGGCAAACCCCGGCATATTTGTGGGCAGCCTCCTAGTGTGAAGCCTTTATTTAGGTGCATGGAAACTTTACTTATTTGATTTTTCAGATCTCATCCTGCAATAAAAACAGCTTTATTTTCCATTGCCTGACATCTTAATATTCAATTAACTTAGAAAAAAAATGAATTGTCTGTTTGTTCTATTGTTCACATTATTCTTAAAGTATATCATAATGCCGAGAATAACCAATCAGAGGAAGTTCAGACCTCTTTTTGGATGAACGTTGGATGGAATCAATCAGTGCAAAGGCTGCAATACTGATAGAGGTATTGACAGTTCCTCATTGTTATTGACACGGCCAGCATACGTCAAGGGCGTTAACGTAAAGTGGCTATTGACATCCCACTTTGGCCATTGATATCCCAGTCTCACTCGCTAAGTGCTTTACTATCATGTCCATTTCTGTGCTAATGTGAAGTTTCTCTCAATATCTTGACAGAGAGCCATATCAATGTCGTCCAGTGGATAGAGTGGAGGGTCACGGAAGAACAACACTTAACTACAACTAAATCTAGAGTTGTGAAATTTACGGAAAACAATGATTGACTCAAAATTAGGAGCCAAGAGAGAACATATAAATAACAAACTATTTACCTCAAAATCCCTCAAGACTAAGATGATTGAAGCAGGGAAAGAGAATGATAAAAATAATCACATTTGTGGGTTTGTGGGATATTCTATGTGACTTATTCAGAGAGCTCACTTGTGGCTATTACCGGCAAAAGTATTTCTGTTGTATATTCCAAAAAATTATGGGTCAATGACATGACATTTTATTTTTATCTGCAGGTATATATATATATATATATATATATAATGTATGTATAATGCATTTTATACTGACTTGAATACACACCTTATATGATGAGCACGTTTGGATTTATAAATTAAAATGCATTTTGATGTTTATTTTGTTTTGTGTATAATGCATGTGGAGAAACTGGACAAAAAAATAAATTTATAATTGTATTTATAAAATAATAATATTAATATTTATAAAGGTTTATGTTTACTTGTACTTTATTGGTATTTCTTATATTAAATTGATTGAATTGATTACATTGAAACTTTTGTTGTAAATGGTATATTTTTCACAAAAAAAAATACATTATTGTGGACAATCTTAAATGTCACTGATAAATATACTATATGATGATATGAATAATCAGAGACAAACAGAGAAATTGGATTTGAGAAAGAGATAGATAAAAAAGCAGCAAGGAAGCATATTTATCACAGTCAATAATGTCATAATGTGTCATCTGAAAGCTTGGAAAAGCACACTAACAGTCCCACAACAGAGATGCATCAGCCAGGGCATTCCGAGCATTTCTTCCAACAAGCGCCATGAATGAGAGCACTTATAATGGAAATCAGCAGGCAAGTTCACGGAACTTAAACAATCAGCAGTGTCTGATGATTAATAACCCAGTCAAGTAGAAAAAAATGAAATCTAAATGCTAAAATGGACCCTGTTGTGCCTCAAATGGGCTTGTTTGTAGATCAGAGAGAGCTTGACATGAAGTCAAATCAGAAGTGTCAAAGGTAAAATTGAGGGAGCTACACCATATGTTAGTTTTATCTGTCAGGGTACTCATGTTCAAGAGACTCTTCACTGAATAGGAACCAAAATATAATCCTTCATAATTTTCTTGTTGAGCATGGAAAATCATTTGGAGGGGAAGGGTGATATTGGGTCACGATGGCAGTTGAAGACCGAGCAGATGCTCTGGTGACATTGAGGAAGCATCGACGGCATACGTGATGTTCTGTTGGTGGAGTCAGGAAAACTGATGAGGGATCATGAAAAAGCGGTGGGAGTCACCCATCACTCTCCCCCTGCTCAGAATGTGTCAATACACAGCCAGGCCACAGAGGAAGAGAGAAACAAATGTTGGAGATTTGATACCACCAATTGGCATTATAGAGTTTACAAAAGCCAAAACCTGATGGACGCTTTAGTTCTTCCAGGCACTGGAGGGAAAATCAGTTTTTGTTCCTTTCAGCATCATTTTAGCTGGAGCTTGACATGTTTAACATGATCCATTCCAGGTAGAAGCGCAGAGCTGAGAATGAGTTCACACCACCTGCTCTTGACCTTTACTGAGATATGAAGCCTTGTTCCATACAGACAAATCCAGCTCTGGGTGACAGTTCCAGCATAGAATCACCTCTACTCAAGAACTATCCATAATCACCAGAAACTGAGGGAGGGAGAGAGAGAGAGAGAGTGAGAGAGAGAGAGCGAGAGAGAGAGAGAGAGAGAGAGAGAGAGAGAGAGAGAGAGAGAGAGAGAGAGAGAGAGAGAGAGAGAGAGAGAGAGAGAGGAGAGAGAGAGAGAGAGAGAGAGAGAGAGAGAGAGAGGAGGGAGGGAGGGAGGGAGAGAGAGAGAGAGAGAGAGAGAGAGAGGGAAGGAGGGGGGGGGGGGGGGGGGGGGGGGGAATTGAAAAAAAAAATGGAGCCCAAGAGAGCACTCTAGGAATGATGGAATATCAATATGGCAGAATGAGACTTTCACACACTAACATGAGTACAGGGCTCCTTCCTTTCACTAAATCTGATGCATTGCACACAAAGAGGCACTCTATTGAGCTGCCTCACTGCCTACTCCCTACATACAGTAGGTCACATTATAACTATCAAGGAACCATTTGAGTCACTGATTCGGAAAACTCAACATCAGGAACTATGTGTGGGTTAAATACAGCTGGTTTAAATACAGCTCTCCATTAGCATGTTGCTAAGCTAATGACGTAGCTATTATGGGATTTTCTTTTCTGTGAAGGATATATGCAATCATGCCTTAGAATTTGCCAAAATAACAATGTATCCATAAATGCCGTTTCCCTACCCATTTGTAAATGGTCCTATTCATATTTAAATCAGAAAGGCAAAGATATTTAACAATATTAAGCATAATGACAAAGTAATTTGTGCTGATAATAGATATCATGTGAGCCATTGGAAAACAAAACCCCTAATTTTCAAATATATATTTTTACATTCAGAAACACTTTATTTCGATGGTCCACTTTAGATATTCGACTAACAATAAGTAACTTTGCAACTACATGCCAACTAGCAGTCTATTTGTGCTGCACTGCTCACACTCAATTAAAGTGAAAGCACACATTTGATGGACACAAATAAATATGACTTCACACAAAAAGTGCCCAAAAATGCACAGAATAAACATGTCCAGTGTGTTTTAACAAGAACTGGAGAATGTCAGAAAAGAAAATGAAGAATCAAAAATATTTAGCTTATATAAGATTTACCCATTTAAACTTGTTTTTAATTATGGGTGAAAGTATGGTGTATTATAAAAAAAATAAAGTACACTAGCCAGAAATTATGATATATACATTTTTTTTGTTTGTTTATGTGATACATAGACAGGAAGGCTATATGCTAGCACTACCCTAGGTGGGGGGTGGGGGTCTTGGTTGTGGTTTGTTATTTACCATTTACATGTGAATGTTGTCCCATCTTAAAAACTTTTAAGACCATTAAGTTTACAAATGACCAACCTCTAAAAACTAATTCATAGTTGTCATTGTAAAGAAATGCTCGCTTATATCACTTGTTTCTGCTTCTTCAATATTCACCTGTGTTTTGATCCGGAGATTCTGTATTAATTCAGAAGATGCGTAATAGCGCTTCCTACCATATAACAGTGAAAACATGGATAGCTGGAAAATTCTGTCAATGGCAGGGAAAGAGTAAAGTAGATTTGAGGTAAATTCCTATGTATACTACCATGGACTAGCCTACACAAAAAAAATAAAAAAAAATAATACAAATTCAGATACTCAGAATTAGGACTATATCTGTTTCCTATATCAATCAATATTTTCAAACAATATATAAGACAGTATGTACAACCATGTGGAAAAGATATTTAATAGGCTTCTCAAAATCAAAAGAGTAAACACAACTACAAGCCAAGTATTATACTTAGCATACTTAATTATACTTTTAAGTATATCTCGATCAAAGATTGAGGACAAGTATAGACCAAATGTACTCACATTTTTCTGTCAGTATAAGCCAAGTATACATGTAATTTTAAGTACATTTCTGAGATGTATTCTAATACTAATACTAATAGCACACTTGAATAAATGTGTCTTTCATAAGGGCTGGCCTAGTCTCTTTTCACATTGATTTGATCTGAAAAGTATATGTTTGCATCAAAAACAAAAGTACCGCTTTAACTAGGTTACTAAGCACAACTTTTGCCATTTTTATTACTTTGGATTTAATACCAAAACTTTACATGCATAAAAAATATATTTGCATTTGCCTGCTGAATTGTAAGAGATGCAAAGAATATAAAGAAAACTGCTTTATTTAGATACAAGAAAGCATTTTATTCGAAACAAGCAGCTATGAAAATGCATTCAACTATAATGAATACAATAACTTATTTTAATATGAATTATATAGTATCAACAATTGCACATAATGGCTATGTATACCAGATCAGGCCATCTTTTCGAGCAGACTTGGGTGCGTTTAGGAAAACAGCTGTCACACCAACCAAATGAACTAAACTTAAAAGGACATGAGTCCACACCAAAAGCTCTAATGTCGAAGCACCCTTGCATCAACACATCACTTCCTCTCAGATTTTGTTTTTGTTGCTTCCCATCTGAGAGCTGAAACAGGTATTAAAAGTCTCCTGTTCCTCCCGTCTCTGTGCACTGCAGAGAGAGTCCTCCTCCCCGAGAGCCAGGCAGATTATTTAAAGACTGATTGAGACGCCAACGTCAGCCGGATTGCCAGCGCGGAGGCAATCAGGAGGCAGATAAGGACCTGTTACCTGAAGTGGGATTCTCAACCTGCATCGTCAGAGAATCCATCCTGTGCAGACTGATAACAGCTGGCTTTTAATGACCACTGAAAAGCTGGCAGGAGACGGATGTGAAACGTATAGAGGGTGTTATCCGCATCACTGTTAGAGGCTAAGGGAAGTGGGAGGTTAGGCTAACCATTCCGATCCAGCATTTCTGTGTAGAAGTAAGGACATACAAGTGTTTATGCCTACAATCCATACACGCACAAAAAAATATACACAACAACCCTACACACATGAACTCAATGTGACTTGTTTAAATGCAATACAAAACCTGCAAACACCAATGCTGCATGAACAACACAGTTAAAACATCAAACACACATACACACACAATTAACTGGATGCAGTGTTGAGGGTAAGGGTAAGTATAGTGTGTTGTGTGAGTCAGGTAACTTTTTTGAACTTTTTAAGTAATGCATTACTTGTTAAATTTACACCATACTGTATTTTTTTTTAATTGAACATTCATTATTTTGACATTTCACATACAAATAGGAAATTCAAATAATCTGATTTAAAATATAAAATTATTAATTTGTCTTTTGTCCTGATTTATGCATGCTATCCAACCTAAGTATTTGTGTTAGATAAAGCAAATCGTGGAAATCGAGTCATTGACTTTACACTTGTCTATCAGCTGTTCCCCAGAGAGCAACAGTGTCGCCCAGATACGGCCCACATCTGGTACGTGTGGAATCCACTAGTACCAGATGTGGGCTGGATCTGGGCCGACACTATGTTGCTGTCTGGGTCCTTGTATCACAACTTTAAAATGATTGAAATACAGTATTACAAATCTAAATATCTTGCAAAATTATTCATTATTATACAATACAGACATGCTTTCTGCTCACTGATTTCTGAATATGTCATAGACACATTGCATGACATCATCCATCCATCCATCCATCAGTGTTTACGCAATGTTTCAAATTGAGACACCCCTTTCATCATCACAACCTGGCAACTTGAGTACCATCCAGAACTCTGAGTTTCCTACTCATATATGACTTTGCAATGATACTCCTAAATACGACTCGCAATTACGATATTTTAAACTCCACTTGAACAGGAAAAATACTTATAGACAGAGAGTGTTCATTGTTCTGTGACTTCTTCACTAATGCTGCATTGGTATGCACCTGTTCTTGACGTAGCTTATATATTATGGCACGTACACTCAGAGGACTCTGAGAAAGTCAAGGAAGAACGTCTAGTCTAAAAAAAGACTGCAAGCTATGCATAACTCTACTCTGAATGAGAGCCAGTAAATGGTGAGAAAAAATTAAAAATTAAAATTAACTCAATACATTACATAAAAACGTACCAATGCAACACAATTAGTTACTTTTTCTATAACACGCAATATTGTAACACATTACTTTTAAAATGAACATTCCCCAACACTGATCCTTAAACAAAAACACACACTCTCCCACATAACCCTTTAAAGCTCTTCATGGCATAGGTAGGCCCTTCTCGTGCCTGCTCGACTCCTCTCCTGGCAGATCTCAATTAGCCAGGGATTCTCCTTGAGGGCAAAAATGTGTTTCTGTCAGATACGTAGGATTCATTTGACTCTAATGTAATTACTGCAGAGGGGCAAAGCTCTCCATGCCCTCATCTGGAGAAGATTATGGGCGCTCTCTCGCCCACAAGATGCTCTCACCTTTGGCACCTTTCTCTAAAACCAGCCTAAGCACCCTCATCCAGCAATATCTCACTCCATTTGTTTGTTTTCCCTCCGCCCCCTTTCTACTGAACCAGTCAGGCTGGAGGGTTTGTGGGTGGGGGACTGATTGTTCTAATGTTCGGGGCCATCAACACAGGCGAAGAGAGCCAATAGAGCAAACAAGCATAGGCCACCACCCCCTCATTGACCCCCCACTTATGGTAGCCAAGGTGATACACTTGTACAACACGGCCCCTGGTATGGCGTGTCACAAGCCTTGCCAAGGGGGGTTGAAGGGTTGGGGGGGGGGGGGGGCATCTGCTTCCTTGGCAAGCAGCTACCAGATTATACATCTGGTACCTACTTGCCAAGAGAGAATCTATCACATTCCTAACACTTCTTCTTTCTCGCTCTATCCTTCTTTCGTCATCCCTTCCTTTCATTCTCAACTGTCTTTCTTTAGCCTTCTCCCCATCCTTTTTTATTTTTGTGATATGTGGTTTTGACATCAAAGTGGCAGAGAATATTAATCCTGGCTGAACTATCTGCTCAGAGCGCACGGATCAAGCCAGGGCTAAGATCACACTTTGTTCCCCTCAGGAAGAGAGGGGGAAAATGAGAGAAAGAAAATAAAAAAAAGACAGAGACGGTTGGTGGGAGAGTTGACTGAAGACGATGCCTCATTGAAGAAAAAAAAGAGTCTCAAAACAATGTCTTTCTTTGTCAAAAGTAAAAATGTATCATCATCTGATCATTTCATTAACATAATGTTAATATGCTCAAGAAATTACAGAATTTAACACTTTGATTCAGCAAGTATGCATTACATTAATCAAAAGTAAATATAATGTTATATTTATGTAACATATATTGTATAATGTATAATGTTATAATGTATAATGTTAAAAGAACAAATGTTACAAAGAATTCTGAAAAAAGGTTTCCACAAAAAAAAAAATAAAGCTACACAACATTGCAACATTGATAAGAAATGTTTCTCGAGCATCAAATTATTAGAATAATTTCTGAAGGATCATGTGACTGATCACACTGAGACTGAACCAGACGGCACAGATTAGGATGAACCCAATCGCAGGGAGTTTATTACAGGTTATATGAGAAGATGAGATAAGTATCACAGAGAGAGTCACAGGTAAGGATGTATGCAGAACAACATACAGTCTTTCCATACTATACGGAGTAACTGAGTTAAGAAAAATCGTAGAGGGTGCAGGAATCACAGGCAAGTATAACAGACATGTATACCTTTACGTAACAATAACTTAACGTAAATGTAATTGGGCAGGATTGACAATAAACAGGAGATAAAAGTACACTGATTCAATAAGATATCTCAGAGAAAACCAGTCACTTATCTTCCAGGGGTAAATACAGGATTATGAAAGGCCTTTAACTCAGCAAACAAATTAAAATATAGGTAAAGTTCACTTTTAGCGAGTGACATTGAGAGGTCAGTCAAGAAACCTTTTGCATAACAACAAAACCAACATGAACAACATCAGCATTAACATAAAAACAGGTAAATTTACACGACAACGATGTACTAAAAAACAGAAACATTTTTTTCTCTCGTTTTTTTTCCGTGTACAGACGACAACGTTGTCAAAACGATCCCCGTTCACACGAATCCGCGAAAACGACTAAAAACTGTATTATTCATAGGCCAGTAGTTGGCGATGTCCATTCGTAAAGAAACATTACTTGCCTATAGACTGTCATATAATATATGCATGATGCATGACATTTGCGTTTTTGTTGTTTACACATAGACGATAATGGTCTCCTTTTCAACTGCAAAAAAAAAAAACTTGCACTTTCAGGCCCTCAAAACACCCTTTTCATAAATGAGCAACCAAAACGCATTAAAAAAATACATTTTTATTTAAAAATGGTGTCGTGTAAACAGCCCCTGAGAATTAGCAAGGTGTCATGATTCTGCCATCATGTCTTTGATTTTCCCTGGTCTTGTGGCAGGATCATGACAGACCCATGTTTTGTGTGCAAGCACATGGCCTTTTGTGGGCCATGTGCTTGTGTTGTCTTGTTACGTGACCCCGCCCCCTTGTTATCCTCGTCTCGTCTTTATTGTCTAGTCACCTTCACCTGTCCTCGTCATTAGTGTTCCCCTATTTAATCCCCTTGTGTTTGCTATCCTGTGTTGGTTCATTACTAAACCTGCTGTGGTGTTATTCTCTGTGAAGTCCTGCCTGTTATTCGTGTCGTGTCGTGTCGTGTCGTGTCGTGTCGTGTCGTGTCGTGTCGTGTCGTGTCGTGTCGTGTCGTGTCGTGTCGTGTCGTGTCGTGTCGTGTCGTGTCGTGTCGTGTCGTGTCGTGTCGTGTCGTGTCGTGTCGTGTCGTTGATTAATGTTACCTGTGAGTATTGTGTCTTAGTTACGTGTCCTGTGAAGATCCTGTTCGTTTGTTTGCTGTTAGTTATCCTCTGACTTGTCTTGTTTTACCCTATTGTGGGCATTATTTTCCCCCTTTGTTGTCAATAAATCGTGTGTTTAGTGTACTCTGTCTGCGCCTGGGTTCTCCTTCCCCACCAACATGACAGAATGAACCGACCAAGACCGAACCCAGCAGACATTACTTCCCCTTATGTCAAGCATAACCTGGATGATATTAAGGTTTGGTGGCACAGGACCATCGCTGACTCTAAGAAGGGAAAACTCCCGATTCCCTCCCAGGGAGAGCTATCATTGAGGCAGTATGCCCGGGTCGCCAACGAGAGGAGGTTTTTCCTGCCCGATGTCCTCCTTAACCGCTACCTCATTGCGGGTCTCAACTCTCCTCCACCCCTGGCTGAACGGGAGAGGCTGGTTTGCCATTCCTTCGCTGAGATGGTGAATTGTTTATCGAGGAGAGAGTCCCAGGGCCCTGTCTTGTCATCACCGCCAGTCAGGCTGCCAGGGATTCCGGAGGGTCGTGTCCTGGGTGTTGTTTCCCAGGGGAATCAGGCTGGTCCCACTTCCACTTCTGAGACGTCATCCGGACCAGAGGGCCTACTCGAGCTGAGAGCTGGGAATACAGGTCTGCTGCAGAGAGCGCTGTACCTATGTCTGCAGTCATGAACACTGTTCCTGTTAGCTGCAGAGAGAGCTGCGGCCGATTTTGCTGCGGCAGCAGTTCTGCAGTCTGTGTCAGCTCATCAAGAGATGCCAGTCGCTGCCAAAGCCTTGTCTGATTACCTTTTGAGTCTTGTCAAGATCCTTGAAATTCCTGCCACGTCTCATAGTCCTGTACCTACTGCTACAGAGCGCAGTTTTGAGACCAGTTGCTGTGAGCACCTCACCTGAGTCAGCTACAGAGAGCGCCGTTCCTGAGTCAGCTACAGAGAGCGCCGTTCCTGAGTCAGCTACAGAGAGCGCCGTTCCTGAGTCAGCTACAGAGAGCGCCGTTCCTGAGTCAGCTACAGAGAGCGCCGTTCCTGAGTCAGCTACAGAGAGCGCCGTTCCTGAGTCAGCTACAGAGAGCGCCGTTCCTGAGTCAGCTACAGAGAGCGCCGTTCCTGAGTCAGCTACAGAGAGCGCCGTTCCTGAGTCAGCTACAGAGAGCGCCGTTCCTGAGTCAGCTACAGAGAGCGCCGTTCCTGAGTCAGCTACAGAGAGCGCCGTTCCTGAGTCAGCTACAGAGAGCGCCGTTCCTGAGTCAGCTACAGAGAGCGCCGTTCCTGAGTCAGCTACAGAGAGCGCCGTTCCTGAGTCAGCTACAGAGAGCGCCGTTCCTGAGTCAGCTACAGAGAGCGCCGTTCCTGAGTCAGCTACAGAGAGCGCCGTTCCTGAGTCAGCTACAGATCGCCGTTCCTGAGTCAGCTACAGAGAGCGCCGTTCCTGAGTCAGCTACAGAGAGCGCCGTTCCTGAGTCAGCTACAGAGAGCGCCGTTCCTGAGTCAGCTACAGAGAGCGCCGTTCCTGAGTCAGCTACAGAGAGCGCCGTTCCTGAGTCAGCTACAGAGAGCGCCGTTCCTGAGTCAGCTACAGAGAGCGCCGTTCCTGAGTCAGCTACAGAGAGCGCCGTTCCTGAGTCAGCTACAGAGAGCGCCGTTCCTGAGTCAGCTACAGAGAGCGCCGTTCCTGAGTCAGCTACAGAGAGCGCCGTTCCTGAGTCAGCTACAGAGAGCGCCGTTCCTGAGTCAGCTACAGAGAGCGCCGTTCCTGAGTCAGCTACAGAGAGCGCCGTTCCTGAGTCAGCTACAGAGAGCGCCGTTCCTGAGTCAGCTACAGAGAGCGCCGTTCCTGAGTCAGCTACAGAGAGCGCCGTTCCTGAGTCAGCTACAGAGAGCGCCGTTCCTGAGTCAGCTACAGAGAGCGCGGTTCCTGAGTCAGCTACAGAGAGCGCCGTTCCTGAGACAGCTACAGAGAGCGCCGTTCCTGAGACAGCTACAGAGAGCGCCGTTCCTGAGGTGCAGATGTGGAGCGTTGGTTCCGAGCCGTCATCGGGGAGCCCGGTTCCTGTTTCAGCTCCACAGCTGCCCTTTACCCCTCCTCTCAGGTGTCCTGTTGTGTTACCGGTTTTTCCCCCCGTCAAGAGTCATGTTCTGTCGTCCACTGTACCCCCTGTCACTGTCCAACCCCGGACTGTTCCACCCAAGCCTGCCCGGACCCGTCCTCCACAGCCCACGCCCTCTTCCCGAAGACCCAAGACCCCTGACCCACCTATTCACCCTGGACTGCCCCCTAAGAACTTTGTGTTTCCTCCACCGCCCTTGCCTTGTTTATTGTTTTTGTTGTCACCCTAACCCAGTTATTTTCTTTTCTTGTATGCCTTTGTTATTATTTGTCATGTTTTTTTTGGTTCATGTCTTTGTCTCGGTCAGTCTTGTCTTGTGTTTGATGTCCCCTTGAGGAGCGTCTGGAAGCCGCTCCTTAAGGTGGGGGTTCTGTCATCATTCTGCCATCATGTCTTTGATTTTTCCCTGGTCTTGTGGCAGGATCATGACAGACCCATGTTTTGTGTGCAAGCACATGGCCTTTTGTGGGCCATGTGCTTGTGTTGTCTTGTTACGTGACCCTGCCCCCTTGTTATCCTCGTCTTTATTGTCTAGTCACCTTCACCTGTCCTCGTCATTAGTGTTCCCCTATTTAATCCCCTTGTGTTTGCTGTCCTGTGTCGGTTCATTACTAAACCTGCGGTGGTGTTATTCTCTGTGAAGTCCTGCCTGTGATTGCTCTAGTGTCGTGTTGAGTCATTGATTAATGTTACCTGTGAGTATTGTGTCTTAGTTACGTGTCCTGTGAAGATCCTGTTCATTTGTTTGCTGTTAGTTATCCTCTGCCTTGTCTTGTTTTACCCCATCGTGGGCATTATTTTCCCCCTTTGTTGTCAATAAATCGTGTGTTTAGTGTACTCTGTCTGCGCCTGGGTTCTCCTTCCCCACCAACATAACACAAGGAGCTTCAAGAGTCCAAACAAGCAGTTAACGAGCTGCAGGTGAGTGTGATCAATATACTGGTGAGTGAGAGTCTAGCCGTGTCCCAATTCAGGGGCTGCATCTTTTGAAGGCCACGTCCTTCAGAGGATGCACCGAGACTCGTTTAAAGGGGAAAGTATAGCAGATTGCGTCACCGCGGCGCCACAAAGGCTGTCCCAATTCGAAGGTCCTTCGAAGGCTCCTTCAAAATACCGCCTGTAAATGTGTCTTTTTCCCATGAATGCAGGATACATCAGAAGGATCCTTCGCAGCCTTACCTACCCCAGAATTCATTGCGTGATATATATAATAAAATAAAATAAATTGACCCTTGGTGGACATTTTTCTGTTTTGTTTTAGGCAGTTATAACTAATATATATATAAAACTGTATATAAGTTATATATATTTAAAGTCCAGTACAAATGTGACTGCCGCTCGTCACAAAGGCTGTGACCAGTTGCTAGGCGACAAAAAAAAAATATTTCTATGATCAGGGATAGTTAACGTTCGGTCCTGCAGAGTTTAGCTCATAGAACGGTTTTGCATGTTGACATATTTTATGGTTTGATTTGAGTATATGAGTTCATTTCTTTTATCCTCTATCTAAGAACATCCCAGATGTCCCACCGGCAGAGGCTTTACCAGCGTCTCTATTGTGTGTGCAGCAATCTGTCCATTCTCTCCCTGCTCTGTCTCTCTGAAACTTCATGCCCTCCCTAAATATATCGTTCAGCTCATCCTCTTGGTCTCGTTTTTCTTGGCTGGTGCTGGTTCCTCGTTCTATCCTTATTGTTGTTTAATACGGTAGGCAGGGTTGCCAGGTCTCGGCAATAAAAGTAGCCCAAAAAGCACATCGGGTTTTCTCAATCTCCACTGGATTGAAAGTCTGAGGGATGGTTTGGGGGTGTTGGAGCGTCAAAATTGTACTACTTACGGAGATGGAAATCAACCAACGGAATTTTTTTTTTTACCCGCGGCAACAACTTAAAAGTAGCCCAATTCCGCGGGAAATCGTCGGACTTGGCAACGCTGACGGTAGGGTGCATTCAAAGGATCGTTCGACTTGGGGCACCCTTCATTGCACCACTGTGATGCAATCGGGCTTCAAATACGGCCTTCGGAGGATGCAGCCCCTGAATTGGGACACAGCTAGTGTGTCAGAGAGTTAGAGTGCAGGCAGAGTCCAGAGTGCGAATGGAGTAATAATGCTGAAAATTCAGCTCTGTCACCATAAGAGTTTATTAATAAGCTTTGGGTACAAGAGACTGGGGTATCAACTTGAGTGATTGTTAATTTCATTAAATTGTTTTGAAGAAAGTACTCAAATATTTAAGTGTAATTCGTATACTTTCTTGTTACAATTTTTTTTGATTTTCAAAGTTTTTTTTCTTCATCATGACCAAAAACTAAAGTGCTAAAAAATTTGATTAGAGTATTGTTATTATACATGTTGCTTTTAAAAAAAAAAGAAAAAAAAGTCGCGATGAGTTAATGAGAACATCTTTCATCCATTTACTTTTCAGATGATCTTATTTTGTTTTCCACAGAGGAAACAAAGTTGTACATGTTTTAGAACTACTTCAGGGTGAGTACATTTTTGAGTGAACTATTCCTTTTAATTTTGCATTACTTTTTATACCTCTGGCACAGCACAAGGTTGATATACGAGGGATTTGGGAAGACATTTTAGCAAACGTTTGTCAGGTTAGTGGCATCCAATCTTTGAATAAAAAAACAACTTGGACTGTGGTTGGTTACTTTTATTGTCAGTCATATGGTATTTTCTGGTCTAAGAGGGTGATTCTTGTCCAGAATAAGACAATCATAGGTGCTGAACTATCAAGAATGTGATAATAAGAGGTGACCTTGGCAAGCCTCTCTGTGATGTTTAGAGGTGTCAGAAGGTATCGAGGCCCAGGTCTCTGTTTCTTTGAATTGTCCTTCGGGGCAAGTATAGCCTCCAGGAACTATAGTTGTAATTATCAAAACAAATAGAGCTAAGTGACTGGGTGTGAAACTAAACAGAATTAGCCAAGTACTCAGAGTGACAAGTAAACCGAGACTGCCGTTTACATGTTCTGGTGCCAGAAACAGTGCAGGGGATTAAACAATCCAGATAGCAGCAAGCAAATCCTCTGACAAAATGTTACACAGAGTCAACAAGAAAATACTGACAGAGAGGTGAAACGTGACATTTTAGTGCTGTGAGTTTGTGTTTGCTGATGAGGTGAGTTGATGCAGAGGTGAGTTGATGCAGTGGTAATAGTGAGGGTGTTTATTCACTTCATCACAACTTGCCAATCATCTGTTTGTATCTGCATCACTTCCTTTCTGAGGTCTTTATCCTCAGGGAGAGAGATTAAATGCTGTATGTTTAATAGCACATAAATACAAACATATACACACATATACAGTTCAAAAATGGACCATTGGGTTGTAAACTGCAAATGTAAAACAAAATACATTTTGCAGCATACATCTATTTTGAAACATTTATTACAACTTAAACACACAATCCCACTTAGCAAAAATGTAATATTACGAACTTCAAGAATGCTTTTCATCAGACAGATGTAGGCTAGCGGTTATATTCCTTATGCAGACCCGGAATCATCTACCGTCCTGAAAATAATAATAATAATAATAATAAATCAACTAAAGTTGGCTTGAAACTCTCTGTCAGGGTACAGTATGTTACAGTACTTGGATTGGATCTCTTTTGGTAGTTAGAGATTTCGCTTGAATAACCTGACCACAATGAGGAACTTGATATCTTTAGTGGCAGCTTTAGTGTTAATGTTGTATAAAACACATGCTAATATGTTATAAATAAAACTATTCTGCAAAAAAAAAAAACAGATCAATTCAATAATGTTAGTATATTAACAATCATAAATCATTCATATGAGAATGAACTGTGTTTTGTAAATGGCTTAAATTTCTCTGCTTTAATAAAGCAGTTACAAAAATGTACCAATAACTACAAGGCAGATCACAAACATAGCTAAACAATGCTGAATGACTTAATTTGGGCTTTTTTTATTTTTACAAATATTTATTTAATGTTGAATTCATATAAATAAGGGGTTTAAACTGCACTTAGACATACACTTTCTAAATTTAGGTAACAGGGTGGCAAACTTTGCTAACCCTTTTGAAATTTAAAACAACAAAATCTAATAGCCCACTAATTGCTTTACTCGTTAGACCTCCTGTGGTTGATTATGAGCATTTTTTGGACAACCTCCTCATCAATTGTTGAATTTCTACAAAATAGTGCATACGGTAATTGGAGCAGAACGGCCTTGGAGCAGAATTTACAGCCACTATGAGCCTGTCCCACAATGAGCTTTCCTTAGGACGTGCCATTTCTGTGTCTGTAGCTTTAAATGCTAATGAGGAGGAGAGAGATGGGGCAAGGTAGAGGGTGGGGGTGTTGCCTTGACCAGCTTGTGGCTACGGTACCACGCGCTAATGTTTACAGTGGATGTATCGCAATAGCTCGTAGACACGCAGTCGTTCAAGCTTTCCAGTTTGACCCAGAATCTGATCCGGATGGAGAAGCACCTGAATAAGTTGCAACTCAGTGGCTACAGCAGAACGTCTCCGAATGGTTAGTTTAAAATCTTGTGTCAGGATACAGTACTTTATTTGGTTTGTTCATGTATGCTGTGACAAATTAGCTCCATGAAATATTAATAATCAATAATAACTTGTTATTAATTATGAATATTTGGGTCAGTTAATTGGATTAACTTAATGTAGCTAAATTAATATTACAATCAATTAATAAGTTCGTCCAACAAACTCTTTTATTCATTTATTATAAGAAAAGGTATATATATAAAGATATATAAAATAATTTATTATCTTCCATGGCCACAAAAAATAATTCTTTCTTAGCATGTACAGCGCTTTGAGCATGTAACCAGATCAAGATCGTAAAAGATACTTTGTTTTTTAAGCAGTGAATCAGAACCAAATAAATATTGTGCATAAGTTTTATTAACTAAATCACAAACATAACTAAACAAACATACATACATACATGCATAGCTAAAATGGTGAGTGATAGAAAGGAACTGGAAGCAGGAAATGGAACTATGGAAAAGATCCATTTTAACTATGAAAAGAACCATCAGCTTATCTATTTTCAGAGCACTTCATTTAAATTGATACTTGCCTAGCTTTGTAGTGGGAACAATTCTTGAAGTTGTTGAAAATTGAAGTCGCTGATGGTTCCGTGAGTGTCAAATGTGGAAGTTGGTTTAAAGTTCTCTCTTTCCATCAGCACATGGTTGGTTGTGAGTCGAGGCCTGCTTGCCGGCCCTGGGCCGGAGAGGCCACGCAGAGCACCCAGGAGAAGGGAGGAAGTCGAAAGAGTTGATGGTTGGAGTCTTTGTGCCAAACTCCTGGGATTGTCCTTGGTTCTGTTGTGGTTGAGAGAGTCTTCTCTCTCTCCTGAATGAGCCCATGGCTGGTTATGAGTCAAGGCCTAGCAGGCTGCGGAGACACCCACCCGAAGAAGCAGCCGTGAAGTCCAGAAAACAAGAGAGAGCTGATCTTGTGATCAGTGACTTTTAAAGTGTGAAGATGTCGCACCCTCTGGGGGTCTGTGGGCCAATAAGGACAGTTTCTTTTGGAGGGAAATTTTACAACCCATTGTTCTCTAGGAGGCATTTGAATATGTAATTTCATTGGGTGTTTAAGAGAAGAATCTTCATGATTCTTATAATACTAATGCGTCACAAAGTTAGCAAACATGTAATCTAAATTAACAAATGGGGGACAAAGTTTGGAGTTTATAGAGACCAAACGTGCCACACATGAATTTGGTTAACCATAGTTTTCAAAGTTTGAAACATTAACCCATTAGAGTTTACCAGAAAACAGGCCAAACCACATAAAAGGAAAATCATGAGATGGGAAAATTAGATGCATGTTTATACAATTCTCAAGTGTATATATATATATATATATATATATATATATATATACATATACATATACATATACATATACATATACATATACATATATATATATATATATATATATACATTAGGATTAACAGGGTTTATTTCTCCTTCTCAGTAAGAATTAAGTGAGAGTCACAATTCTCTAGAAATTCCTAAAACTTGTTATCAGTCTTAATACGTCCTGTAACAGGACACCAGGTTCTGCCAATGGGTAAGCTTCATTTGGGATGTTAGTTTCGAGGGGGTTTCATAGACCTTTGTTGGGAGAGTGAGTTTACTGGATTGTTCATTAAATATAATGAATAATTAGTGTGTGTTTAATTGGTCCAGACGGTACAAATCCCCCCTTTTGAGCGTTGTTGTCCGTGCTATAGACAACAACGAGCGATGTCAAAGGTGCAGAACGATCAGACACGCCCAGCGGCTTTTGTCTCCTGGAGTGGTGGTCGTTCCACGGTGGGTGATGTAGACAGTAGCCAAGTCCAGGTCTCTGCAGCAGGTGTTGAGGCAGCAGGTGCCTTGACAGGGTGTCGCCTGTTATTCTGAAGTCCATTAGTGTTGGGGCAGGTGTTTGCTTGTGGTTGCAGGAAGTGTTTAGGGCTCTATGTAGCATAGAGAGGTTTTCAGGCCGACCTAGTGCTGGTGGCAGGAGGTCAGAAGGTAGTTGTTAGCCTCTCAGTCACGAGAAGTATGAAGAAATGGAGTGTTGCTCTGTCCTTATGGCGGTGCCGATGTGAGCTTGCCTAAGCTGGGGTGGGCAAGGAGTCGGAAGCGTGTACTTTACACTTTACTTCTCCTTGGGTGAGTCCTGTTCAGGGAGCTATTTTGCGTGTGTCAGCAGCTCCTGTAACTCTGAGGCAGGTGCATCCAGCTGTCCTTGTGGAGCCTCCGATTGACATCTGTGTGAAGGGTGTGGAGGAGGATGTTGTCGTTGACATGTCGTGGTCATCCTGTGGTGTTTGCAGGTTGAGGGTGCTGTCCTCCATGGCTTCTCCAAGGGTTTTGGCTGGTACCTGGGTTGTTTGCATGGTGACAGTTCTGTGGTGGTCCTGGGCATGCTCAGTCCAGCTGCATTGAATCTGGTTTAAACCTCAGTCTCTAGCTGGTCTGTAAGGCTTTGAGCACAGGTCCACTCCTTGTGGGACGCTGTGATCTGTTATGTGAGGTTGTTTACCTTCTGTTCCCTATCGGTCAGTCACTACGACGTAGGTCATGACTGACCAATAGGAATCTCGCTAGAGAGGCCAATCTACTTCGAGTGAAACTAAAACAGGCCAATGCAAATTGGCGTGCAATGATTTGCATCAGCTGCGCGACCTCGTTAGCCCGGGTATTTAACAAGCAGCTGAGCGATTGCACAGTTAGCTTTTTGCTTCGGAGCCAAGCACTTCGATGCCTCTACAGTGGAAGAACTCTACAGGCCTTTCTTTGAACTCTCTCTCTTCTGGTGCTGGGCGCGACAGCACGGCAGCGTGAGCAGCCTCTCTAAAGAGCAAAACAAAAAGCTGTTTTAACGGCTGGTAAGATCTCCCAGCGCACAGTCGGGTGCACATCCCCTGTGATCGCTGAGGCTGCTCCCCTGCGTGCTTCAGCACCAGTGAGAGTAGTTCCTAAAAGAGCAAACACAGATAGTTCGCGTCTTTTTCAAGATGACGTTCTATCTGTGTGTTTCTGGATGCGGTCGTTACCTGGGATCGCGGGATGGTCACGATCGCTGCCTTGTGTGTCTGGGCCTCGAACACGCACAGGCAGCGTTCGTGGATGAGTCATGTACCCATTGTGGGAAGATGACCATCTCAGAGCTGAGGTCGAGACTCTCGTTCCTGCAAAGGGGCGGAGTCCCCGTGCCTGCACCTCGGTCCAACCCCCCTTCGCGGGTTGCTTCCGGCAGTGACATGGGTGACTTGAGGATTACAGTGAGCGCGCTTCCTTCGGGGAACCAACCCCCTAGGAACCCCCACTCCTCTCATGCTCTGCAACCAGTTCAGCTGCCAACGGAACGCGCCGGACCATCCTCGAGATGTGTACCGGTCGTTTCGTTCGGCGCTTCCCGCGACGACCAGATGTCGATCGCTGCATCGGAGGGTGGGTCAGACCGCTCCGCGGACGACGGCTCGGAGCCGCTGCCTCCTTCGGGTGTGCCAGCGGTGTCCGAGTCGGACCCGGAGATGATGGCCATGCTTTCCCGGGCCGCCAACAGGATCGGGCTCGTGTGGAACCCTCCACCGTGTCCCGAGCCCTCGAGGCTGGATGATTGGTATCTCGGGGTGGCGCGCGCTGGTTCTCAGCAACCCACTCCAGTGCCTTTCTTCCCGGAGGTGCATGAGGAGCTCACGGGGACGTGGACGGCACCTTTCACTGCCAGAAACCATCCCGGTGGCTCCTCCTCCCTCACCACCCTTGATGGCGGGGCAGCTAAGGGATACACGCGTGTCCCGCCAGTGGAACGGGCCGTTGCTATGCAACTGTGCCCTAACTCCACTTGGCGTGGAGAACCGTGTCTTCCTTCGCGCGCCTGTAGGTACTCGTCGGACTTAACCGACAAGGCTTACAAGGCCTGCGGCGAAGCTGCCTCTGCCATACACGCTATGGCGTTGTTGCAGGTTCATCAGGCTAAGGCACTGAAGGACCTGCACGAGGGTGGTCATGACCCACAAGTTCTCCAAGAACTTCGTACCGCGACGGACCTCGCGCTTCGTGCGACGAAGGTTACCGCGCGGTCTGTGGGTCGTGCGATGTCCACTTTGGTGGTCCAGGAACGCCATCTCTGGCTGTGTCTGGCCGACATGAGGGAAACCGACAAGATCAGGTTCCTTAATTCCCCCGTGTCCCAGACCGGCCTCTTCGGCGACGCGGTCGAGAACTTTGCCCAGCAGTTCTCGGCTGTACAGAAGCAGACTGAGGCGATCAGTCACATCCTGCCGCGGCGGTCAGCTGCTGCCTCCACTCCACCGCCTGCGGCTCCTCAGTCTGCTCGTCGCCGAGGGCGTCCTCCTGCGTCTGCCCCTGCTCCCGCGCCGCAGCAGCAGCCTCCACCTAAGCGGCGCCGTGGAGCCAGTCGCAGGCAGGGCGCCCCGCCCGTCCGGGCCCCCGCCAAGAATGGCGGCAAAGCCAAGAGTAAGCGGCCCTAGGACGGGCGACCCGGAGATGGAGGGAACTGCTCTTCAGGAGACGATGACCGCATCGCTCCTTCCCCCGGAGGAGGGCCGGGTGGAGAATCTTTTGTTTCCTTTTGTTCCGCCGCTGGCCTTAAAACCAGCGGTACCCACATTTTCATAAAAGAGCAGTTTCTACCATCTCTGGGTCCGAAGGGGACCCGGAGAGCAGTGGGGGGTCAGAATCCTCACCACTCTCATCCGCCTCCTCTTTCGCCAGTGAGCAGCAGTGTGCAGTTCGAGAACGCCACCGAGCCGCCTCCTGCACCTCCTGCCCTGTGGAACCAGGTAAGTGCTGCACACCACGCACAGACCCCGCTACGGGCCGCCTCCCAGAGAGAGCCCCCCGAGCCGCGTCCCTGTGTTCCACCTCGCTGCCCCACTCCGGGTACGCCTGCGGTCCCTTTGGTCCCGCTTGCACGGTCTCTGAGAGCCTGGTTAGCGCTCCCCGGTCCGTCTCGCTGGCTCATTCGGACCATCAGGCTCGGCTATGCGATTCAGTTCGCCCGGCGTCCCCCCAAGTTTCGGGCCATCCACTCCACTACAGTGAGAGCCGCCGATGCCCATGTCTTGCGTGCGGAGATCGCAGTCCTACTGGCGAAGGACGCGATAGAGCCGGTCCCTCCAGCCGATATGAGGTCAGGGCACTACAGTCCCTACTTCATTGTACCCAAGAAAGGTGGTGGGTTACGACCGATCTTGGATCTGCGAGTTTTGAATCGGAGCCTCCACAAGCTACCGTTCAAAATGCTCACGCAGAAACGCATTTTCGAATGCATCCGTCCCCAAGATTGGTTTGCAGCGATCGACCTGAAAGACGCGTACTTTCATGTCTCGATTCTTCCTCGACACAGGCCGTTCCTGCGCTTTGCGTTCGAGGGTCGAGCATATCAGTACAAAGTCCTACCCTTCGGGCTGTCCCTGTCCCCCCGTGTCTTCACGAAAGTCACGGAGGGGGCCCTTGTTCCCATGAGAGAACAGGGCGTTCGCATCCTCAACTATCTCGACGACTGGCTCATATTAGCACACTCTCGAGATCAGCTATGCGAACACAGGGACCTCGTGCTCAGGCACCTCAGCCAGGTGGGTCTTCAGGTCAACTGGGAAAAGAGCAAACTCTCCCCTGTGCAGAGGATCTCTTTTCTCGGTATGGAGTTGGATTCGGTCGCTCAGACAGCGCGCCTCACAGAGCAGCGTGCTCAGTCGGTGCTGAACTGCTTGAACACGTTCAAAGGCAGGACGGCGGTCCCACTGAAAATTTTTCAGAGGCTCCTGGGGCATATGGCAGCGGCAGCAGCGGTAACCCCGCTCGGCCTGCTCCATATGAGACCGCTTCAGCACTGGCTTCACGGCCGAGTCCCGAGATGGGCGTGGCATCACGGCACTCACCGGGTGGCAATCACACCGGCCTGCCGTCAGACCTTCAGCCCGTGGTCAGACCTTTCGTTCCTTCGGGCAGGAGTCCCCTTGGAACAGGTCTCCAGGCATGCTGTGGTATTCACAGATGCCTCTGCCACCGGCTGGGGTGCCACGTACAACGGGCATGCAGTGTCAGGGGTGTGGACGGCTCCCCAACTGCATTGGCACATCAATTGCCTCGAGTTGCTAGCAGTACATCTCGCTCTGAGCCGCTTGAAAAGGCCGCTACGGGGCAGGGACGTACTGGTCCGCACGGACAACACTGCGACCGTTGCGTACATCAACCGACAAGGTGGTCTACGCTCCCGTCGCATGTCGCAACTCGCCCGCCATCTCCTCCTCTGGAGTCAGAAGCATCTGAGGTCGCTTCGAGCCATGTATGTCCCCGGCGTGCTCAACCGTGTGGCCGACGAGCTATCACGAGCTGTGCTTCCGGGAGAGTGGCGACTCCACCCCCAGGTGGTTCAGCTGATCTGGAGAGAGTTCGGAGAGGCTCAGGTAGACCTGTTTGCCTCCTCAGAGACCTCCCACTGCCAGCTGTTTTACTCCCTGACCGAGGGAACACTCGGCACGGACGCACTGGCACACAGCTGGCCCCGGGGCCTCCGCAAATATGCGTTTCCCCCAGTGAGCCTACTTGCACAGACACTGTGCAAAGTCAGGGAGGACGAGGAGCAGGTCCTTCTGGTGGCTCCCTATTGGCCCACCCGGACTTGGTTCCCGGAACTCATGCTCCTCGCGACAGTCCCTCCTTGGCCCATTCCTCTGAGGAAGGACCTCCTGACTCAGAGACGGGGCACCCTATGGCACCCGCGCCCAGACCTCTGGAAACTCCATGTCTGGTCCCTCGGGACGCGGAGGTTCTAGGTGACTTACCCCCAGAGGTACTTAACACCATCACTTCAGCACGGGCGCCGTCCACGAGACGTGTTTACGCCCTGAAGTGGAACCTGTTCGTCGAGTGGTGTTCTTCTCGCCGAGAAGACCCCCGAAGATGTTCGATAGGGTCTGTGCTTTCCTTCTTGCAGCAGGGGTTGGAGCGTAGACTGTCCCCTTCCACCCTCAAAGTACATGCTGCCGCTATTTCTGCTTATCATGACCACCTAGATGGCAAAACAGTTGGAGAGCACGACCTGGTCGTCAGGTTTCTTAGGGGGGCGAGACGATTAAATCCTCCTCGACCCCCCTCCATACCCTCTTGGGATCTTTCCCTGGTGCTTCGAGCACTTCAGGATGTTCCCTTTGAGCCTCTGCAATCAGTAGACTTAAAGCTTCTTTCCATGAAGACTTTGCTACTGGTTGCATTGGCCTCTGTCAAGAGGGTAGGAGACCTGCATGCATTTTCGGTCGACGAATCGTGCCTAGAGTTCGGGCCGGGTGACGGCCACGTGGTACTAAGACCCCGGCCTGGCTATGTGCCCAAGGTTCCTACCACTCCCTCAAAGACCAGGTAGTGAACCTGCAAGCGCTGCCCTTGGAGGAGGCAGACCCAGCCCTGGCTTTGCTCTGTCCCGTTCGCGCTCTGCGTATGTACGTGGACAGAACTCAAAGCATCAGGACCTCAGATCAGCTCTTTGTCTGTTACGGAGGCCAGCAGAAGGGAAAGGCTGTCTCCAAGCAGAGGTTGGCCCACTGGATAGTGGATGCCATCGCCTTGGCTTACCAAGCACAGGGCGTGCCCTGCCCGCTTAGGTTGCATGCACACTCTACGAGAGGCGTTGCATCCTCCTGGGCGCTGGCACGTGGCTCCTCGCTAACAGATATCTGTAGAGCTGCGGGCTGGGCGACACCTAACACGTTCGCTAGATACTATAGCCTACGTGTAGAGCCGGTCTCCTCCCGTGTTCTCACCCTAAACGGGTAGAAGCACTGAGAGGTCCGGCTCTGTCGGCTTGCTGCACCCTACTGTGCACCCCTATTGCTCCAGAGTGAAAAACCTGTCGAGTCCTCCAAAACCCCTCGGCCCGGACTTGGCGGAGCGTCCGGCGCCAGGCCCTTATCCGTTGAATCCTTGAGAACCGGATCTGGGCTGGGTTCCATATGTGTGACCCTACGGGGATCCCATATGTGTATATATTCCACGGATGCTCCTATCGGAAGCCTGTGTCTTTCCCTTGGGCTAAGTCACCCATTATTTCATATGCAGTACAGCCTTCGGGTTAGTCCATATGTATTTCCACGTAACTCTTTGAAGAAGTGGCTTCCGCAGCGTTCCTTCCTAAACAGGAAAGGCACGCTTTCCCAGTGTTATCCAATATGTCACTGTGTGGGTTATCACGGAACAACAGTGTCAAACTCTCTGTGTAGGCCTCCTCCTATCGTCCTTCCAGGCAAGAAGGTGTAGAGGCTTGCACGGGGGCGCTGGATGGGGTGCAGCAGCTGTGGCGCTTTGGTAGGGATTCCTATTGGTCAGTCATGACCTACGTCGTAGTGACTGACCGATAGGGAACGTCTCGGTTACATATGGTAACCCTCGTTCCCTGAGGGAGGGAACGGAGACGTAGGTCCCGTCGCCACATCTGCTGCCGCCCGCCGGGGCGGCCAGCTTCTCAGGCTTGGCTCCTCAGCAAAAAACTAACTGTGCAATCGCTCAGCTGCTTGTTAAATACCCGCGCTAACGAGGTCGCGCAGCTGATGCAAATCATTGCACGCCAATGTGCATTGGCCTGTTTTAGTTTCACTCGAAGTAGATTGGCCTCTCTAGCGAGATTCCTATTGGTCAGTCATGACCTACGTCTCCGTTCCCTCCCTCAGGGAACGAGGGTTACCATATGTAACCGAGACGTTTCATACCCATAAGGTGGGGTAAGGAGATGATAATCTTGATCAGCCCGGTGTGGCTGTAACTCTGGCTTGGGTCATGGGTCGTTGGTCCTCTTCTCTCATGGTGCAGTTACGTTTGACTCTGGTGCTGTAGAATGTCAGCAGCCTTGGTGGAACAGTGTTCCTCGTGATGGCTTGTCAGTCCTTTCGGTCTCCTGTCTAGTTAAGGTCAGGTTAAGCAGGGGATCTGCCACATTTTTGGCACACTAGTGGTGAGAGACCAATGCATGGCCCTAAAGAGTTCAGAGCTAAGGTTTAATAGGTTAGCTATGTATGTAGCATAAAGCTAGATGTTCATGTGTAGCTTGTGAAGTGGGTCTTGTATCCTTATCATCTAAACTGTGGATGTCAGGAGGCTAAGACTTGTGTGGTTCCGAGAATCATTTCTGGGAAGGGCATAAGCCGATTGGACATAAATAACTTAAGAGGGTTCTTATGGCTAAATTATTTCTCTGGACTTAGCCGGTGGTTCACAATGGGCTTGACGAAGTAAAGGATAGGACAAAAAAATAATAATAATAGCTTTCCTATTCAGATTATGCTTATTATCAATCCTCAGGACCATAGTTATGCCCTAGTAATCGTTGAGATAACTTGTGTTGCAGGGTCATAAAAATGAATGCACTTGAAAATAAACACAGCACTAAGCAACAAAGTTACTTTCTGGGCCCTATGGGAAATGGAACCACCTTAGAACAAGAGGTGAAATGTAAATAAATCAAAAAAATGAAAGAATAGACAAGTGAATAGCTGACGGCTATTATTATCCAAGTAAAAAAAAGAAAAGAAAAAAAGGACTTAAATAAGTGATCAAAACAGCAGGAATGGTCCGAAACTACTAACCTTTAGCTTTGCTTGGACCAACACTCCATGGTGGGTCACAGCTGTTGCGTGTTCAAGACCACATGGTGTGTGTCCCTCCAAAAGTTTAGTCAACATGCAACTATAAGAATTCTTCTCTAGCTACACAGTTTACATGTAATTAAATTTAGGTTTAATTGACAGGGTAACTACAAATTTAGCCTACAGCGCTCAGCAATGACTATGCCTAAACTAGTGAAGGTGAAATTCAGCTGAGAAGAATTGAAAGTAAGGAAAGAGAAAGTGAAAAATTAGAAACCCTAAATGGGGTTAAAGGGCAAGTACTTTAGAATACTTTGCACCGTATACACAAAAGCTGTAATTAAAAGCTTCAAGTAAATAATGCTAACCGCTAACTGTAGAAATTATTTAGCTTAGCCTAAGCTGAATGGACGATAGGTTAGGTTAACTTAGCCACTTAGGCTGGTTTATTTACAATATGACGTCACGGGTTAGCAGTTACTGTGACAAGTCGTTGTCATGGGAACCAGTGCATGTCAGAGCACTTCAACAGTCCATGAAGAATGTATGCACATTTTAAACGAGTTATGCATACTTAAACGAGTTAAAATATGGTGCCTATACATTAAGTCTTTCAAAACTTGATGTTACATTCAGTAAAATGCAAATGTGGTTTGGCATTTGCAAATTTTACCCATGTAACTCTTCTCTTGTTTCTTGTTTTCCTTTTTCTTTAGTGTGTTATGTAGCTGTTTGTGCATGTATAGGATTTGCAGAGTTACAAAGCTCAAGGTCTCAATCCCAAAGAGATATTCTTTATAAAAGTTAAGGCTCAGCCATTCATAAAACGCTTTGTTCAAACACGCCCCAACAAATCTAAGTCAGTCTGTGGGGGAAGAGTTTCATAACACCAGCCAAATTCATACACAAAGAAACAAGGCAGAATTTTATTCTCGCTGTAATATTGATGTCGCTGGCGCCGCCATGACGTGGAGACACTGTGTTTTTCGTTGCGAAAGCCAAACTACTGTACTTTGTTTGGCCTTCCAAAAGAGGACACAATTATAAAACTGTGGTTAAGCTTTATTTACAACACTGTTCCAGAACAGTACAACCCAAATTTTCGTCTGTGTGCTGCGCATTTTTCAGAGGACTGTACAAAGGCTTGTTCTAAAAAGTGGGGCTTTGCAAGTAACATTACAGTCTGGCGCTTCTGACTCACAGACACAGCCTGTAAGCATGTAAAATTTGCTACTGACTTCAAACGCGAGTTTTGAGCAGTATAGAATAACGCTTGTTTAACGTTTCTACGATAACATGTGCAGACATGGTTTTATGTTTACACAGTTTTCTAGCCCCCCTTGGGCTCTAATTGATAAGGTAGTGCCGACATTATCACCTGCCATTATTGCTTTGGGAGCTGATGTTCCAAATATGGTATGGAGCGTGGCATTTCCATCACACACGTAAGGTATTACGTCAATCACAATGCACTGGATCGCTAGCCAATCAGAGCACACCACACTTTTCAGAACGATGAGCTTTGTAAAAATCATCGGGTTTCAGAAAGGCGGGGCATAGAGGAGCAACACTAATGTACGGTATGTGTAAAATATTGACTTTTTTTAACCTAAAACCACATAAACCCATTGCATTAAACCAAATACACAAAATAATGTTATTTTAAGAACCATCATATGACCCCTTTTAGAATTTGCTTTTTACAGACACCCCCAGTATACCAGTACTTCACTTATCCGGGGAACATAAGTGAGACAATGGGAGACATATGCAAATTGAATGTAGGAACAACTGGATTCAACTGGATTCAACACAAGCACACTCGGTTTACCAGTTGTGCTCACACACAGATATGCATCTTGCAAAACTAGGGTTACTTTGTATTCTACCTTTACTGCTACAAGTATTATTTACTATAAGCAAAAATATGTTTCCATCAATTTTTACTTTGATCTTAACACCTTAATCCTTTTTATTTTATTTTATTATTCTCAGGTTTGGTAACGCAAGTTGAGTCTGGCCTAAATTATAAGCATTTTAAATGACTTACAATACGGTCAGAAGACTTCTCTGTTCTTGTTCAAAGTCTTTAAAAACACTATAAATCAAGCCTTGTTAGGCAGTTTTTGAAATCAATTAAATTTATTTTAATTGATTACTCTTCTTTTTATAATAAACAAAAATATAAAGGCAAATAAAACTATAACGCTTTGAGTCAAAGGTGTAGTCAGCTCTGGGCTTCTTTTCTTCAGCTTGGGGTTTTTTTGTCCTCAGCTCTGGGCTTCTAGGCATCGGGGGTTTAATGATGTATCAGTATCCAAAGAACAGCTCATCAGTCGTTATACTCCTTTTGTTTCCAACCGAAGTTAGGTTCTAATGCTCTTGATTGACGCAAGTTGTAACTTTCCAAGATCCTTCTCAAGGCCTCGCAGGTGCAAGCTATCTGCCCTTTCATGTCCTTGAACTCAACCAAGATGGCTGATTTCATTTTCAGGTTCTAGGAGTAGAACCACAGTAGAACCACAGTAGAACCACAGTAGAACCACAGTAGAACCACAGTAGAACCACAGTAGAACCACAGTAGAACCACAGTAGAACCACAGTCTTATGTGTCCTTGAGCACACACACATAAATGCATAACTATTACTGTACAGCTGCCAATACAGTATAAGGCATTTCTTAAAACAAAATAAATAACAACTTTGTGCACAATGCATTGAATTCAATACATTGTCTAAATATGTGTAACAAAAAAGCATCTACAATAGACAGGGTAAGTAGGCAGGGTGATTGCATTTCCTTGATATTATACAGTATACTACAAATCCATTACTGACATATCACTTGAGACTTACTGATATAAATATTATAATTACATTTTATTTGGAGTACTTCTTTATTGCACAATGCACATTTCTTAAGATGATGCCTAAAATGTGTTTTGATATTACTATTTGTAAGGATAGTAGGATCTCTGTATAATATCAGTATTTAAAAGCAAGATATTTAAAGTGTACCTAAAGTATACTTGCAATAGTTCCACTTATGTCAAATAGACCTAATTAAATAGACTTAAGTATCTTTAGTTGGACGCTTAGCACTATTTCTGGAAAACTAAAGTGCATTAAGCACAAAATTAGTTGTTCCTATTTAGCAGATTTTTTTAAGTATAATAATTTTGAATACTAAAAGTACAATTTCAAGGTATAAGTAGGCTACATAAATATGTAAATGTATTTGTAGGATACTTAGCATAAAATAAATGTATTTCAAATACATTTTAGTATATTTATTTTTCACGAGGGATGACTTCAAGAAAGAAAGTGCACTTTGTAACAAATGTAAATCAGTTAAAGAATCAATATGCTAAAAACAAAACTTAATCTATACCCTGTATTACCCATCATCACCTATTCTATAAGAGCACTGTTCAAGCCAAAATGCCTAACAGACAGTACACACATTTCATGTGGCACACTTTATGAAGAAAGGTATTATGGGAATTTGGTCAATAGGGGGAAAAAAACACATGCGGAGAATGCTATAATGTAGTGAAGAGCTGTAAATTTCAACCTGAGTCATGAGTTATGGACTGAGCTCACAAGTGCATGGTTAATGTGGCCATATCAAATGCATGGGAATACACTCCTACTGCGAAATGGGACACAACAGGAAATAGCTCAATGTTTTTTCCTGGGCGAGAGGGGCCAATAACTGTCACTTTAGTTTAGATGGCTCGAGCGCAGTGGTCCAATGTCTGTTTAACAGTTTGGGGTTGGAAACTTCTGCAATTAAAGAGTCCATGTGCACATGGAGATGCACTTCCCAGACCCTTGCTCTGACTGGAAGCACATTAGGACACCTGTGCATTTAAGAGTGTGTGGTTTTAAGTCGTACCACAGTCTGCACCTCATCTGTCCTTGCTGTCTGAAGAAACATGACATTTACAGGCAAGCCCTCTCAGCATTGCTGAATTGTCCAATGTAAGTGACCCGACACATATACACATGCACATTAACTGTCTTTCAGCAACACACTGCTCCTTGTATCCTCTCTTCATCCATAAAACGTGTACATTTTCAGACTAAACGTACAGTAGAGAAAAAGAGGAGGCACAAATGAAAACAGACAAAAGGATGAGAGGAGAAAGCTCATAAAGCATTGCTCTGAGGTCAGCAGCATAGCTCACCTGCACAATAAAAAACTGACCCTGATCAGCTCAGGAAGACTAAAAACTATGAGAATCTTTGTTCATAAGACAACTGAAGGGGGCCAAACATTAAGACAGCAAGATTAAAAAAATAATAATAATAGTAATAATCTCACTTAGTACACAACAGTATTTAAAGTATGTATATAGATCGCTGAACAACATTACTTCTTTAACTTAAAATTATACAACTTACACCAAAGTATACAAACGATACTTACTAATTACACATACATTGAACACAAATTAATTACAGCTGTAATTACATGCAGGTATTTTTTACATGAAAAAAAAACAATAAAAAAAAACAATAAGTGCATTGGATCAAATGATTAATTTCAAAGTAACTTAATATAAAGTGGGACCCAAAAAACAAACAAATAAATACTTTTTTTGTCATTTAATACCTTATAAGCTCTCATTCCATGCAAAAAAAAAGAAAAAACAAACAAACAGGCAAATAATAAAATAAATGAAGATTAAAACCTACACAGGATTTAAGTTCTTAATTTGTTCAAAATATGTCAGCTGGAAAAATAATCCTCAATGAATTTAAACCACCACAGTCCAATAAAACATGTTTCATGACTTGAGATGAAAATGCATTAAAATGCCTAACTGACAAAAATGAAGATATAGACGGAATAGATGGAACTTGTATTTACAACAATTCTGCCATGATGTAAAGACAGTGGACACAATTACACACACACATTAAGCGTGTTAAACAGAGAGGATGTAAAAGAACCATGTTCCTACATGACAAGCCCATTTATGGCCCCATGTGCATCCCTCCCTGTCCACCACAGGCCTCTGAGGAACATAAACTGCGTGTGTGAGGGTGGGGGGTTCTGTTGTAAGATTGTGTGGGATGAACTATGGGCCACAGGCTTCTCCCTAGCTGGGACACATCCCTCAGCCATCTGCAAGGGAGGTTAAGCAGAACCTCTAGATCAGGGAAGGATGAGACCAGGCAAGTGAGGGGAAAAAAAAAGAGACCACCTACCGACTTGGAGAACGACTATGGAAACTCCACCCCACAGCAGGCCAATGCTAGGCCCCCTTCAATGCATAAATAACTCTGACGGGAGCCGTTTATCATCACTTATTGGTGTATGTACATGCTGTGGGTTTGCAGGAACATGATTGGTTGGTGCATTCATCAATCTGATAGAGATCAGTCCCATGTTAGGGAGTATAAATCATTAGTCTGGAGCCTAACACTACTGATAGTGCTTATTGATGGTTTAATCCGCCCCACGCAAGTTTGCATTCAGGAATCTGTCCCAAATGTTATTATTGCCTAAACTGTCTCTGAATATCACTAAGATGTGATATTTGTTACAACTAGCATTCAGTATTCAACAGTTTTAGGCTATTGGTGGTTATAATCATTATATTAAACGGCCATTTTCATACATTATAAAGCAATTACTGCAATGTGCCTGTGTGTCTACCATAATGCACAGGTCATGATCTGGCAGTAAATACATGAAAATTAACTAGAAGCAAAAGTCTCTTTCAAGTAATTTGATTTGTAATAAACACAAGACAATTATGCATTTTGCAGGTGATAAAAAATTAAGAACTAATCAGAATGGTTAAATTGGTCTTATGAATTATACTGAAAATCACGGAGCACGGCCTGGTTGCTTTATACTATACAGATCTAATTCCTCCTCTTATAATGAGCTCTGACATCCTGGAGCCTAACTATATATATATATATATATATATATATATATATATATATATATATATATATATATATATATATATATATATATATATATATATTTGCTTTCCGTGATCTAAGATGTGAGAGTGTATATTTTCTTTCCTTCTGCTTTTTTTGGCTGAACTTTCACAGGATGCTTTCAAAAAGCCCAGAGGGTAAATATTCCTCTGAAAAGTAAACAGAATCATTGTGACCTTGCCAAAAGAGCCGTGCTGTTGACAAACCATTCTGCTTCAACTCAGGACGACAACCAAACCTTTACTGATATCAGAACACAAAAATGGGAGTTTAACAACAGTAAACAATAAATCATTTGAATCAGAATCTTTGGATTTTACCAGAGTGCACGACTTTAAGAAATTCTTTAAGAGGTTCAGATCCTACATTTAATCATTATTTAGGTAGAATTGTCATAAAGGCATCACAAGACAATATAATTACTCAAAAACATAAGCAGAGCTGAAAACTTGCTACATCAAACAATGCAACAAAACATAATGGCTGTAGATGCATGGGGATCAAATTAACTAGCATGAAACACTTGGATACAATCAGAGAAGGATCAAGGAAATAAAAGACAAGACTTCAAAATAAAAGCTAGAATAACAGGAGGCACTTAAAAAAAAATACAACTAAATACAGTTTTACACGCGCTACGCATATGAAGTTATACAAATAACAGTCCAAAGGTGGTAAGAAATTCCTCACCAGCTTATTTAAGGGCCGGATATGAGTCAGTTCAGAGGCATCTGTTTTTGGTTTAAACACTTAGGTCAGAGGTCAGCAGTCCTTGGCTTGAAGCAAGGTTGGTCAGTTCTTCTGACATGCAACATGATAAGCCTCCAAATACTTCAGAGTGACTCCCCTGACTCCACATGTTCCCACACACACACACACACACATACACTCGTATACATGGGAAGTCAAATAGCAAATGTCGACCACTTAGGACAGCGACAAGTCAGGCTTGAACCCTGTGACTGTACCTCTGACCTTGTCCGACACTATGAGTTGTCCCTCATGAGGGACATTTCACCCCAGTGCTACAGGAAACCCGAGTTCTTGCGAACATATATGTTTTTTGTTTGTTTGCAAATGGAATAAGAAAGACAAGAAAAAGCAAACATTCACACACAAAATATTGTAGTATTATGGAACAATCATAGGGCATTGTAATTCCCTTCACAGTAGCACTATCAATCATTATGAATAATTTAGCTCCATTAACATGCAGTTTCAGAACAGCAATTTCTTTCTTCACGAAAATGCACGGTAAAAAAAAAAAAAAAAAAAAAAACGGAAGCAAACCATTTGCTTGTTTCTAAAAATGAAAAAGCTTCTTGTTACTCAAAATAAAATATCACTACAACAAAAAGGGACATTTTGAAGTATTAAAAGTATCCCTAGTTTTCCCTAGGTGGGAGGGAGGCTAGATCATCTAAGATTATACGTCACAGACACTGTAATAATTAGCTCTAAATGTTAGCTTACTACTGTAATATATGTATATTAAGAAAACCATCTGAATTTGCCTAATATCTCACATCTATATATCATATCGATGGATGGATGGATGGATGGATAGATGACAGAGTGGTAAATGCCTATTAAGATGACTATCCCTTATCACCTCAACTTAGGAAAGGCCATATTTAGCTTTAAGGGCATGTGTGTGTATATGCTGAAACTAAAGGTATCGGGGCACATCTGTTTCCCTGTCTGTGAGAGGTCGGGTACAGTGTGTCCTGGGGGTGGCGTTTGTCACGTCGGGGAATCTTGTTATATACTTGCTGTTACTCACCCTGGCGATAAGTCATCGTTATGGTGCACCTACCTGGCAA
The DNA here is from genome assembly GCA_030578275.1 of Meda fulgida. NCBI lineage: Eukaryota > Metazoa > Chordata > Actinopteri > Cypriniformes > Leuciscidae > Meda > Meda fulgida. Next base: position 19,224,584 of record CM060620.1, on the reverse strand, counting down.
CCTGGTGATAAGGGAGCCATGTTCAATCACAACGGCAGCTAATGTTTCAAATTCCATATTGTTCGCCTCCAGCTGGAGATACCCCATACCTCACACACATATATGTGCACAACACACACACACACAGACACACATACCGTAGGAGTAACAGAGGGAAGGGAGGGCTTCTAGGGGTCTGATAGAGCTCTCGAGGGAGAGGGTGAACATTAAGAACCTCACAGTGCCACTGTCACCCAGCAAGACTGATGTCTGAACTCAATGTTAGCCAAACACTGTCTGAGGTCTCTAACAGGAAAGATGTTTGGACTTCAAAATAATTGTTTTGTTTGAACTCATGTTCAACTATTTCAATGGCACATTAGCAAATTCCGGTCAAAAGTTTGGAGAAATGTTTTAATGTTTTTGAAAGAAGTGTCTTCTGGTCACCAAGGCTGCATTTGTCAAACAAACAAACAAACAAAAGACAGTAATATTGTATTATTACAATAGAAAATAACTTTTGGTAACACTTTCTATGAAGACCATTCTTATAATGAATTATAGCTCCATTTATATTTATGAGCAAGTATTACTATTTTATAAATACATTTATAAAGACTCATTAATACCTATACTGCATATAAGAACAATTATAGTTACAATTATATTATTTATTTATTATATTATGCTATTATATTATAGTTACAATTAATTTTTAGCAACTCAGATTTATTTCTGACAAAATAAGATTTTATTTCTGAAAATATTGTTATTAATAGCCGTTTTGTGTTCTTATATATAATTGTGAGTGTTTATACTCTATACCTCTTTAAATAAGTAAAGTAAAGTAAAAACATAGGAAGCAATTTTCCAAAACCAAATGTTAAGAAATCATCACATCAAGATGTGCTCATTTTACATTTTAAGTTGTTTACTTAATGTAAATGTAAATGTAACCAATGAACAATAATTCCTGTAATAAAATAATGAAAAAAAACAGACATCATTAATACGAACAGTTGAAAAAGTTGCAAAAATCTGCAACAATATTTTTTTAATGCATCTAAACTGCTATAAGCAATACCATGAATGTGGCTGAGGAGATATTGAATTAACAAATCATAATTACCATTCATGTCCACTAATGCAAACATTAGCCATTCAATATATAATTGATAATTGAAACTAATTGGTACACTACACAAGTGTCTCTGGGACGTTTTTATATTTGATCATTTAAAATTCTACCAGAAAGACTCGGGAAGCAAAATGACGTAACAAAGCATTAATTTATTAACAGCCCAGCAAGCAAGTATTATGTTATAAAGTTCTTTGGCGTAGGTCCTGTCCGTAGCTCACAATCCGAGGGTAACGGAATCTGCATTTCCTGCCTGAAGACGAAGGCAGTGGCGCAGCTGACCCTACGGAGGTACATGGACAGGGACCATCCTGGTTGTGGTGGGGAGGATGGAGGTGAATGTTGGCGTCAGCATCTGTGAACTGAGACATGTGTCAGTACCCATCTTTTATACTACAAGTATTAGAACACGATTGGTTAGATGAGAAGGTGATACGTAACAATTGAGTCTTCCTGAACTTACACTAAAGCTTTCATATCAGTGTATAATGGATTATGAATTATGCATTATGGACTATAACTGTTCTTATAATGTAGTATAGTCTTATATATATATATATATATATATATATATATATATATATATATATATATATATATATATAGTAATACTTATAAATAAGTATAAATGGGGCTATACTTCATTATATGCATGGTCTTTATAGAAAGTGTTACCGAACTTTTTTTATATTTGAAGATGTATTTAAAAGGCAATATATTTTTGTGACGGTAAAGCGTAATTTTCAGCATCATTGCTCCAGTCTTTAGTGTCACAAGATCCTTCACAAAATCATTGTAATATTCCTCAATTATTAACAGTTATAATTGGTGCTCAGTTATAATTAACTATAGTTATTCTTATTATTATCAATACTGATCAATATTGTTGTGGAAACTAGTACCTATTTTAGGATTCTTTGATGAATAGAACGTTCAAAAGAACAGCATTTATTTGAAATGGAAATCGTTTGTAACATTATAAATGACTGAAACTTACTTAAACTTGAAAGTTTTAAAACATGTAAGTGATTGGAACATTTATGCAAATGCTAAAAATCTTTGCATCTGCCAAACAGATACTTGCTCAGGGAAATGTTAAATCCACAAAGGAGTTGATACCTAATGCCTAAGCACTGCATACAGTTAAAAGAGCTTTTGATGTTGGCTACCTCCAGACTACAAAATTTCAATAGTTTAATTTAGTAACAGATTAATGCAGAAACTCGCCTGTCCAATCCTGAGCTATACTACCATCAAGACCTCAGACTGAATTGGACAGTCCAAGTCCCTGCTAAATAAGTATCTTAGAAAGCCAAGCCTCTCTCCTCTCTCTCTGCATGCTCAATTGTAGAGAGTCAGTATAGCCTATGATGCACCTTTATGTGTGTTTATGCAGCTTTAGCAGACAGCAGTTTAGCAGGTGCAGGACGCTGTAAGTACAACTGAAATCCAATGCTAAGAGGATTAAAGAGAGGATGATATCTCGCTAGTAAATAACACTTCGTGAGGAGAGAGAGGGAGGGAGAGAGACAAACTAAATAACGGCACTCACACTTCGAGGCTTCATCCTGTCCTTGTTGAAAGGCAAAAATAAATACATGAATAAAACACAGGTGTTAAGTTGCCTGCAAATGAAAGCATTTAATGGGGGTTTGTGCTAGAGAAGATAAATACATTTCAGATAGATGTTCATGTTTTGTTTTTTCACATCGTTAATCCAGTGCATGCTAAACTGCTGTCTTTTTTTTTCTACGCTCTTCGCACATATTTTTGTTTACCCATAAACATTCACTCTCCACAGCAGTACTGTCAACAGAAACATCACTTCTACACACACTTACACTTTAACATGATAGGCAGTCATGGAGCGCTTGGCTTCCCTTTAAAACCTTCTCATTCCAAACTTCCAGCATAACGCACTCATTTTCTTGCCATTTGATAACAGTATGGAGTCAGGCCAACTTCTCAACTCATAGAACATATTGATTGGTCAGTTTGGGATTTTAACCTGAAATAGTATTTTTCGATATTAAAAATTAATTGTCGTTCTATTTTACTTTTATCAAAGATATTATACGTAAAAGAGAATACATAAAAACATTAAGCAGCACAATTGTTTTCAACATTGATAATAAGTGTTTCTTGAGCAATAACTCAGCATATTAGAATGATTTCTGAAACACCGTGTGACACTGAAGACTGGATGATGCTGAAAAAATCCACTTTGCCATCAGAAGAATAAATTATATTTAAAAATATCTCAAAATAGACAGTAGTTAGGCCTATTTTAAATTCTAATATTTCACAATTTAACAGTTTACTGTAAAACAGTTTTAAATGTAACTTTACTGTGTTTTTGTTCAAATAAATGTCTTTCAGCCATGGTGAGTATAAGAGACTCTATATGGAAAACATTTCAAAATCTTGCCAACCTCAAACTTTTGAATGGTAGTGTACAGTCAATGTGATATATATATATATATATATATATATATATATATATATATATATATATATATATATACTGTATTATATATACTGTAATAAAAATATGTTTTGTACATTCATTTGCAGCAATTACATTTTTCAAAACTGTCAGGTTTCCCATTTTAGGACTAAGGGAGGTTAAGGAGTAGCTGTGCTATGTCACAAAAGCAGGCCTAGTGCACATGCATGTGCCAGCAATGGAACATGAGCTCCCTGCTTTAATTATGATGACTCCCTGACCATGAAAAAAGCCTCGGTAAGTGTACGTGGGGTCCGTTGAATGCGAAAGGTTATCTCGCTCACAACATATTGGGTCATATAATAAGCCTGAACACCTGGGCCCGCTCTCCATATCCACATTCTCTGTTCTTCCTCCTCCCCCGACCTTCGGCCACCCCAAATCCCTCCATTCATCTACATTTTTCTCTCCTCTCTCTAATCTATCTTAATTCCTCTGAGGCACTCTCCATGACTACCTGAGGTTCTTCACTGCCCACTCATGGGGAGAGAAGTGCTGGATGTTTACACCTGCTAGGCCAAGCTCAATGCCCAGGGGTGGGGTTAGGGCGGCCTCACTCACTCCCCCCGTCTCCTCCCCTCTTCAAAAGGGAACAATCGACCCAAAGCAGGGTATCAATGGGCCTCCCAGCTGGGAGCTGGGATCATTGAGTAGAGAGGCGCTTGAGAGGAGTGGAGTGCTGGGGAGATGGGCGACTCTGAGCCGTCCTCTCCAGGGCCAGAGAGTGCTTGGGTGGGACATTAAAGTGATTCCAGCTCACTGGAGAAGGAGTGGGTGAAGTGGTGGAGACGAAGGGGCAACAGAGAGAGAAATATCTTGCTTTTGGTGGACAATAGTGTTGTATCTATATGTATAACTCTAGCTACAATAGAGGAATGTTTAACTTCCATGACAAGAGTCATTCATGTTTGTGAAGACTTTCATAATGAAAAAAAAAACCTTTATTTTGATGGTCCCTTTTGAACATTCTGTTGACTATAAGTAACTTTGCAACTACATGTCAACTAACTCTCATTAGAGTATTAGTAGGCTGTCTTACTATCTGTTAACTCTTTAATGTGATGGTCCACCAACAGACAGTCTACTGACTATAAGTAACTTTGCAATTACATGTCAACTTATTCTTACAAATCATAATTACCATTCATGACCTCTAGTGCAAACATTAGCCATTAAAGACATAATTGATAACTAACTGGTACACTAAACACGTTTCTCTGGAACTATTTTATACTTGTTCATGAATAAATCAGTGTATAATGGATTATGAGCATGCACATTGCAAAAGCAAATGCATGATTTATAAGTAATTATAAAAAATAATACAGTATTAGTAGACTGTCTTAATATCTGCTAGCTCTTTATTGTGATGGTCCATCAACAGACATTCTACTGACTATAAGTATCTCTGCAACTACATGTTAACTTATTCTAACCATAACCAGTCTACTAATACTCTACTAATACTCTAATGAGAGTTAGTAGACAAGTAGGTCTAACGTTACTTATAGTCAACAGAATGTGTTAAAGGGACCATCGAAATAAAGTGAAACCAAATAGGCTGATATGCGTATATAGTGGCCTCCAAAACACACGCGGATACTTTTGAACACTCATTCTAAAAAATAATAATGTTGTGTCAGATTTAAAACGTGTCATCTGCAAACTGATAATATATTTTCCCCCTCCTAAGTTCACATTGGTGTCTTAATGGACTATCTACAGGATCCATTAAAAAGTTTTAGAAAGTGTCCAAAAGCCTTTTGTCTTACAGTATTGCTTTATAAACTTAATACACATCTTTATATTATATATCTTTATATTATATATATATATATATATATATATATATATATATATATATATATATATATATATATATATATATATATATATATATATATATATATATATATATATACACACACTATATGGACAAAAGTATTAGGACACCTGACCATTACACCAACAGTGACTTTAACCTGTTAACCCATAGGAGGACGCCGGCAGCCTGAACTGAAGCGTTCTTTGTTTACATTAGTTCAAAGTTACTGTTAGTTTTAATGCAAAATAATGTAATTAAATTGACAAACTTTATACATCGTTAAAAAGGTGTAAGACCAAAGCTTCAATTTTTGATTTCTGTTTTACAAAAATCTTGTGGCAGGAGTTATAAAAATAATAAAAGGAATTGATACCTTTAATATGGAATATAAGCCTCACCCATTGAGAAAAACAAAACAAAAACCTCCTATACAGTTTTCATAAAAGCACTTGACTAAACAATGTCCCTCAGGGTATTTAATAGAAAGGATTTATATAGAATTTATATAGAGAGGAGAAATATTTATTCAAATTTTACCTAAAATGAAGCAATGTGAATATTATGGAGTGGAGTGGAATAATATTACTCTCATGTAATGTCTGTTCCCTTTCGTTGTCACTCCGAGTTACGTCGGATGACGACGAATGGGGTTTCGCTTAGAAAGCCTATCAGCTTCGAGTATTACAAAACGAGCCAATGGCAAAGAAATGCCATGGGTCTGCGGAATTTGCATAACGTAACTCCGCCCCACCTCGTGGGTATAAAAGGAGGACGCTGGCAACATGCAGTTATGTTTTCGCTTCGGAGCCAAGAGTACCTCTTCACTCCTCAAGCCATCTCTGAATTTGTCAGCTTTTACAAACGAGTTCCTCTGGTGTTGGTGTTTGTGGGCGATTCCAGCGAGCGCGCGCTTCCTGCTGATCTGTGCAGTGATTTTGCCAGAGAGTGCGTGTCTCCCCGGCCGCCTCGACATCAGAGTGTTTCTCTCTCACAAAAAGAGCTTGCACGCGGCACGTCTTTTTAAAGATGCCTCGCCCGTGCACTTCTGGTTGCGGCAGATATGTGTCTGACTCTGATGGGCACGAGCGTTGCCTAGTGTGTTTGGGCATGGATCACGCTAGAGCAGCGCTCGTGGATGAGTCATGTTCTCTCTGTGGGAACATGACCATCGCGTCACTAAGGTCGAGACTCAGTGAACTCGCAAGAGTGAGAGTCCCCTCATCCACACCCCGATCTAATGCTCCCCCCAGGAGTACTACTTCGGCTGGTGGCCAGGGTGACCTGAGGGTAACGGTCTGGAACCAGGCGCCGACTATGTGTCCGCGACCCCCAGCCCCCCTCTTCAGTGACGGTGCCCGCTAGTGAGCCTCCGTTTCCCGCGGGACCTTCGGGCGCCCCGCGGGCTTCGGTTGAAGCTACAGAGGAAGACGCCATGTCTGTAGCAGCATCACAAGGTGGGCTTGATTCTTCCGGAAGTGAAGATTCAGCGCAGCTGCCACCTTCCGGTGTGCATACGGCTGTGCCTGAATCGGATCCGGAAATGACGGCCATGCTTTCCCGGGCAGCCGCGAGCATCGGTTTAGAGTGGAGGCCTCCACCCTGTCCCGAGCGCTCGCGGCTGGACGATTGGTTTTTGGGTAAGGCTGCCGACCCCCGTGGTCCACGGCAAACCCCAATACCTTTCTTCCCGGATGTGCATGATGAGATCTCGAAGTCCTGGAAGACCCCCCTGTCTTCCCGGGACCGCTCGCTGATCCCATCCGCCTTTCCTCCCCTCGATGAGGCGGCCGCCCGTGGGTACACTGGGCTTCCCTCGGTTGAACGTTCTGTTGCGATGCAACTGTGTCCTCAGAGTGCTTCTTCTCGGGGCGAGCCTAAGCACCCATCCAAGGCCTGTAGATTTTCGTCTACCCTGGTGGCGAAGTCTTACAGAGCGGCGGGACAGGCGGCTACCTCTCTGCATGCTATGGCCACTCTGCAGGTCTACCAGGCCCAGATGCTCAGAAACATGCACGAGGGCAGGGCAGACCCAGGGCTCTTCAATGAGCTGCGTGCCGCAACCGACCTCGCTCTCCGGGCGACGAAGGTAGCCTCACGCTCCCTGGGTCTGGTGATGTCCACCGCGGTGGTCCAGGAGAGACACCTGTGGCTGAACCTGGCCGACATGCGGGATTCCGAGCGGACTCGTCTGCTCGATGCGCCCCTGTCCCAGGCCGGCCTCTTCGGCGGCGCAGTTGAAGATTTTGCCCAACAGTTTTCAACTGCACAGAAGCAGACTGAGGCCATTAAACACATTCTGCCCCGCCGACCCGCTGCTGCCTCGTCGTCGGTCGGGCAGACGCCTCAGCCTGCTTCCCGCCGAGGGCGCCCTCCTAAAGCTCCCGCCCCTCCCGCTAGGCCCAAGCAGCAGCCTCCACCCGGGCCGACGCGCGGAGGAAGCCGCAGGAAGGCGCCCCAGCCCTCTCCAGCCCCGCCCCCCGCCAAGCGCCGGGCCAAGCGGCGCTCCTGAGACGGGCTGCTCAGGGATGATGTTTGTTTCCCAGGAGATGGTAGCAGGGCCACTCCTTCCCCCGGTGGAGGGCCGGGGGAGAATCCTTTGTTCTCCACTCCCCGCTGCTCACCCACGGGTGGGCAGCACCCTAATGTGGTTAAAGACAGAAACAAACCTCTCACCCCTGAGCACACAGAGTTCTCGGACGACCCAGAGCGCCGCCCACCAGCCGTGCTCTCCTCGTCCCCCTCTGTCCCAGAGTCGGTTGACACGGCGTGCCGCCCACGGGCCGTTTCGTCCCTGTCCCACTCTGTCGCCAGACCCCTGGCAGAGCAGGCCCCCGTGGAACGCTGGTCCTTCCCTGGCCTCCTCTGTCAGGGCGCGGAGCTTAACTGCGCCCCCACACCGGATCGCTATGCCGTCCACGTCCGGGCCAGTTACTCCGCTTCGCTGCCCCTCCGGGGGGACGCCGGTGGTCCGCATGACCCCGCTGGTACAGTTCCTGGAAGCCTGGCTAGAGCTTCCCCTTCTGTCCCGCTGGGTCGCCCGCACCGTCCGGTTCGGCTATGCGATTCAGTTCGCACGGTCTCCTCCCCGATACAGGGGAGTCCGCTCCACTTTGGTCGGTGGCAACGCCCCGATCATGCGAGCAGAGATTGCCACTCTGCTGGCGAAGGGTGCAATCGAGACTGTCCCTCCAGCCGAGATGAGGTCCGGCTTCTACAGCCCTTACTTCATTGTCCCCAAGAAAACCGGTGGGTTACGACCGATTCTGGACCTGCGAGTATTGAATCGCTCCCTTTACAGGATGCCGTTCAAAATGCTCACCGCCAAACGCATTTTCGAGTGTGTGCGGCCCCAGGATTGGTTTGCAGCGATCGACCTGAAGGACGCCTACTTTCATGTCTCCATTCTCCCTCGTCACAGACCGTTCCTCCGGTTTGCTTTCGAGGGACAGGCATATCAGTACGCGGTTCTCCCGTTCGGGCTGGCCCTGTCCCCTCGCGTCTTCACGAAGGTCGTCGAGGCAGCCCTTGTTCCCCTTCGGGTTCACGGGGTTCGCATCCTGAACTATCTCGACGACTGGCTCATTATAGCTCACTCTCGAGACCAGGTTTGCGAACACAGGGACCTTGTGCTCCGGCACTTAGCCCGTCTGGGCCTTCGGGTCAACTGGGAGAAGAGCAAACTTTGCCCCGTGCAGAGGATCTCTTTTCTCGGTATGGACATCGACTCGGTCGCCATGTCCGCGCAGCTTACGAGCGAGCGCGCGCAGTCACTGCTGACTTGTCTGAGACAAATACAGGGCAAGAAAGCGGTTCCACTGAAACATTTTCAGAGGCTCCTGGGGCATATGGCATCTGCAGCCGCGGTCACGCCGCTCGGATTGCTTCATATGAGACCGCTTCAGCTTTGGCTTCGCGACCGAGTCCCGAGGTGGGGCATGGCAACAAGGCAAGCTCCGAGTTCCAGTGACTTCGAGCTGCCGTCAGACCTTCACCCCGTGGTTGAACCTCAGTTTTCTCAGGGCTGGTGTCCCCCTGGAACGAGCGTCGAGGCATGTTGTTGTCTCAACAGATGCCTCCACCACGGGCTGGGGCGCCATGTGCAATGGTCATGCTGCCGCGGGCTCCTGGACAGGACCCCAGCGCCTATGGCATGTGAATTGCCTCGAGTTGCTGGCAGTACGCCTTGCTCTGCACCGCTTCCGAGCGCTGCTCATGGGTCAACACGTACTAGTCCGATCAGACAATACCGCCACAGTAGCGTACATCAACCATCAAGGTGGTCTACGCTCCCGCCGTATGTCGCAACTCGCTCGCCACCTCCTCCTATGGAGTCAGAAGCATCTGAGGTCCCTTCGTGCTATTTACATTCCCGGAGCCCTGAACCGTGCTGCCGACGAGCTGTCACGGCTTCAGCCCCTCCCTGGAGAATGGCGACTCCATCCCCAGTCGGTCCAGCTGATTTGGGACCAGTTTGGCGACGCACAGATAGATCTGTTTGCCTCCCGCGACTCATCCCATTGCGCCCAGTTTTATTCTCTGACCGAGGGCACGCTCGGCACGGATGCACTGGCGCACAGCTGGCCGCGGGGGCCGCAAGTATGCGTTTCCCCCAGTGAGCCTTCTTGCGCAGCTCCTGCGCAAGGTCAGGGAGGACGAGGAGCAAGTCCTTCTGGTTGCGCCGTACTGGCCCACCCGGACTTGGTTCTCCGAACTAGTGCTCCTCGCGACAGCCCCTCCTTGGCCAATTCCTCTGAGGAAGGACCTCCTTTCTCAGGGACGGGGCATTCTATGGCACCCTCGTCCCGATCTGTGGAACCTCCACGTGTGGCTCCTCGACGGGACGAGACAGGTTTGAGTACCCTACCACCTGCGGTGGTGGCTACCATCACTTCCGCTAGAGCGTCGTCCACGAGACATGCCTACGCGTTGAAGTGGAACCTATTCGTCAATTGGAGCTCTTCTCGCCGAGAAGATCCCCGGAGTTGTTCGATCAGTCTCGTGCTTTCCTTCCTTCAAGATGGGTTGGAGCGAAGGCTGTCTCCCTCCACCCTCAAAGTTTATGTTGCCGCTATCGCCGCTCACCACGACTTAGTGGAAGGTAAGTCCATAGGGAAGCACGACCTGATCGTCAGGTTCCTGAGGGGGGCGAGGAGACTGAATCCTCCTCGCTCTCCTCTCGTTCCCTCTTGGGACCTCTCAGTGGTTCTAAGTGCCCTGCGGAGTGCTCCCTTTGAGCCTTTGCAATCAGTGGAGCTTAAGTTCCTGTCAATGAAGACAGCGCTCCTGATTGCATTGGCCTCTCTCAAGAGGGTCGGGGACCTGCACGCATTCTCCGTTGACGAAGCGTGCCTAGAGTTCGGGCCGGCCGGTTCTCACGTGATCCTGAGACCCCGGCCTGGATATGTGCCCAAGGTTCCTACCACTCCCTTCCGGGACCAGGTGGTGAACCTGCAAGCGCTGCCCTCGGAGGAGGCAGACCCAGCCTTGGCACTGCTCTGTCCAGTACGCGCTCTCCGCGCTTATGTAGACAGGACGCAGTGTTTCAGGACCTCAGACCAGCTCTTTGTCTGTTATGGTGGGAAGCTGAAGGGAAAGGTTCTCTCAAAGCAGAGGTTGTCTCACTGGATCGTGGACACCATTGCTTTGGCTTACCAGCAGCAAGGTCGACCGTGCCCCCTTGGTGTGACCGCCCACTCCACCCGGAGTGTGGCATCCTCCTGGGCGCTGGCGCATGGCGCCTCGCTGGCAGACATCTGCAGAGCTGCAGGCTGGGCGACACCTAACACATTCGCCAGATTCTATAATCTCCGAGTGGAGCCAGTGTCCTCTCGTGTTCTCGCTTCAAACAGCTAGTTCCGGACCCGCTCAGGTGTCTTCGCTTGCTCGCCATTCCACTCCGCGGACTGGATACGTGCGATATTCTGCTCAGGTGAGCTTCTCCGAAAGCCCTGAGTTCCTCCAGCACCCCTGATGCTAGCGCCAGTGTCTATTGCCTGGGCGTCGGCTAGGTGCCTCCGTGTGCATGGTCCCTCCCATGAGCTACCCCCACACGTGTATTTCCACTGTAAGCCTCTTTGAGCATGTGTCTTTCCCTCGGCAAGCCACCTTGCCACCCCTGAGGTTGAAATATTCCACCTGCGGCTGGACACCTCAGAGTTTTCTCCATATGTTACTATCAGGTCATATGTGTATTTTCAAATGCCCCCCCCACTGGGTTGGTGATAATTGCATATTTCCCCTTAAAGCTTGGGATATGCTTCCCAGTGTACCTTGGTATTCCTGTGTTAAATAGGAGTCCTTCGTCCTAAGATCTCGAGGGCTCAGATTTTTCGCAGGGCGCTGGAAGACAGCTGTGAAGGTGGCGTGATTTGACTGGTAACCCATTCGTCGTCATCCGACGTAACTCGGAGTGACAACGAAAGGGAACGTCTCGGTTACGTATGTAACCCTCGTTCCCTGAGTAGGGAACGGAGACGTTACGTCTTCCTGCCACTTCCGCTGTTCGCGGGGATCGCCCGAGTTCAGTCTTGGCTCCTCAGCGATAAAACATAACTGCATGTTGCCAGCGTCCTCCTTTTATACCCACGAGGTGGGGCGGAGTTACGTTATGCAAATTCCGCAGACCCATGGCATTTCTTTGCCATTGGCTCGTTTTGTAATACTCGAAGCTGATAGGCTTTCTAAGCGAAAACCCATTCGGCGTCATCCGACGTAACGTCCTCCGTTCCCTACTCAGGGAACGAGGGTTACATACCGCATGCTCCCCTCCGACGTCCGTCCTCGCTGCCTCAAATTTTGCAGGCCTCTATCGCCTCCTAGCCTCCATCTTCTTTAGCAGCTCCCCCCCGTGTGGCATGTCCCACCCATGGATCTACCCCCACACGTGTATTTTTCCACTGAAAGCCTCTTTGAGCATGTGTCCTTATTTCCTCTTGCAAGCCACCTTGCCACCCCTGAGGTTTGAAAAATACCACCTGCCGGCTGGACACCTCATAGTTTCCCTCCAATTGTTACTATCAGGTCTTATGTGTCTTTTTTCAAAATGCCCCCCCCCCCCCACTGGGTAGGTGATAAATGCATATTTCCCCTTAAAGCTTGATATAAGCTTCCCAGTGTACCTTGGAATTCCTGTGTTAAATAGGAGTCCTGTCGACCAAAGATCTCGAAGGGCTCAGATTTTTCGCAGGGACGCTGGAAGACAGCTGTGAAGGTGGCGGATTTGACTGGTAACCCCATTCGTCGTCTCCGACGAAACTAACTCGGAGTGACCAACGAAAAGGAAACGTCTCGGTTACGTATGTAAACCCACGTCCCTGAGTAGGTGAACGGAGACGATTACGTCTTTCCTGCCCCACTACCCGCTGTCGTGGTGGATCGCGCGAGTTCAGTCTTGCTCCATCAGCTATAAAACATAACTGCAAGTTGCCAGCGACCTCCTTTTATACCCTCGAAGGAGGGGCGGAGTTACGTTATGCAAATTCCGCAGACCCATGGCATTTCTTTGCCATTGGCTCCTTTATGTAATACTCGAAAGCTGATTCAGGCTTTCTAAAAGCGAAACCCCATTCGTCGTCATCCCGACTAACGTCTCCGTTCCCTACTCAGGGGAACGAGGGTTAATACGGTAATGTCTGTTTCATTCATACTGGATGCGGGAGGTTGCCTTCATGTAGAAAGTCCGTAAGTGAAACTTGTAAAGTCATAAATCTTAAAGATGTTCCTAGGAAATCCCTTATATGGACAACAACATCCAGATATCGCTGCAGCTGAATAACATGTAGATAGAGTGGGCTTTCACACTGGGCACGTTTGCCGCGATCTGAGGATGATTGTTCCCGGTGCCCCCCTCAGTGTGATGTGATGGAAACAGGATGCAGATTAATATATTGTGTTTTTTTTTATTATTAATTTGTTGCTATTGTACGCAGCAGAATGACCAACACTTGGGTTTACTGTATGTGGATCACGTGAAGGAAGCTCTTTTAAGGGAGACCCACTGTTATCCCTTACATGTGTTTTGTTGAACTAAGACATCATCATGGGCTAATGCATGCACAGGTTATGTTACTTCCTGAACAAGTGTACAGCCGAGTCTGAGTTGCTTTGACATTCATGCTAACAAACTCAGACCACCTCCTACAGGTAATCTTGGCTTTGGTACCCCAGAGTGCTCATGGGTCCACGTGACTACTTTCACATTACCCATTTTTAATGCAAACCGTGCCCCGTTGTAAACTAAACTGCTAGTGTGAAAGCACCCAGAAAAGTTTTGACTGTTGAAACATGAAGACAATAAACACACGATTGCAACGATATATAGATTATCTCTGTTTTTCAAGCCATCTAAATACATTGCATTCTTAATACTTAGACATTAATATGGAGTTTGTCCCCCCCTTTACAGCTATAACAGTTTCCACTCTTCTGGGAAGGCTTTCCACAAGATGTTGTAGTGTGTTTCTGTGAGAATATTTGCACATTCATCCAGTAGAGCATTTGTTAGGTCAGGCACTGATATTGGATGAGAAGGCCTGGCTCACAATCTCTGTTCCATTTCGTCCCAAAGGTGTTCGATGGGGTTAAGGTCAGGGCTCTGTATGGGCCAGTCAAGTTCTTCCACACAAAACTCATCCAACCATGTTTTTTATGGACCTTGCTTTGTTCACTGGGACAATCATGCTGGAATAGAAAAGGGACTTGCCCAAACTCTTCCCACAAAGTCCAAAGCATTGCATTTTCCAAAATCTCTTGGTATGCTGAAGCATTAAGATTTCCTTTACTAGAAGTACAGTAAGGGGCCAGGCCCAATCACAAAAAAGGCCCATGCCATTATACCTCCTCCACCAAATTTTACAGTTGGCACAATGCACACACTCAGCCATAAAAACCCATTCCATGAAGCTCCCACCGCACTATTTTTTGTGCTGTTTACAGTGGCCCTAAAATTATTTGGGCACAATTATAAATGTTATAATTTCCTTCCATTATTTGTCAATTCACACACACACACACACACACACACACACACACACACACACACACACACACACACACACACACACACACACACACACACACACACACACACACACACACACACACACACACACACACACACACACACACACACACACACACACACACACACGTTGCATATATTTATAACTGCCCACATCCATTTGGTTATCAACATATGTATGCTGTTGTCCAGGTAAGCACAAGAGGGATGAAACAATTACAATGCTAATTCTAGATTATACAGCATGATAATTATTATTTATAGTTTGTGTACATTCCCCATGTCTTGATGGCTGGAAAGCTGTCAGTAACCACTTGAGGCTTGTCAAAAAACATTTAGTGTGTGACAAGTGAAGCAGAGGTGGGCAGCCTTCCAAGCTTGAGACCGCTGGGACACATGTTTAGCTCAATCACACACTAATTCAGCTGGATGATCCCATAGAAAATAGTACTACCCTTAAAATATGGCTATTCTATCCAGCAGCCCTTAAAATAAGATTAGGTGCTGCTACCAAGGAAGTGGAAGACTTACGACCCAGACAAATTTGGTCTTAACCTCTTCAGTGTCTACTTTCTAACACCTTCATTATGATATTTTCCCATCTGGACTACAAGGTGGATAAATGCATACTGCTGCATGCATGCATGCATACTCACTCACTCACTCACACACACACCTCTGTGAACTGTGAGCTGTCCTTCCTCCTCTCTCGTTTAACGTGGGCTGACAACACTCTCTAATCCAAAGGGTTTCAAAGGTTCTTTCCTTCGTGAATACAAAACATACAGGGTTCTGAACTTTTGATCATGGTTGAAGAGAGAGAGTGAGGGAGGGAAAAATCGAAGCACCTCTTGACGTAGTCTTCACAGGCTTTGGGTTCAAGTACAGTTCATGCCAGGCTTTTTCTGTTTCTCAAACACTCCGACAAATTATTCCCTGAGTTCTTCAGAAAAAGTAAAGGGCCCGAACTGCAAATACCTGCTGTTCAAGACTGAATGGATGGCCCATCCAAATAGTACAATGCACATTTAAGGCTGATTTATACTTCTGCGTCAGACCTACGCCTATGCCGGTGCCGGCGCTATAGACTATCGTTGGTCTTCATTTATACTTCTGCGTCATTGTCCGCGTTTACGCGCAATTACACATGCAGAGGGAGCATGTTAAACCCGAGGAAGGGGTTCTAGCAGACCAATCACAGCGCTTGCGTCCATGTAGAATTGACGCGTTGTTACATTTTTGGAGAGGTCCACGTCAGGGTACGCCGTAGGGTACGCGCGCTGCACACAGCCTACGCCGTAGCTACGGCGTGAGTTCGACGCAGAAGTATAAATTGGGCTTTACATACATGCTGAAGGCCTACAGGGACACTTCACCCAAAATTAACTTTATTCTGCAAATACAAAATATTGGGATTTTTGGAAAAAATTGTAAGTTAATGCAGTCCACTGTTGTTTTGATCCCTTTGACTTTAATATTATGTACAAAAGCAGATTTCAAAATATCAAAATAGGTTTGGAATGAAATGAAGGTGAGCTAATTTTTGGTGAACTATTCCTTTAAGACTTTAATAAACTGTCCACATCCATGAAGACAAAATCTTGTGCTTAGTTGAACTAATATCAAACAGCTAATCAGTTCAAACTCAGAGGCCTTTGCTTGCTCAGCACATCTACGTGTCTTGTTTTCTGAGTAATCAGAGACCATTACAGGCCTGAATTGTCAAGGGTAGTAAGAACCTTCCAATTGTCTCTCAGATGTAAAGCAAACAGGTTTCTGTTCCATATGCTAATCTCATTGTTTAATGACTACTCATAAAGTGGCCCAGATAATGAGGATCATTAATACAACCTCTGTAAGCACAATATTTGTCAATTCTAAGTCGCTTGTATAAGGCTGCATTAAGTCCAGCTCCTCCCTGGGAAAACAGCTGGAGTGGTGATGGAAACACTTTCTATTCTCCCCCCTCATCCTCAGCTATTTGTTTATTTTCCCTTACTCTAGAATGTACAAGAACATCTCTTAGCTGGATGTGATGTGCTTTTTTTTAACCCACCCTCTCTTATTTTCTCATGTTTGGTTCTGTGAGAATTTTCATGACAAGCAGCATATATCAACAGGAATGCAGTCAAAAAAGCAGACACTGGAGTTCCCCGAGAGAAGAGACTGAGAGAGACAGAGGAAGAGTGAGAGTGACATCCAGACAGAGTGACTCAGGCATACGATATAGTATATAGACAGTGGATCCATCCTTGTATCTTTCTAGAGCTGAATTTGAATCAGAGATGTATCTTTCAAATCATTCTTTTATTCGCACATTAAAGCAGAAAGTGGTAATTGGGGGTGACCTCAATCACAAATACTGTTTGCAAATCCCTTTTGACCTGCATTCATATCGAAAATAATACACAGACATGTTCATTCATGTTCTAACTAAACCATAATGTTTTATTATTATTATTATTATTGTTTTTACGCACTATTATTTTGAAACTCAAAATTGTAAAATGAAGACCTCCACCCCTCTCCTAAGCTTAATTTGATAACTCAATGAATTTAGACATTATATTTATTCAGCCTCTGAGTTATATAATTCTGCAATTTTAAAAATGACAAATAAGTAAAATGATGGAATTTGAAAGTATATAAAAGTTGCCACCCATACCCCTTGATTTGACATAGATGCTTCTGTATAGTTGAGTCAACTATTTGACACAATTATTGTCTTTCATTGTATTAAGCTAGTGAACTTATTTTGAAAGGACAATTGAGTATCCTTTATCACAAAATCAACAAGATCACCAGTTGTCCACTTCTTTGAGCGGAGCAGCTGTATCCTCCGGCATCTCATAAATCTGGCTCTATTAAAAGTGTTTTTCAAGCTTTTATAGAGGAAGGCAAAATGAAAGTGGAGAGTTCACCACACCTCCACCACACATGTAGTATTAAAACTCTCCTTTGGATTTCTTTGATGCCTCTAGCTGAGGCAGATGTCTTCCCTTCGCCTTGTCCAGAGCTGCAATTGGAAATAAAAATGTGTTTTTCACCCTTTTGCAAGAAGAACATTACACGTCCAAAAGCTTCAAAATATTATAAGAGTGAATGCAGGAGGCATGCTACAGTATTTAATAAAACACAGCAAGAGAGTGTGTGGATTTTCACAGCAGAACTTTGAAAGAATGTTTTATTAAGGGGGTGTTGAGGAGGTGTTGAAAGCGTTGAGAGGACAGAGGGCCGGCACAGAGGCCTGTCTGCTCTGGAGCATGTGGGCAAAGCCATCGTTTATTTGCAGATGTTATCAGGTCACAACTCTAGCGAGACCTTGGTGTCTCAAAGGAGCCATAAAAACCCATATGTTAAAGACATCAGGTGGGAAATCTTAACTTTGATTAAGAAGAGAATAACAGCTTTGGGCAAGATGTATCTTGCCTGATGTTTCACCAATTTTGGGCCTGCTATTATTTATATTTTCTACAATGCAAGGCATGAACCGTATAAGGACAGCAGTTCTTTTAGTTTTTAGATGCTTGTGGAAATATAATATATAATATTGCAGAAACAATTGTTGAAGTCCTAATTATAATACCAAAAAAAGATCTGTCAACTTAACAAGCGTTTTTGAGTTTGCCTAGTGTTTAACCCCAACCGTTGCTATTTAAAATGAGCACATTGCTTCCTCTGGACTATCTGAACGATGCCCTGTCATCTTTAAGGTCCTTGTGGTCATCTTCAACTAAAACACTTGAGAAAGTTTAACTCTCTAACAACCCTTGGAAAATACATTATGAAAGTAGGGACATTTCTGCTAAATAGTGATCCCTTAAAGAAACTTTTGGAGCAGACTGGGAGGAGGGGCTCTGTCTTTTAGGAGACATCTCCAAACTTGGGGAAAGTCAAAGTGCACTGCCAAAAGATCTTGGAAGGGTGTTTTTCATGAAGATAAATGTTATGTCTGGAGTTTCTCTGCTAACTTTCTCTATTGCCAATTAAGCCACAGTATTCCGAGAGAATGCATTTAGAGACAACACAGGATTTAGACTTTGAGGACAAAAATATTTTGTTTTGTAATTGGCAGATTAGGATTTAAACATACTCTCATAATTAATGTTGTTAATATTTGGCAATATGGTACATGGCTAGATTATTTTCTACAACCTAAGTTTAAACATGCTCCAGACGGATGTCTAATAATGCTGCACAATATGATTTTGCATATATATATATATATTGTTACGCTAATTGTGTTGTGCTAATTGTCATTTTGATGACTGATAAAAAAAAATTCAGAGCCAATATAGATCCAACAGAGTAGCATAAACGTGACTTCTTATTCTTGTGTTTATTGACGAAATGTTGATGTTGACAAATGAGAGCTCGCCCCATTGGCCCCATTTCTTTAATAATGCTCTTTTGCAAAACTGAGGGATGTCATCCATTATGGATCAAGAGACTTTTCTGTTTGTTTGTTATGTGCAGATGTCAGTATGCACAAGTCAAAGGGAAAAAGCCCTTTGTCTATCATGCCGCTAATAAACACAGGGAGTTAAATATTTCATCTCACGAGGAGGCACGGCAGGGGCCACCGAGATTGTGACGCCAGTGAGTTTGAGCGAACAGAGTTTGTGTAATCCTCTTTCTTTGGTGTTTGCTGGTAAATGTGCATGTACTGCCGTGGAGACCTCCTCATTTAACTTATTTAACAAGGGCTTGTTCTTCTGAAAGCAGATCCACCCTGAGGATAGACGTTTTGACTCGACTTTGTGTCTGTCTATTAATAAATTAGCCATTCTGTCATATTCTGCCCAGGAAATATTCAATTATTCACAAAAAGATTTTTTTTTTGTGAAAAATTCTTATAATGATTTGCACAGCGTTATTAAATATACTAGTACATACGTATACTACTTCTAAACCTACCAATTACATATATCTTATGTATACACATAACCCAGTTCCCTGAGGGGGGGGGGGGGGGGGGGGACGGGGGGGGGTTGGTGCTGTGTAAACGCTTTGGCTAAACACAATGACATAACGGCGTAGCGCAGTACAGAAACAAAACCATAAAAATATGGCAAACCATCACATTGTCAGATACTAAATTAAGTTTTATTTAACAAAGTTCAGGAGGAGCACTTTAGGAGATCATCCAATCAGCACAAGAGGAATCAGTATATATAGCCGCCCCTCACCTCTGTCCTGTGACAATTTCACAGCATCCCTCCACTACCCCATCCCCTCACTCTTGGCTGGTTTCTATCCCAGTCAAGGAGGGGGAGTATTTTTTGGTTCGGGCCAAATTCCGAGCTCCGAGTCCTCCCCTGGATAGCACGTCCACAAGATAGAGTATCTGTACAGACAGTTGTTAAGCGCAGGCTGAGTCCGGATCAACCCTGAAGGACTTGAGACCCTGGGGTTGAATCTGTGTCCAGACTATAAAACCTGATGAATCTGTGCAGAGAGTACTATCCTGCTGCAGGAAAAACATCTTGTAAGGATGCACCCCAAGTAAGAGCTTTGGAAGACTCCTATTCCAACTACCCTCTGCTTTTGAGCCAAAACAGGATTGGTCTCATGTCTAATATAATGTCACTGACGGCTGCGTCCATGAGACCTATAAGACCTTCTTCATAATAATTCATTACATTTATATAGTGCTTTTTCTGGGACCCCAAAGCGCTTTACATGGAAGGGGGGGGGGGGGGGGGGGATCTCCTTAACCACCACCAATGTGGGCATGTGGGCAAGCACAGCATCTCAATGTTGTCCAGCCAATTCCTCAGATGGAGCTAATATCAGCTAATCAACTATGTAATTTAGTACAAAGATGCCCTGGAGTAGAAAAGGAGCCAGAGCAGTATCCATGCACCTGGTGAATGTGCATGGGAATAAAGCTAGGCCGAAAGGAAAAACTCGATATTTGTATGCTCCGCCCCTGAAAGAAAACCAGAGAAACTTCCTGTGTTCTGGAAGAATCTCAATCTGAATCTAGGCATCCTTTAGATCTATAGCCCCTCAGATCCACATTTGGTTTCACAAATGGGGCCAGGTTCTATGATTGTCAGGACTTCTTCTGAGCAGCCCTGGATGAGATAACAGATCTCAGTCATCCCATGGATGGCCCATGTGATGGCTCCTGGATCCAGCAAGAGAGCAGTTCTCTGAATGCCGCAGATTGTTTCTTGGCCTCCTGGTACCTGCCGACAACGGTGTTGACTGCATTGTAGAACAGGCCAGAAGGTGAAATTGGATCGTCCCAAAGGAAAGCCTGGTCTCTTTCATTTATCCTCATGAGGTTGAGCCTCTGTTATGACCATGGCAGCAATTGAAATGCCAATGGCACAGGCTGTCTGATGCTCACACAGAAGGCAAGATCTGTGGCCCTACAAAGTTATTTTACTGCCTAAGGGGCTAATCCCTCACCATAATCCAAATCTTTAAGCAGGTCAGCCTTTTAGGTCTGCAAGACCGCCATGGTGTGCAGGGACGCACCAGCCTGGTAGATGTTGCCCTACAAATCTTGGTGTGTAAGGCATGTTTCCTCCACGAAGATGCAGTTTAGAGGGAGAGATAGCCTGCCAGCGTCTCTTCCACCCTCTGTATCACCCTGTACCCGTGCTATCGTGATATCGACCACCGTGGAGTATGTGGAGGTGGCCTGCATATGCAGCCTGTGGGAGTAGGGATTCCTTCAAGACCTCAACAACTCAGTGTTGGAGGTCATGAAAGAATGGGAGATGGTGGCTGGGAGGTTGCTCTCGGCCAGATGTTGGGTAGCAATCATTAAGCTTAGACATAGTGACATGATTTTTCTCATAAGGCCATTCTAAACTCAACACTTCAAACCTACAACCTCAAGCAGGTCCTCGAGCGCAACAGATTAACAGGACTGCTCTGCCAAAGCAACCGCCTGTCAATCTGCATCCAACTCCTCAGAGTCAGACACACACCATACGTTCCTCATTCTGGTCTGAGGAAATCACAGTGCAAACTTCAAGATGCAGAACGGGGTGCACAGAGTCTGTGGAGAGGTCAAAATAAATGGCTCAATCGCACGTCTCAAGCCAACTCAAATGTGAGCCCCATGACCAAAGTCACAGAGCCGCCTTGGTGGCCATGGGACCCGATCCACGGGGTGCAGAGGCTTGGCTCTCATCTCATTTTACCCCACCCATGCAAAACACAGTGAGTCGTCGCCCATAATATAACGCAGACATGGCACCACAAAATTCCTAAACTTTAAGTCTGATATGTTGAAATCTAACTCCCGACTAAAAGACAGACAGTTCACACATTCAGATCAGCAAAGACGCGCTAAAACAAGTGGCTTCAAACATGCAAATAAGCTGACAACACACTGATCTTGCATCTATTTATGGTACGTACTGTGCTACGTCACTACATCATCATGTTTAGCCAATCAGGAATTGGCATGTGTAGATGTGCTTAGATGTGCATGTCTAGATGTGCATAACTTAGTATGATTTATTACCTGTTTTCCTCATGGAGACCAAAAAATTTCCAAAAAAGGAAAAGGATTTCGGGTATTGCCACATTTTGTCCCCATGTAGGGTATACCTGAACCACACACACAAGTCATTGTGACGCGACAGACAAGTAGTTGTTCCGCTCACACAACACAAGCTAACCATTTGAAATAACAAAAAGAAAAAAGAGAAAAGCGGGAGGATAGAATGAACAAACAGAGCATGTAACTAAAAATGCAAGAAGCATGAGAAACTATGAGAATTTAATTAAGACCTTAAAATGAAAGAAAAACAATATGTGTCTGGGAGAGAAAAGGAAAAGGGAGACAGAGAGACAGAGAGAAAGAGACAAGAGGATCATTTCCTCCGGCCTTTTCCCATGCTTAGTTAGTGATTTGGCGGTATTACTCTTACTGTATCAGTGGGAAACCTCTCTACACTGCATACTTACAACAGATGAAAGACACCAGAGAGAGGGTTAGATTGTAGCTAAAGAGCTGAAACTTTTCTCTTGTTTTGGTTTGCTTTTAACATGTTTGTTCTCCCCTGTTGGACACCGTTTCCTATGGACTGAGCTGAGATGATATTTGGACTTTCCTCCAGCTCATGGATCACTTCAGCAACATTTTTCAGACCATATCATGTTTTAACTATGAAAGTACATTGACAATGCCTGTAAATATGAACATGGCTTCTATGCACTATGATTCATGGAACTAATGCAATATCACAATTTTGCACATTAACAATGTATGTAATACATTTTAACTGTATTTAAAGAAATTAACACTCTAAATGTGATGATACATGGGGTAACATTTTGAGCAATAGTGCTGGCCAATGTTCCCGTCAACGGGCAACCAGGTGAGACACAGGGCCAACGAGTCTATATAAATGTAAGTAATATTAATTAACATACACTTTTACTTTCTTACCTTAAAGGTTTTTGTCCTGTAAATAGATTTTGACACCATTTTTTAAAGTACAAATTCACCCCAGAAGCATAGTGAGCATATGATATGATAGCAGTTCGATTTTGGTTAATGTATAACTTGTATTTACAACCCTGTAATACATCACACACTCATTAACCATGCAAATCTAAAATTAGTTATTACTCTTTAATTGTTTAACACACAAACATGCACACACACAAAAGGCACTGCGCTACACAGTTACCCTGGCTCAATTAACCCATGCTTAATCTCGGACCTCCCATTGCAACATTTAAAAAGAAGCCGGGGACGAACGCAAGATGTTATCTGCCAGAAAGATTACCCTGCCAGTGGTAGATCAAAGAGGGCTGGACTCTGGGCCCCTGCGATTAGCCATAATTAAACAAAGTATGTCTGTTTAAACTACATTAGCAGCTGGGCGTTTGCTTCAACAGAGTGGGCACATCTCAAGCGTCCTTAATTAAAAGATAATCCAAAGGATTGCCCCCAATCTGCTCCCAAAATATACATTTTGGCCCCCTCTGTTGTCTCCTGTGGTGTCACTAGTGAGCTTGTGGGGTGTTTTCAAGGAAGTCCGCCAGGAGCTGACCTAGGCTTCCTTAATAACTTCTGTCCAACAAGGAGATTGGAGGTGGAGGAGATGGAGAAAGAGAGAGAGAAAGAGAAAGGAAAGGACAGAGGAACGAAAGATAAAGGTAGGAACACTGAAAGTGAGAGAGATAGAGAGAAAGACTCTTCCTGATAACATCAATTTAGCATGCTATTATCTAAAATGGTGGAGAAGCACACGCCTGCACAGTCTGACATAAATCTTAGAGAGCTGGGGGGACATTGAATATGTATGAGCTGAAACAGATACGACACTGCCGCCACATTAATATTCCTGTCACTGGAGGTTTTCAAACTTTCAAGTGGATGACTTGAGCGAAGCCGGTCTGGAGTCGCTCTAAAACAGGGGCAAAATAATCTGATCCATAATTAAAGACGTACAAGCCTGTGAACCCTAGCAGGAGGCAAAGCAGAGCAGAGAGAGACTCTTCAATGGTGTTTAAATGAACCAACGTGTGAACAGAGTCAAGAAAGAGAATGAACACAAATCAAATCTTGTAATAAATCAACTCTGCAGTGCTGTTGGTGGTGAACTGCATGAGAAATGCTGACATATAATTTAGTACAGAGTAAGATAACACCAATGAAAAGTATCATGACAATATTTATTTACAGTAAATGCCTCTTGGGTTTATGGATAATACAAAGACATTAAGGTATTTTTAAGGTTTAAAAGCTCAAAATATTTTTGGGGCCACTGTATCAAAGTACCATGGTATAACCATCTAATGCATTAATATAGCATGGTAAGTGCAAAATTAAAAATTAAAAATATGCAAATCATCATAAATATGAGTAAAACATGTTCAAAAGTATTATAATATGATCAAAAAGAGCAACACTGATTTTCTATTTTATTTATATATATAACTTTGTCTGTGTAATTTCCAGCACAGCAAACAATTTTACCACAATAAGATTGTTCATAACATTAGTATAGCTTGAGATGAAATATGGCAAACGTGTGAAGAAAAGGGTTAATATAACTTTTTGTATTGTACTATTTTTATTGTCTGTCAAGCAATATTTTTTTAGCATGCTAAAAGTGTCAAACATTACTTTTTGTAATTTTGTTTTACTTTTTGAAATATTAATTTTGTTTATTTCAGATATATAAAATGTTAAAAGTAGCCTTAGCAAGACATAAATGCCATTCAAATGTTATATCCATCACAGAATGCTTTTAAACACTATTTTGAGATTGGAGAATGTGAATAATTATTTCCTGATAGTCCACAAGGCTAAATATGCCCATATTTGAAACAACACCATCATATTTACTGTGTAGCCTCTCACTGCTCATTTTGCACAGCTCATCTCAGACAAACTTCAGAGAAAAGTTAATGTGAGGGAAACACTGAGTGACCCATCTAAGACAATAGCTTGATCAGTCTCAGATGTGAATTTGTTCTTTGGGTACAGATTTATTTATTTCTTTATTTCTTTATTTCTTTTTGTATGTGTGTGTGTGTGTTTTTCAGATAGACTAAGAAAAAGAGGATTCCAGTCCCTGGTTTTAATTTAATAGTGGCTGCATGAATGATGAAAGTCACTATGGGAGGAAGAGGTTATGAAGTCATGTGATATATATATCACCACTCAAGCCCGCTGCAAATCAAACTTAATCATGACTTAGAATCAGGGATGGTGTCAATTCCATTTTGTATGGGATTTCAGTTACTTATCTGATTTAAGTCACCAAAACAATAAAACAGATTGAAAGGGATTTCTGTTTTTTTGAGAACCAACTGTAAGAAAACCTAATGATAACAGGCTAACCAGAGATGTAATGTAGTGGTTAGCTCAGACACAATGAGTTGTGGTGCGAGGGTGACAAGTTCAAATCTGGTTTGTGACATTTCCTCTCCTCAGAATTTCCTGTTTTCTCTCTACTCTACTTTAAAGTAAAGAAAAAATGACAAAAGGCAAGGCAAAATTCTGGTATTTGCCACAACATTTGTGGTCTCAAGAGATGAGCATTCATACCTCAAACAAATATTTAGGCCTAAATTTAAGATTGATGTATTTGAATGGCATCTCAAATTTCAATCCATTTGTATTACACCGTTTTAACATAAACTAAGAAACTTAGTGTGGTGCATCATGGGCTAGATATGTATCACATATTATCATATATCAATAATCGACAAATCAAATGTTTTTTTCAATCTCACACATTTTAACTAAATTAATATTGATTGTTCCACAGCTAGTCATATTTTAACTATGCTCAAACTTTTTAACTGAATAAACTGAACGACATTGGCAACCTTATTTTGTAACTAAACTCACTTTATAAAACATTTAGGTTTTACATCCACACTTTGAGAGTTGGTTCAGTAAACCTATTAATTAAGTTATAGTTATAAAAGTCTAATTTTTTTATATTTACGTCATAGTGGGTTTGACTTTGAATAATGTCTGTATAACCAATAACCAATCTACTCCTGATATATGAACTAGGCAATCTGAGTCACACATGTTATTAAATACAGTTCTCAATCTCAGATACTCACTGAGTAGCCTTATATTAAACGCAAGCGGCCTTAAACATAAGAATCACAGAGTGCAGTGAAGGTACAGAGAGGAGACTGAGGATTTGCTGAAGCGAGACGTTGCTGTTCAAGGGACACTCTTGACATGATGTTTACAATGAGTCTCCAAAAGCCATATAACTGCCTCTCCAGCCTGCTCTATTCAGATCGATGGAGTTCAATCTTCCGTGGGATTACATCTACAATCCACATGGGGGAAGGACATACTTTAACAAGAACCGTACAAGGAAACGTGGAGGAACCTTTTGGGTGCAGCAAATCAACAACAATTTCTTAACTGATGTGTAAATATCTGAACTTGTCGAAAATACCTCTCTATCCCAGGGCCAAAGCAACACCAGTGGAATATGGGTTACTATGGTGAAACACTGCCGGGTTAGAAAGACGAGTGTCTGTAGAATTGTTAACAGACATATTTCGTAAATTGATCCAGCTCACAACACAAAACCAAGAGAGCAGACACATAGTCTGACCTTGACCATCTCTTAAGCACAGCAACCATAAATAAATAAAATGGTCTCTTTTGACAGGAGCTGTCCATAGCTTGCGAGCACACACACACACACACACACACACACACACACACACACACACACACACACACACACACACACACACACACACACACACACACACACACACACACACACACACACACACACACACTAGCTCACACACTAGCTCACACACTAGCTCACACACTCTCTTTGTTTGGAGTGTTTGTGAGTGTTCAGGTCATTCATCACAGCCTGCCATATCCAGCCCTAGTCTCCCCCTCAAATGTATCCATTTTGTCCCTCCTTGCTCTCGTCCTCTGTGCTGCTTCACTGTATACTCCACCATTGACCCTGGTGATCAGAGTTAGAGAGATTACTTTCTCTTTCTCTCTCTCTCTCTCTCTCTCTCTCTCTCTCTCTCTCTCTCTCTCTCTCTCTCTCTCTCTGTGTGTGTGTGTGTGTGTGTGTGTGTGGGGGGGGGGGGGGGTGTATGTATATATATTTGAAGATGTTGTTAATAAATAAATTGTATTGCTTATTTATATTATTTATTTTGCTTTCACAATTCACACAAATATTATTAAATGGTGTTGATTTCGATAAAAAAAAAACACAATTTAATAATATTTATGTGAACTGTGAAAGCTTACTGAACTGTGTGTTTTTAAGTTAATGTTGGAATAAATTCTAATATATATCGTTGCATGGTTATGTGGCAAATGCCAAGGTCTTTTGCCTCAGACTTCAGTGTCCTGCCTTTATTCACTATGTTTGCTGTTAACATCAGAACAGAAGGACACCCCTGTCTGCTGTGCATTTCCTCTCTTGTGGCATACTGAAAACACAGAACAGATCAAATGTATGCCTAGTCTGATTTTTACTTAAATATAAAAGGGGAGATACCTGACTATTAAAATTTGTTATTTTTTAATACATAAAAATTATAATTTTGTTATGACAAGATTTTAAATCAATGTTGTTATTATGACAGCCATGATACATTTGCTATTAGCTTGAGACAATAGCGTTGACGCTATTAAAATGATATGACTTTACAATTTTTATTTTTTAACTTGAAATTTATTGGAATGGTCACATGTGGCTGGGAAGAGGGGTTAACTGAGCATGTGAAATATGAATATCATCTCTCTAGCTCATTCCTTATTGAAGAAATAAGCCATGTTGCAACTGTCCCGTACTGCAAACTCTCCCCTACACACACAAGCTATACAAGCTTCTTAAGCTGCAAGCTATAATTAAAAGTAAAATTATTGTAATTAAAGTTGCATTACGGCAAAGCTGCCTTTTTGAAAATGTATTTAGCTACAAGCTACTAAAGAAAAGTAACTACATTAAAGCTATTTAAGAGGGAATATATGTTTAAAATGCATAACCGATCAGATTATACATTACAACCAAAGCAGTATTTATCTGAACATAAAAATAAAGAGAAACTTAATTAGACCCTCAAATTTACAGAAAATACAAACAGTAAAACTAGAAAACAAACCAATTGATGATAGTGTGTTGAGTCAAAAGTATTGTACATGTTTTTTGCTGTATTTGAATGTAGCTAAGCTGCAATAGCATTGACAATACAAATGTACAACTTGTCATGTCAATAAATCATATTAAAACTGAAAATGACAGGACAGTTTAGAAGACCACATTTGATTACTCAACTTTACTTGAAAACATCGGACATTCCTTTATGTAACTAAAGAATGAAGTTAGTAGCATCACTACCCACCCCCACCCCCCCCCCCACACACACACACACAAACACACACCACCCCACACCACCCCAGCACTGGCACAAGCAATTTTACATTCACCAAATGGAGGTTTATTTAAGATAATAAACCAGACCTTGGACAGACCAGAACATCCAGTATCAAAATCCACAGTCTGGACCAGCGAAAGGTGTATTTAACCTTCTCCTGTAATAGAGCCAGCTCTTACAGCAAGGTGCTGAGGTCAGGCCTTTAAATAGCAAGCAGAAATGTATCCTACTGTCCCGCTTGGTCTCCGAATGCTCTTTTGCTCTCTTCTCTCTGTTCATTACGTTAATTTAGCGACTCGAGGTTCTTGCCCATGTCAGCATGCTGAACTGAATGGCCAAATGTCACGGCAGTACAATGGCAGGAGAGGACTTGTCAGCCACCTTGTATCAGTACATGGCAGCTGCACAGGAAGATAATAGATTAATTTCATGAGTGTCAGAGCCCTAGAGGACAATATTGCTTTTCTGAGCTTTTTCCCCCCACCATTCCTCTCAGAGGGTTGGAGCGGTGAGATCGGAAAGGGGGCGAAGTGTTTTCATTCACAGCCGCTGGACAGATACGACAAGGACAGGCCATTTTGACCTAATTACTGCCGGAGTGGTACGAGATACCTCAATACATTACATTGACACACACACACACACACACACACACACAAAACAAACAAAAAGAAACTTGAAATCAATGAGGAATGGAGAACAGAATTTTTTTTTCATCTTTTTCACTCTTAAATATAATTCTGAATCTGTGGTAAATGCTTGTATGCTTCATGAGATAAATCCCAGATGAGAATTACAAGAGCTGATGTCTCTCTAGGAATGTGCATATACAGGGGACATGGCCAATACATGAAGAAAAGGGCATTTTACAGACACCACAGAAACTACTTGTTAAGAAATACCAGCGCAAAACAAGGCAGATATAATCACAGATTTCTTCACCAATAATGGCGGAATTCAAACGTGTGTGTGCACATGCAATGCTTTCTCTATTCATTCGAGAGCATTACGGCAGTGACGTCTCACTGGCATAGCTACTATTCTGATGATGCAGCAGAAGTCCTTGGAATTCTTGCCCAGGCATTTCTCGGGCTGCGGAATGTGTCTATGCCACATGTGTGATCTACACTTCAATAGAATCTCTTCCCCTTATGGGTACCAGGAATGTGACAGACCCTGATGATTTTAAAGACTGTCAAAGGGTAAAAGAGAGCGGAAATAACAAAGAGACCATTGACCATTGAGTGGATTGAGATGTATGAGAAAACACAGCATTATTATGTGACGGAAGAGTCTATCTGCTGTTTCTCAAGATCGTGCGCATAGCCAGAATTACAGAGCACACCAACACATAGCTGTCATTCTTCAACTCCCACTGTGGGATGCCACCCTGGTCAGAGCCATTTGCATGTGTGATGTCACTGCACCGCGTAAGGGATTGGAACTGCCGGACGGTTCATTATACGTTCCAGAGATGTTCTCTGAGCGCTGCCCGGAGGCCATGTATTTATCATGGCAGGACAAAGTAATACGTGGTCTGGGTGCTAAAACCGATGCTAATGTTCCGGGAGAGTTTTTTCCACATTTCAACATTCTCTTGACGTTCAGTAAACCGGGGTGAGAATAAAGATGATTCTGCAAAGTGTCAAATAACGCTCATCTGGTTAGCGTGATTCGTATGACCTTCCTTGACATGCCTTAGATGGCGGATCTCTAAGGCGTTGGCGTTTGCTTCATAGAGCCGCTTTCCCATGTTTGCCTGTGAATGTTAACTAGCTGGTCAGGGTCCTGTCTTAGAAGAGCCAGAGCCTTCACGAAGGGGCACCCTATAATTGACACAGTCAGGAGGCAAGAGAAAGGGCAAAACAAAAGTCTATTCAAGGCCAAATCCTCTTATAGACTCACCCATCCCCCCTCTTAAAATGAAAAAGGAGAGAAAAGAAAGAATATGAAGGAGGAGAGGAGAAAGAGAAGTGTAAAAGGTCTTTATAAATGGCCTACAGCCATTAAGTAATGAAGAGTGCCTGATCACTGACTGTCGGTGAAGTTCGGTCCTTTTCATTATTGACGTCCAGCAATTTTTCCCCTGTTTACTTGGCCTTTCCACCATAAACACAGAATATATGATCTTTTGCATTCCATATTGCTTGTGTAAAACATTAAAATTTCAGGTCTTAGGTAAATTTGTTCCATCTAAAAAGAAACCAGACTGAACTCTTGCCCCTGTTCTAAACTTGTGACTTCACACTTTTAGTTGTTCCGTAAATCTTAAATCACAAATAACATGCTGAGCTATCGGCATATTTCAAAATAAACCCTAAAGTGTTATCTTAAACGAGAGCAAATGTGAAATTATCTCCATAATTGACTAGCACGGTCATTTTCCTTTTCCTTTCTCAACCCCCTCATGAATTCATGCTTGTCAAATAATTCGCCCCCATCACCTGAAGATGTGAGGCTTGCTTTCCTGCAGCCCAGCGCAGCCGTTATTGTTCCTTAACAGCCCATAAATCCGCATGGAGATGTTTGCTAAAAGCGGAATCTGGGTCAAAGGTCACCCTTGCTATCCTTTGGCCCCCTCTCACCAGATGGCACCTCTAACTTTCCCAGGCTGTCATGCAGCAGCCAATGGCTGGCCCACCTCTACAGCTCCCTGGTGCTCTGGATCCTTTGTGCTCGGCAGTCTAAACAAAGATTCTTCTCCTTTTCTGGCACTAGGGGATTCAACTACGTGTAAACAGGAAGAGAAACCTAACTACAGTTATGGCATTTCAGAGGCAAAGTTATTTTAAGACCTTATCAGGGTTACAAAAATATGTCTCAAGTATGTGAATATTGTAGTGCTATATTTGCAATTAGAATAGTCTAATAATTTTTTTTTACATTGGATCATACCAGGTTGTTTATGTAAATAACAGCATGCTATTAGTTGCTTGGTGAAATAAGGGTAAAGAAAAAAGACTAAGATGCAACATTAGCCCAATTCAAATAACATTTTGCAAGCTAAATATATTTGGGTTAATTCTAATACTTTTAGTAGCAAAATTAGTCAATTTTATTGCAATAAAGCGTTATTAATTGTACGCATAATTACTTAATCTATGCAAATCGCCATATATTGATATGACTTACTCCTACTCTATGTAAATGTAAAACATTAGAGGTGTAATCTCTTTTTGAACCATGACGGTAACTGTAGATATTTACCAAATTAATAAATATGTGCTTATTTCAGCAGCACATCATGCAAATAGATTGACTTAAAATATACAGTGCTCTTGAATACACTAAGAACAACCCAGTTCTCTTTCTTATTCTCTTTTTAAAGTTTTCTTTATTTATTTAACTGATTTCTCTTCTAAAATGTTCCACAACATACATTCTGTTAACAGAGATAACCAATAAACACAAACAGATGAATGACATGCAAAGCTCTCCAAGTGTACTCACAGTTATTGAATGCACAAAAAGGCAGTACTTATCAGTAAACTCTATTACTAAATGCAACTTGCTCGCACAACGCAATGCATCCTGGGCTAAAGAACTCTCCATAAAAGCCTACTTGCTGTAATGTGGTATTTTCTCCTTATGATTAACTCACTTGCAAAGCAGCTTTTCTAGCGCTAATGCCGAGACAGACTGTTTTACATTTCTAATTTGTCATTTCAATAGGAAGGGTAATAGCTTGAATTGCCTACTCTAGGCTAAGCTTCTTATGCTCACTTATGCGTTTTAAAGATTTTGTAAGACTGAACTTAACAGCCCAGGTAAGGCGGTCCACTCCTAATGCAACGTAAACAAAGGATATGAAGTCCACAGGTTTCCAAAAGCTCAGCGAGGGGCTTGTGTTTTCATTCAAATTTAGTTCAGGTTTCTTCCCAACAAATGCACTTGTGGGAGATGGCTAAAGAGAAAGTGAAAGGATTGCAGTCTGGTTTCCTACAGGTTTGTGATTCCAAAGGTGCAGTCTTGAGGTGAAATACTGATTTGTGAACTTGTATGGGGGAGCAGGAATGACTGAAAGGCGGTGGAGGCTAAGTGTGTCAACGTGACTGTGGTGGGGCGATGCTGCTCGGCAGGATGGCCCACTCTCCTGTTTGCGCCAGAATCTCACTCCTGAAACCAGGGCAAGCCTCTAGCGAACAACAAAAAAAGCATCCATGAGAGGAAGAGAGGAAAGTGAAACAGAGTGGATTGTAAATATACAAATGAGAGGGAACAGAAATTGCACACGAGTTCCTGATATTTTTTGACCAAGGTAGTCATTGTTCTTTTCTTTTCTTTTTTTAAAAAGAAAAATACTGATTTGATATTAATAAAATAACATACTTTTAAAGTGTGAATGCAATAAAACTGCAAAAATAGCTTCAGACTGTGACTAGGATTACAAAAGCAGCATTTAGACCATAACCAAGAGCTTCCAGATGGCTTTGTTTCATAACTCGGTGATCTACTGACATCCAATTGATGTGCTTGAAGAACCTGATGGCTCATAACCTGAAAACATTCCACATAGCCCTTTAATGGCTAACTTATCATTAGCTTGATTATTTGTGTATGCAATACTGCATTCTCGAATAGAGCCCTACTTTTCCAACAATACCTAATGAAAAATAAAATAAAAATACAACATAGAGTACATAGAGTAATCTCCATGTGAATTGAGGGGGCAAGGAAATACCCGTGTTAAAACCAGCACACTAAGAATTCCGTTGCATCTAAACACTCTTCCACCACTGGGTAAAAGACATTGCTTAAAGCAGTCTGACAAACTTTGGCATTGGACAAATGTTCGGAAAAATATTCAACTAAGACAGTGACATTGAGTTTCCCTCAGCTCTAGGTAGCATAAACAAGCGTTGGTATTCTCACAGTTCTTGCAAAAGCACTACTGAGACAAAGGAGTTCTTTGATTGTGAGCAGTAATATAAAGACATCAGGATTTGTGATTGATGACTTTTGTTGGCAGAGGGGAAAAATCTGAGGGTCAGACCCTGAGATGTAGCTCGAAGGTTTAAACAGAACTGGCCTTGCTGATCTGTAAAATTTATTCTGAAGTCTTAAGGCCAAGGTTGTAGACACACATTCTAAACAGAGCTCTGATATCAACTCAGCACCACATCACGCTAACATATTCCCCTGATTCAAAACAAATAAACTAATGAAGACATTTCAAGTAGTTTCCTTGTACTATATGTACCATTTTTAAACACCCGGGTTGTGTTGAGGTCTGATGTTGAAAAATTAGAAGGCCACAGAATTTAATCAATATCTTGGCCATGGAAGTGAGACGTGCTGCCAAGTGAATTGGCACACACAATGTGTCTTATTCAGGCACTATAGAGAGAGAGAGAAGAGACAAATTGTCCTTTTTAGGAGGTGTGCTTTGACCCCTTGGGACTGCCCACATTGCCAACAATTCAATGGTAAACCACAGAGGGGCGCACTGTATAAACTCAGTGACATTAAACCTTTGATTTTGCTTGTAATGTTTACATTATAGATACTTATACAACAGTTCTATGTTATACAACATTCCTGCAAGAATTCAGCCCTTTTGGACAGCTACGATTTAAATTCCCAAATAAAATAAATAACTTTTCTCAAGTGAGAAGGTTTGTGTTTTTATATGTTTTAACTATATGTTAACTATATGTTATAACTCTTTTATGTTTTTAGCTAACGCCTTCATTATGTCTTTCATCTGCTGAAATCTCTTGCAGATATAGATATTCATACATGTGTATAACAACGGTTGAACAGTCAAGTGTTTTCGAGTGTTCACAGACCGGCTTTGACCGTTCCAGTATGTCCGACAGCTTACGTATAACGGCCCATAGAAGCAGCCGCTAATGAGGCTAAGGCTATAATATATAATTGATTCTAAGATAGCGGTCTAATCTCCTAGTGGCATGTACACTTTTGTGAGAATGAAATACACTTTATCACTTTTAAAATATTAATAATACTAACTTATTACAGAATACTTTTAAATAATATACTTAAATGCCTACTGAATGTAATATTTTCGGACACTTAATTGCAATTAAATGAAAATGTATGGTAGTTTAATTTAGTATTTAATTTTTATATTAATAATGTATTTCAAGTTTTTTTGACCCACTTAAGTCGAACTTAACTACATTTCATAAATACTCATATTGTTTTAGAAATATAAGTGTACATTTAAATGTACTAAAAATGTATGACAAGTTAAAATACTAATATAATTCAATTTGGAGCTAAACACCGCGGGACGTTTGTTCTCCAGGAGAAAGATTGGACACCCTTAATATAGAACAGCATGTTACATTCGACCATTTATAGCTTTCTTATAAAACATGATGTGTATAATTTAAAAGACATTAATGGTCTACAAAAAGGGATTCTGTGCGGCCACACTTTTCCACCATCGGACTGATTGTGCGATGTTTAGTTGTTAGTTGTTTTTAGTTGTTTCCTAATTATCACTTGGATACCAATGTTACTGCAGTAATATTTTGAGGGTAAAGTGGCTTTTCAGAGAAAGCTCATTTATCTTTGGCACAAAAATGAGACGCGTAGAAGGGTGGAGAAAGACGTTGAAAGAAAGAGAAAGGAAGCTTAAGTCACTTTTAGGCCGTGGGTAGAGTGCTGTGTGAAAAGGGCTTCAGCCTTTGGCTCTCTGTGCATTTTAACACACCATAAATCATTCTCCTAGCCGTCCCATGTATTCCGTGAATGATATATTTTATTTACACTACAGAGGAAAACACACATGGTCGTTATTAATCATCTCCCACCTTTAATAATGACTCAACTTCCACTCATTCATCACACAACTTCTAAGCTGGGCTTAACACAAGAATAAAAAAGAGAGAAAGAGACAGATGAAAGAAAACAAACAGTGCTGGCTAACAAGTAAGCTTTTTCAGAGGTTAAGGAACAAAGGGACTAATAGTGCTATTTTCCTATTGTGAATGCAATGACAATAAAATATAGTCTGTTGATCACGTGCCTTCAGGTTCTGGAATAAATACCTGAGCACGATCTTGCTAACCTCACTTATCTTTTTATTGCTAGGTAAACATTAGCAAAGAGCCAGTAAGATCCATTTGTTTTTCTCTCGAAAGTCACTTGTAATGATGATAAAATACATATACACACACTTATTTTGTGCCATAGAAATTAGAATTTTTTGTGTTCCACTCTGTGGCTGCATCAGTGTCTAAATTAATTCAAAGTGCAGTAGGCGGAAATCCCTCATAACTGAGGCACAGCCAGACTTCAGTGAACATGAGCCGTGTTGAGGCTCTCTGTGGTATCTTGGTGTGAAAAAAAAAATCACTTCCTGCAAGCCGTTATGTCAGATACAGCCCTACATGTCTTTCAGTCAGCATTGATTTCTCGCAGTTATTAGAGATTTAGCCACATATCTGTCTCGCCGCATATATTGTAAACGATATCCAACAGTATAGTTTATTTGGATGGTCTCCAGATCACACAGTTCACGCATGAAGTGTATGCTTTAGGGAAGCAAGAGAGGCACAAGGGTGAAGAATTTAAAAAATCCACGTTTCGAGTGGATTGCAGTCAAACATCAGGCTTCGGCTGACTGAGGGCAATAAGCAGCTAATGACAGACTGTGACTGATTCTCCAGTAATTGCTTAAAGGGATAGTTTACCCCAAAACTACATTTTCATCATTCTCATGTCGTTCTAAACCTGGACATGAGGGTATGACTATGAAACACCAAATAAGATGTTTTCGATGTCTTTTTGTTTGTATAATGAAAGTCTATGGGGTCCAATGTTGTTTTAGATTCCACTGACTTTAATTCAGTGGTTCTAAACCAGAGGACCTTATAGCAAACATCCGAGGGGGGCTCAAAATTACTTAAAATTATATCAAATAAGATAAAACATGCTTTAAAATAAGTAAAAATAACAAAAAATCTAGATATTTCTTACATTAGTTTTTTTTATTCGCTTTGGTACTATTTTCACAAGTAAGGTGTACATTTTCAAAACTCTTAGTGCTAATATCACAACAGATCATCAAAAGTGCACTTTTTTCAAACATTTCAGCAATTGTGTTAGTACAATTCACAAAATCACAAAGTATCATGTTCTCAACACAAAATAAGTGTTTCATCTACATAAATGTTTCATTCACAGTAACTGCCTTTCATAAAGCTCTTATTATCAAACTTTTGTTTTGCATCTCTTTTTGTTCAGTTTAATACATTTGTCTATTATTTAATCCAACTGATCAAAATGGTTAAAGGGTAATTCCACTGGTGGAGACATGAATATGTATTGAAAGTGGGTGATATATGTAGTAGAATAGTAGAATAAATTTCTAATCTGGGTCCTCCTTGGCCGATAAAAGGCAGAAAATGACTTTTTAGTGCTTGTGGATTGTCGACATAAATCCCCATAGTGCATTGCAATGCTCAGCTCCGCAGGCCACTCCCACCTATACGCTACGCCTGGAAATCATTTCACACAATTTCTAGTGAAGAGTTACTTTGCGAACTAATTATTGAATTACTCCTCGTTTTTGTTTCGAAATGGTGTGCACTTGCATAGTACCGGCATGTTCAGCCAGCACAAAGAAAATACACGGAGTAAATTTTCATAGATTACCCAAAGATTTGGACTTGTGCAAAAAGTGGCAACGGGCTATCATAACCCGAAGTTCGGAGAGGACACAAGCACTAATGGTGCGTTCACACCGGACGCGAATAGCGCGTCAGGCGCGAGTGATTTCAATGTTAAGTCAATGCAAAGACGCGTTACGCGCGTAAAAATTTCCTGCGGCGCGAATGAGGCGTAGAGCGCGGCGCGGTAGACGCGAATACGCCTCATTCGCGCGTCAATTTCGCGCGAATGGCGCGAATTAAGCGTCTGGCGCGAAAAGCGCGTTACGCGCGAATTATTTAGTTAGTGCTATTTGTGCATTCACGCGTTTGACGCGAATTCGCGTCTGCCGCCCGAGTTGAAAAATCTGAACTTTGGCGTCAATTCGCGCCGCGTTAACCAATCAGGAGCCTAGCTGCTTGCTGCTGTCACGTGGTGAAGTATCCGGATGCTTCAATATGACTAATTGCCTGGTGTGGTTAATGCACAACAAAGCAAACATTTTATCACATAAAACTTGATTTCAATATATGAGACATTCATTTTGTATTGAATGCTATTTATTCCATATCTAGATTATATGAAATATTATCATAAAGTAAAGACAACCAACATAGTAGTGCATAAGTTCGTGTCTGGACAGTGTTGTGTGAGAGAGAAAAAAAAAATCACAGGACAGGTTATACTTTTGGAGGCTGGCTCCATTTATCATCAAAACAAAAATAAATGACTTATTAGGTGGATGAGGGAGAGGGTGATCCTCGCTCTGATGCGGGACAACAGGTTATCAAGCTGGGCGTGGAGCAGGCGGAAGTACCGCAGAAAGCGGCCGTCATCCAGGCGCAGCTCCTGGAGCGAGCAAAGGTTGAAACTAGCCAAACTGGGTTCGCCTCCGAGGGGTCTGGTGGACACAAATACGGCAACGATGATCCTACGCCAGTGTTCTGCTATCCAGAGCAAATACAGAGCTGTGACTCTCCCAATGAATGCTCGAAAAAAAGATGGCCGCCAACGGGTTTCGAATCCGACGCGCGTAAATTTCGCTTCAAACTTTCGTTTTTACGCGCGTCAGTTTCCCTCTTGACGCGCGAATTAACACAAAGTGGTCAAGCGTCAAACTAGACGCGGTAGACGCGAGTTTGACGCGCTATTCGCGTCCGGTGTGAACGCACAGTAAAACATCTGACGGTGTGCTGTCTACATTTCAATCCAGAAGATTTCGAACCCAACCCCTAATGGTGTGTTCACACCGAACGCGAATAGAGCGTCAAATACGCGTCTAGTTAGACGCTTGAACATTCGCTCGAGTTCAGATTTTTCAACTTGCGCGGAAGACATTCGCGGCAAACGCGTCGCCCAATTCGCGTCATTCGCAACGCCCGGCGCGAATGATGCGTCTATTCGCGTCTTTGCATTGACTTTGTATGTAATCCACTCGCTCAAATAATTAAATTCGCGTTCGGTGTGAACACACCATTTGAAGAGACCCGCGCTTGTGAAAACCGCAATTCCGTCGATATTTACCTTGTCAGATGATGACGACGAACAGCCAGGAACGTCTGGAACTATCAGTGCTATAGCGCTAAACGCATTTGCCTGGAGGTAAGGTTCTTTCTGACTCGACTATATTAGCAGCTAGTGGCTACTGAGAACACACGCTGACATAGTAGTCTGCTGTAAAGCAACACATCTCGTATGATTTCGTCTGTTTACAATTTTTCAAAAAGTTTCTGCCGGTGAAATCAAACGCACTGATCTGTGATAGGTCTGTTAGCGCATTAGGTCCAACCCCCTATTTGCGGGGTTGAAAGGGTGGGAGCTTACTAGTGCATAGAGTATAATGGAGAGGAAACGGTCAATGACTGTAATAAAACAATAGATTGATTGGATATGCATCAGTAGAAGGTAGACAGATGGCATAAAATACAACTTTTTATATTACAGTATGTATGCCATGTGATACTGTAAACAGATTACCATGGTAGAGACTGCCATATTTCTGTATCTCAACCTTCATCTGTAAATGTCCACTACAGTATAGATTGTCAAATGGTATAGAGTGAAATCATTTACTGTATTGCCAGCAAATCTGCTCAAGCACAGAACCTCATGGCTGTGTCATACTTCATCACAGCTTTTGATAACTCACTGTACTGTTACAAACATTATGGATTCAATTACATAAGTTAGGCAATGCACGTGTATTTTTGCGAATGTGGCAACTGTAGCCTGTATTACTGTAATTATGTCAGGAACAAGGGTGATTTAAAACATGTATCTTGCATTGTTTGCTGTTGAATGAACTGATTGTTAAAAGTACTAAATTGAAAGAAGATCGTACTGTTGTGTTTTTGTGATTAAATCAAACGTTTTCATTACATATTACAAAAATCTTGTGTTTGAAACAATGATTATGTGGACTGAAAATGTATAACTGTAATGAAAGCATGGGATCATGTTTTGAAAGAATGACTAGCTGCGTCGCAAGTGTGATCAGTTTGTATTTTTGTACTAAGAGTTTTGAAAATGTACACTTTACTTGTGAAAATGGTACCAAAGCGAATAAAAAAAAACAGTAAACCAATATTTAGTCTTTATCTTATAATGCCTGATATAGCCTACTTTTAAAAGTATGAATTCTATACTTAGAAAAGTAATGGGCATTGTGCATAAACACAATGGATATTTTTAATAATGAATACAAATTTTACAATATAATTTCTACAATTATACAAAAGTGAGAGAGTGATGAATGAATGAACAAACGAATGAATGAATGAATGAAAACAGTTCAAAATATTTTCTGGAAAATATATATATTTTTAAATTATGACATTTTTCAATTTCGGTTGAACTATTCCTTTAACGACCCCATGAAATTATTTGGCGAGTGAGTGGTTTTGTCTTCATTCCCGTGTTGATGTATTGAAACAGGACGTCTGGGTGGGACGTTGGAATAAAAAAGTGACAGTGGGCCTCACATCCATCACATTACTTTTACAGAGAGTGTCAGTGCACATTTGAGATGCTAAAGGTTTATTCCATCAACATTTGTAGCTTATGGATTAGCTTCAAAGCTAATAGATACAGTTGAATCTTACAGACAAGTCAAATGTTCATTTCATTAGGTCTTTAATGGTAAAAATCATCAAAATAGTTTTGAATCCTTAAAAAGGCAGCTGTTTGAAGCCACCAGGAGGCCAGTGAAATAAAGACAATCAAGCAAATCAGCGCTCACAGCTTGCACTCCTCCTTTCTTCCTTAAAGAGGCATTCTCCCACGAAATAAACCAGTGTTACAACAGATTGATTTAAATGTCTGTGTGTTTTCCAGCACCTCTGTGGCAGACTCAACAAAAGGGATGAGTTTACAATACCACCCCTTACATCCAAGTAATTTATGGCACGCCATGCGCTCAGCAAAGTGCAGCAAAAGGCACCTGGCCTAAAGCATAAAAGAGCACATAGCACCAGGAAAAGAAGGATTTACCTTGCAAAATAAAGTGGGAAGTAATTGAAACAGTGCAGAAGTGCGCTTTTGATTATGTTGTGGATGCACTCCGTCATGTCATAATGGCTCTTGTCCCCTGAACCGCAAAACCATGTATGCTTAATGAAGCAAAAACAGCTCCACATGAAACAGCTATCTCCATCTTTTGAAGGCAATATTGCTATCATAAAGCATGCTCGGAGTAATAGAAATAAGATTTACACAGGTCCGGCTAATGCATGCTAAGGAGGTTAACTGCTGTGTTTCTTGACAACCAAAAAGGCGGCTCCGTCTAATAAGGGTGGCAGCGCCTTTATGGTCTTTCTCTCAGGATGACTGCTTCTCACTGGCAGCACCAAAAAGCATTGTTTATAAGGCACTGTGTTGAATATGCAATAAAACAGCTAAAAAACAAAACGATTCCCCTTATGCTGACAATAAATGGGTTGAATATGAACATCACTTGCGCTGTTTAAAGAGACTGCATAATTCAGTGTTTACAAATGCCATGTGCTAAGGGTGATACTGTGATTATTACCGATATCAATTGTACTCTATTAGCACAAGCACTGCATAATATTTTTGCAGTAAAAGCTGCCAATATCATGCTGGCATTGGCATGATTGACGTGCAAACTGTTCTGTATACAATAGTAAAGCAATAGGCCACAAAAGGCCATGCGTTATAGTGGTTTTACCATAGGTAAGGGGTGTTCTGTACAATGCCGTACCTAAGTAATGATAGCAATATAAAAAAGGGCATAAAGTATTTAGTTAACTACATTTTCCAAGTTCAATAAAAGTTAAGCCCAATCCACTGCACTTATATTGTCCAAGTTCAATAAAAGTTAAGCCCAATCCACTGCACTTATATTGTATGTTATGTGTTGATTACAACAAAAAATGAATTTCCACTTTACCCTCCTTTTCTCTCTCCCCCTCTCTTTAAATATATCTATTTTAAATAATAATATTTAATGTTCACAATGAATATATGTCAATTGTTTTTAATAATTACTCAAATAAACAATTCTTTAGGCAAGTAATGTAATTTGTTATGTAAAAATGTAATCTTAGGTATTTATTAATTGCCTGCAGATATTACACTCTTTACAGTTCAATACATGAAAGCAAACTAAATTTGACCAGTTAGTTGGAAATAATTTCTCCTATTTTTCCTTTTTTAAATAGTTCTAAAGGGATGCAAAACAACAAGCTTTTCCATTTCCTGCTCTACTTATTTAAACTCAGCAAACCCAGACAAGCAGAGTGCTACAATGAACAATGAAAAGTCTGGACTGTATAAGCATACTGGAATACCTCACAGCCAATCAAATAAAAAAGACAAGAAATAACTGTAAATAAACAGCCTCTTTCTGTTTAACACAGGGTAGTTATCCTAATAACTAATTATGGACAAATGTACCTGCTGTCATGTTTGACCACAGAATAACAAGTTAACATCATATCTTACAGATGAGCAATACATTTACCTCATACCTATTACTTTTTGGTGACTATTTTACCCCATCCCCACCCCCCCCCCCCCCCATCCCATCCTATCCCTGCACATTCAGCCGTGTTATTCACAGCAATCAAATTCCACCAAAATGTCCCACAGTCATGACAAATATCCATTAACATGATTTTTCCCTCCTTTCCCACTTTTGCCTTCTCAAATTTGGTCTCTCCCCTATTTGTGCAGATGATGTATTGAAATCCCTGAGCCCATAATCCTATTAATACAGCTCTTGTCCATGTTACATTTATTTTCCTCGTAATCTCCTGCTCCGACCTCTCCTCTCTCTCTCTCCTCTTGTCCCTTGGCTGACCCCGACCCACGTACTCTCCTCTCTGAGCTGAGAGAAATTCAGATTGATACCAAATATAATGGTCATTGCGGGTTTCATAACAAGCTTCCTGATGGTGTGATCAAGGGCTGTTTAGCTTGAATGACCGCATCAGCCATCTTCTTGAACTGAGGGCAGGCTCATGCCAAATCGGAGAGAGCCGGATGGGAATGTTTACAGTGTCATTCTGTGAAATGCTATCAATACTTGACCTTTCTGCTATTATACGACTACGAGAGGTACAGGCCAAATAGTTGCAGAAAATGTTTTTTGTGAGGCTCTAAGAGTCATACTTTTTAAAGTTCTACATAAACATTGCATTAAAAATGATTTGTGGACAAATCATACTCACATAGAAGCAGTGCATGATGAGAGTTTTTCATAAGGGCTTACTGTAACTAATTTCTAAAAGGGGGGAAATATGTATTTCATCCTTTAACTAGTCCGAATGTATGCCTTGATGTCTGCATAGGAAAAGAAGGCCCCACAAACACGTAATCCTAATGGAAATCCTTGTCATACATGCCCCAGTAATGGTTTATGGTTCGGACCATAAGCGCCAATCCAAACCCAGTCCTCCAAACCCATAAACCAATCAGTTCCACAGGCAAATCCAAATGAATCAATTCCAAACTTCAGATGGCCACAGACGTGCTCACTTACCTATCATCCCACTGAGAACGGCTGCAAATAGAGTATTTTTACAACCTCAGAGCACTTCATGGAGTCTAATGAATGTGAATGGATGGGCCTTGAGTGAAGTGAAGACATGTATTTACACAGGATCTAGAATCTTCTTTACATGCTGAGAGGAAGAGGATGGTTTACTAAGCTCCTCACAGGATGAGGGAGAGATCCTGATGGAGCGCACACTGTGGACAACAAACGAGCCACATTAGCCATCACAAACTCTCGTATGAAAGAAAGATATGTATTTTTTTCCAGGCACTTGAATGTGACAGTTTAGTTTTACTGTACAGTATGTGCTCATAGTAAACGCTCACAATGTGTCTTTTCTCTCACTTAAGCAAAAATGCAGCCATGTCTACAACACTCTTCAGTGATATTAATCGTCACAGCGACACATAGCTCATTATAGAAATGTATAATATGTACCAAATAGGTGGAGATTTAAAGTCAGCTACATTCTTTAGCAGTTTATATTATTTCTTCTATTAGCATAAACTAATATTCAGAGGCACAAAGTATGTGATGATTTGTTGTCACAGTCAAAGCCAGGAAAATGGAAAGTAATGTTTGCACAGATAGGCACTGTGGTGGATATGTCAGTGAATGAGGGCCAAACTATAAAAGTGACCATTGAAGGAGTAACTGAAAAGTTGAATGTGGCTTTCATTTCACTCCATAATGCCTTGTGACTGATGAAACATATCCCAAGATTCACAGAGTCCTCTGTCAGCAGTGATGTAAAAAGCCCTAGAGGCAGGGACCAGTAGTTTCAATAGCCTCAGATTCAATTTTAATTTGTTCCTCAACTGAGAGAAAAAAAAAAGTTTTAAATGGGAATGGAATTTTACCTCCCAAGAAACCTAAAGGAATTCAGAATGGAAGCAGAATTTAAGGAATGTGTTAATGGCTGCACTAACAGGAATGCTTGGACATCAAATTGGTATGCAGAAATGTGCCATTAATTAAATATCATATTAA
Source organism: Meda fulgida (assembly GCA_030578275.1). Taxonomy (NCBI): domain Eukaryota; kingdom Metazoa; phylum Chordata; class Actinopteri; order Cypriniformes; family Leuciscidae; genus Meda; species Meda fulgida. Next base: position 19,180,605 of record CM060620.1, on the reverse strand, counting down.
AAGAAAAAGAAAAACACTTCTAGGGCTGAAACATGAGGTAATTTTCAATGTCTTGATGTTACACAAATAAACTATTTCTAAAGGATGAGGGATTTTTATTATAATTTCACAAGTGCAGATAATGACCAACGGAAAAAAAAGAAACCCCCCATGAGTCCCACATAACCTGTTTGTAACTGGAAAATGAACAAGTTATAATGGTGCAGATGGAAGAGTGGAGAGCAAATGGAAGCCCTCATTAAAACATCTCCAGATGTACTGTGAAAAAAAAAAAAAAAAACTCGGCTGAAGTGCTCAGTGATGTTAATAGAGATCAAATGGAAAGGTAGTGTAAAAAAAAGGCAGGTTCATTACTCTGGAAGAGAGTAAAACACACAGAGACACCTCTCATACAGGGACAACTATAATGGGTCAAGCATCTAATGAACACAAGACAGACAAACAGACAGACAGACAGACCAATATTGCGGTTATGATAGGAAGGAAGAATGAGAGACAGAAAGAAAGAGAGCGACTGAAAGAGCCTCTGGGTCCAGCCTTTGAAAATGTCCGGGTCACATCGACGAGCACAGAACCTTTGTTCTTATTCTCTTTAATAATTTGATCACTTCATATACGTGGAGATTTTTTTAAAAGGGAAATAACATTTTAAGCAGTGTTGGGGAAAGTTTTTTACTTTTAAAAGTAATTTGTTATAATATTGCGTTACTCCCTAAAAAGTTACTTTTTTTATGGAAAGTAATGTTTTACGTTATATTTGTGTTAATTTATCCGACCTGGGATGGGCTTCCTTCTTTGTTTTTAACAATATCTTAAAAAAAGGAACGTTAAAAAGAACAGTATGTATTTGAAATAGAAATCTTTTGTAACATTACTTGAATGTCTTTAATGTTACTTGCATCCTCCTTGCCGAATAAAAGTATTAATAAAAGTGTTAATTTCTTTAAGAAAAATCATTCTGACCCAAAACTTTTGAACAGTAGACATATACAGTATTTCAGAAAGTCAAACATATATACATACAGATCTTGATAGTATAGCCTAATAAAATAATAACATAATGTTTCTTATTTTTATCAATGTTGAAAACAGGTGTGCTGCTTGATATTTTTTTATGGAAACCATTATAAAAAAATATATATATTCCAGGATTCTTTAATTATTTTTTTTCCTTAAAAATAAATCTTGTATAACATTATTAAGGTATTTACTGTCGCTTTTGATCAATGATGCATCCTTGCTGTAAAAAAGTATTATTTAAAAAAAGGAACCAAACTAAATCCTTTGAGTCAGTGACAATTGATGTAGTTGATGCCATAGTTATTAATGTTATTTGAATGTTATTTGGACAGATAAATAATTATTTCCATTTTTATTTTAAGGGGACCCTTTGTTGTTTGAGAGTCTGAGTGGGGGGGGTCCCTGGTTCAGAAAGGGTGGACAACCCCTGCCCTAGACAATGAAAGGTAAAATAATAATGATGTTTTTCTCTGCTCATATGGCAATAAATCGTATCATGAACTGTATTCTCTCACAAGTCTGTCTCTCTCTCTCTCTCTCTTTCTCTCTCTCTCAGGTGAGAGCACCTCCACATAGAGGAAATGAGGGGGGGGGGGGGGGGGGGGGGGCTGGGACATTAGGCCTGGATCCCCCTTCCAGGCCTAATGTTTTTCTCTTTTTCCTTCTCTCACTCTACATGCCCCTCCCCTGTTTTTCTCTCTTGTCTGTCAAGATGCAAGACTCTCCGGCCAGAATGACAGAAAATCGAGGCTGCGGTTGCTGAAATCCCTCCTGTGCCTTCAACTCTAAGCACAGGGTCAGATGTCAGCCTACAGCTATGCACAAAACTACAGTAACATTTTTTAAAAGCAAAATAAAAAGAGAGACTGGCATTTTTCTGTCCCATTGTCATTCCAATTATGTCTCAAGCAGAGTACAGGCAAGACAATTTGGGTAGCATCAATTCAAGAGAACTTTACCTTTAGTCGTTTTTTTTTCTATCACACATTCTTGTTTAAGTGTAACAGAGATATGAAAAGGACAACATTGTCTAACATGCAATATGCAATGGCACTAGATAATTTATTTATATATAATTATAATTTATATATTTATATATATATATGTAAATCAATCCTTACTTTATCATCAAACACTTCACCAGCTCTGGAAATATTACGAGCAGTAATCCTTTGATGCAAGGATACACATTTCATCAATGCACATTGATGCCACTTGTAAAGGTCTATTTTGAATGACTAAGAGTCTGGTAGTAGGGAAATGTCGCATGAAAACACATCCTTATTTCAGACAGAGCGGATCTACGCCTGCAAGTGAAAAAAAAGAAAAGCCTCCATAAAACCTTGCCTTTACTGCTTATAGCATTATCTAGCTTATGTGTATCATAAAAGCAGAGTAATTCATCTATAAAGTAATAAACTCGAGAATAAGGAGAGCATATATCCTGTGTAACAATACACCTCGCTGGGATAGATTAAACATGACAATATGATTTACAAAGTTCACCTATAAATTACCGGAATATCTAATAGGTTGAATATTCGAGTCGGGGGCAATGCTGAAGTCTTTATCCGGCAGCGGCAGGTCACAAAGAATGTCTGACATCAAGAGTATGGGTCCTGCCACGGTGTCACACAACGCACTGTATCATTCCTCCGCTAATAAAGGCATGGCCGGCAGTAGGGCTTCAGAGCAGAGGCAAAGTTATGGAAAATATTTCTCTCCCAAGGACATGGCACCAGATGTGCAAAGACTTATGGGAGCAATCATAGGTGGCCAAGGCTCGGGCTGCGAGGCCTTATTAAGTTAGGCTGCAATCCAGCACCTTCAACTTATTAAGCTGTCAAGAGTTGCAATGATTAAAACCAAGGAAAGGTCACGAGCAGACCTTCGGCATTGTGCAAGGGCTGGTATTTTCTTTAGTAGTGCCGGCCCTAATGAAGACATTTTACACTTGCAGGTGGGATTTGATGAAATGGCTCTTTAGCAACGTGCTCTTGTTCTTTCTCTTTCTCTCCTTTTTTGTATGTCTGAGAGGCTTGTGCAAATCTTCAAAAGTTTCGATTTTTTTTTCCTCACTCACCTCATCGAAGGTGGCATACAGAGAAATTAACTTATTCTGAAAGACAGGATGAATGGGAGAAAGAGAGAGATGCCTGAAAAAGAGAATCAAAATCGTTTCTTTCGCCTGGCACACGGGCGACTGGTCTCACTCTCAGATGGTTTTGCATACGATCATCCACGGAGATCAAAGCTGAGAAGGCCGTGGTAATAATTACCGGCTGGGTGCGCGAACGCAGAAACGTACAGCTTGGGCAGGGCTGTCGCCTAAATATCAGCCAGCACGTTCTGCTGATGAAGGGATTTTAATGTCTGTCGGCTTCGTGCCATCATCTGCCTACGGAGATTAAAGAAACACAGCAATCCGCCAAGAGTTTTATTGAGAGCTGTCACTTGTGTACACCTCAATGCCTGAGGTCCGGGAGCATTCCTGATATATTCACCTGCCAGGTCGGATGGTGTGGTTTGTGGAGTGGACTGCAGCTAAATTGTGTTGAAAGGATAACTCATTGCCTGAGGGTCAGAAAACTGGCCCAATACTACTATCTATCGCAACAATACTTATTTTAGTCCAGACAAGATGTCAGTAATGACACCTTCACTTTGTGACACTTTGCCTAGTTTGATCTCTCAAAAACAAGAACATACACTATGAAGCCACAAAGACTGAACTTAACTATTTTGTCACTGAAGCTATGGTTTGTTGGCATTGTGTAGTTGATTTCTGTAATATAGTCCTGGATATTGCTGAAACATAAGGTGGAAAAAAGAAGGGTACGGAATGTGCCTGTCTCATTTCAAAGCGTGCCCTTGACATCTTTGTAGATTGGCTTTTTTCTCTCTTTCCTGCATTGCCCAGGACACTGCTACAGCTGCAAATTGCCAATGACAGATATGCAAAATGGGGGTCATACAAAGTTCTCAGCCATTTTATAAAGGAGACACATATACTGTGTGTCTGTCGGCTTGCTAAAGGTGCTGTGTGACCTCCAAAAACTATTTTCATATACTGAAAAATATATTGAATGGCACATATTGCTGTATCTCCAAATGAGAAATCCCATGTAGCGAGAACTCATTTAGCTGTTCTTGAGGCTAGTGTCGCTGTCAAAGTTGAAATGAGAAGAAGCAAATGTGGTTTAGGGGCACATGGTTTCCAACATTGTCTTACAAAATTAGCTTGTGCTCTGCGAAATGCCAAAATTTTATCTAAGTGCACAGAGAATGACTCCTTGACTCTTTTGCAAACAGCTGTCAAACAAAAAAAAAAAACAGAACAAAAAATCCTGCTATCCATGTATCAGTTAACATTATCTTCTTTAAGGTTATGGTGACCTATCTACACGCTGCAGGATCTACACATATAGCCAAAGCCGCTGAGATGGCCCCTTCCTTAGGCTTCAAATGTCCTAATTACTCCTGTGTGCCTCACAGGTCAAGGCAAGCTTTCTCTACTAGCCTGGCACCATAAGAGTATTCTCCACTCCATTAGCATGACATTTCAATGCACCGGGCTAAATGTTCCCACTCCTTAAACTCTCAGCCTCGGAGGATTCTGTGGCCTACATAAAAGACTCAGCTTAGACCTAAGCTGCTCCTTTTTGCTGTTGGGGGAAAATGCTATCAGAGAACTGAATGAGAAAAGTTTGTTCCAATTGAGGCAAAGCAGGGAAGTAGAGCTATGACCGTGTTGCATTTATGTAAAATTTCTGTGAAATTTCCACTGTGAAGCTTGAGGAAAATAAGTATATATGTTGCACACACAGAAAAGACAGTGTTTTCTGGTGCCACATATGGTCTTTTATTTCCATCACACTGTGCATAATCAACAAACACAACAATAAATGAGATTTTGTTTCAGTGTGTTGCAATGTCTCGCAGTGTGACTTCTTCATACAAAAGTGGATCTGATATACATTATGTCAAAGAAAATAAGAACAATGTATCCCACCAAATAAAGAATGTAACTCATTGACATTAGCGTTACATTAATTAGACAATAACGCTATAACGATTACGTCCGTTCTGTCTACACCTGTTCTTGTTAGCCCTAATTAGTTTCATCTTCCTCCACCTCTGCCTGTTTAGTTCCCTCATTCACTTTGTGTATTTATACTCTCTGTTCTATTCTATCTTTTGTCGGTTATTGTTGAATGTCATGCTTGCCAGACACCAGTAAACTCTTTGTAAACTCAATTATGCATCTTCCTTCTTTGGCACCCCGTGACAAAATAACCAACCAAACAATAATTATCAACATGGACTCACCAGCGTTGCGTCTCCTTCTCCTCCCGGAGAACCGGTAATATCTGGGATACTTGACCTGAATTATAAGGAATGGTGACCTCTCCCTCACAGCCAGCGAGCCCGAAGCGTCCACGAGGTCATTCCAGAACCAGCTCCAGAGTTGACGTAGGCGGATCAGTCCGTCTTAGAGCCAGGAGCAGACCTAGACCTGATCAATCTGTGGTCGGTGGATCCAATTCCCTCCCAAGTCCCCACCCTCGAGTCATCATCTACTTCACTGGTGCCGTCCAGAAGTCTTCTGTCCGTATCCCTACCTGTTGTCCTCATCCCGTCTCCATAACTGGTCACAGCCAGTCCCCTGGATCCGTCAGCACCACTGGTGTGGTTCAGCTCCTCTGCTCGGCCTCGGGCTTCTCCTTCACCAGTGTAGGATTTGAGGGTGAACCAAACACAAATTAATCTTCCATGTGATTCATTCAAACATAATTCCACACAGAACTCAACACTCCAGACCTCAAATTACCAACCCAGAACCATAAAGGATCCAGGCTCCTGCTAGTCTACGCTAACCAACGAAAACCCCCAGTAAGAACTTTATGGCCATGCAAGCTTCAAAGAGATGAGCCCACCTAAAGGAATAACTTGTCAAAGTTAGATATTTTGGAAAAGACTGATTGGTTCAGAGATGGCACAGGATAGGACCCACCAAGATAACGGCAGAGGTTGTTTGATCCCAAGACAAAGGATTTAAAACAGACCTCTTTATTCTTAAGGACCTCTGAATGACCACAGGGTTGAAATCTCTTAAAACCACAGAGACTGAGACTTTACATATAAAATACATAAAATCATCCCAAGACAATTCTTGACGGACTTATAATCAAACATCGTTCAACTACATAATTCTATATTGTGTCTACAACCTCTGTATGTGTCTATTATGATTAGATCACATATAAGTCATGTAATTGTTATAACTATTAGATGTTTGAATTAGATGTGATTCTTTTAAGATTCCCTATAAATTAACTGATAATTCCTTTTGAGCTAAATTGACCTGTCTGGCCCCTTAAATACATATTGTTATTGTTATTATTATTATATGTAGTTTACTACACCAGCTCGGCATGAAGTAGAGTCCCTGGCTGCACCTTGGGCCGTCAGGCCCACATCTCCACCGCCGCCTGTCAACCCATCGCCTTCACCTAGGCTCATTGCTCCCTCGTCACTGCCGTGACCCGTCTGCCCGGAGATTCCGCTGGGCTCCTTCGGGACTCCAGGTTGGCCTTTGGAGGTCGATGCCCAGTTTCCACCACTGACTTCCGGCGAAGCCTACACCCTGCACCCCTACAGTGTCATCGGTCCACTGCCTTCCTCTGACCTCCCCGTCACTCTCAGTCGTCCCATTGTCAACCCGTTCAGCCGGATCCACGTCACTGCCTCAGTCCTGTGAACCCGCGGCTTGGCGGCAAGCTTCCAGGGCTGCAGTGTCACCCGCTTGGTTCCGCCGGCTCCCCTCACCATGGTTCCGCCGATTGGCGACAGGGTTCCGTCCGCCCCTGCATCTCAGGACTCTGCCCTGGATCATCCCTCCATCAGCGCCACCAGGGTACTGGTGCCTGCCCACCCTAGGCGCCTGTTCATCACCAGATCCACGCCCTCCACCGAAGACTGCGCCTCTTCTCAACATCCTGAACATAATCTTCCTACTTTGGCGCTCCGATGAACGCTCAATGAACATACACAAATTGTGTAAGTACTTTAAGTATCTCCAATAACCTTATATAACTGTAAAGTGTATTCACCAGTGTAGGGTTGCACCATTCGTAAGTTCTTACTTAACCCTTTTGCACGTCTACATGAATGTGATTGTCATTTAAAAACCTATATAATGATCATGTTAGCTGATTTATAATCCGCGATAGGCGCCACCATATTGATTTGCTCCGCAAATTTAGAGAATCGGATCTTTCAAATTTACATTACGTAAATTCACCCACATCTCCTGAAATACATGAATATAAGTGACCAATGAACTGGAAGAAGAATAGAGTAAACTATATAGTGTCCTATACAATATGTATCTGATATTAATAAAACACTTTGTCAAATTATAATAGAAATTATTATTTTTTACTGCTTCCATAGGCATCAGTGTGTATTTTACGAACTATAAATGTATGGATTTGCTAGTACTTATGTGCATTTAAATGTCCGAAACCTAAAATAAACATTATGTGATTGAAAACACTGAATAGTTATGATATATGATAAGCGATGAGCACGTCCTTCCCTGCCTCAGTGCCAAAGTGCGAAAGTACGTTTGAATTTAGCAATTGATCACGTGATGGACTAAATGTTCTAACCACACCGGGAGGATCGTACGCTCCAGGGACCAGCCAAGACTGATCACACCGGTGTGATCGTACAAAGGGTTAAATTGGAACATAAAGTCCACACTAGAGGCTTGGTAAGTACTAGCTAGCTTGTTACTACTTTATTCCATTGCAACATTTGTTCTTAAAACAGAACGTAGCAAGGTCGTAAGCTCTACGTAAAGTAACGCGTAGCGGCATAATATGACGTTCAAATACGTGAGCAGAAGTTGTTTAAATGCTGTGAATTTCTGTTTACTGATTCTGCCTAACTAATCGTAAAAATATGTTTCCATTAAATACAATACTTAATAACTAATTATATATATATATATATATATATATATATATATATATATATATATATATATATATATATATATATGTTTTGTAAATAACATTCAGAAACTGTATTTGAAATGAATAAGGATCAATAAATAAATATTGATACAAAAACATAAGAAATTACATGTATCTATTATAACAGATTGTATGTGTAATGTACAACATGTGTGATGCACAAAAAAAGTATGTATGCAGATTATGTAAAAATTTATTTACAAAATGTTATCTCTGAAAATGTAAGCGAATGCATAGGGGCCAATCTTAAAATACATAAGTGTCGGTCCTGTGGGTGCTCGGGGGCTCGGTCATAGGCGGAGAATGGAGGCCAGGGCGGAGAAGGCTGTGCAGGTGGCTAGGGAGGAGTAGGGTGAGCAGGTGGGAGCCATCACTGGACTCTGGTCAGGGGCCGGAGCCATAATTGCTGGAGACTTAGGCATGGAGGCAATCTTTGCTGAAGACTCAGGTGTGCCGGCCATCTTGGCTGAAGACTCATACGTGGCATCCGTAATGGCTGGAGATTGGCGGCCACGACGAGACGAGAATCCCCAAAATCAGGTAGGTATTTGGATAAGAACTCATCGATTATTGCTGGTTCAAATGGTTCTGCTTCAGGATTCAGTGTGATGAGCTTTCCACTTTGTTCAGAAGGGGTTGGAAATTTACAGCACAGTTCATATCCTTCGTCATCATCACTGTCTGAGTTGGGTTGTTCTGGCTCTTTCATTCTCTTAGATCTGTGCTTTCTTTTCAGTGTTTAGCACTCTCTTGTCTTCAGCTTTTGCACAGATAAACTGTCGCATGGCAGCAGAAGGTTTCTGTGTACCAGCCGACTCTGTCCTTCTTTCTCTGGTCTAATCTCATACTCTGGACCATCAGGGCTTTTCCTACTTATCACTGTATTCACCTAATCTCTCCAGTGTGAGTATAGTTTTGCTGGTCGTCCTCTTTCGCTTAGGTTCCTGTGTTGCCATGCCAGAGTTCAACACCATGGATTTTCTCTGCAGTCTTTGATGCAATTTCATAGGCTTCCTGTCTCCATGTTCGCCAGTTTGTTACATAATCTGTATAACTCTGCTGTTTCTTAGTGCACCGTCCTTCGGATGAGACATAAAATTGAGGTCCTGACTCTTTGTGGTCATTACAAATGCCAGGATGTCTTTCGAAAAAGAGTAGAGGTTTAACCCCGGCATCCTGGCCATTGCCTATGGCCATTGCCTCCATAATGATGGCCTCCTAATCATCCCCATATATACTGATTGGCTTCATCACTCATTGGTCTCCACTCAACCAATAAGCTGGTGTGTGGTGGACGCTCTAGCGCACTATGGCTGACATTCCAGGTTGAAGCTGCACATTGGTGGTGGTTGAGGATCCCCGTTCCATAGGTAAAGCGATTTGAGAGCAGAGAAAAGCTCTTTATAAATGTAACAAATCATTATTATTATTATTCTCTCAAGGAGGAGATGTCTCATTATGTGATTAATGATATATCACATTATGAAATAAATGCTTTTCTCCAAAACATGTTGGCCATAAATATTGGCACCCTTTTATAAAAAAAAAAAAAAAAAAAAAAAACGTTTTGCAACTTCCATTTGCCATGCGAACAGCTCTGATTTTTTTCCTATAATGCCTGATGAGTTTGGAGAACACCTGACAAGAGATCAGTGACCATTCCTCCCTACAGAATCTCTCCAGATCCTTCAGATTCCCAGCTTCATGTTGTTGCTTCTTCTCTTCAGTTCACCCCACTCATTTTCTATAGGGTTCAGGTCTAGGGACTGGAATGGTCATGGCAGAGGCTTAATTTTGTGCTTTGTGACACATTTTTGTGTTGATTTTGATGTTTGTTTTGGATCGTTGTCCTGATGCAAGATCCAACCATGGCCCATTATAAGATTTCTAGCAGAGGCGGTCAAGTTTTGATTTTTGTCTTGGTACGAATCCATGATACCATGTATCTGAACAAGATTTTTGTTGTTGTTTATTTTGTTTCATAGAATCCAGTCCCTTTTGAAGTTCCAGTCGTGTCTGACAACTGATGTGCTGGCATTTGTTTATGGATGAGCGAGGAGGATTTTTCTTGAAACCTTCCCAAACAACATGTGGTGATTATGATGCTGCTTGATATATTTTAAAGCTTTCTGACCCAAGACTCTAATCTAACTATTCTCTGCAATTCTCCATCTGTGATCCTTGGAGAGTCTTTCAATTCTGAAAGTCCACTCAAGTCTGAAAGGCCACTCAAACTTACCTTCCCGCCGTGCATTAGGACAATATAGACACATCTTCTTCCAGGCAGATTTGTAACATCTTTAGTTGATTGGAACTGCTTAATTATTGCCCTAATGATGGAAATGGGAATTTTCAATGCCTTAGCTATTGTCTTAAAGTCACTTTCTATTTTGTGAAGCTCAACAATCTTTTGCTGCACATTCTTACTCACTGTGATGGAATTTCAGTTAAGGGAATTTGGCCTTTGTGTTTCCTCAAATATATACTCCTGTGAAACAAAAAGTCATAGACAATTGTATGTTCCACAATCACCCTGGTGTGCTAAAATGTAAATAATAATGGGATTATACTTCAGATATATTTTACTCATAACACATCTAGGGGTGCCAATAATTGTGACCAATGTGTTTTGGAGAATAACATTTATTTCATAATGTGACCCAGTTTCAATTATTTTATTTCAATGAAAGGTTAGATCTGTGTAAATTTTTTTATTTAATTTTTCGCCTTTGGCTTTTGGCTTGCTTAGTTGGGGACATTTCATTTACTATTAAACAATATTATTGATCTGCCTGCATTGACACCGTTTTATGAGAACTGAACTGAGCTGGATGATGACATCACGGTTCCCTCCAGAGTGGCTATATATAAATTAACTAAATGAATAACTTTATTAAACTAAAATTAATCATCATTGAACTTACTTCAGCTAGACTGTGACGCAATTTTCTTCAAAAAAAAACAAACTTTGTTGCATTATTTTCATGTTATCTTTGTAAAGCTGCTTTGAAACAATCTGTATTGTAAAAAGCGCTATATAAATAAAGGTGACTTGACTTTACCACAACTGTATGTACAGTAACATCAAAACTGCTTTAATGATGCACACTATAAGAGCACTTCTAGAGTCTGTCTGAATATTCATTCAAAAGCAACCTTGTCTGGTAGGTTAAATCCAAATGGCTATCTTTACTAAGATAGACAGCATATAAGTAAATGTTGTTAAAAGACTTGCCATCAATATCAAGTGCAGAGCACACCATATTCACCTTGTTCGCAAAGCAGAATCTACGAATGATCTAAACAGCTCTACCCATCCCTTTTTCATTTTTTCTCCCTCTTTCTTTTCTAACAGTTCCCAGGATACCTTTTTCTGCACCTGAAACCTCCCGTTACCTGAAACAAATTGCCTGAAGAAATCTGCACTGCTTCTGGTCCTAAAAATGCAAAGGAGATGCAAAAGCTGGCATGTTAAATGAACAATACTCTCATGATTCTGCTCCTTTAAAAAGAAAACGGCACACTTAAGACATTTAAATAAATAAAAGATGAGAAAGTAACTTTGTAGTTTCTGTGCACTTGTGGTTTGTGCTCTGGGCGAAAACCAGCACTGTTGCGCAATAACTTCCCTGCAAGAAAGCATATCGACACACTGATAAAAGATTGAGTTTCACAGTATGTTTTGAGTGAAAATGTTATAAAAAGATGTTAGTGACACAATTTTCATCACAATAGTGGGGTGCGAGATGCTCATTTAAAGACATAAGATTCAACTGGGTGTTTTTCTATGAGACCTGCTGTGCTGCATTCAGCTTCATGTCTCTTTAATTTGCTGCTGAAGAGCAAACATTACTATTTTGCTGTGTGAAATCACAGCAATATCTTACATATACATGAGACTACGGAATGCTTCTTAAAGAGAGATAAAACATTTACACATTATGTTATATGTCAGAATTAGTGAATATGTTAGGATAAAATGCAAAAAGCACAAATTAGAGAAAAGAAAACCCTCAGGTAAACTTTTTTAGAAGAGATCTGCATGCTAGATATACATATAAGATGGGAAGCCGGTCAGGGAGCCCATCCTAATCCAGTCAGAATGACAGAGGAGAGAGCATCCCTTGTTTCCTTTTTCCTTCTTTCCTTTTCTCCATCCTTGCCGTTAGAGATCTCATTATAGAGTATGCAGAACTCAGGAGGAACGAGTGAGTGAGAATTGTGGGATTTCTGTACAGCTGTAAGCTACACTGCCATTCTCTTGTTACAGACGCTTACAGTTTGTATTGATTGCCAGATTTCCAACTATTCCAAATCAGTTTTGGGAATTTTGCTTACTTGTGACTTGTAGAGACTTCTAGTCATTAATCCAAAGATCTGATTGCAGATCAGCTTTTATAGACGGATCCACTATTACTTCATAAATATCTCAGATGGATGGGGAACTTCGACAAAACTCCAGCTTAATCACTTTTAGCCCTGTTGCGCTAATAAAGATTTCAAATCCCCATCCACTCCAGTAAATGTTTTGAAAGAAGTCAGGCTTATAATACTAGACCGGTTCAAAAGGTAACCTTGTGCATATTACCTTTTGAGGTAAGGCCCACAGAACAATGCAGAGCTCCGCTGAATAACAAATTTCTCAAAAAAAAAAAAAAACATGGAAGAAGACATGAAATATATAATACCATAGCCAGGTTCACTCCAAGTTCAGCTGCTGAAGGCCAGCAGGAAGACAGGAGAGCAGGAAGAGAGAGACAAGAAGGCAAAACAGGGAAAACTTTTTCTCTTTCTCCTCGTTCAAGCAGTGCCCCCTGCTCATAGGTGTTGCTAAAATGATTAGCTGCCAGCAATCAGCCTGTCGCAGAATCAGCTTTGAACTGGTCAGGGTCGACTTATCACATGACCGGCAGCCGTTTGCGGCGGTGGGCTGAGCCAAGCTGTCAGGTGAGAACCGTGTTTTTTCTTGCATAATTCTCCAGATGGGAGCGATGAGTTCACAGCCCGCTTTTGCAGACACCAAATTGGGGGGGATTGCTGACATATAATCGTTTTAGAAGGGAGAGCGGTTTGCTATGGATTCTGTAGCATAGGCAAGTGTACACACACACAAACAGAGTGAGTGACGGAGGGTAGACAGAAGGAGGTCAATAACAGAGGCCAGGCTTAGCTTCCCATTTTCAATGCTCACCTCACCCAAAGTTCGGCGCTTGTAGCAGCAGGGTATACAGTATGTATGTTGGTGCGGGTGTGTGCTTGTATGCCCCATACACCATCCCAATTACAGATACACATCTCCTGGGTCTGCTTTCCAACTACAACATCAGTGGAATACGATATCACATTAACATTTCCTGTGGTTGAACTCATCCACAGCCCACCAACAACCTCTCCCAGTGGTAGCGCTTAACTGAGAGATGACCCCAGTCGTCAGATCCTGTCTGGGCTGATTTGTGGATATACGCTCTCTCTCCTCCTGATACAAAGTTTCAAGCCATCACCTCACTTCTCTTGTCTGTCTCTCCACCATCCACACAAAGCATTGACTAAATTCATTCCTGCAGATTAGCAAACAATGAAACAGAAATGTGTGCATGCTGGGGCATTATGCACCAGTCGCAAGCCTTGCTCAATTCTTTCCCTAAGCCTAACCCAGACACGGACCAAAAAATCATTACAAATTTTCAAAGCAATTCTGATTAAGGTAATTGTTAGGGTTATGTTAGGTTTCTTTATGTTTTCGTTCATGTGTCTTTGTTCCTTGTGCTTCATTGCATTTTGATTTTAATTACTCTCTGTTAGTTGTCCTTCAAACCAGCCCTCAAATGATTAAAGAATTGTGTTGCCCTTCGCAGAACAGCCGGACTTTAGAGGAGTTCACAGTGGAGATCTTGGATTTATACCCTGAGGCATGCTGGGATAATGAGGCTCTTAAGTACATATTTTGGAGCAGGATAGATGTCATCTTAGGCCAGATGTTGCTTGTGGAGGAGGCTCTGAGGAAAATTTCATCAACTATGCCCTGTGGATGTGTGGACCCTTCACCCTTCTTCAAAGTGTGAGTCGTAGAGGAAGACACCAAAAACTCTGACTCCACAGAGCCTGTCTACCTGCCAGTTCCAGACCGGAAGCATCATCTTCCCAGTCGGGAAAACCCCAGAACCAAGGGAAAATCTTCCGCCAAGGACCCAGCAACAACGTCCGAGCCCGCTATGGAAACAGAGCCCAAACCAGTGACCCACACGCACCACCAGCTTGAGCCACCTCCAGCCACAGAGCTAGAGCCAGCCACCGTGTCTTTACTGGAGCCAGAGCAGGATGTCATATCTGTCCTGAGGCTGGAGCATCATGTCCACCCCAGAGTTGGTGGTGATACCCTTGCTACACCTTGGGCCTGCAAGCACATGTTTTCACCTCGGCCTGTGACTCCACCTTGGCTTTGCTCTACCTCTGCCCCGCTCTGGTCCACCATTATTTGGGCTCCAAAGACTCCATCGGACCTCCGGCTGCACCTTGGTCTCTTGTTGTCCTGGTTTTACCGTGGACTTCCGGGTTTCTGCCTGTGCCTCAACCTTCCACCCCTTTGGCTCCACCGGGCTTCTTTTTTCCTCCGGCTTCTCCTTGGTCCTCACTCCCTCCATAGTCGCCCCGTTCTGCCAGGACCCATGTCCACTTTGGTCCCACAAGCTGCTGGATCCGCCTTGGACTTCCTGGCCGGCGATGTCGCTCTGGGCAGTCGTCCTTGCAGTTTCGCTGGGGACTCCAACTTTACCAGCTCCACCTCAATCAGTCGGCCCTCATGCTCAGTCGATCCATCAAGCCTTTGCCTTGGCTCTTCCCTCTGTCGGCCTTGGTGTTCCCCTCTGAAGGCGTCTCAAATTCCCTGTCCTTCACCCTCCTCCAAGACCTTTGGACAGATATTTAAGACATTTTGTGGGAAGGGGAGTACTGTTAGGGTTATGTTAGGTTCCTTTGTGTTTTCATTCCTGTGTCTTTGTTCCTACTGTTTCATTTCAGTTTGACCTTAATTGCTCTCTGTTAATTGCATTAGTTACTGATTAGCCCTACTTGTGTCTTGTCTAGTTCTCCTACACTGTTTGGTTCTGTTGCTTGTCGGTTCTCGTCTATGTGTGGTTACTCCTGTGTCTGTCACATATGGTAGTTTAGCACACACGATGAAGAAGATGAGATTCAAAAGTCTTTAAAGAATAATCCACACAGCATAACCAAAGAAGGCAGGTAACGTATCAACTGCTATACATAGACGAGACCGGACCCTAAACTAATGAAACAAGGGAACTTATATGCAGGGAATAAAAAAGGCAACAGCTGAACAGAATGAAAAAAAACAAAACAAATGAGTAACCAAGGAAACAAACTAGTGGCGGGAAACTGAGAACAAAAGAGATAGGAAGCTGATGAGAGCAAATTAAAAGTGAAAATTAAAAAATCTGAACATAACTGGGACAGTCAGTCGTGTTGGATTGCTACCACCATTGTGACACTCATTACATTTGTATACATACATTATATTTATATCATCCAAATCAAAACAAACTTGAAAATATATAAATGATATATATATATATATATATATATATATATATATATATATATATATATATATATATATATATATATATATATAAATATAAAGTACAATATAAAAAATATATATATTTATTTTTAATATATTTTAAAATGACAAAGCTGAATTTTCAGGATCATTACTCCAGTCTTCAGTGCTACATTATCCTTCAGAAATCATTCTAATATGCTAATGTGGAACTTAAGAAACATTTCTTATCATTATCAATGTTGAAAACAGTTGTGCTCCTTAATATTTTTGTAGAATCGATGATACATTTTTTTCCCCCCAGGATGCTATGATCAACAGAAAGTTCAAAAGAACAACATTTATTTTAAATTAAATTCAACTGACTGACCCTACACTTTTGAAAAGTAGCACTTCAGCTGCATTATAGTGGGTAAAAAGTGTTATGAGATGTAGCAAATTAGATCCAAAGAAATATTAATAATCAATAATAACTTGTTAGAATTGATTATGAATATTTGGATCAGTTAATAGAATTAACTTAATGTTGTAAATTAATATTACAATCAATTAACCTGTTTTTCCCATGAACACTATTATGAAATAATAGTAATATAATTATTAACAGTGTTAATTGTTTATTAATTCTAAGAAATGTACATTTCCGGGGTAAAGGAAATGTCTTTCTTACTTTACAGTACTACTAAGAGCAAGTAGTCAACATCTATGATTAGGGACTCCAGTGTATGATCTTGAGACACGGACAACTTTACGTGTGACATGAACAAGATTTTATTAACTAGACTAACTAAACACTTAAACTACTCTAACATACACATACATACATGTATACAGTTTACCAAGGGAAAGAGAGCTGAAGCAGAATACAGGCAGGGTTCTCAAGTTTTATCAAAAGCTCGGAGTGAGATCACATGCGGTTGCCCCCTCCCCCAATTTTACCCATTGTTCATAATTAACCAGCACAAATGGAAATTAAAACTATTGGTTAATCTGATAAATGACAGAGCAATTCATCACATCAAATATACTCTTTAATGTTTTCAAAATTACAAATATACAGAAATTACAAAAATATAACAAATTGCTCCAAACAGTTTGGAAAAACAAATCTTTTTGCATTTTGAATGTGTCTAGTCAAAATGGTATAATGATTTATTGTGTGGTGAGACATTGTGAACAAATGGACATAGTATATAATAATAATAAAAAAAAATAATAATACATCTTCATTCCTTCCCATAACCACTAACATTTCCCTAGCCAAACTGAGCCAAAGCTTCTGGCCTGGTTGCAAAGTAGCTGTAGAGTTTTTGACTGCATCAATAATAATGTATACGATGGGCTATATAGTAAATGTTCTAGCCTAAAAATGTTAGACGAGCTTTCTTCCAACCTTCTCCATCACGACGTGTGTTCGCATGATGTTGTTGGTTATCTAGAAACAAACGTACGGTGTCCGAGAATGTTCCGTAAACTTCCGTGTGTTCGCGCATCTATGTTGCCTATTAACGAACGCAATCTGGCCGAGATACGTGCTGGCGGCAGGAAACTTCACTTTGTGTGCTTGCGCCTCGTATACAACGTTATATAAAGCTTGAAGAACAACTTGGTTGGCATTGCCTTTTCAGCGTGAGAAATACACAGTGTGGCGTGTGAGCGTGTGAACTGGTTGAATTGCGTGTGTCTCACGGCCAATGCGTACCTGATACAGGAAAGCAAGAAGTTTTAGCATTGTTTGAAATTCAGCAAATCAACAGCCTTGAGAAAACCATCAGTTTACTTCTAACTTCTGCCCCCCTTAAAAAGGGATAAGGCTACTTAATGTATCAAATAATGAGACTAAGTTTGGTACTTGCATGTCTCGTCCATTTGAATTAAACTGTCCTGATGCAATGTGTTGAGGCTCCAGTTAATCTTTGCTGATGTTGTCTTGAGAGAGAACCAGTGGGAGTCAGAGGGTCTTTGGTGAATGGAAAGACAAGGCCACAGCCTTGCACAACCTTGGGGTCCTTAAAAAATTCTAGTTCAGCATCATCTTCATTGGGATTTCAGAAAGGGAATAAGAGGCTAAGAGGTGGGATCTTGTGATCAGTGATTTTTAAAGCATGAAGATGTCACTCCCTCTGTAGGTATGTGAGCCAATAAGTAGTTTTTTTTTCAAGGGAGAGTTTACGATCCAGCAATTCCAGAGATTGTGTTCTAGTAGGGCAATTGGTTTAGAAAAGAATCTTCAAGATTCTTATATTACTAATGCATCACACATTTAGAAAAAAATAATGTAAATTAACAAATAGGGGTCGAAGATTGGAGTTTATAGAGACTAAACATGCTACACATATGATTTAGGTTAACCATAGTATGCAAGTCTGAAACATTAATCCAAAAGAGTTTAAAAGAGAAAATTAAGACAAAGGTCAAACCACATATAAGGAAAATCATGAGATGGAAAAAAAAATAGATACATGTTTATACATTTCTCACGTGGTTATATATAGAATATATAGGATTAAAAGGGTTTATTTCTCCTTCTCAGCAAAAATTAAGTGATAGTCACAATTCCCTGCAAATTCCTTTTGGGGTCGTACAATTCTTATCAGTCTTAATGTGTCCTGTAATTTGTGTGTGTCTGATTGGTCCAGATGCTACAGAGACATGAAGAGGATGGGCAACAAAAATGGCAACACAATTGGCTCAAAAAAAAAAATGAAGGGGCATGTGGCATTGTGCATGTACTAAAGATCAGTGGCTGTTTTAGATGCTTTAATCTGTCGAATGAATGAACATTGATTTGTGCCATAATTGTGTGATGTTTGTGCAAATAAGATATGGTGACAATTTTGTCACATCACTTTCTGTTCACATCACATCATGAGCTGTTGCGAACAAAATGTATAATTCTGAGAAAACTTGTCATGAGGTGATAAAATGAACATTGATTAATTTGTTTAATATTTATTCTCCAGTGAGTGTTACTGTAATGTGACAATACAACACATATCTCATATACAGTAATATACAATGCACTCTGTTCAGATGGCATACAGTAAGTGTTAATAGCTGTATGTCACATCCACCTGGGCTCATATGCTTGTTTGTTTGGCACTCTGTCACTTTGAATTGCTGGCAAGTGGCACCAATGCACACTGGCACCATGCCCTCAGGGGTGTAATAGTTTCTCTCACTCACTCTCTCACTCACACTCACCCATCACAATTATCATGCCACAACCACTCAGTCCTCACTGGAGGTCATCTTAGAATGACAGCTGTCACTGCTTTCTGATTACCCCCACATGGGAGAGAATTAAAGACAAATAAACCAGCGGTAAATGGTGTGTGCGTGTTTGTGTTTGACATGGCTACCCCACAGCCACTCGTTTCCTCACATATTTCCAACACATTAGAGGTGTCCCAGCTGACTGTACAGCACCAGAGGAAGGTAATAATGTAATTACCTGAATCTCAACATCGGCCTTAGCTAGCAAACCAACCATTTTAAAGTTAATGCCAATATATTGACAGATTATCTCGAAAGATACATTCACACTCACCATTTTATTAGACAAGTGCCAAACCATTTTATGAGACAAGATAGCATCTACAACAATAGCCAGATAGATAGATAGATAGATAGATAGATAGATAGATAGATAGATAGATAGATAGATAGATAGATAGATAGATAGATAGATAGATAGATAGATAGATAGATAGATAGATAGATAGATAGATAGATAGATAGATAGATCATGCAAAATAATGTAGGGCAAACTATTGTGTTCACTTTTTTAAATGAAATTGTTAGCTTTTATTTGTCATTGTACTAACATCAAAATAGATTATTTAAATTGTCTTTGGAATTTTTAGTGTTAACATTTTTTTTTTCTCTCCATTCATTATTGGAATATAAGAGGATATTTTGTATAGTACTTTTCATAAATATTCTTATAAAGCAGCTTCACAGAAAAAAAAGTCAGACAACTAGCCAAAGCAAGCCAAATCCAGACAGTGATGAGTAATAAGTCCTTAAACATTTCTAATAATAATAATCTGTATTGATATGTTCATATAGACATTTTAAAACTTTTAAGGCAAAACAAATTAACACAATACACAATAAATGAATACAAATAAACCACTGCAGAATTTTAAAACAGTAAAATAAATTAAATACATGCAATAACATCAAAGATCCACAAAGAGAAGCATACTTTATTTTTAACCAGCTAGTGGGGTACATTTGATAAGAACGAGTGTAATTAAAAAAAAAATGCTGCAGACATAGATAGGTAATAATGTGCCGCAAATGTATCTATGATATGCATTTTGTTCATATCTGGCATTGCATTGCAAAATAGTCTGATGGTTATTCTCTCTTTAAATCTTTACTTAGGATACACATATAGTTTCAAGAGCCTTTGGCCCACATGTTGACCGGCCATCTTGGAGTCCCAGTGCTCCCTTGGTAAATCCAATCCATAGCTAGGTCAAATATCAAACCATTCAGCATCAGCTCTCTTAGGCGAATCTTAGGAGCAGCAATGAATGGGGATTTCACTGGGAATGGGGTCTACTTCATGGTTAACATGTGTCTCGGTCATTTAGCATGCGAGGCGGGTATCATGCCATGATGACTTTTAATCCCAGAGGAGGGAACTTGACGGCAGACCTCAGGGGAGAGCCACATGGTAATGGTAATTTCGGTGTGAAATGTAGTCCCTGGTAGAAAGGTCAAGGTATCAGCATAAGCCCCCTTGAGCCAGGCTTAAGGCTTTTTCAGGACCGCCGGTACAAGACTGACCCCCATTCTCCTCTGCAGATCCTCCAGATTTCGCCACACCTTCCAACCCCTCGGAGAGAGAGAGTCTGAGAGCTGTGGAGCGCCGTGTCGGAGACAGGAGGGGGTCTGGTGAGATGAGGGAAACACTGAAGGATCGCTCCACATCCCAATGAGAGAATTTGGTGTGGAAGTGAGTTTGTGTATGCAAGTGATCGATACCAGCAACCCATCTCGCTCATCTCGAACACACACACACAAACGCACCCAGGGTGCAACAGTGCTGTCTCACTCCGCCTCGTAATGAGTGTGTAGGCTCAACACTGGCAGATGGGAGAAATGCCACCGTTGCAGAGCGTGTCACTCAGCTGTGATAAGATGTATTAGAGAGGAACCGCTCCTTAAATCATGAGAGTATAAGCATATGTTGTTTGTGCTACTTTGTTTGCTTCTGGCTGGATTTTTTTCGGCCTGTTTTATTTGTGAGCTTGCAGTGATATGGCGGGTCTTAAACAGCTGGCTCAGTCAAAGATGTTTAATCTGGGTGAATTTATGGGAAAAAGGAATCAGAATTGGAAACGAAACGAAACGTTAAAAATTACTAAAAGAGCTGTAAAGTGATGTGCTACTGTAGGTCGGTAGACAAACATAACAAATATCAGTCGGAAAGCAAAGCTATTTGGCTTTCACTGCCCACAAAATGTGTTATAGCTCTAGATAAAAGTTTGGGAGGAACATGCTAATCTAATCCTGTCAATCAAACCACAAGGACTTGCATTTTAAAATTCTCTCATGCTCACCAAGACTGCATTACAACAGTAATAATGTCAAATAATAATAGAATTTAAAATATTGTTTTTCTATTTTAATGTATTTTAAAATGTGATTTATTTATGTAATGGCAAAGCTGAATTTTCACATGATCTCCAGTCTTCAGTGTCATATGATCGTTCAGAAATCATTCTAATATGCTGACTTGCTACAAATTAATTGAAAGATCAAAAGAACAGCTTTTACAGTATAAAGTATTAATTTATTTATTTCAAAATTTGAAAGGCAGTTTATAAACAACGGATTAAAAAATGAATAAACATAATTCTGCTCAACCATTTTTTTATATTATCTTTATTAATTACATAGTACAAAGAAAGAATATGGCACTTATAGCCAAGCAATATGTTTACCCCCATCTCATTCAAAGATTATGTGGAAATATGAAATTGTGAGTTATGATCTCTGATGCAGTTTAAGATCCAAAGATCTCTTGAATCCAGATACAGTGGTCCCAAAAAGTATTTGGACACTTAAGCAACAGGTAAAAATGAATGACAAAATATCTAAACATTTCACAAAAAAAAAAAAGTTTGTTGCATTTTAAATGAACAATGCCGTGTAAAAATGCAGATTAAAAAGGTCATTATTTCTGGTTATCAAATGTTAGTTACTTGTTTATAATGTGATGTAACTACAGCTGTGGTTACTCTTTTAGGACACCTGCATGCAGAACATATCAATTGTCCACTGCAAAATGACCTTAGGACCAGTTTATTAAAAATAATAGTTATCAAGTTAGTCCTTTTGCATACAGATGCCACTAAGTCAAATGCAATGACATTCATATAATCTTAAGTGTCCATTTGTACATTGTACGTTAAATTGTATGCTGTCACACCTGTGCTCATAACAACATGGACATTGCAACCCTCGCATACTGCTTATCGATTGCTCTACACAAAAGTGCCAGTGTTTCAACAGAGGGAGAGAAAGACAGAAAACCAGGGAGGGGGGATGACGGGAAGAGATAACTATTAATTTCCCCTCAATCGCTCCATTAGTTAATCATTTCTACTTGAAGGAAGCAGCACTGTATAACAAGAGCTTTAATTACAGAGAAACATATGTGCCCCTATTTGGCAAGACATACTCAGGGAAAGAGAGAGAGAGAGAGAGAGAGAGAGAGAGAGAGAGAGAGAGAGAGAGAGAGAGAGAGAGAGAGAGAGAGAGAGAGAGAGAGAGAGAGAGAGAGAGAGAGAAGGGGGCACATGATAGAGTTTTACAGAAGAGTGCTATTTAAAAGCTGTAAACTTGGGAGGCTGGGCCCATCTAAACTGTTTTCATAATAAAACAGTGTCAGGGCTAATTTCCCCACACAGACAGCATTTAACAATGAGCGATGGAGCAGGTTTTAGGAGGCTGCCACGAAACACGATCCCAGGAGCATTAAGCATATTTTCAAACATGTGGGAATGCTTTCGTTCTGACATAAAAGCTCACCTATTCCCAAGAGAAAAACCTAGCTACCATCAAATAATGTTCGTTTTGACAACTCTCTGCACTGTTTTGTCCAGAATTAACCTTGAGACAACCCTGTATCTTTGAAGCTTGGGCTCTGATGAGAAGGAAAAAAAGCTGGTCGAGGCCAATAATGCTGATGGTCACGGCAGCATTATTGAAAAATGGCATGTGAGCTTGAATTTTGAACCTGGTGAGGTGATTGCCACAAAGTGTGAAAAGATTTGAACTCTGCTTGAACCTCTGGCATTAAGTGGATAAAGAATGGAGACATTACAGCAGTGTGTACATTGTAGTCATTACAATCACAGATTTGCGGTGGCTATAGTGTACGACAAGGGGTTCCTGAAGAGTTCAGTGCAGCGAACGCACAAGGAGGACACATGTGGTGTGCAAAAGAGCAGCCCGTCTACAACATGCCTATCAAAACAAGTCAGGAAGCATTCGATAAAGCAGGCAAGATGGAGCGAAACGCACCTCAGCAAAGAAAATGTCGATGGGCGGAGGATCAATGGGACACTTGTAATGGATGGCGATGGATTGTGTGGTTTAATATTACATCTAGCAGGTCGAGCATTACAATATCTCTTCCGAATAAATGTTAACCTATAATCCTTCCACTAAGAACACCTGCTTTGTTTGTCCTCACAGCCATCGATTCTACTTTATTGAATGCTCAAACACAGTGCACCTAGATTGATCACCACTAATTAAACGTTCTCAGAATGTTCCCTTTCATGTTTCTCAGCTCGCCCCTTCATATCCGAATGTTAATTTGCAAACCATCTGATACGGTCAGCTCCGTATGGGTAATGAATTTCGATGTAATGTGTTTATTTTCTTCTTCTGATTTTTTTCAGGGCAAATCAGCAAGCTTGACCTGTGCTCTCGACCTCTAACCCTTGACCCTGACACATCTGACCAGGCTCCACTGCGGGGGCAGCAAATTAATACGGGGGCCACAGATTGTTAATTGTCGAAAAGATTGGCTAACTGATTCATCACCTCAGTCATGGCCAATGCTTTCGTTTGACCCCTCTGAGATCCCATAGGGCATCTGTAAGCAACCCCAGCTGCGCTCTCACCCATAGCCAATGTTTGCAGCGTAATTATTCAGTATCGGCCCACTTATTAATCAAGTCAATGCTCCGCATTTTAAATGGAAATTGCAGGATTAATACAAGCATTCATTTTGTCTGGGCGAAATCGTGATGGCTTTAGCTCTGCTAATCAAATTGGAATATAAAAGCAAGCTGAGAGGAGGCGATGATTGAATTAGGAGAGGCACTTGGGCCACCCACACACACTAACACGTTATGCTGCATGTTGCAAGCAGGGCCCAACCCCAAACCACCAACGCCCCAAAATGAGCACTGCATTCATGAGGAGACCTTTTCACATTGAAGTGAATATATGAGTCCATGCGACGAACAACCGTATAAGTCCAAAAGAAAAAAAAAATGAGATAGCCATGTGACATGATGTCATGATTCTGCCATCATGTCTTTGATTTCTCCAGTCTTGTGGCAGGATCATGGCAGACCCATGTTTTGTGTACAAGCGCATGGCCAATTGTTTGGGCCATGTGCTTGTGTTGTCTCGTTACGTTGCCCTGCCCCCTTGTTATCCCCGTCTTGTCATTGTCTAGTCAGTTTCACCTGTCCTTGTCTAGTCAGCTTCACCTGTCCTCGTCATTAGTGTTCCCTATTTAATCTCCTCATGTCTTCTGTCCTGGGTTGGTACATTGAGTGTATATCCCTGTGAGTATATTAATCTGAAGACCTGTTCTATTAGAATTGTGAGTTTGCTTCTTGTGAAGTCAGAGTCTTTGTCATCGTGTCTTAGTCTAGTTGTATTCTGCTCCAGTCCTGTTTTGCCCCCTCGTGGGTTTTTGTTTTCTGTTTTTGTCTGAATAAACATTTAGTGTCTGCAAGTTGTCTGCGTTTGGGTTCGTTCCTCAATCTCATGACACATGAACGTATGTCACGGCGGTGTTTGCGCAACCAATACTCTGTATTTTAAACTTTACAAAAGTCTTACGTGGAAAAAACATTTCTTCATTAACGGAAAATTAAGACGCCGATTTATTTCATGTCCGCTGCGTACATTAATAGGCAAAACCTCTGCAAAAAAGGAGAGCAAACATGAACAAATGGAAGGACAGAGCAAGGAAGTCTTTCAGGGATACTGGGAAACCAATGAACCGGAGAGGAGAGCTAAAACGAGGAAAATGTCCACCGAAAGAGGCGAGTGTGAGAACCGTATATGTACAATGTATCTACCAAACGTTAGCGGTTACAGTCAGAGGGACGTATAGGCTACTGGGCGTCGTCTTCTACAGTTCACGTAACTCACTCTGGTTACGGATCAAGTCAGGATTCTGTCAAAATGAAAGCTGTACTCATAACCACAGAGAAATGTATCGAAACGTTTTAGCTGCTTTTGATGTCCCTGTACTGCATTGTCTGTGTTTGTTCTGTGATTTAGCAAAAAATAAATAAAAATAAATAAATAAATTGAAAGAAATACTTTATCTTAAATAATTTTCTTTAAGGTTATATTACTGTATTTAAACTAAGATAAAGGAATCAGATCTCCAGTGTTTTAAAGTGATATGATGAATTGGACTTATACTGTTATTCCACTTTAACTGGACATATACCATTCTTCCACATTCCAGAAATGTAAATTACTCTAACTTTTTTATTTTTAAGATTGACACTGACAAACCTTGTCATTAGAATTAGGAAGCTTTTGTTGTCTATCTTCAAGTAAAATAAAAATATATAATATAATGTTCACAGTCCAAAAATGTTTTAATATTATTCAAAATTTGAAAATATGGACTGGTTCTTTGTCTCAAGGCTTCATATGGTCACACGTGTTTATGGTTAATGCACAACAAAGTCAAGATAAGAATGTATACATGCAAGAAACACCAATTACACTATTCAGAGTTTTATTAGAGTTTTATTAGAGAGAGAATAAGAGTGTCCATTAATATACAGTGTGTGGGTTTATTTAGCATCATGATTAATGCATATGATTAGAAATAAGATTTGAAGCGGAAAAAAAAAACGTTGTTAGCAAACAATCGTGTAGGATAGGACCTACTTCCTCTTTGGGTCACCTGACCACAAACAGAAAGTGGAAACAGGAAGTCATAAACACAAATAGAGAGAGTGTCTTAAGTGGTCTTAAACTGCTTAAACACCCACTGCTCCGGGTGTGTGTGTGTTTTCACTACCCACTGCTCCTAATGTGTGTTCACTGACTTGGATGGGTTAAATGAAGAGGACAAATTCCGAGTATGGTTTGCCTAACTTGGCCTTTTCGTAACTTCACTTCACTTAAACTACAAACCAAATCAGAATACCCTAATTGGTAATAGGTACAAATGTAATCCTTGCAAAAATATTCAATTTAATCCAACTAGTATCAATACATTGAAAATGACCTGGATAGTACATCGTTTGGGTCTGAAAAAAAAAAGTAGCATCATCCTTACCTTACAGACAGAATAGTATCATATAAGTCTTGTGAATAATTGGTTTATGAACAGGTGGGCACACCTAGCATCTTTGCTTTTCTTATTATTCACCCTTGCCAGCTTTCTTCCCTTAATTCCCTCTTCACACACACTCACACACCACTGATTGATGGACAGATCAGATCAGACAGAGCTGACAATGGTGTCCTATCTGGTGTTTGGAGGTGTTGTTTGTTCAAAATGACAAGGCTGTAAAGCGTTCTCTCCATATGAGTTGCCTCCAGTGCTGATAGGTGATATCAGGGCTGCCACATCCACAGTCTTGCCCCGATTAGCATCAGGTTGCGCTGAGGTGTTTCCTCAACGTCTGTCATTTCATGGCATTTGTTTGTCAAGCCCTGGCCAAGCCCCTTCACCATGAGTGTTTGTTCAAGGGAATGCACAATGTGGCACACTTTTTTTTTTCTTTCCACCTGCCCTCCTCCGGGTTGGATTTTCTCTGCTTGATATGGTTTTGACACTCTTTGACAGTATGTAGATTTGCTGCTGAAAGTTAAAGGGATTAGAAAATACATGTGCTGCTAGAAATATTGTTGCAGACAGCATTTTATCACTGAATAGCTTGTTTACCCTATTATGTGCTTATACTGTAGGACTAATGCTTACAATAAAATGCTTTTTAACTACAATAGATTTATTCGAAATTATCAAAATTATTTTTATCATCATAATAAAGTTTTTTGAAGGAATAGTACACTCAAAATTATTCATGCCATTACAAACACATATGCCTTTCTTTCTTCTAAAAGAACACAACACTATGTGACACTGTCACACATGACACATGTTTTAACCACTCTATATATTTTGATGATTTTATGTTTATGTTATTTTATATTAGAATTTTAATAGGTTTACATGTTGTCTTAGTCATTGTAGTCCGTTTTATTCATCTTATCTGGTTTAATGTGTGTATGTCTTTAAACCATTCTGGGTCTGCCTGTCATGTGACTGATCACATGACTGCAAACAGGAAATAGCCAGCATAAAGGAAGCAGCATGGCAAACAAACAAGGTCTCTGTCAAGATGACCAAAGCTGAAATGGGGAGTTGTTTTTAAGGGTTTACCATTCCAGCAAACCCTATCACTTTTCATTGGATTATCACTACATTTGGATTGTAAATACACCGGTGGACACTTACACATTGAGAATTACAGCACGCAAGGACTCTTAAGGACTGTTTTATGTTATGGAACCAATGTACTCTATGCTTTTAACAGCCTAAGGCTTCTAGTTGTATTGTGCTGTTTTAAGTTCCTCATAGAAATTGTAAATGCACTTAATTTATTCACTTTGTTTTTTTTCTGTTGTCGTCCTATTTTAAAACACTTCCCAACCTCACAGTTTAATCTGACCACAATTTAACCGATTAGGCCGATTGTTACAACTGAATGAAAATGGGCCTGTCAGGCTCCAAATTAACAAACAAACCAAGTATAATAAAAGTGTCAATTTATTATACCTTTATGTAAAAATAGACCACAAATTACATAAATTCAATACAATATCAAATAATCTTTTATGACATTAAATACTGGGTGATGAACAGCAATTTTATTTAGAAGAGTCTTGTAGATCGATGCCACATTTTACTATAATGTCAGTTCCTAAACGAACACTGATCCTTTCATGAAGACAGCCAAATGAAATTCACAAAGAGAAATAATGGCATCAAACCAATCCCTGCGGCTCTCAAATGCAGCCTAGAGGTTCAGTTTGAAAAACGTGGGAATTTCTCAACTCGTGGTGCTTTCCTGTCTGTGGAAAGACAGGCCTTTTTGTCTTGTGTATATAACAGTCCTCCCTAGTTTTGTACTGATAAACAGTTATCTCAGACTGTAGGCCACATAAATCGTCCTTGCTCTGTTTAGACACTGTGCATTTGGGCAGTTCAACGAAGTAAACTGTGTACCTCTGAGATGAAGGATGCACCATATTCATGGAACAATATTCCGATTTCTTTTAAAAGCTAGTATCCGTTTCTAAAGTGCCGTGTCTGAAAGCAGACCCCATGTGTTCATCAAGGTTATGCACTGACAACATATACATGGCAACATTTACAATGGTAATATCTTCCATATCCATCGCATTTCTACTTCTGACTTGCTGATGTACTTGATAAACCATAAACTTCTGACCGGGTTAAGTGTTTCCTGGCTTTCTTCATTATTTTCTGTTTACATCAGATGTTGGTCAGATTCTTTAATTAGACCTGTGCTATTTATACAGGCACTAAAATGGAAATGTCAGAAACAAATGGCATAAGGTTGTAATCTTCATAGATTGACCACGTACACATGCTTTCATACATTATTTTTATTTAACAATAAATCGAGTGGCTGTGATGAAATTAGAATGTTCCTTTTTTTATGGCAAAAAAGGTCAACACACTTTCCTTTATCATTAAGGTTCACATTTATTTATCTCAGAGTATTGGATTTACTTGGTTGTTTATGACACAAATATATCATATGGCCTCAGAACACTTGGACACATGAATTGGATGGACTATATGTATGATACTTTCATGTGCTTTTGGATGCTTGACTTTTTCAAGCATCATTCTCTCATCCCTCATGGATATCCTTTTGTGTTTTACAGAAGAGGAAAAAATATATAGGCCTAATGAGAGTGGTTTGTACATTTTACAAAAAACTATTTGTCTTTCTACTTGTCTTTCTACAATGTGCTACTTTCGTTGTAAATATTTTATATTAAAGCAAACATTTTTTGTGAAAATTGTAATTCCTACACCAATTATTTTTTCAGTGTTAGTAATTCATTTTTTGGATGAAAAAAATGCACAGAACATTGTAATAGAAAATGTTTAGAAAATGATAGAAAAGAAAAAAAATATATAAAATCACTGCAGGAGTAATACTTAGGGGTTGGAAATTACGTCTGCAAAGTATTTTTATTTATTGATTGATTGATCGATTAATTGAAGTTTCCAAAAAAATAGGAATGAAATTTTCCTTCAGAAATATGTTCAATATTTTTGATATTTTTGGTTAATAAAATGTAAATCAATCAACCTATCAATCAAGTTAGGTTGCTTCTGTTTCTTTTTATTAGCATCTACTAAATTACAATGTGTTAAAAATAAATAGTAATTGATCAGCATTGAGCGTCTGGATGTAGCATCTTTGAAAAAATCCCACAATTTCTAACAAACAGAAAATTACTTACAAATGTAGCATACATACCTGGAACACAGCACAGCCCACTTTCCCTGATGAATTATGTCGTTAAAGTCAAGCTATCAGTGGACATGAGTGAAGAGATGCCACAACAGCCCAGCTCACCAAACAAACAAAAGAGAGAGAGAGAGAGAAAAAGTTTTGATTAATGTCAAGGACATCCTGCATGACTCTTCCGTCTAAAGACATTCATCACTCGATGTTGATGTTGATCCTCCCTCGTCTGTTCTCTCCACTCTTCCGAGATGGAGGCAGAAAAGGAGCTTGTGCTAACAGGGATATTAAACTCTGCTTATGTGGTCAGTCAGCAAGTAGCCCATACTAAACCAATTGAAATATATAATGCCCAAGTGTGTGTTTAAAAATGCTTACTGTTCACGCAGTAAAGTCTATTTTGAGTTCAAATGTATTTAGAGATGTATTTCGATAGTACACTTTAGAGATTCTACTAACTATAAGTAACTTTGCAACTACATGTTGTATACCAGTCATTAGAGTAGTAGACTGTCTGCTTAATATCTGCTAACACTTTATTTTGATGGACCCCAACAGATATTCTACTGACTATAAGTAACTTTGCAAGTACATGTCAACTTATTCTACTAACCCAAACCCCTTATTCTATTAACCCCAACCCAGAGCCGTTGCCAGAACATAAAACACACACAAAAAAAAAACTAAACAATCAGCTTTTGATTGTCTTAACCACATATTATTGGTCCAAAATTTAGCCACATTTAAGCAAATGCATTACTTAAAAAGCAAGTGATGTCTCACACAAACATCAAAGACACATTTAAGTTTTTGGCAGAATATTGGAAGTTTGTTTCAGAGTGATTCAGCAGAGTTGTGTGGAGTGATGAGTAATACAAGTAATAATGAATGCATTTCTGCCACAGTGAATCATGGATGAAGAGGTGTCATTGTGTGGGGAGTTTTTTTTAGCAGCTGTTATTGGTGAGATACTTGACTGTGAAATATCATTCAATGCTTTGGAGTACAGGAGACTATTGCAGAATGGTTTGATTCCTACAATTGAAAATATTTATAATGAGGTATGATCAAATGTTATTTTTCAAAAAGACAATGCTCCTGCCTAAATTGTAAAGACAACCAAGAAGTCCATCAGGCTCATGTTTTGACCCTACAGTGAATATTTGGTCTCACGTTAAACTCAAACTAATTGGGAGACATTTTCTAAACTACTCATAAACTGTTTGAATCTATCAACATTGAGTAGAACAACATCTGACTCTTCTTTCTGCAAAACGCTGTCTGCAAGTTGGGGAAGGCTTTTCTGTGCTAAGTTAACTAAGTTCTTTTAGAATGGTTCTAAGTTATTTGAGAATGGATATTTGAGAAACAGAAATTCACTATTTCACATTTATTATACATGAAATACACCATGTTCTAAATAAAAAAAATTAAAAAAACACCAAAACCAATTTGCATTATGCCTATACACTTCGTAAACACGAAGAGTCACAAAAGCTCATCAATTCGACCAAAAAAAAACAAACAAAAAAAAAAACATTCCAAATAATGATAGGTCTGTAGCATATTAAAGTGTCCCAAAGAAGACTGTACCCACCATTAACAGTTAAAGGTTGTGGTTCTCCGAGTGATAGTCATTTATAATTATGTTTGAAGTTCTCTTTTGTGTAATAGTGCATTAAATATGACATTTTGGCTCGCTTACCGTTAAAAACACATTTATAGATTAAATATAAATAGATTTCCTTGAAATAGTTTCAATTTACGTGTCACCGCAAAACCTACACAATCCCAGCAAAAATGCTCCTGATAAATTATGTGATATTAAAGCATCTACGGTCACAAATCACTGTTAATTTTAACAGAAAAGCAAGCATACTGTAAGCAGGATTTGGTATGGTAGAAAACGTGCAAAGATCGCTCCCTTTATGATCACTAAAATCTGTCACTCATTTTAGTTCATTGTGATCTCACAATGACTGCACAATGAATCGCTTATGTACGTAATTGTCGGTTATAATGCAAGGATTTGTGAGAGTGCAGAAAACTGATCCTAGACCAGCAGTTACGGGCAGCTTTTCCCTCTAAAAACAATCCGAAGCAGCAGCAGGCAGTGGGAAAATTGCTCACTATAGTCTCATTTCAGTGGCCAGGGGAAGGCCTAGCCCAGCAAAGTTTCTGAATCATATTTTTGAAGATAACGTGTTATAAAGTTACCGTTGTAGAGATAATTGAAGTAGAGATTATTGTTCCTGTAAAGTAAATGCTGCTGAAGACGTTATGAAATATGTGAATGGCCAAATCCACAGAAATAATGTTCCCTTTCAGCTCGGTCACATTCGACGTAGTCGGACGTACCAAACCGATTGGGGTCGGTTTGAGAGACCAATCTACTTTATCATTTACTAATCTTATCTGAGAGTGTTTTAACCTCAAAAAAGAGGAAAACGAGTTTGCTTTTTCAGGAGAACGTCTTTTCAAAGCTGGTGTTGGATTAAACAGAGAAAGACAGCGCTGGCCGTGATCTCACAGGGAGCAAAACAGCTGTTTTCACAGCTCAAACATTGTGACTTCAATGAGAATTTAAGTGCTCACATCAGGCTTGCACTATTGTCCTAATTGTGTAGCCACAACCGACCATGACCCTGTACGCTCGGCACCAGAGAGAGCAGTTTCCTGAGCATACACGGTTTGACACTGCATCTTTTTCAAGATATCATTCAAACCGTGTGTTTCTGGATGCGGTCGTTTCCTATCCTCATTTGACGGCCACGATCACTGTTTCACATTCCTGGGCTTAAAGCATGCTGAGACTGTGTTTGTGGGTGGTTCATGTTCTCTCATGAGAGTTCTCTCACGTTGTTCATCTCACCTTTCTCGTAACGGCTTGAGCTGCTCAGCTGCAGTGTGCCGTCGAGCTGCCGGCTGACAGTGCGGATTGTCACGGCAACCCAGCGTGTGTCGGTCAGTGCTCTAGATGCGCGGTCTAGACTCAAGTGCCTCAAACAAGGTGGAGTCCTCTCATATATACCCCGATTTAGTTTCTCTTCTGGTGCACCAGAAAAGGGCTACTTCGCCGAATACAAGGGGACCTGAGTATTACAGTGAGGGCGTCCCCACCTGGTAACCAATCCCTGTGTGCCCCTCAGTCCTCTATCGCATCGCAAACATGTTGAGACTGTGTTCATGGGTGGTTCATGTTCTCTCATGTGAGCATGACTACGTCGGCATGTTGTTCGTCTTGCCTTTCTTATAAGGGCTTGAGCGTTCAGTGTGCCGTCGAGTTTGATGGCCACGTTCACTGTCTCACATGCCTGGCAACTTCTGGATGGGATTGCTGGTCCTTCTCAAGAGGGACCTAGCATTTCATTCGGGGCTCCAGGGGAGGATCAGATGTTGATCACTGCATCGGAGAGAGGGCTGTTATACGCTCTGAAGACGATGCTGAGTTTCCCACTATAATGGTGTGTGTGCTCATGCTAAATTGGATTCAGACTTGATAGCCATGCTTTCCCGGGCTACTCTGGGGGCGCAGTGCGATGTATAATCACCTTGCCCTGCCCCCCATGCCTTCCCGGATGTGTGTGAAAAACTTTGGCAGTATGGAAGCATATTGGTGCCAATATGGCAAGCCAAACATGCCTAAATCTGAAGTTTTCCTCTCTCACTACCCTCAATGATGGGGCGGCTGTGCTACTGCAGACCGCCTCTTCCCTGCATGTGATGGCCACCCAGCAAGTACAGTTGAAGGCCAAAACACTCATAATGCACAAGGGTAGTTCTGAGCCAGGCTTTAGCTGCGCATGGTGACTAACCATGATTAAAGTCAGCGCTGGCCCTTGGCAAGACGATGTCCACCCTGGTGGTCCAGGAACACCCCCTGGCTAAACCTTGCCGAGGTGCAAGACATTGCCAAAGTTCGCTTTCTCAATCTCACGAGGTGGCCTTTTTCGGCTACACTGTTGGAGAATGTGCCCAGCGGTTCTCCACAGTTCAGAAGCAGGCTGAGGTAACCAAGAGATTTCTCTATTGTGCTACCTGAGTTCTATTCGTCGCCAAGGGTGTCAGTCCCCTGCGAAAAACAAAACAAAACTCTGCCACAGCCAGCTCTACTGTGACGTTGAGCTTTTGCAGGAAGTGTTGAGCTTTTTGCTCCCCCTGCCGACCTGTGGAGACAGGTAAGTGTTGCACCGCATACTCAGACTCTACTTCAGACCACCCCCAGATCTTCCGAGTTGGGTCCCTGTCTTCCACCTCGTTGCCTCAACCCGGGTATGTCTGTGGTGCCCCTGGTCTCCCTGGTCCCCCTGGCTCAGATTCTGGAAGCCTGTAAAGCGCTTCCCATTCTGTCCAGCTGGCTCCTCCGTACCATAAGACTCGGCTATACGATTCAGTTCCTCCAGCACCCGCCCCGGAACAGGGGTGTTCACTTCGGTGCTGAGCGAATGTGCCCCTGTCATGCGCGCGGAGATCAGATCCCTACTGGCGAAGGGAACGATAGAGCCGGTCCCTCCAGCCGATATGAAGGCCGGCTTCTACAGCCCGTACTTCATTGTACCCAAGAAAAGGGGTCGGTTACAGCCAATCTTGGACCTGTGTGTCTTGAATCGGGCCCTTTACAAGCTTCCATTCAAGATGTTAACGCAGAAACGCATTTTCGAATGCATCCATCCCCAAGATTGGTTTACAGCGATCAATCTGAAGGACGCATGCTTTCATGTCACCATCCTCCCGTGACACAGGCCATTCCTACGCTTCGCATTCAAGGATCGAGCGCATCAGTACAAAGTCCTACCCTTTGGCTGGCCCTGTCACCCCGGGTCTTTACGAAAGTCGCAGAGGCGGCCATTGCTCCCATGAGAGAGCGTGATGTTTGCATGCATATGGTACCCGCGTCCAGACCTCGGGAAACTCCATGTCTGGTCCCTGGACGGGACGCGGAGGTTCTAGGTGGTGCCTGGACAAAATTGTGATGACCGTATCCCATCTAAGCTTCAGGAAAGCTCGCAACCATTGACTTGTGCCTAATAATTCACCAGTGAGCGCCAGAATTGCGTCTGCATCTAATTGCGCCCATTGACACTTTGTGGCGTGCTCGAGTTAAAACAAACACCCATAAACCAGCGATGAGCGAGCTTCAAACAGATGCTTATCAACCAACTAACCCGAAGACGACCAGACACTCACACACACATATAGACATTCTTCACATTCAAATCCAGAAATTAGTAATTCTGAAAAGGGTACAATATATTCCTGTATACCGATGTGTTCTGCTTTCATTTTAGTATAGTTATGAGTTCTCTAGATGTGTTAGATAAACTCTAAATGCTTATATTCAAGTATAAGAATGTATCTCTACCTTTGTATATGACACGCATAGACTTCTTGGTACCGAATTAAACCTCTTGGTCTGCTTTAGTTAAAAATATATATTAGTGTGATACATTTTATCGTAACCTATGTTTTCCATTCTTGGGAGTAGAAATGACAAATTCTGACACCCGTCATAAACCATGCAAATCAGCATGTCAGACAGAGACAAATAAACTCTCTCCCGCGCAAAGTTTCTGAGTGTGATTGGTTATTCTGCTCCAAAAGAGGTGTGGACTATTTTCCTTAAAAGATGATGGTCCGAGCATCTCTCTCTCTTCCTTTTGGCCTCTCTTCCTTGGTTTGCTCTTCCTTTGTGTTCGAGTTCCGGCTTTTCTTATTTTCGTTCTAGTTCTTTTCTTTATTTAAATTTTGTGCTGTAGTCATTTCGATCTCCGGGTGAAATGGACTTAGCCTAATTTCCAGCAACTCACCTACACGTAATGTTTTGAACTTTCCGCGAGCCATACACGTCCTGGAAGAACCTGAAGAATGCTCCGACCTAAATGACATCACGAGGACCGAAAAGCAGCCTGTTCAGTGACACAAGATCCATATGCAAGTATGGTTTCCATCGAAATTTAAATTCATTAAGAAGTGCTTGCCTGCTTTAAGGCGTTTTGGTTCTTTGCTAGCTCTCAAAGGTTAACTGTTTGTGAAACTTGCCATTTCTGTGATCTCTCTGTTCTTTCCTTTCTTTATTTCCATTATTTGTTATTCGTTATTCTGTATATGTTCGTCGTTAAATGTAATTTGTGCTTTAGCTTCATTTATTAAAACCCATACTCTTTATTGTCTCTGACTGTTGCTCATCGAATAAAGTCTCTTTAATGTGTGATCTTGGCTATAAGCTTGATATTGACAAATACTTTAATTAGTCATATTATCAGAAAGTTATTCTTCATAAACCGAAGGTTCACTTTTTCTGATAGTGATCAGAATAATCCTTTTCGTGAAATTAAACAGAGAATCGTACGGTAGGTTCAGTGGACGAACAGATTAGTCGAGGTGCAGTTAATTCTGTTTAAAGGTTATTCTGGAAAATTGATATAGCCTATCTGTACATTACAGATACACATACAGTATTGTATGTATTCATAATTGATTATAATTTGTTGTGGTTAATTCTCTCTCTCTCTCTCTCTCTCTCTCTCTCTCTCTCTCTCTCTCTCTATCTATCTATCTATCTATCTATCTATATTTGGTACATGGACTATATATTCCCTTTTTGGGCAATTTAAAATGGTAGGTAATTGTGTCTCATAACTCGTATGATCAGTTATTTATTGTGAATTATTAATTATTGATTATACATTCCCCTTTCCTGAGCGAGATACACTACATAGGTGATTACCACAAGCTGTCGTAGATACCATCACTTCTGCGAGAGCACCCTGGGTTGAGGCAAGATGGGTTGGAGTGAGGGCTGTCTCCATCCACCCTCAAAGTGTATGTTGCCTCTTGTACTTATCTCTGGTGCTGACGGCACTGCAGAGACCTCCCTTCGAGCCATTGCAGGCTCAAAAAGTCCTGTCTATTAAATGTTTTGTCTATAAAAAGAGTTCTACTGCTTGCTTTGGCCTCTATAAACAGGGTAGGGGATCTGCACACATTTTCGGCCGACGAATCATGCCTGGAATTTGGTCCGTAATCCTGAGACCCTGGCCTGGATATGTCCCCAAGGTTCCTACCACTCCCTTTCGGGAGCAGGTGGTGAATCTGCAAGCGCTGCCCCAGGAGGAGGCAGACCCAGCCCTGGCTTTTCTCTGTCCTGTCCGCGCTCTGCGCCTGTACGTGGACAGAACGCAAAGCCTCGGGACCTCAGACCAGCTCTTCATCTGTTAGAAGGGAAAGGCTGTCTCCAAACAGAGGATGGCCCACTGGATAGTGGATGCAATCGTCTTGGCGTATAAATCCCAAGACACACCATGCTTGTTGTTGGGAGCCCACTCCACTCGGAGTGTAGCTTCTTCCTGGGCACTGGCACAGGGTGCCTTGCTGACAGATATTTGTAGAGCTGCGGGCTGGGCAACACCAAACACGTTCGCTAGATTCTATAGCCTATGTGTCGAGCCGGTAGTTTCCTGTGTGCTCTCTTCGCATTGAAGCTAGTCAACACCGTAAGCCCTGCTCGAAGTGTCGGCTTGCTGTGCCATTCCCCTCCTATGGACTGGATATGTGCGCCATTCTTGCTCCAGTCGATTTTCTCATTAGCCGAACCCTGTTGAATTCCTCCACACCCCTCAGCAACGGACGTGGTGGAGCGTCCGATGCCAGGCCTAAGACTCACATGCATTGGTGGAAGCTGTGCTTGGCTGGGTCCCATATGTTGTGATCCCTACGGAGATCCCATATGTGTATTCTTTCACGGAACGGCTCTCTGTGGCAAGCCCTTTTCTTTTCCTTGGCAGAGCCTGCTCTGTCGTCTCTGACCGGTGTTGTCTCCCCCCTGCTATAGGTCGGAGCCACCTCAGAGTTAATTAGGATCCCAATCAGCATGGTACGTCGAACGTGACCGAACTGAAAGGGAACGTCTCGGTTATGTATGTAACTCTCGTTCCCTGAAGCAGGGAATGGAGACGTAGTCCCGTCGCCACTATTGCTGGGCCACCGCTCACTCGGTGCTTCGATTGGCTCCTCAGCGGAAAAACAAAGATGCGACGCACCTTCTGCTCATTATAAGCTTGCGCTGCAATTATCGCATGCGTGCATTGGCTCGTTTTATTAAACTCGAAGTAGATTGGTCTCTCAAAGCGATCCTAATCAGTACGGTACGTCCGACTATGTCTCCATTCCCTCCTTCAGGGAACGAGGGTTACATACGTAACCGAGATGTTTTTAGCCCTCAATACGTTCCCTGAATAACCATACAAATAGGGGCGGGCCTGCACTAAATTAACAGTCTACTAATACTCTGAGACTTAGTTGACATGTAGTTGCAAATTAATGTGAGTTAGTTAACATGTAGTTGCAAAGTTACTTACACTGTTTAAAGTGGACTATCGAAATAGTGTATTCAGATATTTTACAATACAGTTTCAGTGCAGCATGTTGAATGCTTTAAAAGTTTGGAAACACATTCTACATTTCAGTTTCCATGTCCTAATTATCATATGTCACTTAATGTGCCTTAATACACCTTTTGTAAATTGGGCTATCAATGTTTTTGTTAACAAGAAGAGAGGGCACAAGAAACATGACTTTCCTTGTTTTACACTGAACAATCCAGTGACGGCTCTGTGTCATTAATTTCTCATATCTTCATTATACCTCTCTTCATGCAGAGAATAATAAATAGACTAAGTACACGGAGGTGAAATTATTAACACACTCACAAACAGACGCAATTGCTACCCTTGACTTCCTGAGAAATGTTACATGCTGGGAATCCTAAAAAGAAGTGCTGAGAATACAATACTGTCAGAGTTTAGAGGTTTAATACAAGCATCTGTTCTAAGGTTGGGGGACTGAGAGGACACCAGAGTCTATGGGAAAAACGGGACACTTCAGTGTGCTTATAAAGTTTGATCTAAGGGCAAGAGACTTCCTGCTAATGTAAGCAATCTTCCACTGTTATTACTAAAGCCACTCTGGACGTCCACTCAGGCGCTGAGACATACAACATTATATATCGGCCAGAGGTCAAGAGTAAAACATATTGTCCCAAAAGAAGAAGGAGGGGGGGGGGGGGGGGGATAAAGAAAAAGGCAATCCATTTAAAATGATTAAAGAAGAAAATTCTTACGAAACTTATATATATTATATATATATATATATATATATATATATATATTATATATATATATATATATATATATATATATATATATATATATATATATATATATATATATATAATATATATATATATATATATATATATATATATATATATATATATATATATATATGTGTATGTGTATGTGTGTGTATATATATATATATATATATATATATATTATATGATAAAATACCAGGCAAAAGACAAATAACTATAAAATCACAATCAAAGTAATGGTTATATATGGGTGGTTCTCAAACATTTTGACAGTCGAGAGAGGCAGAATGGGAGGGGGAGAGAGAGAGAGAGAGAGAGAGAGAGAGAGAGAGAGAGAGAGAGAGAGAGAGAGAGAGAGAGAGAGAGAGAGAGAGAGAGAGAGAGAGAGAGAGAGAGAGAGAGAGAGAGACAGAGACAGAGACAGAGACAGAGAGACAGAGACAGAGAGAGAGAGAGAGAGAGAGAGAGAGAGAGAGAGAGAGAGAGAGAGAGAGTTTTGTTAATAAAAGCAGACTAACACTTAAAAGAGGAAACTTAAAAACAAAACAGGAGCGATTAATTCAAATCCCACTGTAAAGTGTTCAGAGTCAATCAGAACATATGACACTCAAACTCCAGACAGAACCTCTACCATTATAAACAAAACACCTGATACAAAGCTTCATATTTAATGTGCTCAGTGTCTTAAACATCTAACGTGTTTCTTAAGATGTCAGATATGAAAGGAGCATGACAAGGTGACCTCGTTACAAAAACAAGTGTCAGAACTCAAAGTGTGTCACACTGGAGTTCACGACATTTGGTTTCATGTATAATTCAGAGCAGTGCAAGATACAAAATTATTTCATAGAAATCCCAAGGAAAAGAGCTTGATGAATAAATCCCTCAACTGACTTCCAAAGCTCATAATTAAAAGAGAATATTATAATTAAGAGAATACAAACAGCTTCAGATCAAAAGGTCTTTTCCTTCTGGTTATGAAAACTACAGAAACATGATTTATCAACATAGCTGCAAGTCAGTTGACTGGTAGAGCATAAGTGTATAATTTTGAGGCATATTTAGGCTTATGCAATTTGTTACAAAAACTGTCACTAGTAGGAGTTCTAATAACATTATTCTAATCTTACTAATATTACTAAGATTGTTGCTTCTAATTAAAGGTACATTTAATGATCATTTGGTTAAGAGTGTGTCCTTAGATCTGTGCACAATAAATGTGATGATATTAGCAATGCTTAATGACTTCTTAATAAACCATAATTACTGGAGATATCTAATTAACCAAAATAACAATATTCTCAAAGCCAGAATACCAATAATAACGTTGGCAATCAAACAGTTGATGGTAGCCGTT
Organism: Meda fulgida; assembly: GCA_030578275.1. Taxonomy (NCBI): domain Eukaryota; kingdom Metazoa; phylum Chordata; class Actinopteri; order Cypriniformes; family Leuciscidae; genus Meda; species Meda fulgida. Next base: position 19,140,644 of record CM060620.1, on the reverse strand, counting down.
GACTTCTAGTAGGAAAAAAATACTATGGAAGTCAATGGCTTCCGTCAAATATCCGATTCTTTAAAATATCTATTTTGTGTTCAACAGAAGAAAGAAACTCATACCGATTTGGAACAACATAAGTGTAAGTAAATTATGACAAAATTTACATTTTGGGGTGAACTATACCTTTAACTGTGTAATTTGTGGTCACCTCAGTAGCAGCAAAAGTGGTTTGCAATACAATATGTACACTATCAGTACATTTTACTTATTTTTGATGTAAGTACATAGTAGTTAAGGACACCTAAAGTGTGGCCAAAGGGTGGCTTCCCAGAAAGCACTGAAACCTGGTGAGGAGGTAACACGTGGTAGGTTAGCAATGCTATAGGTATTGCACTTAATATTTAAGGGCAATCTTGCACTATATACGGTCTCATAGAATAAGCATTTCGGGTCCACCAAAGAACCTTTCAGCGAAACGGTTCTTAAATTAACCTTTTTTTTTCATGGTGTGAATAACATTTTAATTATTTAAAGAACATGTTCAACTTTAAGAACCTTTTGTGAAATAAGAAAGGTTAAATGGATGTTAGTTAAATGTCCCTTTATTTGTGAGGTGTATGCTATTTATACCTAAATTATGTCAGTGGGTGTTTCCTCAACCTGACCAATTAAAGACTGTAAATATTTATAACAAAACTTACCCCAGACCCAGACTTTCAGTCTTATGAAAATATGTATAATAATATAATTATATAAAATATTTATAATAATTACATTTAAAACTGATTTTCTAAATAAACAGTGAAATGAACAGTTATACAAAACGTGTTTTCTACGTATTGAACGTGTTAAATGTGAATTAGTAAGTTGAATCCAAAACTTGTAAAAAAATAAATAAATAAATATTTCCACCATGCATGCAATGGTATTAAACACATATTTGAGATGTGATGGAAATTACACTGTAGTAGAAATATTAACACATGATTGGATAATGATCCAGTGATGTAGTATGTCCACTGTTGGATCTCGTTGGTTAAATAAACTTGTGAGAATGTGAAAAAAAAAAGAATAAATAAGGTTTTAAGACAAGGCCAAAGTGTCATAGATGAAGCCTTCATGCAACTTTATAGTTAAGGTAGAAGTTTAACTGTCCCTAAAAAAACAATTCTAAATGTTCAATAACAGTGGTCATTTGAGCCTTGTAGTCAGTGGCTGGAGTCTTGATGAGTGGCATTACAGTGGCTGGAGTCTGGATGAGTAGGAAATCAGAACAACAGGCTTTGGGCGAAGATGGCTAAATTAACACAAATGTTACGAGTTCAGTTCAAAGTAGTGTTGACCCAGGATCTGGACAGTTACCAAGATTCCTACTCTATCACCACACTACCCTTGAGGAAAGAGCTCAAGTTTGCTGCCCCTGAATCACTGCACTGTCAGTCACTCCAGATAAAAAAGCTTGATTGTTAGAGTATCTGTTTGCGACAGCAATAGCCTCATCCAGGTCTATTGTCACACAACTGACATTAACTGACATCACGTGCTCTTTACAGCAACATCTTGAAGTCAGAAGTGTGCCAATTCTTCACCAAACAACAGCAACTTATGCTGATCTCACAGCGCATGCACCCTAAACTTCACATCGACAGTGTTTAGTTTACACTGTGTGAGTGTCTGTGGGGGAAAACACAGACTACGAAAGAGACAAACCAAATCAAACAGAATACCAACCAAGATGGGTGACAGTGTATAGGTCACATGTTCCCTTGACTCCTGACAGCTAGATGGATTGCTTTCATTTGAAGAAAAGGGAAATATTTAAAAAATAAATGCATTAATATTCATGCACTTCAGGAGGAATAGATGTCTTGTGTCTTCTGAAAAAGAGAGGGTAACTAATCCCGACAACAAGAATTGTGCGGTCTGATGGGGGAAACATTGCATACCACAAACAAGCACAGTCATGATAAGCACCCATAAGACTATCTTTAAGAGGTAAAAAATAGGAACAAGTCTCTTATGCTTTGATCAAAAATGCAGTAAAAACAGCAATATTGGTAAATACAAAAAACTGAAGTCAAGCTTGATCTTTCAGAAATCATTCTAATATTTTGATTTGGTGCTAAAAAAACATGTATTTGTATTATTAATGGTGAGTACATGTATATGTATGTATGTTAAGGTTAGGGTTAGGTTAGTAATACATATATTGGAAAACCGTGAGATCCGGTGATGAATAGAAAATAAAGCATGCATTTGAAAAATAAACGTTGTGTAAAATTGTGAATGTCTTTAAAATGTATCCTTGCTGAATAAAAGTTTTAACTTCTTTTTTTTTTTTTTCATACTGACCCCAAATGTTTGAATGTTAGTCCACAAATATGTCAGGAAGTCAAACATATATATACATATATAGATCCTGATTTAAAAAAAGGTATATTCAGAAGTTTAAATGGACTTTTTCTACCCCATTCAGAGTCTTTGAAACTCACCTGAATGTTAAAAAGATGAACCTTGACCCGATTCAACATGACGCCCTATCTGCTCAAAGGACATGTCATTACAGGAAGTAAAGCAATCGTAATATACAAAAGGAGCAGAGGAAGAAGACTAGTGACAATGGGAATTATCAATGTTATTCTCCCTCTCCCCTCTTGCAGGTAGAGCTTTAATTCTGTAATCCACACAGACAAGAGGTGATAAAAACAGCAGAGGAACCTGCTCCCTAATCGCTCACTAATGGTTATGACAAAGACCTGTTTCTTTCACACGTACATGTACGCACACACACACACCAGACATGAACAGACTTGCTAAAGCAAATACAGTCAATAATTAGCTCCGTCATTAGCGGAGCATTAGGAGACGTGGACGTTTTTTGTGGCTAGCTGAATGCAAGGCCCGTGTCACTACATTATTTTAAATTTCCTTTGCTGACGTTAAGGAGGACTGAAGGCTTTGGCAAATGACTGTGGTGCATATTAAATAACTAAAATATGCATTGATATCATGGTTATGAGCGATAAACCAAACACTCATGGCTCTTGAAAACAAATTACCAATCAGCATCATGTCAAAATACAATTGAAATGTCTCTAATTAGTATTTCAAATTTAAGCATATATATTTTATGCATAAGTGTTTTTCTTCAATCCATGTGAATTTGACTTAATTACTCGATAAAATGAATCCCTGCACTGGCTAAAGTAAGCGACTTCTCCTAGAAAACTGAGACACTTTAATTTACACTTTAGTTTACATTAGTGATGAAAAACTTGACTCGATTCAGTGGATTGGTTCTTGAACAGTTCATTTCAGAGAACCGGTTCAAAAAGGTTTTTACATGTTTTAATCAATGAAACGTATGAAAGACAAACACACAATCAGTTCATAAACATATTTCCAGCAGTAAAAATCAGAATCAGAATGAGAATTTTGTGCCAAGTATGTTTACACACACAATAACTTTGTTTTGGTGACAGGAGCTTCCAGCGCAGAAAAACAAGTGTATGCATGTGCCACAGTATATACAGTTATGTGCAAATGAAAGTGGAATAGTTTTTAATATTTATGCTATTTGGCTATTAATGCCCCAACACTCAAATGTTCAGTACACTCCAATGCACTTTGCATCAGCTCAAAAAGGATAATTCTCGTTCAGTGAGTTGGTGAGTTGTTAACTCGAGCACCGCTTGAATAATTTCAGTTCAATTCATGGACAATTTGTTCAGAACGGTTTTGTGAAATAGTTCAATGGATTGATTGAAAACATCTGAACCACATGTCCATGAGTCGCTGAATATCATCACAACATTAACAACTAGTTGTTTGTTTCACCTGGATTTTGTTAATGTGGCTAATAAAAATATCTTTTTTTTCGAGTGAATTTGGTTATACTCTCAAAAAAAGGGGGTTCAAAAGGTTTTTTTGCAGTGATGTCACAGAAAAGCGAAATAATTTGGGCTTTCACCAAATAACTTTTGAGTGAACCGTTCTTAAAAGAAACATATTTTTCTTTTAGTATGAAGAACATTTTGGTAATCTGAAGAGCCATTTTCCACTATAAATAACCTTTTGTGGAATGGAAAAGTTCCATGGATGCTAAAGGTTCTTCATGGAAGCATCAATGCCAATAAAGAACCTTTATTTTTAAGAGTGTAGAAAGTGTTTTTCAGTCCCATAAATTGCCAATTACATATAACAAGACTAAGAACTCTGAAAAGGACTGACAACTGTATTGAGCTGCAGTATGCATGTGGCCATGAAACTTAGAAATTAATCATATGTTTTCCAATCCAAATGCTAGATAAATCAAGACTTGTTTTCATCTCAGAACAAAAATGAACACATTTTGAAGACCTTTTGAAAGAACACCTTTTGAAAATTTGAGCTATTATCAATCAATAAATAATCTGTAACAAACTGTCAGTCAACGAAATGCAATTCTCTAAAGCCTGAAGGCCATGGCTTGGCAAAAGTGAGCAAGGTGCTGCTTTGACAACTTTCTCATGTCTTTCTCATTCAGTAAGCCAAAAATGGGCGTTCAAATCGCTAAATCACTCTGTTTATGTGCTATTCTGTGTGTCTGTGAGAAGAGAGAGAGTCGCTGTGTATCCCGAATGATTTATTTGCTGGCCTTCACAGCTATGAAGCTACAGCTCTGATTCAAAGCTCCTCTGTAACACTGACAAATGACATATATTCCTGGCTGACATGAATACTGTACTGAATATGACCTGCTCAATTGGAACAACCATCCCGCCCCTCTCTATTTTGAAGTTCCTCAGAGGGCACCGGGACACAGAAGTGAAGGGCTTGAGATGGAGATCTGTGACATTCATCCTCAGGTGGTTTCTAGTACGTATTTAGCACTGTAAAAGCTTTTGCAATCTTGCATAAAAGTGTCATCCCTAGAGGTGCAGCAACTCACACATAATGTTAGTGCAATAGACTTTCTAGAACATCCATTTGCATGTGTTCTCAACCAGTCCCACAATTCACAACAGAATACACTGGATAACTTGCATAAGTGCATTGTTAATCTCGTCAAAAGATTTAATGACAAAAGTGTTTGATATTAGTGTGTGTGTATGCGTGTGTCAATGATGACTAATACAAATAAAAATAAAAAAAGTGCAAGAATTAAATGATTTAGTAAATGTTGAAAATACTGTTTGTACAACACGCAACACGTGTTTCCGTGAGTATTGGTTGTCGTTCACCAAGCATTTAGCTGCAAAAACACCGCATTGATTCACACTCTACACGTTTAAAAATGTGGTTTAGAACAGTGATAACCCGGGATTAAGTGCAGTGCAAAAAGCACTCTTGCATATACATTCCCGGGGAAAAACACAAGATATTCTCAATTAATTTTATCCAATCAAAAAAACGATTGAGATTAAGGAACCTCTCTGATTGGTGGATCTCACATGAAGGTGCTGGTGGTATGGAGTGTGGGAACCCACCGTTACAAACCTAAATCAACAAAACGACTAAACTTTTAATGGACTGAAGAAAAAAAAACTGTGTAATAATGTTCACTGCTCAAGTAAAAGGATGTACACAGTCCGTCATGCTACTGTAAAGTAATGGTCAGGCCAGAAGTCTTTAAAAAGTTTTTACATGAATTGGTCAGTACATTTAACAACTGTTGCAACCTAAATTAATTAGCCATGGTCAGTTTTTTCTCAACTTGCTCCTCAAAAAAAAAGGAAAAAAAGAAGAAAAAAAAATACCCCCCCCCCCAAGAGACTATGCAGAGAAACGGCTTCCTGTGAAGAAGTTTATCCAAGGGTACGCAAGATTAACGAGGATATTTTCATTGGACGCCTCCGTCCCATGCCAAGCATACTCTGAGGTGATAAGATCAGATTATTTATTGTGCCTTCCTCTCCAGGTCATTTACTATGTTAATTTTGATGAGCCGTGTGTTGCCTTTGTCTGTGGGTTGTGTGCTGCTCTTCGCAAACCTCGGGCGAGGGGTGGAAAAAAGGGGATTTGTGTACTTAGCACACGCTCTGCCAAATTAGTCACCCATGCCGATTATTTCTGCCATTCAGGGCTGCTATGGAATGTCTAATTTAAGTTACACTCTGTGAAATTCAATTCTATTAGCAGAGCCGGAAAAATAGGCCTCTATTTGCGGGACCTTGTGGTTTGTATCTGAAGAGATAATGAAATGTTACTTGTAACAGATTGGTTTGACTTGGATCCTTCAGGCAGAGGACTTCTTTGTTTCTTGAATCTAGGTCTTCTCAAGAGATCACACATATCCCAGACGAAACAAGCTATTTAGAAGAGTCCAAAACGAATGATGCAAATATGAGGCTTTGAACCTGTAACGAAACAAATGACAAGAAATCAATTAAGTCATGCATTTATGAAATGTTATTTTAAGAATTTCAGGCACTGCTTCATCAAATGCACCTGGTTTATTCAACTTGGGATTGTTTTTGTGACTTCGGTTTTGTAATATTGAAAACACAAACGTAAAGTAGGTTCAGAGAAAAGTCTCGACCCCGGCACCACAGGAATAGAGTGGGATTAAGTACTTTGCTCCATTGGCCAGAGAAACTGCAGCCCACAGGATATGAAACCAGGAGTAATTACCAACAAACTTACTAGAATCTTGTACTATACATTAGACTAATTGCTCCGTGTACAATTTTCCAGTGACAGCAACTATGAAAAGAACTTTTGTCGAGACTTAAGTGCACCTTTAGTGGCATAAGCCCTCAAAATACCTGCGAGTGATGTGAGAGGCTTAACCGCAGTCTGTCTGTCACCTTTAACAGACACTCTCATGTCGACAGAGACAGCTTTAACATCAAGGCCTTCATGGATAATTCATGTATAATTACAGAAAGCTTTCAAACTGGTTTAAATCATGGTCCCTCCCATCTCTACTCCATTCCCCTAACACCACACATGCATACATACATGCATAAAGTGGGGTCCAAAATCCAGAGACCAAGAGTGCAAGTTGCTTTATAGCATTTTTGTAATTTAAAACATTAGTTTTGAATTTTGAATTATATTATCAGTATAATAATTTGACCAATTTTCTATTTATTATATTTTAAAACAATTTATTCCTGTGATGGCAAAACAGAATTTTCAGCATCATTACTCCAGTCTTCAGTGTCAAAAGATCCTTCAGAAATCATTCTAATATGCTGATTTGGTGCTCAAGAAACATGTCGTATTCTTATCAATGTTGAAAACAGTTCCAGCATTCTTTGATGTAAAGTTTAAATGAACAACATGTATTTTAAATCTTCTGTAACACTATACATTTTTTTATTGTATTTTTTGATGAATTTAAAGTATCCTTGTTGAATAAAAGTATAAATTTGTGTGTGTGATATAATGTACACAACTATATATATATATATATATATATATATATATATATATATATATACATATGCAAATAATGAATATAGAATAGAATAGAATAGAATATTTGACTTAAACATTGCACACATACACTTTACTCTTGCTTTGACATTGTCATAACTATGGTAAATATATATATATATATATATATATGTGAGTGTGTATGATTGATATTGATCATTTTTAAGTGTAAGGAAAAATTTGCTCAATGTTATCAATACCCTCCTTCATTCTCAGTCCCATTCACATCAGCGCTAATAATCAAGAGCTCACAGAGAGGTGAGATGTTCTAACCCATTATTTTCCCTGTGTGTGTGTGGGGGGGAGGGGGTGTATGTGAGTGAGAGAAAGCGAGTGTGTGCATCTGAGAGTGAGAGGGCTCCATTCAAGGTCAACTGCAGGTGAACACCGGGTCAAACGGAGGTCGTTCGAGCTTAGGCGGGTCAATAACGCCCCCGGATCAGCATCCGCACGCGGGCGGCGCCTGAGCCACACATCAATTTGGCAGCTTGGGAAACAATAATAAAAGAAAAAAGCAGGTGTACCCAGAGATGAATTGAAACAGTTACAGAAGGGGAATAAAACAAACGTATGGGGTGACTGCAAAACAGCACTAGCTTTCAAGTCCTAACTCCTTTTCATGTAAACGTCTCTGTCTGACACCTCTCATACATCCCTTTTTTTCTGCCTCCCTCCCTCCCTTTCTCCCTCCCTTTCTCCCTCCCTCCCTCTCTCTCTCTCTCTCTCTCTCTCTCTCTCTCTCTCTCTCTCTCTCTCTCTCTCTCTCTCTCTCTCTCTCCTTTTAAAGAAGAGAACTCAAGCAGAGAGAAACGAGCCACTCGTTGGGGTTGGCGAAAGGTCAGTGCTGACAGGATGCAGGGTTAAACTGCCAGCTTAAAATACTGTTCATGACCCTCGCAGCCTAGTTCTAAATACCCCCCTTTTGTGTCACCGTCACTGGCGGCATCAATATTCGCCCCTCTCAGATTTATTAGACATTGTTGGGCAGGGGGGTAGAAACCATTTATGTACAAGTCACATCGATCTAATACCTAATTCAGCCACATAGCAAAAACAATTGCGTCACTGCGCTGAGCAAGTAGCTTGGTGCTGTTGGGAAAATATTTTTCTATGTTTCATGCTTTTTAAATAAGTTGTTTCTATGTTTTTAGCCTTTAATCATACAGGACAGTGAAGCAACAACAGGAAATAATGGGGAGAAGAGAGGAGGGGTGGGAAATGACCTGAGGAGGAATCAAACTTGCGTTGCTTGCAATATGTCAAAGCACAAGCACTAAACACCAGGCTGTTTTTTTGTTGTTGTTTGTTTTTTTGTATTGTTATGTATTATAATATAACGGAAATGTTGTGATTTATATGGTACATGTATATCTATTTTAGGAACTTGAACATCTATTCTATGAGAAGATTTTTTTTTTTTTTTTTTTTTTTTACAAAATCCGTTTCATGGAAAGCCATTTCACTTGACGACCATATCTGTAATGCCGGCAGCTATTTTACTCATGCAAAGACCTATCTAATTGAATGGGTAACAGTGTTATTTTAGAATTGTGATACTATTATTTTTCATTACAATTTTTTTCAAATACATTTTTTTATGTCTATATAGGTTGTTTTTTATATTCACAAAAGTTTAAGTTTTAGTTGTTTTAGAACATAACGTTAAATTAAATGAAAATAAGAAACTATATATAATAAAATAAGTTAAAGGGTTTATTGTAATGTTTATTTTATTTCAAGAATTTCAAATATTTTTTCTTTTATGGTTTAATTTTTTTATTTTACTTCATCCCTAATGGGAAAAATGATAAAACCCCTGAACTTTAACATGAATACAAAAAGTATAAATGAATGAATGATTTTTTCCCCCAAGGCAATTTCCCGATATTGATTATATGACTATAGGCGCACTTCCGGGAATTTTACGGGAAGTTAACTCTATGAGAATTTAACATAGGCTATTAGGTAAGGAAAAAAAAAAAAATCCAGCCGGTTGTTATCGGAGCACAAACCCCGACAGGGTGATCAGGATCAGGAAGTCTTGCAACACACTGAAGGGGTTTATTCTACGAAAACAATTGGCTACTTGTCACATAAGTAAATAATTAGACATGAAATATTGATCTGAGTCAAAATATTTGATTAGTCCCAAGCCCACATTGCAGGACACAAACTCTTTCTATGAGGGACTTTTTTACTTATAGGTGGAAATTCTGCCATATTGTGCAAAGCGCTTCTCCTATACATAGTAAAATGAATGAACCGTATTGGTATATATAGGCCACCAGTCTTTGATTTTGCACACATAATGATATGTATATATTTATATGGCTTTTCTGGCAGGGGCTAACTGCCGCTGGTAACAAACCCTTTACCCCCTTGCACAATACAGAGTAGTATGTTAAGGTAGTTAAAAGTACGTTTGGTAATTTTGGTAATAATTTGGTGTAATTTTGACGGTACAATTTCTTGTAAAACATTACATACTGGAGTTTCTATGAAATCACAGGAGAAATAAGGTAACAAACAAGCGGTCAGGTATGCACTAAAATGTGAAATGAACACAATGGAGAGCTAATTTCCCTTCTATCATAATTTATCTCCACCCTTTAAATATGTAAGACACATTTAAACGGGTCCATGCATGTTCTAGGCAAATTAAAGCAGCTCTAATTAATACTATGCAAAACACGGCCGTACGTTTATTACTTGATTTATCTTTGTTCTACTTAAGAGGGGCAGAGTTGTCTTGCCAATTTGTCTTCCTCTCGCATACTTAAGATTCAGTATGTGTTTAAATTATTTATTTAATAAATAAGTGAATAAATCACCTCACAGCTAATTTCCCTAATGATATTAGAAAAGAGTAACTGTACAAATTGTGCAAAATAGAAACTGCTATTAACCTGCAGCACCTTTCGTTTGTCGAGTTCACAACGTCCATCCATTTTCATTTGTGTAAAAACAAAAACATGATTAAAAGAATTGACATTTGACACAGATTTCACAAATAAAACCACTTTGCTTTCCATGTCTAATAGACGAGGGTCAGCTCCCCTGTTCTCACAGTGATACATCAAAATACGGCACATGCTGTTCCATTTGGGACACAAGACAACCGCACCAACACTAAGCGGTCTTAAAAATAACAAAACAAATAGCAAATATCCACTGCATGCAATACAATCTGGTTCACAAGGTGACAAGTTCACAATTTGATATTTTTTTTTAACCCACCATTGTTTTTGTTCTTTCTTCCAGTTGGGGTATTGGGTCCCTGGAGGCAGTGAGAAATAGATGGTGGAACTTAATAACTAGAGATGAACATTATTCCCCAAGCTACAGCGAATGTTTCACTGCTTGATTATGAGTGAATGGCCAACACAGACTAAAATGTTCCGTTTCCACAAGCATGAAGAGGGCATAAATAATTCAAAATGTATTCCCGCAGAAGGAGGGACAATGAAAATCATAAATTATCCATGTGCGAGGCTTTGATGCAAGATCTCAATGAACCTGCTCTAACTAACTAGTCTGCTTCCTCATTACACGCTAGGCACAGACCTCTTAACCTTTTAATATTAATTTAGCGACAACTACGGTGGGATGGGCTTTCTGTAAATGGGAATGATGGCTAGTGGAGAGGAAGCGTGGGTATTATGAAATGATCCCCAAGAGGTTATGATCTATATTTGTCTCTGCTAACATCTGTAAATAACAAGCTCAGTTTGAGTGCTGGTTTGTAAGTTGTAAGAGATGGATAGACAAATTTAGAATGCAATCAATCTTACAACACCAAAAAGTTGTACGTTTTGGTACTTTTGCCTATTTGAGTTCGTTTTGTATGCTTTATGCTTCTTTTTGTAATCGCACGGATAAATGCCAATATGAATGAGATTGTTTTTGTGGCGTTCACCTTGTAAAGGCCAAAATGAACAGAACCGTCTTTACACTGAGACACAGTACTTTTCCTAACGAGGTCTTGAGCACAGGAAGAACAGACCTGTAAACGTACTGTGTTTCATGAGTAACTGTGACATATATGAGTCCCATGATTACAGTTAGCTCCATATATTTAACAGAAAACCAGAAACATCTTTTAAAACTGATAAAATTGATAAAACTTGAATGGACCATTAATGGATTTGGCATTGTGGTGCGTCATCTGTCTTATGTTATAACTGCTCATAACAGTGATCGGTCCAGACTTCCCCAATCTAGAATACTTTCAAATTAGAGAATTAGCCCATGACATTTGGGATTTGGAGGAATCGCCTAAAATGGCAGATATAATACCTATCTATAAGGTTTTACTCAATCAGTAATTGAAATGGAACATTGAAGATTTCTGGTGGAAGCTTTAGATAACTCCTCTGAATAGGACAGGAAATTATATGTAATAAACTTAAACATGGCTAGTAGGACATAGTGACAACAGCCAACCAGCATGCATCATGAGACAATGGCTTTTAGTAGCAATGTTTTTCCAACTTACTTGCTCAATATGTTAGAAAGTACAAGATTATACTTCACAAACTGTCTAAAGATAAATGTATATAAAGTTGCTATATGTGAAAGGACACACAAAATAAACGTGTACATCCCACTTGGAGATTTACAGTATCAATACAGCATCAATACTCCAGATGACTAGAACCATGTTAATTTAACTTAAAAAATAATCTTAAAAATATTTGAAGAAAAATAGTGCAACCTAGAAAAATACATAGGATGTGATTAAAGTGATAAAGTAAAGTAAAACAAAACAAAATTGCTAGTTTACCTCCCAGTTCTTGTGACAGCCACATGCTTTGAAAAGAGTTTAAAAGGGACATGCCAGTTGCAGGATGGGAGGTAAAAAGAGATATCTGCTTAATATGCATTTCTCTTTTATAATCCAGAAGTTCTATTAGCAGATTACGAGCTATGGAATGTGAGGAGAGACAGAACACAGTGTGTGTGCCACGAGAGACATGGCTTAAGTCATCCACTCTGTGTGAGAGAACAATAAAGCACTTTTCCAAACCTTTGTGCTGTGACTTCAAATATCCCAATTTTTTTTTCCATAAACTTGATTTCAATAGAAATAAACATATATGTGTCTCTCCTGGTTGATTCTCCCCACAGAATGTTGCAGTTATAGCATCTACCAGCAGGGGCTAACTGAACAAACCTTTACGCTTTGGTGCCCTTGGATACTTTAGGCAGTTTTTAACAACTTACACATTAGCCAGTGATTTGCCCATAAAATCACCAAAGTAGATGTGTTCAAGTGCAAAGTGTTTGTCAGGGATATTAGCAACTTGCATTTTTGCTCTGAAATTCATCACAATGAAAGCTTTTGAAAAGGGTGGAGTAACCGACAACATGTAAACACCTCTGTGTGGAGTATATGCTGTTTGCCTAACTAATCCTGCTAGTTGATGGAACCTCTGTCTTCATGGTTCCCTTCATTCTATTAGCAAATTTGTTTCTTAAACTAATTTTGGGCCATCAACCAAGTAAATATGATCATCTGTTTAGAAGGTTGAGAAATAAATTAGCCTATTGATGCAGTCTGACTGCTGTCCACAGAGTGTATACAGTGTGTAAGATAAAATGCATACTCACTTCAGTTCAGAAATGACATATGTAATATTTATACTTCAGCCTTAATAACAAATGTCAAATTCTTGTTTCCCTGTGTTCAGGATCTTTTAAATCCCGTTTTATTTTGTAACCAGGATTAGGAGATCATGAATGTTACACTACTCCTTTGAGCTCATTCAGTAAAAGTATTTTACACAATGATGTGTTACACAATAAGAATATGGCTGATTAGGCTATACATTACTAGACTGATGAGGGAAGTAATTTACACTGTAGATCGAGATTTATTAAAATCGAAGAACAAAAAGATAAATGCTGTGAAGCAGCTCTTGGTCTGCATCTGTATAGCTGCTCTATATCATTTAAGGAGTTCCTGAATATTAATGCCTGCAAAAATGGAGACGTGGCACTATAAATATGATCAAATATGAAACTAATTCGACCTATATGAATATATGAAATATGAAACTGAATCTACTAATTTGGTCTCCATCCAGACAGATCTGTCTCACTCAATATTATTGCATGAATATACTGTATTCTTCCAGCATGATAAAACTTCTTGTTAGACTGTAATTGTTCTCAGACATTAACTAAACTATATTTAGCTATGTGCTTGAGGTGTGACAGGCAACTTATAACAGCTGGTGAAGGTCTAATAAAGGAACTTAGTTGTAAAATTATATAAAGGATAAAAAGGATATGCCAATCATACAAAATTGCGGGTAAGTGATTGTTTTATTCAAGATTACATTTAGAGCAAAATTATAGTAGGTTGCTGTCTTCTAAATATGTATTCACACTACTAATGGCAAAGCGGCACGATCCCAATCATATCAATGAAGAGTGGGGCGATTTTCAACGAAAGCGACCCCTTGGCGACCCCATGGGGTGTGTCCAGCAATGCAACAAAGTTGAGATATGTTCAACTTCATGCAAATGAAGAGTGACTTTTGGGAACGACAACCAATAGGAGGGAAGTCAGTGGTGCGCATGTATCCAACGGTCTTCAGTGCAGAGGAAAGATGGAGGAGAAGCTCATTTTAGCGGTCAGCATTTTTCCTATAATTTATTAAATTTCTCAGCGTACATACAGTGGTACTCGCCGTGCTGACTCCGAGCCTGAATGGATTTGTGAGCCCAGATAGACTGGCATTTGCCCTTTTGCTGCAGATAAATAGCCGTGATGGCAAAGAGCACTCGCTGTTTCTTGTTCATCTTTAATAGTAGGCATTTTATGTACTTATTCCATGTATATTTAGACCTTTCCTTCCAAAAGTTTATAAGTAGCGGCAAGAAAACCGATTCGTTGTCTACAACATCATCATTCACAACATTTTTAGGCAACCAGTAGTGGGAAAACACCCACCAGCGACCTCACCGCCAGCCTCTGGCAACATGCAGCGACAAAGTTGCTTGTAGTGTGAATGTAGCATTAGGCAGCATCCAAACTGAAATGGAATCTACAATTGTGACAGATTTACAATACTCTAGCAAGCAACTAGTGTTTTGTATTTAGTGTGTTTTAAAACTATAACAAGCATTAACATACACAGCACACACAAATGTTAGCTTAAATAATTTTTAATTAAACTAAACATTTTTTTTTTTGTCATACCCGGCACTGAATGCTTTGGGATTACCTTTTTCCATCTTCAAAGCATAAATGCAATGCTGTATTTATCCGCACAGTCAAGCATAGCCGAAGCACAACCAAAACAATGTTCTTCCACAAAATGCATGCAGTTTTGTTTAACTGTTTAACTGCTAGAGGGCCTAAATTGTGTCTTCCAATTTACTACGTTATAGCATGAAATAATTGCTCAAATAAATAATCTCTCATGTTATCACCTAATCAGTGTTTCAGTCAAGGAAAGACATCAATGAAACAGCTTGTGAACGTGCCACTTGACATGCCAATTACCTCAGGAAAACAATGCAATGTTCACAGTTTGTTAGTTAGCTATAAAAACACTAGAGATGATCATGTTTACTGTTAATTATTTATGTATGTTTGAATAAATACAATTTTTATAGAAGCATATACCTAATGTGCAACTGAAATGTTTGCCTCCAATTCAGTTTGTTTTAGTTTTTTTTAGGCTCTGTTATTAATATTAACATCTAATATTATAGTAATGTTCTAAATAATAGGGTAAGGTTTCCAGCAAGTTTTACACCTACCTGGAATATTGCAAATTAATAAATTTTGAATCGAATAGTGGTATACCGTAAACCATGATATTTTCAGAGACTGTTATCATAGCTTCTCCAGTGTTATTTTCAGAGACTTTTATTCAACTGTCTATAAGGCATGCATTCGACAGCTTAAGAAAATTCAAACAGCACAAAAGCTTAAGACTTTACCACTAATTTATTGGTATTGGCATCAACAGATGTCATTATGAAAAATTTGATATCAGAATTGGTGCATCACATACTTTTTTAGAAGGTTTGAGAGTATATCATAACAAAAGTAGAGAAATGCACTACACAGCTGCTTGACAGTAGAGGACAAAACAAGTGACCTGTTTCATCTCAGCCACTACCTCCCTTTCCACCACCCTTTCCTCCTTGAGCCTGAACCCAAAGCTCGAGTTGCCAACAAAAAACATTCCTCCAGGGGAGCCAAGCGCCCCTAACAAGAATCATTATGGTGTCCTAGGGAGAACGAGGCGACAGCTGGCCCTCTGCACATGTGACCCTTGCCACTTTGTCGACTTAACGTTGGTCATCGTGATCAAAGCCTGCAGAAGAGCAGCTGTGACCGGTAAGCTAAACACAGTGATTTCTGTAAATAGAAGCAGAATTTGAGCTTCTGTACCAGTGGAAACTGGATGCGTCAGTAGTGGGCTAAATAAACGTATTTTCAAGGGACAATGAGGTTTATGGGGGAAGAGGCGGAGTAAGACGAATTAAGACATAAGGCACTGCTTTATTAAATACAGATTTAAAAGTGTCACACTTCCATATTCAACAACAAAATCACACACAAACAAGTCCCATTAAAAATCACTAGCCATGCACATACATAATTTAGAGTGCTAACATATAAACCCACTTAAACTTCAAATTAGTTTCCCCCTTTTAAAAATAAAGAACTAAAGTGAAGTTAAAATAGAAAAGAATCTATACAAGCTCATTGTGAAAAAATGGGCAAGGGAAGCATTTTAATGTCGGAACGCTGAGGTCAGAGAGAGCACTCGGTGCAGCAGACAAATCCTCCCCCCACATCAGTTCCTCTCTTTTAAGTTCTGCCCTCGTTTCCAAACCGATGGTCCTCATAAAGCCTGAATATTTGAACACATACGCCACTAAATATCTAGTTTGGTTTGCCATATTCAGATCTCCGCACAAGGTTACTTCTCTGACCTTACCTCTTTTTGTTCTTCAGACCAGTGGCAAAACAGCAAAAGGTCTTGGCCGCATATAAACGAATTTCAAATGTCATGTCTTGCACGGCTAAAATGAAAGAAAATGCTCTCGCTCACTCGCGGCGGTGGCTGAGTCAATGATTTTGTCAAAATTTTATGATAATTCATTCAATTATTCCTCAGACATTTAAATGATAGCAGAGGAATAGACAAGTGTGGAGAGAGCGAAGGGGAGGGCCATAGCAATAATCCCTCTCCTGATATTAGCGAGCCTCCAGAGGGGTTTTAAAAGCTCTGTATCTCTGTGTGGAGAGGACTAAAACTTCACTCCTTCTCACAAAACAGCGTAAATCCCTCTCTACTCTCTCAATACGAGGGTCCCACACATACAAATGTGCACACACTGTCACGCTCTCTCATTTCCACTCCTATACTAGAAAGTCACAGTAGAATAAATGAAAAAAAAAAGTTCATCAGCCCACACAATCTTAGCAAACACATCATTCCTCGGTCTCAGAGAGAACTACAATAAAACCGTCCCTGTTCTCCTCGTGCTCCTGTCACCTTTGACCCCTTCAGTCCCTCCTGCTTGGGGTCGAATCGATGGGAGACTAGAAGGAAGACCCCATGTCAGACCCCTGAATGCTTCTGCATACACCATGGCTAAGCTCCCCCTCTAGTGTTCACATGTTTGTATACCTCTAAGCAACAAAAGCAGCAGCCAGTAAATTCCTGACCTGAGTTTTCTTGTTGGTTTCATGTTGAATGCAACGCAGAGCAACATTGGCTGTGCTGCATGTAGTTGTAATGCAGACTTTAACATTAAAACCAAAAGATTTTTCTTCATTAGCCGATTCTTCGAGTACCTTAAGTGAACAGATTTTTCACATGTCTCAGTGCTTTAGACAGTAGAATGGTGGCTGTTCAAATACAATAATGTGATCTTAAGCGATATATATATATATATAAAATTTTTATGATATATTATATTAAAAACTGATCATCTGACAACTTTCTGTGTCCTTTCTTACAGCTGCAGCGGTAGAGTGCTTTAAAGTGATGGACACAAGCAGAGGGAGAGTGGGGCGCTTGCCTGCGGGGGAAGCTGATTATGCATTCTCTCTAAATTAACCAACTTTCACTGGGACCCAACCTCCATCTGACGCGCACGGAGAAAGGGCGGAGAGGTGAGACGAAGAGCGCGAGAGAGAACAGCGAAGCTGGAAAACAGAAACAAACCAATAATCTTGTACTTTGCCTCTTGAAGGCGAGCCACAGTGCCTCTAATGTAGACAAGTCATTTTGTAGAAACCACTAACGCCCGCGGGGGACGGGGAACACATCACGGGCCGCCTCATTTCAAAGATCTTTTGCAATCAGCGCCACAATGGAGGCCCTCATTTTATGCTGCTACATCATAAAAGTGCTCTTTTGTTACATTTCCATCCTTAAAAGGGCCTTAATCCCTTTCTTTTCAGGCAAGTCTATGGCAAATTCCACAGGGACATCCCATTCGCTGCAAGGGCTAGAGTGACCCACTCAGAAAACAGCGTGCAAGGCTTTGAGCCTTTCTTCTCCTGCCACTCTCGTGAGAACATTAAATCGTACTTTTCATTCCCCTCACTGTGGGGGGACGCCCCTTAATGATGACAGAGAAAGAGAAATTCCTCCACTCGGGTCCTATGATACCATTCTGCTGTCAAGCAGGCATCTCGGTGGACAGAGAATCAAACATGGCTTCCTGCAGGTGGAGTGGCGATGAAGGTCACACCGCAGCTCAGAGGAGCAGGGGGAGAGGCAGCACTTCAGAGGAGTCGCCAGCTTTCTCACACCAAATTAAGTCATTCGTGAAAATGTACGTCTCTTTAGCACTGCGTAAATGTTTGGCTTTTATTGGTCTGTTAGGCTGGTTAGTTTATTCATATTCGCACCTCTTTATGTTATAATTTGTGCGTTAGAAAGTAAGCAGGCCACCAATCGTTTCACTATAGTGATCTCTTCCGCACTTTATCGTAACCTATAGCTTTTAAGTATTTTCTCTTTTTTAAGGGTTTTCTAAAAAATAAAAAATAAATAGCTTGCTGTCGGGTTTGGCTGTCCTTGCCTTTGTGTGGCTCTGTCTCAGAGGGGAGACGATTAATCAGTTTAAAATTGAGCCGTGTACCTCCAGTCACTCTGTACCCTACTCAGCCTGGCCACTCAATGTGGGGTGCTTCAATAAGAACATTGTACTTGTATAAAACACTTGTCAGTCAAGCCTTAAACTGTAGCCCCCATCACCATTCATCCATGCATCCCACATATATCGTATTTTATAGTGAATTGATAAGTATTCTCAGAAAATGTGTTTCCCCACTAAATAGTTCATGTTTAACAAAAGATCCCAGAACAATGCAAAATATGTCGTCGGCATCATTATCTTTCTTTCACGATATATCTATATGTTATACATTTATAAATATCTATAAAAAAATAGTTTTTTAAATGGGTCATGACGTGGATTTTTTTAAAAGGCATTATATACAAATAATATATATGTTTCTTTTTATTATATGCATACACGTGACGCACGAAAAACACACTAAAAGTTGATAATACAATAAATAATTAGCCCTGTGAATAAAACACAATCTATAATCATCCTTATTTGCATCGAAAAGAGGCGTGTTTGTTCTGAAAATAAGGATGATGACTTAATTGTCAGTTTCATTAACCACCCTTTTAAGTGAATTTTTGAGGGTGGCCAATGAATATTTATATTATAATATAATATAATATAATACAAAAATATTCCGAAACACCTGAAATTCTCATTAACTGTTGACGTCCACACACAAAGTTTATTTTGTGCATATGTTAGAAGGAGATGTGGTTGATTCTCTTTCTAAGCACACTGCATTGTCTATTCAGGTCAGCGGCTGAGGGACCCGGATGTTGAGAGTGTAATGCGGTGGGATTTAGGCAGGTGAAAAAGTCTGCCAGTGTTCCTGCTGATAGCAGGATAGAGACCTCAACAACACATCCCAAGCTTTGGGAGCATTTTACCATGAGTGTCGCTCCTTTGTAATGGATTTTCTGTCTCCAAGGGGTTAGTAGTGAGCAGAAGAGACAAAGAAATATGGTGGTGTGTAGTGTGTGTACAGATATGCAATTTCCACATCTTCTTTTGTGATCCCAGAATGGAAATTAAAGTCATATGCGAGTCTTACAACATGCTCGTATTAAATGCACTCTTTGTGGAGAACAAGAACAAGAAGGGCTCAGCGACCTTGAACCAAACTTCATTCAGACATGCTGACACTGCTGAAAATAAAGACATTGTCAATGTACCGAATACTTGAAAAGTCAAGAACGATCAATCAATGCAAAGCAAATCTTTTTTTTCTACCCCCTTGCATTGCACTTCCCACTTACTGTTAGGCCAACATGCACTGCTATAGCTTGGCAGGGCTGACTATAGTTCGAAGCCAGAAAGTATGTAAGCGTGTGTGTTTTTAACTTACACTGTATAGTGTCAGTACAAATCGTCTGCCATTTCCAACCACCTTCACTCAGATCTGATGGATTACATGGTGAAACATGGACAGTGTCCTTCGTGGTTAGCACAAAACTTAACATAGAAGCTAGGACAGGCATTATCACTCAATAATATGCATGGTGTGTACTAATCACAGCTCAGAGTCGACTTCCTATATATTACCATTGTAAGGTTTGGAATCAGGAAGATTTTTTTTTCATATACAGTATAAATACTTTTTATTTAACAAGGATGGATTAATCAAAAGTGACAATACAGACATTTATAATGTTAGAAAAGGTTTCTAGTTTATATAAATGCTGTTCTTTTATGAACATTTTATTACTCAAGCTTATCACAGTTTTCACAAAAAAGATTAAGCGTCACAATTGTTTTCAACTGTGTAATAACTGTGTAATAGAAATAATAAATTTTTCTTGTGCACCTAATCAGGATATTAGAATTGAAGGATCATGTGATACCGTAGACTGTAGTAATGATGATTAAAAATTCAGCTTTACCATAATAAATTACATTTTAAAAATATATATTTCAATAGAAAGCAGTTTTAAAAAAAAAAATAATATTCCACAATATTATTAAATACATTCAGCCTTGCATTTCAAAAACATATATATATATATATATATATATATATATATATATATATATATATATGTACAGTATATTACCAAGCTCAAGCTTTTGAATAAAAGCAATCTTTGGGACTTTACCCTAAAAAAATAGTTTCTTATCAGTTTTACCAAGACATGTCTCTGAGACTGAATTCAAATAAGAGTTGTTTATGTTTGTAGCACTGCATTTGCAGTCGAGATCAAAAACTGGACCGGGGTCTACTGTACAAACTCAAACAGCAGCAGGACGCCAGGGAGGTTCCCTGGATGCAAAACAGACCCAGCGTGGAGAACAGGAAATGAAAGCTTAATCCCTCCAACCTTTGACTTGCCTTGGCCTCTTCCATTGACTCAGCAAGCTATTCTATTCTTCTGCTGTACACTGTTCCCCTATTCATCCCATCTCCTCTCCTCATTCCTCTAGGACATACAAATTAAGAGGAAAAAACACAACTGTCTATATTTACTCATTTTATAATTGAAGCTAGATATAGCAGGTCAAATGAAGCGGCAGCTCCGAGCATCATTTCCGATCCCTCTTCATTTTATTTTCCAACAATTTATTAAGCAATTAAAATTCTCCTATTACGCACTCTTTTATGCTGCCATTTTTTTTAAGGAGGGCAAAATTATTACACCAAATCATAGCATAATTATCATAACATTACACTAATTCCCAAAGAAGTATTTAAATTATATGGTTGGTTGATTGCGAGATGAATTAGAGAACCGTTTTTCACCAAGCCTCTTCCAAGCCAAATATGGATTAGACCTCGAAACACATAAAGCCGTAAGGAAGAGATGTGTCTTACCCAAGTCGTAGAGCAAGTCCATTAAAAGGTTAAACAGCAGTCATTAAAAAAAAAAAAAAAAAGTTGAGAACATGCAGACGCTCTGCAGATACACTTACAATCGAGGATATCTTGTGGACAAGTGTTACTCAGTAGCACAAGACTGGCATCGTTTTAATTGAATTTAATGCAGATTTGTAGTACACTGGGGGACAGTCTTTGTTAGTTGATTTCCAAAAAAGGAAAATCCAGTCATAAAAGGGGTATTTTTAAATATCATAAGGTGATTAAGAAGTGTGGAGCTCACCAGAAAATCATTTTGGTAAAATTAGTCATCCGTTTAGGTGGATTTAGTGAAGCGCACTTACACATTTACTAGAAGGCACACAGGCACTAGCAAATACTTCATAGTATTAATGTAACCAATTACAAATACACTCTTTTTAACTTAATATTGGCTTTAATGGATGAGGTTAAGCCACATATGAGTAGCATAATGTAATGCCTGAGCGCTTCATTGTGGATTTTAGGTGCATTAATTGCATTCATTGTAAACGAATTTACTGTCGTGATTAAGAGGGATCTAAAGCACAACATACAGCACACCTCGGGATCACGTGGCTGCATTGTTGGTGTCGCTCCATACCATATGATGAGCTCTGTTAGCATGTGGCTGTATGGAAGGACAAACAGAGGGGGAATTGAGAGCTATTCAATGCTCAGTGGGCCTTCGTATTCACTTACACCCCCCATTGCTTATAGAATTGAACGGGGCTTTGATCCCCAAATCTAATTGTTTAGTGTTGCACAAATCAAATAAGAGGCTAGTGGATTACTTATCTGAATAAGTTCAAAAAGACCTCGTTTTGGGAGAAAAAATGTGGGCGTAAACGCTAACATTTACAAATGCATAGTAAGACAACAATAACAATATAAATTATGCTAATGAGCTTGATTGGAGAAATGCATTCAAAATGCAAACAGACATCAGTGCACGCTAAAGTGGTTATCAGTCTCTCAGGTAATAACTGTCAAATCCAGCTATGGTCTCAATCCCAGGCCTTTCAAATTTCTACTTTCATCATGTTCTCAAGTGCAGCTGGCTCACAATGGAGAGTGTTTACCCCGACGTATTCCTGCAAACAGCAGCGGCACAAAAAAAGATTGGTCTGTCTCCGTGCCTAGCTTATTGTGCGGACGTCAGTAAAGGACTTTTTGTGCCATTGTCCGACGTGTCAGGCAGAATGAGAGGGGGTGTTAAGAGGTGCAAAGATGTAGGAGCACACCTGCTGAGCTGGCCCAAGCAAGCCCTCTCTCTCCCCCACTATTAATTTGTGTTGCTCCGAGAACTCCTTTTGTTGTCACGGAGCTGTTGGTGGCTACATGTTTGAAGTGTCACAAGTGTCAGTCTTTATTACATTCAGTGTGAGGATGGCCAATGAGAGATAGCGAGAATGACGGAGCACAAGATAAATAAAGGCAAATAATAATAGCCCCGCTCCAGCCCAAGGAACCTAATGTGTCACAAATTAAGAAAACTTGGCAAGGCTACCTGGGATTGTGATGTTCCGGCGATTTCAGTGCTGGAGGTTGTCACGCTAGCTAATGCCTGACTTTGAGGCTCAATTGTGGCCCCATTTGTCAGTGATCATTACCAATGGGCTAACATTGTTCCCGCCGCTCATTAAAATGTCTTGTAATTTAACAAAGACACAGGATGGATTAATCTGCCGCTAACTAACAGAGCTGGGATATTAATATGACTAGAGAAGAAACAGTGTACTGTAGCTCTGACCACACCAGTATATATATATATATATATATATATATATATTAGTGACGTCAAATCTAACTAAAACATCTGAAAGTTTTTGTTTATATAATGTGTCTTTATATATTATCATATATATATATATATATACTTTGGACTTTCTATTCATTAAAGAATATAGAAAAAAAATCCAGAATAATAATAACAAGAACAACATTTTTCTTGAGCACCAAATCAGCATATTAAAATGATTTCTGAAGGATCATGTGACACTGAAGTCTGGAGTTATGGCTGCTGACAAATCAGCTTTATAATCACAGAAATAAATAATATATATATATATATATATATATATATATATATATATATATATGTGTGTGTGTGTGTGTGTGTGTGTGTGTGTGTGTGTGTACATACATATATAAACTATATTATAATAGAAAAGGCACAGTGAACTTTTTGAAAGAACAAAGAAAGACATTTAAATATTTAGAAAGGCATTCTAAATATCCTATTTTGTCCTATTTTTTATTTTGTCCTAAATATCCTGTTTTTTTTTCTAGAAAATAAATTAAATGAAAAATAAAAAGCATTATTACATTAGGCATTATAATATTTGCAGCATAAGAGATCAATGGCTATTTGACTATTACTTTCAATGCAAGTGATCTTAGAATATCAACACTACAGCATGTGAAAAACAACTTCTGTTTGTGTATAAATATGTATTGCCCACAGTTAAGCCATGCACATTGATTTCTATTTGTTGCCGTAGTCACCCACTGAAAAGTGAGAGCCGATGGAAAATATCCATAATTGCTCTCATCGGCACTTCATTTGGAGCGAGCAATACTGGGAGGGAAACCCAGTGTGACCTTTTGCTTATTTTAATTCCCCAGCAATAAGGCCACATGGAGGTGATCACTGATGCACATAATGGCACACTTACCGATACATGGATCTACACAGAATAGCGAATAGAGAGATGAGACATGGACGAAAATCATGCGCCACTTGCTTCGTGTTCAATGGCGGGTGTTGATGAAGCCGGAGCAAGTGCATTCGGGCTGCTCACCGGAGTCCCATATGGTGTTCCTGGTCCGTGTCATTGGCTTGTTACATTCTGACTAGCAGCCAAGAACTAGAGTGAGAGAGACACAGAGAGAAAGAGAGAGTCAGGCCACCAAAGACAGTGCTACAAACCGGAATGGTCCAGGGTCAACAGTACCATAATTACTTTCAAATGTCAGCCTACAATAAAATACAACAGTTCATCTGGCAGAGAGCAAATTAGCTTTGACCATGGCGTAATTACCCTTTCCAGAAGAACCATTAGCAGAGATCAAATCTGCCCGTCCAGTGTTTGAGGAAAGGCCATCAGAGTACACTCCACCTGACAAGGATGCACATTTGCCATTTTGCAAGGTAATTAATTGTCCTTATAATAGAAATTTTTATATTTGACTCTGGAATTGAAAAGTGTAATAACCTGCCAGCTTTATCTTAAAGCTTTACAAGTTTCAAAGACCCATCTTTTTCTTTCAAGGGTGTCATTTCGTTTTGTTTTTGACAGGTTGATGCCTCATGCATATTCCTTCTTTTCCTGAAAATACACTACTGTTCAAATGTTTGGGGTCAGAATTTTTTTTTTTTGAAAATAATACTTTTATTCAGCACGGATTCATACAATTAATCAAAAGTGACAGTAAAGACATTTATAATGTTACATTTCTATTTGAGATTATTTAAGATAAATGCTGTCCTTTTGAACTTTGTATTCACTTTCAGAATACGGAAAATCATGGTTTCCATGAAAATATTAATCAGCACATATGTTTTCAGCTGCAAGAAATGTTCTTTTGAGCAGCAACTCTGCATATAACAATGATTTGTGAAGGATCATGTGACTAAAGACTGGAGTGATAATGCTGAAAATTCAGTTTTGTCATCACATAACATAAAATTCAAATAAAGTCAAATTAAACTTTTAAATTCTAATCATATTTTACAATATTGCTGTTTTACTGTATTTTTGATTAAAATAATAAAGGCAGCCTTGGTGAGCATATGAGACTTCAAAAACATTTTACAAACCAAAAACCGTTAAACAGCAGATATGCAGAACAAACTACAGAACAGAAAAAAACCTCCTTTAATAGTGAAAATTAACAAATTTTGTATTGTACATGTTTCTTATTGTCAGAACACTGTGAATTATTAAATACTGATAACCTTTCTATAACCACTGACCGAGTTTATTGACTTCAGCTTCTAATCAACAGCCAAGATAAAGTCTTAATGACTCTGAGGATACACCATTATCCTCCCTGTTAGAAAGTGAGGATAGTGCAGATAGGGCATATTGTCCTGAATGAAATTCTTTAGTCATTTCCATAAAGATGCATTAAGGTGGATTTCTTTATAGGAAGAAATTACATTCAAAGCACACTTTCCCTCAGTCCAAGCGCACAAAGCAGTAGGCAATGAATAGAGTGCAGAAAACCTGGGTTCTTTGTTCTTGTCATCCTTAAAACTAATTAGAAAATGCCAATCTCCAATTAGCTAATGTGCTTCTGTTGACCTCTCCGACAATGGCCAACGGTTAAGTTTGGGATGATTAACATTTCAGGAACTTCATCCAAAGCCTAAAACTTAATGATGTTTGATATTAGAAATAGATTACTATGCCTAGCACTCACCTAAGGTCATGTGACTGGAAGAGCATTAGTATGACTTGATTATGATTTTTTTGTTAGGGAGAGGATGGCTGCTTATGATGAATGCCATACCATATTAATATCAGTGTTGGCCAGTTGACTATTAAAAATAATGCCGTTACCCGGGTAAAATAGACCATTTGGCACAATTTCATGCTACGTTACATTTTTCCCAGACAATATTTCATATCATGTGCCCTGTATTTTCTCTCAGCTATTATTTAAAGGGATAGTTCCCCCCAAAATTTAAATTATGTCACCCTCACACAAATTAAGATATTTTAGGAATATTGGTAACCAACCAGTTTTGGTAATCACTGACTTCCACTGAATGGACAACAACATTTCTCAAAGAATCAAATTTTGTGTTCCATAGAAGAAAGAAGATCAGGTTTGTTATGTTATGAGGGTGAATAAATGATGGCAACATGTTTTTTTTCCAATAAATTGGTGAAACACTTGTATGAAGATTGAATCCCAGAAGATTACTATTTTAAACTTCATTTGGAGTTACTTTCTCACTCTATAAAACAGTAACAGGATACTTTAGAACAGTGTTGAATGAAGTGAAGTATTTCCCTACAATCAAAAAAGCAAACTGCACTAAATAATTTGTTCAGCGTTGTAGAGGTATTTGAACAATTTTAACTTAATACCCCTTTTAGAGACACTTTGATGTGAATGGAAAAACAGGTAATGCTTTAGTTTACAGCCTGGAAAGTAATTTAATTTAATCGCTAATTAATGCGATTTTACAGTGTAACTATACATGTAAGTATAAGGGAACAATATGTAAAGTTTGGGCAATAAAGGGGCAACAACCAGGAGAATAAAACAGCTATTTATACTGTAAGTATTATAGAACTAAGGGGTAATTATTCTACTATTATGATACAACAATCTTACATTTGGGAGCATTTTAGCAAGAACATACACGGCGTACCTTTTTGTAATAATGGTGTACCCATACATACTGTATAGGCTTTTTAATAGTTACAGGGTACATATCTATGCATTTATACAGTAATCTTTTTAACAAAAGTGTACTGAAAACTAAAACAATTGCAACTTTTGCTTAAATATTGGGGAAAGATACTCTTGTTTCATGTAGTGGTGCTTGTTACCCTCTTGTTCCATTTAGTTACAGGGTAAGAACAATAAAAAATACATACACACAATCATATATCACTGACTCGGAAACCTTTATTTGAAAAACAACTTAATTCAAAACAGATTTACAACACTTCTTTTTCGTTTAAAACTGCTTTTATAAATCCACAATTCATTTAAAATGCTTTAGTCTTGACAGAAAGTAGCACGTCCCCCCTTTTTTTCTCTTGCTTGGCTTCTTCCTTTTGTTCCTCTTCTTTTTCTTTCTTTCCACTGATGAATCTGAAGAATAAATCATGTCTCTTGCTATTCTGTATTATGTATTAAAAGAAAAGGCAGTACATCCACAAATAAGTCCTCACCATTTACTCATCTTTTACCCTCATGCCATCCAAGATGTATACAGCTTTCCTTCTTCAGATTAACACAAAGGTTTTTAGAAAAATAAAAACCCTAACTACATGGAACAAGAGGGTAACAAGCACCACTTTAATTTACAGCCCAAAATGTCACACTTACCCTGTAACTACATGACACAAGAGTATATTTCCCAGGATTTAAAAAAATTGCAATATTTTTAGCTTTATTTACCTTGAAACGTAATCCCAAACATCTGCACTTTTGCTATAAACAATTGTATAAATGCATAGAATATGTACCCTGTAATTTTTAAAAAGCCTATACAGTTTGTATTGGTACACAATACAAAAATGTACACATGTTCTCGCTAAATTGCTTCCAAATGTAAGATTGTTGTATCATAATAGTAGAATAAGTACCCCTTACTTATATAATACTTACAGTATATATAAATATTTTTTATTGGCAACAAGTTAAAAATTATTATAGAAAAAATAGCTTTGTTATGCTACAAAAGGCGACAAGTTGTTGGCATTAGGAGCACAACAAGCTAGTTTTTATAAAGGGTTAAATGGTTCTTAAAAATTTTTGTCAGGTAATTGGTAGTTTAGCTTTTCTTTAAGAAATCTAAACAAATATTCTGTTGTGTACAATAGCTTAAGCTGTACCATAATGCATTGAAAATAATTTCAGGTTAGGCTATACTGCAAATCAAAGAGGAGTAATTAAACCAAATAAAAAATTTGCATTGGCCTATAAAATGTGAGAGGGAAGACTGCCACAATCTTGAATATATTATTCTTATAGCAATTTACTGGGCGTTAGACTAAGAAAAAATATGCAATGATGCTAAGTAATGCTAAGTAGTTGAAAATATGCCTGTTCAATGATATATCACACACTCCAATCCTCCCAAGATATGCAAATTCACGTCAATACCAGTGCATATGGGATTATGCCCTTATACGGGTACGGCAAAGAGATTAAGACATGACCTGCTTTTCTCACAATACCTGCAAGTGAGGCATGAAGCATCAGTAATGGTGATGAAAGCCATTACGATCAATTTTCGTAAGCCCCTGTGTGTTCAATAACGCATAGGTGCTGCTTATTTTCCTGGCCGATTATTACTGTAAATTCCTGCTGCCTTTTGTCGGCTGCTTCCTGGCATGCCGATTAAGCAGGGCGAGAGCCGCGTGATGAGGAGAGAGAGAGGAGCCGGGCCTCGGAGCCAGCTTTCTCCAGAGCTGTGAATGGAGGATTAAACTCAGGGAGCCGGGCATGGACAGGTGCCCAGCCGAAATGCAGTGCTTCCCAGGTACGTGCCCCAACTACATCTGGCCCCGTTTCCCCCTCTCACAGTTTTTTGGCTTTATCGAAATACCGCTGGGTTGAGATTGTCAGACCAGCTCCTGAGTTGGCAGCGGCCTCCGTGATTAGTCATATTGAATTATGCGTTGCGAAGATGTCCCCGCATCCGACTCGCGCACACGTGCAAGTTTATTTCCTCCTCGAATGCCCCTCGAACCGCTCTTCCTGCGTTTATGTTTCGTGACAAGAAGATGCGGATGTGGGTAAACAGGATTATCGCTACGGTTCTGCTGTCACACACATCTCATAATTCTCATGCGTTCCTGACAGGCTTGGTGGCATTTAACGTTACCTAACATTTGCCTTGGCGTACGGCACAGACCCAGGTGCAAATGAGGGCATCAGCCGGAGGTTCTGTTGAATGGCTACGACCCCGTTTTTTATTTCTCTTTGCACGTTTGATTATCGAATATGATGCATTCTCCACATGGCTCAAGTCACGTCGTTATATTCTTTCAGGCAGTCAAATGATTACAATCCTCTTCATTAATTTTATCTCGGACATAAACTTTTAATATGCCCACGATCACATGACTTCCAGGGCAGTTTAAATGACTCCAACCTGTAATTACTGATCCAGCACTCAATTAAAATAATTTGATTGAAATTATTCAGTGGTTTTAAATACAAGCCTTAAGCTACATAACAATATTCAGAGCTGTGACTGAGAAAATCTTATCCTATAAAAATCTTAAGGGATTCTTATCCATATAATAACAGGAGGAATTCCTGATAAGAAATAAAATAAATAAATAAATACATATTGGTCCAATGTGCCAAATTTATGCACTCATGCAAAATAACTTTTGCACTGGCATGAATTCAATTAATGCACCAATAGTGTGGCAGCAATCACTGAATGCAGGCCATTATGGATTGGGGTGCAACCTCTCTCTTGATAAACAGACAGTTATAAAGCTGAGTGCCACGGTCACTGAACAACTATTAACACCAGCCATGCTGGCCATGCTCTGTTAATGGGCTGCGAAAAAATTATCTCTCGAGCTGAAAAGGCTAACAGAAGGAGATCAAGGTTTATTATGGGCATTATTATAATGGCAAACAAATGGCACCAAACTTGTTTTCAGAACTGAGAGAGCAACTATAAACACAAAACAATGTGTCTATATTCACTATACTGTTGCAAACAACTCTTCAGCTGTAATTCAGACAAAGTGTAGCAGTATCTGTCATTACTTTACAGGTTTAAAATAAATTTGATGTGAAAGTAGCCCAGCTTAGCAGTGTTTCCTTGTCATGTTTATTAAATGTTTAGCAGAATTATCATTTCAGATTCAGCCTGTTACAGGTCAGTTATCACCTCATTCTGTCAAGTGCTAAATTAAACGCCATGCATTTATTTATTGCATCATTACAATAAATGAATGGATTATGGTCTTGAATGGATTATTTATTGTGATGCTCTTCAAATATTAGCTTCCTGTATATATATATATATATATATATATATATATATATATATATATATATATATATATATATATATATATATATATATATTACACGGCTCTGTGGAATACTTTCTTATCTGTCAATAGCGCCATACAGCTGTAAGTTATTCCCAGATGACAACCGCTCAAAACAGATAACGCAGGCTCATCCGGGTTACTGAAGTTACATGGACTCGCTCTCTCTTGTTTCATACAAACGCAGCTGCTGCCATTTTGTGACTTTTGTATTGTACACTGTTGGATTATGAGATACAAACAGGTATGATTTTAAAACAGTTTAATCTGAAATCAATATATTTTACCCCCATAATTATTTATTTGGCGAAATGCTGTGTAATAACTGATATGAATGACTGTATAACCTATCTCTAAAATGTCTGTTTAGTTTGAACGTGCCGCGCTGCAACTACTCTCTCTGCTCCCTCCGCTTCGCGTCGGGGTCCTCATCACCCTGTCGGGGGTTATTTTGAGAGAACCACCGGCTTGATGTACATATGTACATTATCCCTCACACACACACACATATATATACGCATAGCCCTACCTATATATACCACTGTCACTCCCTCACATCTATCAATCAACATCACCTGACTTCTAATCACGCACTTGCCACCGATCAGGACACCAATCCCAGCAGTATATAAGCACACACCTCAACGACCTTCATTGTCTGGTCTAATCGTGGACAAAGGACAACCTAAATGACTACTTACCTCCAGCGAATTATCGTTTGAACTCCTAGCAATCTCCCTTGTATTATTATTGCCTTTCCGCACTAAAATAATATGGCAACAAGCAGAACCAGTCACCCAATCACTTGACAGCTTCATAGCCAATTTCCAGGAAGTTTTTGGGAGACCTCGTGGTGATTCATCGATCGGTGAGCAACTATGATCACATCATAGGAAAAATGTCAATTAATGATTATGCCCTAAAGTTTCGCACCCTAGCCACAGCAAGTGGATGGAATGAATGCTCGCTCCTCACCACCTATTGACAGGGGTTGGAACCCACTCTTCGGCTTCATCTCTCTGCATATGATGATTCCATTGATCTTGGCCCACACAGGTGAACAACACCAGACTCACCTCGGCTGAGCGGCAATGACGGCTGACCCAGGGTCTCTGCTCATACTGTGGTGTGAGAGGATATGTCATTTCAGTATGTCCCGGTCCATTTGAGGATTACTGAAACCAGCTACCAAGTCTAATCAGTGACAAGCTACCAAGTCTAATCAGTAACAGGAAAACCGCTCAGCTGGAATAATGTCCGCTATCGTGTGGGACCCATTCAACTCAGAGTTGGTCAACTTCATATCAAATCAATCAACTTCCTGGTTCTGGAGAGATCCACCACTGATATCATATTAGGGCGCACCCCTGGCTCATTCAACGCAACCCAAGACTATCATAGTCGACAGGAGAAGTCCTGAAGTGGGGTAATAGCTGTTTCCTAGTTTCCTGTTTTCTAGTCCTTCAACATATTCTTCCTCGACATCCTAAGATCCTGTCAGTTAACACTACATCTACCGAGAGCCCAGTGGAACAGCAGTCCGTGGACATTCCCTCCTGCTATTCCCACTTCAGTGTTGTCTTCTGTCCCAAAAAGCTTCACAACTTCCTCCACACCGGCCATGGGACTGTGCCCAGTAGAAAGATCTATCCTCTCTCAATCCATGAGCAGAAGGCCATGGAAGAGTATATCGAAGAGGCTCTACAACAAGGCAATATCTGCCCTTCTACGTACCCTTCCACTTCGAGATTCTTCTTCTTGACAAAGACGGATGGAGGCTTGCGGCACTGTATTGATTATAGAGCACTCAAATCATAACCTCATCCAGATATGTGATGGGGGCGAGTGGAAGACAGCATTTGTGATACCTACTGGACATTATGAGTTCTGCATTATGCCACATGGCCTTGTCAACGCCCCCTCCGTATTCCAGGATTTTATGCATGAGGTGCTCCGGGAGTACCTTGACCAGTTTGTACTTTATCTTTCACAGCTACAAGGTGGCCGGGAATTGGTCAGGAGGTGACAAGGTCTGTCCAAGGTTGTTCATAATGTTCCACCCTCAAAAGCCTACGCCACTTACCATTTGGCAAGTTCCTTAATCTGCCTATCCCTCATTGTCCCCTGGTGCAGTTCACCTAGGAGTGGACTTTATCACTTATCTCCCTCCACCCGAAGGCTTTACCTGCATATTCGTAGTTGTGGATCGCTTCTCCAAGGCCTGCAGACTAGTGGCCCTGAAAGGACTGCCCACGGCTATGGAGACTGCTGAAAATATGTTCAATCATATGCTTCACAATTTTGGCCTACCTTAGGACATAGTCTCTGACCTTGGACCCCAATTCATATCCAGAGTGTGGAAAGCCTTCTTCACCCTCCTAGGGGTGGCCGTGAGTCTCTCTTCTGGGTATCATCTGTAGTCGAATGAGCAGACGAAGAGGAAGGTACAAGAAATTGGGCGATTCTTGATAAACTTCTGCCACGGCCACCGGAATTCCTGGAACAGATTTCTCATCTGGGCCGAGTACTCGCAGAACTTCCTCCATCAGCCAGCTACTAGACTCACACCCTTCCAGTGCATACTTAGCTTCCAGCCCTCTCTGTTCCCGTGGTCCGAGGAACCGTTGGATGTACCATCTGTGGACTATTGGTTCCAGGAGAATGAGAGGGTCTATGATGACACTCACCACCATCTCTAGTGGGCAGTGCACCGCCTGAAGGGCCATGCTGATTCCCGGTGGGCCAAAACACCAACCTACAACCGAAAAGTTCTCACCCATCAGGACGCCAATCTTAGCACTATATAAGCACACACCTCATCCACATTCATTGTCTGGTCTCAATGTGGACAAAGGACTACCTAAATTACTACTTACCTTCAGCGAATTAACCTGCAAACACCTAGCAATCTCCATTATATTCTTCCTGCCTCTCCACTCTCCAATCTGTCACCTGTAAGTGAATAAACAGTCTGTTGTACTTACCGGGATCCTCCTTTCTAGTACCGATGGAGTGTGTGAGTCCCACGATCCTCTGCTCAGTAACCACAGTGTAAATACTATCCACATTCATCTGCCATTACACTCTACCTAATAATAGACTGTTATTACAAATTTAAATCACAAAATTTAGAGAAAAAAAGTCAGAATTGCAATATGTCAACTCGCACTAATGAGAAATTAGTCATAATTGTTAGATAATTCTGTTAGATAACGCCTCCCCACAAAAAAAGGCCTTCATGTGTACATAAATATCTCAATAAAAATATTTACAGAAAGAAAGCATAATTCATTTCATGTCCTCTATGCTACATCCATTCCACTCATCTTAACTTCCCTAAACAAACTTTTTTATCTTTCTTCTGACCCTCCCTGTCTTCTCTAGCCCCAAAAACATAACAAAATCAAAGCTAGATCAAATGCAAAGTGAGGGAAGGGAGGGAGGTGGTGGGTGGCCTGGACCCTGTCCAGGGTTCTCCAAACCAGCTGGTCCCTGCAAGCAGCACCCTGATCGGGGCTGCTTCTAAAAGCCAGCCAACACACAGCCACTCTCAGCTTCACTCTTGCAAGTGCACCACAAATTAGCTGTTGAACTGATGCCACAGTACAGCGCTATGGGGACTCCAGACGAAAGTTAACTTGTGGTTCTTCCAGCATAGTTTTGACCCCACTTCATGCAGCTTACTGGCGGCAGGAACTTTCTGCTCCAATGGCTTCATTTTTTAACTGCTAGTTCAAAAAAGATTTTACATGGGTTTCAATACTTCCTCCAGGCTCAGAACATTTTTAAAATAATATCAGATGAATTTTATATGGAAATTAATGCCAATCTATTGCCTTATCATAATGTAATTTTATCATAAACTGCTATTTTATTGCTTTAGTAGTAGCCCGATTTATATGTTTTGTTTTTGATGAATGAAAACATTTTTTTTTATACTTTCTCTCAGTCTAATATACAGAGTTAACTAAGCGATTTTTGGGTTAATTTTTAAACCAAAAAAGATGTAAAACTGTGCTCTTGTGTTTATATCAAAACATTACTTTGACTATCCGACCCACTTAAACTTAGCAACTTTGGCTCCACCAATGTTGTGAGATTGGGTCAGGACAATATGTTTTTGTCTGGAAACAATCAACATTTTTGTGATAGTGTCACAGAAACAATATGCTTTTCTCTTTAATTATTGCCTTTATTCTAATGCCAAATTACAAATTATTGTCAAATATTTGTCACCATTATGTTCAGTTTAGCTTTGGTTTCGTTTGTATGGACTTTTATTTTGTCATTTATTGTTACCGGTTTCCTTTGTTCTAGTTTCCCGCCACCTATCAGTTGTCATGGACATTCATTTAACGAACACACCTGTCTGCATTTGGTTCATCAGCACTGTGTATTTAAGTTCCTTATTAGTTCTGTCTTGGTTAAGGAGACCATGGTTCAACCACATGGTTAAGCAGACCATTCTCTTTTGTGTATTATTTATGTTTTATTTAATAATTAATTTCCCCTGGTTTCCCCACAGAAAGGCTTAAGCCTAGTTCCAGACTAAAATGCATGTTTGAGGTGTTTTAATTTACGTATTCCGATCCGTCTTCCTCATCATTGGACCAGATGGAGACAGAGTACCGGCTCCTTAGATGGAGTAAGAAAATGGATATTGCAGTCCAAATTCACCCAAGAGAACCTTTCTATCTTCGAGTACTCTGCACGATTCTGTCAACTAGCTGTAAAAACAGACTTTAACGATGAGACGCTAAAGTCTCTTTATTAGACAGGGGCAAATTATTATAGTTCCCTGGAACTACCAAATATGGAGAAAGGAACATGGAGAGAGGCGATCCTCCGATGTCTGCAGTGTGCCTTCTCTCAGCTGATGCCAGCGTTAACAGCCACTGCAGAGCCAGAGCACTCGCCCACGGCATGAAAGGAGCATTGTAAAATTTGTTCAGTGTAAGTTGTACAAAAATTGTAATATGAGCTGATGCAGTTTTCAAATGCTACTCTTCCAACGAAAAAATGTGTATTATTTACTTTGAAACAATTTTCAATCAAAATGTTTAACTTTCACAACTTTGGCAAGGAACTATGAATTAAATATAATATGTTGAGGTAGAAAGACTGAAATAGTATTTTCTTTGAAAAACATACTCCAATAATCGTTTTATTTACAACTTCAAAAAATCATGTTTTAGGTGTAACTTTAACTTTTCCTGTAATAATGCATGTTTTTTTTATTCAATGTATCAGAGTCCTCAGAATTAAATTTATATTGTAAATACCATCTATCTTTTCATTACCACTTTACATGCACATGCTTACAGTATCTGTGATAGGTCCCATACCTGAATGTAACAAACCTGTCAAAGCTGCAATGGTGATTCATTAGGAACTTGTCACTGAGGTAAGTCCAAAATTAAGCTGCTCACCAAAGACTCTTGATCAAGACATGCTTATGTCATCAAAAGCTTGAAGATTAATTAGACCCTCATTAGATGCCTGTCACATAGTGCACGGGTGTTGCTGATGTCTCTTACATAATGCTTAGCAAATATGTAGCACTGTGCTGTTGGCACTGAAACAGCTAACATTTTAGCATGGCCTCCAAAGCATTGTTATAAAAGGCAGACTGGAACAACTATTTTTAGTATTTCAATCAAATGATAACTGAGGAAGGTTACAAGTGTAGTGCATTTCCCGGTAGTGCACTCAAATAATATTGCTGTATTTTCCAAATTAAAAATTAAATTCATATTTTTATTCAGCAAGGATATATTAAATTGATCAAAAGTGACAGCAAAGACACAATGTTATAATAAAATGTTTTTATTTTAAATAAAACGCAGTTACATTTATTTATACAGATAAAAAAACCCTGCATATATAAATATATACAATATAAGTGTATTTGCTGTAACTTTTGATCAATTTAATACATCCTTGCTGAATAAAAATATTAATTTAATTTTTAATTTGGAAAATACAGCAACATTATTTGAGTGCACTACCGGGAAATACACTACACTTGTAACCTTCCTCTGTTATCATTTGATGGAAATACTAAAAGTCATCAACAATTCAGCAAGAATCATTAGAATGATTTCTGAAGGATTATGTAACACTGAAGACTGGGGTAATGATGCTGAAAATTCAGCTTTATCAGCACAGGAATAAATACAATTTTAAGATATTAAAAACAAAAGTTATTTTAAATTAGTAAAAGTAGAATTTGTGAGCATAAAAGATGTCTTTCAATTTTTAAAAAAGTTTTTACAAACCCTATTTTTTTAATATAGATAGTATATGTGCATCTTTTATTCAGAGTAATGGAAGGAAAGAAAAATAAGAAGACAGTAGGGTCTCTGAATCAAATACCGACATTTCAAGGGCCCAGAATTCCTCAGAAGTGGTTCTTATCCACAGATAAAAAGAGACAAAGTGAAAGAGACAAAGAAAGACAAAAGTGTGAGGAAAGAAAGGGGCCAGAGGGAAGAAACAAATGTAATGTAGCGCATAACTGCACCATTTCTCTCCTTTTAGTCAAAAGGCGGTTTAAGCACTGGTAATTGAGAGAGAAAAAAAAAGAGAAAAAAAGAAGATTAACTCTTAATAGCAGTTTCAGCCACTAATACACAAAGAAACAGCTGAGGCAAAAAGATGAGAGGGATGGAAGTATTGTCCTGAGCCACTTAAATCTTGTTTCCAATTCACTAAATGTGTTATTTGACTTGGCAAGTGAGCTGGTATATGTTGTAGCCAGAAGTACATCTAATCATAGGGATACCAACTTTGTGGGCAGCCCCTTCCATACAGCATTTGCCTCAGCTTGTGACCTTAAGCTAAGTGGGTGGGTCGGCTCACAAGAAAATACGGACAGAAAGAGAGGAGGAGACAAAGAAAAACAGTGAATAGGATTAACCTTTGCTTGAAGTTCAGGACTGATTTTCGAATCGCCCTCTGCAAGCAAATCCAGCGAGGGAAAAAAGTAGAATATGAGGAGTGAGGGGGGGAAAAAGAGGTGTTTAAAGAGGAGCGGGGTGCTGCAAAAAAAGTTAGCACAGCCTAGCAGGGTTCTATCTGTCGATACGGACGTGCAAACATGGACAGCACTAGTGTTTTCATTTTAAACATTTACAAACGGACCTCTTAAATGATGGCCTGGAGTTATACAGCAATATCAAATTATGGCTGTAAGAGAGGCAATGTTTTTAAGGACCTGGAAAATCAAATAAAATGGCTCAATGATTGGCTCAAAACACACAACCAATTTTCCCCACTAATCTTAAGCAGTAAATCCACAATTTATGAGCGCATATGTCAATTTATGTACCTCTGAGAACAAATATGATTTATTGGCCTCTATTTCATGCCAGAGTGATAAAACAGCAAAAGGTGATGGGGGAATATAGCACACGCTGTATGTCTGAGCAGTAAACAGAGTGAAGAAACTCTTAAAGAACCCGAGAGCAGTACAGAATGTAATACAGCTTAAAATACTGTACTTATAAGAAATAAATACATTTTTACCCCCCCCCCCCCCCCCAAAAAAAAAACAAACAAACAAAAAAACACACACACTAGATAAAAACAATGAAACAAACCAGTGAACTAAGCCCAGCTTTTGCCAATATATATATAAATAATATTAAACATCTAAGGAATGTAGGAAGAAAAAGATAACTCCCACTGCCCTGTGAGGGGGAGGACAGGGAAAAAGAAATCCAAGAAAATTTAAAAAGAAGAAGTGATAATGCCAAGATTGGAAGATTAATTCTGTGGAATGGTTATGAGAAACACTGGCAGTGCCTCAAGGGTCAGTTCTGGCAGCTCTTGGCAGAAGCCCTTGCGATGTGGTTTGAAGGGAGATCGTTTTACATCCTACCTCTGTCCGTAGGGACAGACCATTTCCTCTTTCCCACTATAGCACAATTGTACATTTTCAATGCATTTCTATCTTTGATCTAAGATATATTGCTCTCAAAAATAAACATGCAATTTGTTGTATAAAGTTATTGTTTCCTGCTGTTAAGATTTATCAGTATTAGGCTCATTGGAATATCCATAACCTGAGCTCTGGTTTGAGTTGCTGTATTTGCCTCAGATGGCAAGTCTGTTGTTGCTCTATTCTTAATTTGTGTACTAAAAACATCTCGGTGGAGATCTCAGTGAAACCCTCATTCCCTGATGGAGGGAACGGAATCGTCACACCGGAACGTACCGACGAAATGGGATCTCGCCGAGCAGGTTACCAGGCCGCTCAGCAGTGGTACAGCAACTGTGCCGATGGGACGTCTCCGTTCCCCCTTCAGGGAACGAGAGTCACATACGTAACCGAGACGTTCCCTGCCAGTCGGTCACAATCAACGTCACACCGGAACGTACCGATTAATTGAGATCCCTAACAAAGCGCCACTATGGGTGTGAAAGACACAGGCTTGCCGTCAGGGAAGCCGAACCGTGGAAGAATACACATATGCGATCACAACATATGGGCACCTAGCCTAGCACATGGGTCAACCACTGGGTGTACTTACGAGTGCCAACGCCGGATGTTCCGCCACGTCTGATTGCCAATGTTGGTAGTGGAGGAACTCAACAGGGTTAGCCAACTGGGGAACTCTACTGAAGCAAAATAGCACACGTATCCGGTCCTTAAGAGGGGAATGGTACAGCAAGCCGACACTGAGCGGGGTCTCCGGTGTTGCTGGCTATTTGAAGCAAGTACACGGAAGGATACCGGATACTAATCTAACAAACGTGTTGGGTGTGACCCAGCTCTACATATATCTGCCAGCAAGGCGCACCGGAGGAAGCAACACTTCTGCTGTAGTAAGTGAGCTCTGATCGGGCATCTCCGGGGGTCTTCATGGTGAGAAGAACACCACTCAAAGAATAGGTTCCACTTCAGGACGTAATAAAGTGATGGTGTCTACCACCGCTTGGGTTAGATCACCTAAGTGCACCGCATCCCATCTAGAGACCCGACGTGGAGATTCCAGAGGTCTGGACACGGGTGCCATAGGATGCCTCGTCTCTGAGAAAGCAGGTCCTTCATCAGAGGAATGCGCCAGGGAGGAGAGAGGAGAGAGGAGATATAATTCTGGGAACCAGGTCCGTTTGGGCCAATACAGGGCAACTAGCAAGACCTGCTCCACGTCCTACCTGACTTTGCACAAAATCTTTGCGAGTAGGCTCACTGGGGGAAACGCATATTTAAGTAGACCTCGGGGGCAAGCTGTGTACCAGCGCATCTGTGCCGAGGGTTCCATGCGGTCAGGGATTAAAACAACTGGCAATGAGACGTGTCCGGGGCGGCAAAAATGTCTACATATGCGGTCCTGAAGCACCTCCAAATCAGCTGGACCGCCTAGAGATGGAGTCTCCACTCTAGTTCTAGTTCTAGTTCTTTCTTTCTCTGATGTGACATCGAACGTGACCGACTAAAATGGAACAAATCTAGATGGAAATACTCATTTAAAAACTAATGAGGTTTTTAATGTAAATTTTCATACAATTCTATCTTAATAATAATTATATTTAATATTAATCTTAATATTTTTGATTGACGACTGACTGATTCCCCCCCACCC
Organism: Meda fulgida; assembly: GCA_030578275.1. NCBI lineage: Eukaryota > Metazoa > Chordata > Actinopteri > Cypriniformes > Leuciscidae > Meda > Meda fulgida. The sequence continues at coordinate 19,100,925 of CM060620.1, read as the reverse complement.
CAAATGTGTGATTTGTATGATTGTGCGTTAAAAAAAAAGAACAACACCTCTCAATGTGTAACCCAGTTAGAAATTCAATCCATGTGCAATACATACCTACAGTAAACTGTAACAAAAAAGTTGCTGCCTTGAACACCAACTTGGAGGTTTAAGTCATTTCAACTTAAAGTACATTAAACTTTAGACTTTAGTACATTAAGTACATTAGACATTAAGTACATAAGTACATTAGACGTTTATTTTATTTATTTTTTGGTATCTTGTATAACTTATTCAAATAATTTTCATTTTTTTATGAGTTAAAGCAATGTAAAAACATATGTTGTCAAAATTAATTGATCATATAATATTTTACAGTGATGAGCTTTCATATCATATTTGGCATATCATATTTGTATTCAGAATGTTCATATCAATGGATCAACATTCAATATTCTGGATCAACATCTTTGTTATTCCTGGAACAACATTCCAATCAACCAATCAGATTTGAGAAACAAGTTTACAGTTTATATCAAGTTTAGGCTTTGGTTAGGTGCTTCTACATCAGTGTTTTTCACCTTTCAATTAGTTTATTTTTAATTATTTAAAAATTCCATTATTTCAGATAACATTTAAGCTGACATATGGTCATGTTATGGGGCAACCAGCAAACCAGCATACTCACCAGGTGGCATTCACTTTTCTTTGAAATTAAGTACATAGTGAGAATGTTAAACACTATGTGCATGTATACACAGTGTTCTGAAAAGGAAATACTTCTACAGCATAAACTGTTCATATGGATCACCATGCATGAATCTAGAAGGGATCTCCGTGTTTACTATTAAGTAGCATGAAACAGCATTTGAGCAACTAAATGCATATACCTTAATGTTATTCTTGTTAAATTACTGCACAACATATTATTTTGAATATCCGTACAAAAAAAAAAAACTTTTATTTTAAGTAACCATCCATTATACAAACTGGTTAAACAATTGATATAGCATTTCAGCAAAAAAAAAAAAAAAAAAACAAACAAAAAAAAAACGCTTGTTACCAGATAAGCTAGTTTAAAACAGCTGACCAATTATATTGAAAAATGCAGTAAGGTTTATAGTTACTATTCAACACTGTACCTGTAAGCAGCTCACACTTAACAAACCATTTTAAAAGTTCTGATAAAACGACACAATATGTCATTCTGTACCCTTAGAGGCAGCTATTATGTATATGAATTTTCTCCAATAACAAACGCAACAGAACTGTCTACACAACACTAAAGTTAAACCTCAAAGTAAGGATCTGACACAGTTCCAGCTCTGGAATCTCAATCTCTTCCCAATCCAACCAGCTGCTGCCAGTCAGGGATGAGGGAAGCGCCTGGGTTTGTTGGTTTAGTGAAGCCCACCGACAGACCCCCCTCTAGAGACTACAGGTTCTCCCCAGCCCTGTAACAGTCTGATCCACATGGCTGCACAGGCAATCTGTTTTCTATATCACTAGCTGGTATCACTGTACTATGCACTATAAAACAGCAATTGGGCAGGAAATTAAGTTAGGGGATCGGTATTTGGCAGAGGCGAATCAGGCTGTGGTCTCTCCCTCCGCATACAAGGATCATTAAATATCACATAAGTTTGTTGATAAATTTCCATCGGCTCCCCCTCGCTCACGTTTCTTTTTTTCTTTTCATTTTTGTCAGTGCGCATGGGAAACAAAACATCCTAATGGGTATTTGAACAGCTTGAGATGTGTCGGCCTGGGAACTCACTTTCCTGTGACAGTAAAGGCTGGCTGAGATTTTAAACCTCTCTATAGCTAAATATGGAAGTGTCTCTCTCTCACATTCTCCGTCTCCCTCTTCCCATGGCTTTCCATCCTACAAACAAATACAGGACAAACTCTCAGCCTAACTAAGCTTCTTTGGATTAACAGATGTGGAGTGTCTTTCTCTCTCAATCTCTCCCCCTCACTTCCTGTTTCTTCTTCCCATCACCCACTCCCTCTCTACCATTTGTTTTTGCTCCATCTCTTTCACCTCCTTTAGTTCCAGGGGAGAGAGATAGTTTCCGTTGGAGAGAGCGAGTGGGAACTCTCTGGTTATGCATGTGGTGTAAGTAGAATGAGTGACAGCATGAGGTTCGGAAGAGACTGGGTTTGTTCACTGCGATTCAACATACAGTTCACATCTCTGAGTGCTCGTGTCAGATTGAGGGAGCCGCTTCACTCGGGTATAAGCAGCTGACAGTCGCTTTTCAGCGCGTTGCTCATTATTTCTGCTGTATGGGGCAAGTCATATTGTTCAGCTTTATTTGTTATACAAACAAAACGCTTGTTTGAAAATGAAAAGCTCTTGTTGTAAAATGTCTAGTTACAAACATCCCATGAGGTGATCTTGTTCTTAATATTATAGGACAGAGCTATACAGTTTTATATTTTTACATCCAGACAGCCCAACACACTTTTATCATACATCATCCTGTAAAATATTAAAATTGCCCACAATCCATAAAGCAAGCACGACAAAGCATTTCTATCTTCATCACAAAATTCTTAACATCACTAATTGTTCATGCTAATCATGCTAATTAACTTACTATTTAGCATGTTCACTTGTGTAGAGATACATTCATGTTAATTGGTGCTGAGACTGTTTCTGTCTCAGTTTAAAATTAGGTAATTGTAGCACTGCTTCTTGTATTTGTGAATGTATATTTAACAATTACAAGTTATGTCTCACATTTGCGAACTTAATATCTTCTTTTAACTTCATATATCAAAATTGACATTGTATCTGACAAATGAAAGGTTATATCTTACCATGTTATATCTGACAGTATTTCTCCAAACTGTGGAATTTTTGTTTGTTTGTTATTTTAGTATTATTGAGATTATATTGTAGTTTTTACAGTATTCATGTTTAGAATTCGTTTTTTTATTCCATTTTCATTTTAGTTATAGTTTTAGTGACTTTGTTGTGTTTTTTGTCATTTTATTAAGTTTGTATAGTTTTTTAATTAAATTTGTATTTCAGTTTATTCATTTTAGTACATCAAGTTCAACTAAATGAAAATTAGATTTTTGTTTAATAGTTTTAGTCTTGGCTAACAATAATCTCACAACTATATCGAACTATGTGACTATTTATTTTCTTAAACTTTATTTCACAATTACTTTTGTTTTAATTATTACTTTTAGGCAAAATGTGCTTCAAATCATATCCCAGCTTAACATGCAGACCACCATAACCCAAATGACACTGATGTAATTTAGATTTAATTTTAATTTATATAAAACAAAAAAAAATAATATATTTTTTAAATGAATGACAGTCAATATGATGAAATTATGATGAAATTATGACATACAGTAAGTTTTCTTTTTGGGTGAACTATCCCTTTAAGGGAGAAGGTGTTTTAAAGTAGAACTACTCTACCTCGATGAGGTAGGAAAGTGAGACGAAGAAGGCGAGGCTTAATTCTTTTCAGTATACAACCACACACACACACACACACACACACACACACACACACACACACACACACACACACACACACACACACACACACACACACACACACACACTCTCACACACACACTCTCACACACACACACACAGACAAGTACACAGCATCCCAGTTAGGCCAGGATAGTGCAACCAGCCAGCTGAGATAAGGAAGCAAACAGGGGATAAATCCCAGCAGAAGCAGGGTCTTGATGGACAGACAGGCCACCATTAACAATGCCTGGGATTGTGAGAACAGTACACTGATGGAGAGATACCCTGGCATTTGGCAGCCGTGAGAAGTGGCCCTTAAAGATTTCACACTTCCAATTTCTGTGAATTATCAGCCATCTTCGACCTGTCACTCAGGCTGTCTGGTTAGAGATGCCCAAGCCAGGGCAGGCCCGGTCAGCTTATTGACAAAGCAATCCTGAGGTGATGTACCTCAGCCTGATAAAGCATTAGAGCAAAAGGCCGGGGCATGCAACTACAGCGCCAAGTAATGGCCTGCTAGGCTATGACAGAGTTAATTATGACTGACTGTATAGGGGGTAAAGAGGGCTGAATAAATGTGGCATAGACAAGGTGCATTTTAACAGGATCATTACTTGCAATGGAAGACTCTTGTATTTTAGTGGAAATGTGAATATTAATAAAAATATTAAACATTGATAATATTAGCATGTTTCTTGAGCACCACATCAGCATATTAGAATGATTCATCATAGGAATAAATTATATCTTAAAATATATTAATTCAAACAGAAAACAGTTATTTTGAATTCTAATAATATTTCACAATATTATTTTTTACTGTATTTTTAACAAATAAAGAATAAATAAGCTTTTGAGAGCATGAGACATCAAATAAATAAATACAAAACAAACAAACAAACAATATATTAATTAAAAGATCAACTAGTACATTCTTCAAAATATCTTAATTTGTGTTCCACAGAAGAAAGAAAGTCAAACACGTTTGGAATGACAGGAAAGTAAATTAAAATATATATATATATATATATTTTTTTTTTGGAGCCATGCCTTTAACTCATTTCCACCTGCTGTCCCCAATATAACCAAGTGCTCTTTGTCTTGCCTCTCTCTCCCTTTTTTTATTTGCCAATCTTATTCTCTTCACTTGTTCATCGTTTCTTTTTTGCGTCCTTAAGAGTATTTTTCTCTCTATTTTTTTTTCTCTCAAAGGGCCCTAAGTCTCTCCGCATACCTGCTTGTCAGAGTTAGACATATTCTTTTGTTCTGAAAGGAGGGAATTAATTTCTATATGTGTCCTGCTTCAATGATTCTCAGCTCTCTTTTTCATTCAGCTCTCTCTCTCTCTCTCTCTCTCTCTCTCTCTCTCTCTCTCTCTCTCTCTCTCTCTCTCTCTCTCTCTCTCTCTCTCTCTCTCTCTCTCTCTCATTTTTATTTTCAACTCATTTTATCTTCTTGCCACATTCTACCCTTCTGGTCTGCAGCAGATGATGATTAGACTTGCCCTTGTGTTGTTCTTTCCGTTAACCGATGACGACTGCTGAGGAAGCTGTATATATGATCAGTGTGCATCTGTGTATAGATGCATTTGTGATGGGATATCATTGTAATTGCTGGTGTAAGTCACAATATGAGAGCAGACATTTTAGGTTCTATGATGAAAATTGAACGTTTGGTCATATTTTACTGAGTTCAGTATATTTATGCATGTGTATTGTGTCTTGGCTCAAATAAATGTATGTATCATTTATCATGTGGAATAATTGTAACACTTAATATTGGTATTCTGAAAACATCTGTGATAACACATATGCTGCAGACATGCATAATTAATTTGTCTTCCTCTGACATAAATTTACAGTATCATCAACATAGATGCATGGTTTCACTTTATGTTGATGGTCCCTTTAACACATTCTGTTGACAATAAGTAATGTTGCACCTTCAACTAACTCATTAGTGTTAGTAGAGTATTAGTAGACTGGCAGGGTTAGAATAATTCGACATGTACTTGTAAAATTACTTATAGTCAGTAGAATGTCTGTTGGTGGACCATCACAATAAAGAGTTAATAGATATTAAGCAGAAAGTCTACTAATACTCTAATCAGAGTTAGTTGACATGTAGTTGTAAAGTTACTAACAGAATGTTCACAAGGGACCATCAAAATAAAGCGATACCAGATAAAACAAAATGCAAGTAAAAATGTCATTTTTATCAGTTATCCCTCTGTCAATAGTTTTTTAAATCTTTAAACTAAATTATATAACTGATGTATTTATCCTTTTAAAATGTAAAATCTGTAGTTATTAAAAGCATTGTTTTTTTCTCTCATTTTTTCTTGTTTTTTCATTGTTTTGTAATATAATTACTCACAAGAGAAAGTTATGTTATACTTTTTTCCAACTTGATTGAGTTAGACTTTTAATTGAAATGGGCTATGACTGCACTATATGTCAAAGATATTTGGGCAACATTTCAAAGGTTTAGCCAAAGGTTACACATTTCCAGAATAATTTAGCAAAAACCAAGAACTGTTACAATTATCCAAGCTCCCCCCTACTAAAACAGGGATTATTTTGGCACTGAAAGATCCCCATCATAAATGCATGCTCCCTTTGAATAGAATCGCTGCACCAAACAATCCACTTTTATTGGTCTACTTAATACAACATTACACTTTTAATAAGGATAGTAATAGCCAGCATTAGTTACATAGCCTGAGCGACTTCGCTGAAGCATTGAATTAAAAGGATTGATGGACCAGCGTACCAAAGTAGAGCTGGGTCTCCCAGACGCAGGCTAACACTAAGTGCTAACAAATGGCCACACTCAGAGGAGGTTGTGGAAAGGTTGGGGCTTTTTTCCAGAGTGGAATGGAGCCGAATGTAGATGGAGACATACGTCGGACGGGCAGATGGAAGCATTCATCAGAAACCGGTGTGCTGGAGTGACTTTGAAGTCCTCTAGTGAGAGGTGAAAGAGAGAGCATGGCCTAGACCTCAGTGTTTATATAGCCACACTGTGGGTGTAAGGGTTCGTAATGAAGGATGGTGACATATGGAGCTGTCTGATTACACTCACATTGAGAGTGTGTGTGAATGTGCTTAAGTGTGTGCATTACTTTCGAACAAGATTTAATGTACGGGGAATTTGTTGTGTTTGTAATATTGACATTTAAATTAAAATATTCACTGTTTTTATAGCTAAATGAAAATGTTTATACAAACGTAAAATGTATTCAAAAACCATCAATGGTTCTGTGTTTAATAATAATAAAATATGATTAATTATTTGTTTATTTATTTTCATAGATCATTGATGGCATGTGGGGGAAAAAAGTCCATAAAAAAACAGCCTAATGTATTGTGCTAATATGAAGGAATTTTCTGTATTAACTTTACTCAGGTGATTTACCCGTATTTTCAATGATGCATTTCATTGTGTTTTATGGTTGATGGAAATGTCTGTCGTTTTCTGCCAGGACATTATTGTCTTCTAATTATTATTATTATTTTCTTGGAGTGGAAGACCAGTTAAAAAAAATCTGAGACCACTAGTGAAAATGCTTATATTTTGCATTTTTATCATTTAATACCATTCCCATTAATTCCATTCCACACTGTGAAAAATACTGTCAGTGTCGATATTGCTGCTCACTGGGTGTCTCAGAAACGGTCTACTGTCCTTAAAATAACCATGTTGGTAACTCTCTACTCACAGTGTGGTGGACAGGTAACAGTAGCGTGGTGAACGATAAAGAGGGCTATCCACACACTTGGTGTAAAGTTATTTCAAATGACAGATGTGCAATTCACTTCTACATAGCCAGGTATACTGTACACTACTGGATTCACAAGACTCCTAACTGTGTATCAAATAAACTAACACTAATAAACAACCACATAGTTGGATTTTCTGCAACAACATAATAAAATAAAATAATGTTCAGGCCTGATTTCCAATGAAAACCCTTCTTGGAGATAAAAAGTGTACATCCCCTCCACAAACCATTTTTTTTTTTTGCAACAATGTTTTTTCAGATCAAACAGATATCTGTATGCATTTTCTCTTAACTATAACAATAAAACTGAGTTAAAAGCATTAACTTGCACTGTTACTTTTGTAGGTTACATTTATACATACAAGGCTGGATTTATAAGCATCAATCTCCTCATCTCTCAACTAACTTCCTTAAAGCAAGCTGTGGAGAAGAACTGTCTCGTCCTCCGCTCAGCAGTTCACGTCTGTCCCAGCCAACCCGTCAAACTTCCATCTCATCCCACTTCTGAACTGTTGTCCTTGTTGTGCGGTATCCCGCTTCCGATAAATTATGAATGCAAGGCGGAAAGCTATAAAATTTGTTGTATCTTCTATTATCTCCATGTTAAAGGCCACAAAAGCTCTTCAGTGAAGTCAGCCATTAAGCAATGACAGGTATTGCTATCAGGCTTCTTTATAGCCTATTACCTGCGATGACAGCAGCTGCTGCACAGCCACTGTACAGCCTATCACATTATTTGCAGCTAAAGTCAGCTACTGTGTCATTCTGGCTCATTTTCTTGACAGTGCTATCATAAATCCATTGGGCTGCGGGGGGGAAACTGTCGGCCAGCTCGATTATCTCCAGAGCCTGAATGGATCTTGAAATGTATGTAACAGCCAATGACTGTTATGGATCAGCCAAGCCAGGGCCATTGTACCCCTCTCTCTACACATCTATTTGTTGTGCTCTCTCTCTCTCTCTCTCTCTCTCTCTCTCTCTCTCTCTCTCTCTCTCTCTCTCTCTCTCTCTCTCTCTCTCTCTCTCTCTCTCTCTCTCTCTCTCTCTCTCTCTCTCTCTCTCTCTCTCTCTCTCTCTCTCTCTCTCTCTCTCTCTCTCTCTCTCTCTCTCTCTCTCTCTCTCTCTCTCTCTCTCTCTCTCTCTCTCTCTCTCTCTCTCTCTCTCTCTCTCTCTCTCTCTCTCTCTCTCTCTCTCTCTCTCTCTCTCTCTCTCTCTCTCTCTCTCTCTCTCTCTCTCTCTCTCTCTCTCTCTCTCACATTCCCTCTGTGGATATTCAGGTTGGAGGTAATAACGGAATGATATGGCAAAAAAAAAAAAAAAAATGGGCCTGACTATCATGTATACAGTGGCAAAATGCTGATTTCCACACAAAATTGTTTTCATTTGTCCCTCCTTTTCTTTTTAAAAAGCAAATAAAATAAATAACAATAACAAATATGTAAACTTTAATATAGGCTACTTATTTTCAATAGTATAGCAACAAGATGCAAACTATGTGATGTAAACATTTACAGTATCGGGGAAAGAACACTTACTAAAATGCCAATTTAAACAAATCAAATAGTTTTTTTTATAAAATCATAAGTTTTACATTTCTGTTTTAAAGTTCTCAAAAATGTTCCATTTACTTTTAATTGTAATTTCCTCATTGAAACTTTTTTTTATTTATAAAACAAGGGTATTTTTTGTTGTTGTTGGTAATCAACATAATGCTACATATACTGTATATTGAGCTTAACTTGTATTGAACTCAGAATATTCCATTAAGAAATAGCAAGGGAAAATCCAGGCTGGATATTTCTCAAAACTTGTATAGCAAATTTACGCCAATTTGTCTATATAGTCATACATTTAATGGATGCTATTACCTTTTTATCCTATTTGCAATTGTCATTTATTGAGTGCCCATAATATGAAAGTAACCTCTATAAAAGTACTTTTTATATTCGTACTGAGTCATCGCACTAAACTTGCCATAAGGTACTGCCTTTTCAGTCTTTCTGAATAAAGAAATGGCGTATATCTGAATTAACTTGGCAATTTGCCCAGCAAGGTTGCATCTGCCACCTTTATTGCATCTGTTCATCCTTCTATTCAACTATTTGTCCATGCTTTGTGGCCTAGTGTTGGGCTCAGGCTATTTAAAATCACCTCCCACCTCCACTCCTCTATTTCCCTCCACTCTATGTGCTATAATGAGCCAGCCAGCACAAAACCAGGAAAACTTAATGAGTCATTACAAATCAAGGCCTGCAACCGCTCTCACCCATCATCTTTTATGCTCTTAATACCTCATTCTCCCTCCCTTCTCCTCCCTCTCACCCTCTTTCTCTCTTTCCAGGCTGGCAGAATAAGCTTCGACACCTCCCTATCTATTAGAAACAATTAGGAGCCCACAGCTCCTGGTGCGGACTCAAAAGAACTTCACATCTCAAGGGCTCATGGCTCCCTAAGTAGCTGTGCTCAATGAGGAATGTAGAGGTGGCCCTTTCACACCCTTTCGTACCTCTCTTGCTTGGTGCCTCTCACTCTCTTTCTCCTTTTTCACAGGAACAAGCATCAGATAAAAAACAAAGTTGTCAAAAAAAGAGTCAGAATGGCCTGATTGAATGAGTGTAGGGTGTTTTATTTTTCCCTTACATCTTGTTCCAGAGCTGCAAAGTCATATTACACCATCAGTGTCATTCGCTTGCTGAATAAGCCATGGCGAAGTGCTATGACATGACCTAAAGCAACAGAAGGTTAGGCCTGGTGCCCCTCTACGGGAGAAAGACGTGTTAACAAACAGGACAATAGTACAGCTTGTACCATCTGTAGTCCGTAGATATAAAAATAACTGAGGATTCATGAATCATTTGTTTTCCCCATCTCAGCAAAACGATGCCCATCTCTGTAAAACAAATCTACGCACTGACAGGGCATGAAAACGATTTGGTATAGTTAATGATTTCTAAGTGAAACAAGGATACTTTGTTTCAAAAAAGCTTGTGAGATGTCCCAAGGCAAGCGCGGCTCCGCTGCACTTTTTTTCAATAACAAAATACAAATGATATTCCGCCTACCTAGCGTTTTAGCATTTGTGAAGATATTCATTGTTCCTCTGGTGGGAACAGGGCTTTTCTTTCAATTTTTTTTCATTGGCTTTTGAAACTGCATTCCACACTGATCCCTCAGAGGGCAAATAGGGGAGATCACATGGGTTTGGAGAGGTTTAAAATGGCAAATCCTGTTCAAGGTGTCGTTTCCCCAACTACACATCAATCTCATGTCTGAAACCACCTTCCCAAGAGAGAAAGAGAAGATTGTAAGAGATTTCCCAACTAGAGAAGAGGGACTTTGGGATCTACACACATACTCGAACGGATATAAAAGGAGAACAGACAAGAGGGAAGACAGAACAAAATAAAGACAATGGAATGATAGAAAAGATAGAATGGTAGATTGAATGATAGATATAATGATATAACGACATATAGAATGAAAGAACAATATATAGAACAAAAGATAGAACAATATAATGATAGATCTGACACACATGCCTCCTCACACTCATCTAATTCGCTCTGGTTGAATAGTGCTTGTACTGTGCATAATTTTAGTAATTCTCGCAGGTTTCGAGCTCACACTAAAAGCCTGCGCACCACTGATCTATATAAGTGGTGCTTTAATAAAGCCACATCTCAAACAGCTCGCGAGAACCACATATTGACTTCTTTTTCGTTGCTTATTGCTCTGAAAGCCAAATACATGCAAAATGATGTCAAAATGCCCATCTTGCAGAGTATTCAGGTAAACACAGACATTTTTGGATCGTAAATATTTGAGAGATAATACATATTGTGTAACAGTATATTGGATCCGTGCATAAACTCTTAAAGTGACAGGAGGACATTAATCCTGCTGCGGTCTGTTATGTTAATCAAAGAACAAAAGACAAAGAGAAAATCTCTCACTGCTCTCGACTATATAACTTTTATAACTTTTAATTGTAAGCATTAATCTGTATTTAATATGTACAATGAAAACTATCAAGTGTTATTTAACATTTGATTACCTTAATTTCTGTAGTACTTACTGTTAGATCCACCATGTTTCCCTTTCAAGGGAACTCAATCTGCGCCAAGATGCTGTGGGAATGCTATGCATGATTACGCCGTGAAGCACGTGTGAAATAAGTCGAATGGAGTGATGGAACGTCATAGGCGGGTGACGTCATTGTCCAGGAAACTATAAAGCATACCCGGGACAAGACAGTGCTAGCTTCTGGTCTTGCTTGATCGTGGGGTTTGCAGATGGACCTCACAGAGGGGTTAGAGACGGGCCCAGTCCTTTCTCTCACCTGCCAGGTTCTGTCCTTTATCCCAGGGTTTGGAAGCACGCGTTGTGGTTTCTTCCGCCCAGGGCGAGGCACTGGCACTGCGACTAACCAGCTCTGAGGAGTCGGAAGTCGTTAGTATCAAAATGGGAGATACTGAGGTATCGCCACCTCAGACTCACGTTTATGAGGAGCTTATTGAGGTTGTGACTCGAGCTGTCATAAACTAAACATCGACTGGCCAGCAGAGACACAAGAAGTTTCAAATGTCATATTGACCAGTTAATAACAAAATTATCAAAATATGTTGGACTATTTTTTAAAGACATCTTCTCCCACAGTCAGCACTTGTCATCTTATATAAAACCTTGTTTGAGTCCCACTTAAATTATTGCAATGTCATATGGTGTAACACTTTTACTAGCTACCTGAAAAAAAATACAGTCCTTACAGAAAAAAATCATACGGGTATTGACGTGGTCTGAGCCAAATACCCCCTCGCGTCTATTGTTTCATCGCCTGGGTTTATTAAGACTTACCGAATACAATGCTTTTCATAATGCTTGTATGATATTCCAGGTTGTTCATAAGCTAAATGACCGATTGTGTGAACTTGTCCCAATCAGTCGACCCCAGCATACATATCACACCAGGGAAATAGAGTTAATTACTGGTAAAAATAAGACGTTTGAAGTGTACGAGCCTGAGTGTAGTCTGTAGAGGTCCGCAGATTTGGAAAAAGCTTGAGGAAAACCTTAAATTGGTGCATTCTGTCTCCGTTTTCAAAAAAAAATCTGAAGGAAATTTGTCTTTTAACATATACTTTTTGATCATTTTGGAAGTGTTATATTTGTGCTGGGATGGTTTGTTTGTTTGTAGTGCTTGCGTTTTGTTGTATTTATATTTATTTAATTTATGGAGTGAGTTTTTCTTTAATGTTATATGTTGTATGTAAATATTGGGCCCCCTCTTAAAAGCTTTAATAGCTTCTTTGGGGTTCCCCCTTTTCACACAATAACCTTCCTATTACTATTGTAATTTGTTTTTAAAATGATGATGTGTGTGTGAAATAAATTGTATTCAAATTCAAAGTTCATCATAAAAGCAAAATAGATTAAAGATTCGTCTAGATCACAACCTCTGCGTCAGGATTTGCCATTTTTCACCTTGGTGTGGAGGTCGGTAAAAAATTGCAAATCCCGATCATATTGTGTTTTTATCCCCCAAACCTCCAATTATTCTAACAACATGGGGTTAAAACACTATTTTGCCATGGGGCAATGCCAAGGGCTGAAGAGATGCTTGCGAGCTATCTCTCCCCTGAGTCAGCATCATCCCTAAAATATTCCCTTGCAGCTGAAGTCTTCAAAGGATAAAATGGATCTGAGAACCGTTATTATCTCTAAGAGGGCTTTAGTGAAGAAGTTCTGACGTCACCGGTGTAAGGCTTCTTTGGGTAGTCCTCTCCAGGGGGGAGTGGTCAACACCTCATTATACGGTGCCCATTTCCGCTCGGTGCCCTCAGGGGGGCGTTCTCCCAACCCTGTCACCTTGTGTGCTTCGGGGCGCAGCGGTATCCAGTAAGCGCATGCTCGCTCCATCTAAAGAGGGTCGCAGAGCAGTAAGTTTTGTTGTTCCCTGCCGCTTCGCCATTTCAGGGCAAGTAACACCAGAGGCCAGTCTTGAGAGACTGGTACCCTTAGTAGAGTTTTTGGTATTGTAGAAACTACTGCCGAATATATCTCAATAGGTCCGGGTTACAGTAGAAAAGGGTTACAGAATTCAGTTCAGGTATCGCCCGCCGATTTTAGATCTGTACCTTCGAAATCGCTCTGTAAAGAATCTTAAAGGACAACTCCGGCGCAAAATGAATCTTTGGTCTAATTACACATTGGTACATAGTAAACCATTCTCTGAGATTTGTTTTCATGATTATCGAATGTAAAGAGTTTTATCTCTAAAAACTGTTTAGCTTATAACGCTAGTATATAGGACATAGAGTAATGAAAATAAAAATCGCTAGTTAATACCACTAACAAGGCTCAAAATAGCCCAACACTAACACGGTAGCATAAATGAGGGTAATTGTGTAAATCTGTAATGTGCCAATGTGTAATTAGACCAAAGGTTCATTTTGCGCCGGAGATGTCCTTTAAGTTCAAGATGCTCAAGCTATAGAAAATCGTGTCACAAATCAAGACAGACGACTGGTTTGTCACGATAGATCTCAAGGACGCATTCTTCGATGTCTACATCCTTCCACCCTTTTGGGGGCGAAGTGTACCAATATCTTGCTCTCCCATTCTAGCTTTATCACCACACAACTTCACGAAATGCGTGTATGCAGCTCTGGCGCCACTCTGACTCCAGGGCATTTGTGTACTGAGTTATATTGACGATTGGTTTATTCTAGCTCAATCAGAGCATTTGGCGGTTCGGCATTGAGATGTCATTCTCGCCCATATGAAGGAACTGGAGTGAAGCCTCTGGAGAGGGTTTGCCGGAACTAAGCCCATCTTCTGCGAGGGACCTGTCGTCCCAAGCAGTGGGCAAAATCGTTCACCCTTGTTCTGAGTTATGGAAACTGTGGGCTTGGCCCATTAGGAGGCTAGGCTCAAAGAATGTTGAGGTTGTTGAGACCATACTCCAATCCAGAGTTCCTTTCTACGAGAAAACTGTATGCCCTGAAGTGGAGAGTCTTCACTTCATGGTGCGGAGAGCACCAGCTGGACCCAGTTAACTGCCCCGTTGGTACAGTGCTGAAGTTCCTGCAGGAGCACTTCTCCACAGAGTTATCCCCCTCCACCTTAAAGGTGTATGTGGCGACCATATCGCTGCCCTACAATGGCAAAACGCTGTAACATCATGTTTGGTCAAAAATGAGTTAGTGTCATTTTTGTGGTATTTAAGACCTCCTTTATCATGTGAATAAATATCGTGAGTCAATTTGATTGTTTTAACGAGAAAATAAAGGGCTATGACAACCGTAACTTCCAAAACCATACTAAAAACCACAGCAGAACGCCGTAACAGATGTTACGGCTCTTTGCCTTTGTTCCAGCACGCTGAAGTTGAGTTAAGGTGTTCTGACTTTGTTTAGCCTGGCATCAAGAGAGATGTTACGGTGCCGCTGTGATGTTACTGTACTCTGCTTTGTCATACTGTCAAAGTTTGCCGCTCTTTAATTGTCACCAAACCACGTAACATAGGCCACACGACACATCTTTGAAATAAAGTGTAGACTGCCGAGTGCTTGTTTGTATTATTACTCTGTGAATACGTAATGGACCGTTACTCTTGTGGAAAAATGTTGGTGGAGATGGCCTTGAAACGCAGATATCAAGAGCAATGTAAGAACATACCAAAAATTTGATTATAAACATACATTTTCGATTGCATTCTGCTTAATTCAGATAGTTTACGAGAACAACATACCACCACTTTGCTGGCCAGACAAACTGCTCCAAGTATGCAATCAGAAACAAAGCAAGGTGAACAAGCCATACTTATGGTATGCAAGCTAATAGGTTGTCATTAATGTTGTTATTTTCGTTCAGGGCGGTTGTTCAGATCTGTCAATGTCAGTGAAAGCCCCGGAGCTAGCTAAATCTGTGTCACGTAAATTAGCGCTAAAGTTGGCGCTGACACTCGCCTCACATCAGACGCCGAAAACCAATTATTTAATACACAGGCATCCTACCTTCCCATGCAATCCAATATAATCCATGGAAGATCCATAATCCATAGCAATGTACATCATCTGCTGTAACGTTATCCACAACAATCCATACGTGTTTGAGACATATTTCTATGGTGGCCGAGAAGGGTCACAACACATACAAACGCCACAACAACTACATATTCGGAAAACATCTCCAAATTCAGAAAACACATACAAATGCCACAACAACTACATATTCAGAAAACACCTCCAAATTCAGAAAACACATACAAACGCCACAACAACTACATATTCAGAAAACATCTTTGTCGATTTCACATCACGTACGCTGCAAATATTCAAATATGTATGTGTTGTGACCCTTCTCGGCCACCGTATATTTCCTTCTTGCAGGTGTTCATGTCAGATCTTACACAAATCCATATAGCACTAAGCTAGTTATCACTAACGTCCGTACAAAGTAGGTTAACCTAAATGATTTTCCAATTTTTTTTCGGTTGACTCTGTCTATATTATCTCAGAATTAAAAAGAAGTAATCCAAGTCGAGTTCGTTGACTGTTCATCTTGCAGTTTAGTGGCCCTTAACTGTCACCACCCCCCACCCCTCCCCTCCCTTTTTTCACATAGACAAGAAAATCACTATCCAAATAAATGGTTGTAATTCAAGAATGCTTTGTAATTGACCTACAAGTTGTGTTCCATATTTTAGGTTGATATCTCAAAAAATGAGCTTACAGTATGATTTTATTTGGGCGCAGTAACAAACCTTTTCACTGGATGGACAGCTTCCTTACTGACCATATAAGGGTGCCCCATTTTCATATATGCTTTGAGTGATCCGAACCAATTATTTCCATTGTTTTCATACAATTTATGAAGTAGACATCCTATTAAGAAGTAGTATGGGTGGTTTGGCAGTATTTGATTTCAATTCAACCTCTAATAAACACATAAAAAGAGCATAATGTGCGTTATAGCTGACAGCCACATCATAAATATACCTTTGTATTCAATTATAATTACCTTTATTGTGAAAATTTGTATTGTATTTATTGATACTGTACATACTGTACTGCAAAGTAACTTACCTGTCATACTGTTTAACTGTATTAGTGTTGCCGCACTATCCTGATCATTAAAGCACTAAATAGGAACAACCAAAGGTCTTCTATATAATTTAAAACACATACCATGATGACTATACCTTGATTAGGTGTTCTTATAATGGATGTAAGTATGGGGAACAGCAAACAAATATTGATTATATGTCAGTTACTGCCTTTTGCCTTTGCACGACTCCTTAGTTTTGGCACATGATACAAAGGCAGAGTACAGTAATTGCCAAACAAGGGTCAAAGGTCAATTTTGAGCTCAAGATTTTTTGCATACAAACATTTATTCATTATAGCAACTAGTTGTCAAATTTTGGGAGTCCTACCTATAATACTTTTGTCTGGACAAAACAGAAACTTTAAAGTCATTTGTCTCAGTTTCACACTCTAGCTGGTCCTCACCACACACTTTTGTGAGGTTTAATAACCTGGATCTGGGTTCCACTCCAGGTGCTTTGGTGCTCTCACCCTAGTGTGCACAATGATTTCACACAGACAGGCACTTGCTAGTACGGCGGTATAAGGTAGGTACATTGTCTCAACACAGCTCGAGTTTCCTTGAAAGGGAACGTCTCAGGTTACCGTTACATCTGCAATCAAAATCTAATAAAACAATTATGAGATAATAACAAATTATCTGTATGGAAAGATATATGGCAGTTTTCCCTGTGGTCTCAAAAATGGAATTGAATATCGATATTTTTCAAGGTATCATATCGAAGTTGGAAATTCCAGTATTGTGACAACACTTATATATAGAACGGTAAAACAATAGATAGAACGATAGATAGAACGATAGATAGATAGAACGATAGATAGATAGAACGATAGATAGAACGATAGATAGATAGATAGATAGATAGATAGATAGATAGATAGATAGATAGATAGATAGATAGATAGATAGATAGATAGATAGATAGATAGATAGATAGATAGATAGATAGATAGATAGATAGATAGATAGATAGATAGATAGAACAAATTATTTTACATTAACTGACCAGCATTTTGTGGAGAAACGCTGACAAAAAAGCACAAACTGGATTGTAAACGTATTAACGCGCTTTCATTAATTAAGTGCAGACAGAATGACTGATAATTACTATACTGGCTCATTAAGACTATGTCGACAGGAAAACCCACACAAGCACGCACACACAGGCATGCAGCTGTTACAGTTTGTTTGAGTAATAATGAGCCTGGCAGGTTTTGTTGCACAATTTGCTTAGTTGATGAGCAGAAATAAAGCATTAAAGCAGCACACAATAGCCCATTCCTAAAGTATAGTCAAACAATGAGAATCAATAACACATCACACACCAGTTTTCTATTACTGATATTCAGATGTCAATGTGATTTAAACACAATTTGCATTGATACCTCTAATATTGTTATAAAACACCAACAAAGCAGCTGTTAAATGAAAAAAAAGCATGCAAATAGTAAAACTGTTTAACATCTTTAACAAATTGGATTCAATTAACTGATTAAGTTTTAGAAACACCCCTGATATCCTGCAAATAAGCAGACTATAGCATCAAATATTCACTACTAAATTAACATGTTTTAAGTGATTTACCCTAATAAGGCTTATTAAAAAAATGATAATGATAAGTTAAAGTGCTTTGTCCACTTAAAGACACACACACACACACACACACACACACAAAACGGAATGAGTAATAAAAGCTTCAGCTTCAATGCAGTAATATTCAATGTCTCATAAAATATTAATGTGTGTGGTAAAATTCTGTTAGTTCCAATATATTTAATTGCTAGTGTCTATAAACTTGGCGTATGGGTATATAGAGTATTTACAAGCAGAGAAGCTTTCAAACCTGATAGCAGGTGCTGACTTCTTTTGAAGTTGTGTTTATAAATATTGAGTCAGGCACCTTCATAAGTGCCTATAAATTTGAGCAGGAGAACAGTATTCTCTTATAGAACGACCTTCTGTTCTTCTCGAAGTTTTCATAGTCAAGGGAAGATTTGTTAGTAAAGGAGATTTGAAGAGTTTGGTTCTAATTTGTTTCTGTAGTTAATCAGATTTTGATGTTGAGAAAACATTTGCCTGCAAACACATTACACAGGTCAACTCAACTTACCACTAGCAAGATTTTCTTATTTTTTGTTTTAAAGAATAAAAATACAAAATAAACATTAAATCACTGAAACAAGGTGGAAAAGTTGACATAATGCTCATAGTTTTTTTTGTTTTTAAATATAGGGCATTATTCACATGATCATTCATTTATTTATTTATTTATTTATTTATTTATATGTAATCATTTCTTTTAGCAATTATCAATCACTGCATACAGCATTTTGAAGATGTTCTATGAAGTCTGTATAGTATATGTATTTTTTTCCCAAAAAAAATTTCTTTTACAGATGTGACACAAAGTTTAGAACACTTTTTTTAGTGACTAAACTTCAAAGGCCAATTAAATTGATAAAAACAAGAGGTAGCTTATATCTTGGTCCCTATTTTAACGATCTAAGCGCATAGTCTAAAGCGCACGGCGCAAGTGCTAAGGGTGTGTCCGAGTCCACTTTTGCTAGTTTAATGACGGGAAAAATGGTCTGCGCACCCGGCGCATGGTCTAAAAGGGTTGTCCCTATTATCTTAATGAGTAATGGGTGTGTTTTGGGCTTAATGTATAAATAAACCAATCAGAGTCTCATCTCCCCTTCCCTTTAAAAGCCAGTTGCGCTCGTGCCATGGCGGATTCGCTATTTACATGGCGGAATTTGAAAGCAGAAAGACGCTTCTCCAGAGAGGAAACGGATCTGCTCGTGCGTGAGGTAAAAGCGCGTAAGCAGACCATCTACTGGACAAACCGGATTCCACCATATCTTTATGTACACAATAGCCGCGTTTCCACCGCAGGAACTTTCCCCAGGAACTAGGGACTTTGGGGTGGTACTCGGTTGCGAGGTAGTACTTTTTCAAAGTTCAGGAACATTCAGGGGTGGGACTTGGGCGCTGAACATGCTGATTGGATAAGTTCATGCAGCTTTTTGATTGGTTGACTCCACACAGCATTTTATTTCAACTACCCTTATGCAGTAACAGTTGTTTGCTATTCTAATCAACAATGGAGTTTAAAAAATATGACCGATGGACTGACGACGAGTATAGTTGAGTATTTGTTCTTGTGTGTACCTGCCTAGGGACTACGGACGTAAATTAGCAATGTTGCTATAATCCGACTTGTTTACATTAAGTCCAGTCATCTTAATTTATACGCTTTTAACAATGTAGATTGTTTCAAAGCAGCTTTACAGAGATAAACATATACTTTAAGGTAACAGAGATTGTTTTGGCTTTCTAGTGGTTCTTGAATAATGTTATTTTCCAGCTAAAGTTTTGATTGATTCACTTCCGTCGAAATGATAATTTGTTATTAAATTAGGGGCCGCTAAGAAGACGCCGTTTTCTCTAAACAGACTTTAAACGCGAACCTGTGATAAACGCTGATGGCGTTTACATGCGCTTTAAGAATTTATTCTATAGTTATGTGTGTTTTAATATATGTGCGCAGGTTTGTAATTAAGTATTTTGTATTTTCAAAATACATTATGTATTTTGTACAAATGTTCATTAACATGCTTTGTCCCTATCAAATAAAGACAAACTAAACTAAACTAAACTAAGATGAGGTTCAGGCTTTATTAAGCTTAAATTCTGAAGATGAAATCCAGCGGCAACTGTAAAGTAGTATGCAGTTCCCTTTCAGTCGAGAACGTCAGACGTAGTCGACGTCGACTAAATGGGGATCACGCTATGGAGCCAATCGCCTTCGATTACTATTGAACGAGCCAATGGAATTGGTGTGCGTGACTCGCATCACACTCTCCGCCCCCGCAGCTCGGGTATAAATACGGAAGTGGATGCACGCACCAGTTGTTTTTTGCTTCGGAGCCGATCGTTTGATGTTGTTTACAACGAGCGAGTGTGTCGGTGTTCTCCTGGAAGACTCTCCCAGTGCTTGTGGTATCTACAGCGTGAGTGCAGCGGTGATCGCGAGCTTTTGAGCACTCAACTGCTGTTTTAACAGCAACAAATTTCTGTTTGTTTGTGTTTGTTGACGGCTGGTTAGAGGGCTTAAAAGTGAGTGCTTCAATGTTTCAATTCTCTGTTCAGTGTTGCCGTGGTCATGTCACGGGCTTACAGCATGCTGAAGCAGTTTTTGTTGACGGTTTATGTTCCCATTGCGGGAATATGACTGTTGCGGTGTTGAGATCAAGACTTGCCTTCGTCCGCGAAGCACGAGTCCCCATTACAGTGCCCCGCCCTACGGGTGCCGCGTGGGATGGGTGATTGGAGGATAGTGTTGGATGTCTCGCCCGGTAACCATTCCCTGTGGGCTCCTCACTCCTCCCTTCCATCACAGCCGTTGGAGTCCCCCGTGGAGCGTGCTGGTCCATCTGTAATGGGTGGGCCAGTCATTTCACCCGGGGCTCCCCTAGAGGACAGGAAGCCGATTGCAGCATCGGAGGGTGAGCTGGCCTCTGGAGATGATGACTCGACTGCATTATCTTCCTCTGGGAACATAACGTTGCCCAAGCTGGATCCAGAATTGTCAGCTATGCTGAAACGGGCCGCCAAGGCTGCCAGGCTCGAGTGGAACTCTCCACCGTGTCCTGTTCAGTCTCGGTTGGATGATTGGTATCTCGGGGCGGGCCATGATGGTTCTCAGCCCGCCGCCCCACTACCCTTCTTTTCCGAAATGCGTGGAGAGCTTACTAGGTCGTGGACGGCACCTTTTACTGCCGAAAACTGACTGAGTGGTTCTTCCCCCCTCGCTACCCTTGACAGAGGAGTGGTGAAGGGTTATGAGGCTATCCCTCCAGTGAGGCAGTCTGTCACGACACAGGTGCACCTATGTCCGGCGGCCGCTGCTTTTGGGGGGATCCTCGTCTCCCCCCTAAGACCTGTGAGTTTTCGTCCGACGGGCAGGACTTACAAAGCCTCTTTGGGTGCCATGACGTTGCTACAGGTCTATCGGGCCAGGGTACTCATGGACATGCGCGAGGGTAGACCAGACCGTGTGCTCATAGGTGATTACCGCACTGCATCCGACCTCGCCCTCCAGGGCATGAGTGTCGTGGCGTGCGCGATCGGTCTGGTGATGTCCACATAAGTGGTTCAGGAGTGCCATTGTTGGCTCAGCCTGGTTGATATGGCGGATGCGGACAAGGTTCGGTTCCTGGTCTCCCAATTTCCCAGGTTGTCCTGGTCGGTGATGCAACAGTGAACTGCACCCAACAGTTCTCTGCCGTCCAAGCGCAGATGGAGGCCATCCGGCACATCCTGCACTGGCGGTCCGCTGCTGCCTTCACCCCTCCGCCAATGGCAGTTCCTCCGCCTGCTCGTAGCCGAGGGCGTTCCCTTGCGCCGCTCTCGCTGGGCCTCCACAGCAGCCTCCATCTAGGCCTCCGTGTGGAGCTGACCACGGTAGGGACGCCCAGCCCGCTCCAGGTGCGGCCAAGCCAGGTGGCAAACGACAGCGTAAGCATTCCTGAGCGGGCCGCTCAGGGATGGAGGAGGGTGCTCTTGGAGTTGGTCACTCCCTTCCCCCGGGTGAGGGCCGGGCGGAGTCTTTGTTGGTGTGTGTGTCTGTTCCACCGCTTGTTCCCAAAAAAGAGCGGAGCAAGCGGTACACTCACTACAAAGAAAGAGCAAAATCCTCTGTTCCTGGGTCCAAAGAGGGCAAGTCTGGCGGTGTGTGACCGTGCAAAGCCTTGCACCCCTCAGCCCCCTCTTGTTTGCCAGCACAGCAGCTGGGTGCGTTTCGAGGACCTGGTCATCCGCCTTCTCACGCATCCCTGGCTGTCTCGTGGAGACAGGTAAGTGTCGTGCACCACACTCAGACCCTCCTTCGGTCCGCCTTTTGGCCTTCCTCCACCTTGCTGCCCTACCTCAGGTACGTCTATGGTCCCTGGCCCGGTTCGTGGAACCCAAAAACACTCCCCAAACCGTTCCAGATGGCAAACTATTCTATCAGACTCAGCTTGTGATTCCCTTTAGCTCAGGCTTCTGCCCAAGCTCAGTGATATTCATCACACCTAGGTGTTGAGCAAATATGGTCCTAAAATTTGTGACTTTTCACACCTAAGTGTTGAGCAGTGCTTCTGTCTTGTGTGTGCCCATCGCAGTCTGCTGGCGAAGGACGCAATGTATCCTCTTCCTCCAGCCGATATGAAGGCCGGCTTCTATAAGCCCATACTTCATTGTTCCCTAGAGAGGTGGGTCATGACCATCTTGGTCCTGTGTTAATTGAAATGGGCCTTTTTTGGAAGCCTCCATTTAATTTGTTAGACAGAGATGCATTTCCAAATGCTCCATCCCCAAGATTGGTCTGCAGCTTTCGACCTGAGAGACATGTACTTCAGATCTCTATCCTTCCGCACCACAGGCCATCCTGTGTTTGTGTGTCCAAGGGGTGTGAAGTATCAGTACAAAGTCCTACCCTTCAAGTGCTCATAGGCAGTTGGGTCCTCAGGTCAACTGGGAAAGAGTAAACTCGTCCACACACTGAGGATCTCTTTTCTGGTTTGGAGATGGACTCGGCCACCGCATCTCTAAGACGAGTGTGTGGATGGTTAGTGCTCTTCAGAGTCTCCTGGGGCATATGGTAGACACAGCCACTCAGCTTCCTCCATAAGAATACCGCTTCAGCACTGACTTTTGGCCGAGTCCAGAGGTGACCGTGGCAGAGCGGCTCGCTCCGTGTGAAAGCACCCTGGCCTGCTTCCAAACCCTCAGTCCGTAACAGACCTGTTGTTTTTCCGGACCAACGGTCCTTAGAGCGAGTGTCCATCAAATACTGGCTGAGAGGCCACATACAAAGGACATGCAGTAACGGAGGTCTGGGCGGCCCTCCGACTGCATTGGCATCCATTGTCTACATTGCGACCGTTGCGGTACGCTTCCCTCGCATGTTACAAGCCCGTCACCTCCTCCTTGGAGTCAGAAGCTTCTGAGGTTGCTTCATTCCACTATTTCTTCTGACTTGCTCAATCGTGCCGCCAACAAGCCTCACGACAGCCTATGGCCAGTGAGAGTGGAGACTCCATCCCCAGGCGGTCCAGCTGGGCAGGGACCACTTCGGGGACGCACATTACATCTCTTTGCTTTTCCAGATTCGTTCCTCTGCTAGTTGCATTTTTCTTTCTGAGCGGACATCCCTTGGACAGACACCCAGCAGAAATGCGTTCCCCAGTGAGCCTTCTAAAGCGGCTATGTGATTCATTGTCGTTTGGCGCCCTCTCAAGATTTTTAGCACACTCAGGTGTTGAGCAGAAGCGCTCCTGAAGCTCAGTGATATTCTTCACACCTAGTGTTGAGCAAGGTTCCTGTCTGGTGGGCGCATGTCACTTGCACGTACTGTGCTAGGTCATGAGTGGAGCAGGTCTTGATAGTTGCCCCTTATTTGCCCAACCAGACCTAGTTCTCCCCTCAACAGCCCTTCCTGACTTCCCCTGAAAATATTCTCAGGGACAGGGCATGATGGCACCCGCGTTTGGACCCCTGATGGATTTCAGGCCGGTGTTCAGATAGCTACCGCAGGATTAGGTGGTAGTCACAACCACTTCTGCGAGAACACCACCTGAATAGGAAGTTGTGCTTACGCCAAATAGAAGTGGAACCTATTCGTTGAGTGAGCCTTCTCTCCATGAGGAGATTCTGAAGGTGTTGGGTCATTTCAGTGCTCTCTTTCCTGCAAGTTGGGTTGGAGTGAGGGCTGTGTCCTCCACCCTCAAAATGATGTTGCCTCTATTTTTTGATGCACATCATGATGCAGTAGTCAGGTCAGGGAGGGTCAAATTAATCCCCTTCCACCCCTCTTTATCCTCATGGGTCTTATCTCTGGTGCAACTGCACTACAGAGACCGCCCCTGAGCCACTGCAGGCAGTGAGTTAAAAATTCTGTTTTAAGAAACAGTTCTCTTGCTCACTTAGTTTCTACTAGAGGGTAGGGACTTGCTTGCTTTCGGTCAACGAGTTGTGCATGGAATTCGGGCTGGCTAACTCTCACAAGCTGAGACCCCGGCCTGGATATGCTCCCAAGGTTCCTACCTCTCCCTAAAGGTGGGACAAGGTAGTGAGCCTGCAAGCGCTGCCCTGGAGGAGGCAGACACAGCCCTGGATTCCCTGTCCGTCTGCTTCATTGCGGGCACAGATGTGGCGGAACGTCCGAGGCCAGGCCTATCTCTTGTATGCACCGGTGGAACCTGTGTTAGGCTATATGTTGTGATCCATATGTTGTGATCCCTTCGGCGATCCCATATATTCTTCCACGGTACGGCTCCCTACGGTGAGCCCGTGTCTTCCCTTGGCAAAGCCTGCTCTGCCGTTACTGTCTGGTTAGTCTCCCTTGTCATAGGCTCGAGCCACCACAATGAAATTCCATATATTGTACTGCCTGGTCATCCACCCAGTTCATATGTGTATTCCACATGTACCTCCGTTGGCAGGATGTGGCTTCCACAAATGCACCCCTTCCTTCCATGTACAGGGAATGCTTTCCCAGTGATCCTGCAGGAACAGCAGTGACTTCCCTGGCCGAAGCCCTGTCCCGTCTCCTTAAATCGGGAGGATCAGGTGGTTCTGGCTAGGCACTGGAAGGTGGCAGCACTAGTGGCATTTTCAAATAGATCCCCATTCAGTCGACGTCGTCTACGTCTGACGTTCTCGGCAGAAAGGGAACGTCCTGGTTGCGTATGCAACCCACCGTTCCCTGAAGGAGGGAGCAGAGGATGTAGCCGACGTCGACTGAATGGGAATCACACTAGGGAGCCAATTGTCTTCGATTACTATTGAATGAGCCAATGGAATTTTACAACGTAGTCCCCTCGCCACTACTGCTGGACCACCGCTGACTCCAGGGGCCTATCGGCTCCTCAGCGCTGTGGGGGCGGAGTGTGGGATGCGAGTCACGCACGCCAATTCCATTGGCTCGTTCAATAGTAATCGAAGACGATTGGCTCCCTAGCGTGATCCCCATTCAGTCGACGTCGACTACGTCCTCCGCTCCCTCCTTCAGGGAACGGTGGGTTGCATACGCAACTAGGACGTTCTAGGTCAGCTGACTATTTGCCTAATCTTCACGGTACTTTAGACCGTGGTGGAAACGCAGACAGAAACAGGTCTGGGGGAAAAAAGTTCCTGGGACAAATTGGTGGAAACGTCTCTAATAATAATATTTTAAATTGTAATCCTTTTATTTTTTAATATTTGGCATGTTTGTGTGCTGCTGCGCTTCCCTGTGTGTGTAAAAAGTTGAGTGTACGCGCGTTGTGCACCCACCTATAGGCTCATATTACTAATGTGGCATTTAAAGAACAAAAAAAAAACACTGGGCCATTTACTTTTTTTGACCAGGTTTTTGTTGGTCAATGGCGCAGTCTATTTCAGTTGCCTCAAAATAGCAACGTGCCAACAATGCGCCTAAACACACCTCGTTTTCAGACCAACACGCCAATGGGCGCACAAATGGGTGCAAATACATATGCTATTTAAACAATGTGGAGCAGGACGTGAAAATGATAACTGCATCAGGCTGAAACTGGCTTAAAACACTTGCATTGCGCCAGGCTTATGATAGGGCCCCTTAACTTTAATATTGCTTTTATCATGTAAACTATAGTAGAGAATAAATGGATCTTCTAAACACAGGTGAAGAAGAAGCAGAAACAAGTGGTAGAAGATTGCTTACACAAATGTAAAATGACACAATCATCAAACATTCAACAGCATATAAATCAAAACTACCTAACGTTACCATATCAAATGTCGAATCAGGAAGGGTTAGCGGCTGTGAAGCTTTGGGGTTGTAGATCGACTCGATTTACTTCATCTGTGTTTTGAATCATTGTTCTGAATCTGATCCGGACATTGTCTTTGATTTGATAACCGAAGAAATCTAGATTCTGGTTTAAAATATTGCTTTTTTTTATTAAACTTACCCACATTCAAGCGTTGATAAAAAAAACATGCATGAAGGTAGAATAAAAAAAAAATATGGAAGGAGTTAAAGGTATATTTCAAGTATAAAATATTAATACCTAAATAGGAACATAGTAGTATACAAATAGTACAAAAACATGTTTCACTTTATTTTGATAGTCCCTTTAACACATTCTGTTGACTATAAGTAAACTTTCACATATGTCTACCAACTCTCAGTAGAGTGTTAGTAGACTGGTAGGGTTATGGTTAGAATAAGTTGACATGTACTTGCAAAGTTATAGTCAGAATATCTGTTGGGGGAGCATCACAATAAAGAGTTAGCAGATAATAATCGGACAGTCTACTAATAATAATGAGAGTTAGTTGACATGCAGTTGCAAAGTTACTAATAATCAACAGGATGTTCAAAAGGGACCATTAAAATAAAGTGTTACCCAAAACAATATATTTAGAAAACTATAAGTGTGATGTCCACTTAAAGAATTAGTATTTGAAGTGTAAAACTACAAAACTAGTAGTTTACTGAGAGTATACTTCAAAGTGTACTTTCATAAACTAAAAAATGTGCTACGAGTATATGACTAGTAAACTATCAGTATACCACTCATAATATAGTTGCAGTACAAATGAAAAACTTAGTTTTAAACTAGTTGTTTACACAAAGTTTACTACTGTTACACTTAAAGTATACTTAAAAGTATACACTAAAAAGTAGGAAAATTTTGTCCCAAGTAGTATTGAAATGGTACACTTACATGTCTACTTCTAGTGCATTGATATTAGTATACTTTCTACATAGAGTATACTTAAAAATATACTTAAACTTTACTTAAGAATTGTACTTTACTTTATACTTTATTAGGTTTTATTAAAATTAACTTGAAGTATACCATACCGTAAGGGGTACCAAGTCATGGTTCAGCTGTGTGCGACACACACTGCCAGTATGAAAGCACAATGGGCGCGTGCTGCTCCCACTCTGCATTCGCACAGCTTTTGCACTGCCTCCGCTCTGTGAAACGGGCCTTAGTCAAAATTTGATCCGTTATGGATATGTCCACCTGCATTTAGTGCTGTCCACTTGTAAATCAAACCACTCAAAATGAAAGTTAAATATAGTTTATCCAAAAATGAAACCTCACGTCGTATCAAACCTGTATGGCTCTCTTTCTTGTGTGGAACACGAAATAAAATATTTTAAAGATTGTCTGTAATCACTTTTTTTGACTTGTTTGACTGCTGGAGAAAAACACACGCACTCTTAGCTTTCCATCGTGAACGATGATGACGCTTGCTCCAGGGATGAATGGAGGGGGGTTCAACCTTGCCGCTGGTGCCACTTCACATGGGCGTCGAGATAGAACAGGGGAAACCAGATACCAGTGGGGTACCAGCCGCCCATTGGTGTCTCTTGATTCGCCTCTTGGATTGTCGGTCTTGGTTGGTTTGGTGTATTTGAGAGACTGTAGTGGCACAGGTGACCTGCCAGGCTGATCTGTCGAGTGCTAGAGATTCAAGCTGTGTGAGGTGGATGTTCGCACGCTTCAGGAGGTCCCTGGTGTAGTCCTTAAAATGCCGCTTTTGCCCACCAGCGTAGCATTTTGCGCCAATTAGTTGACTGTAGAGGACTTGGCGGGGCATTCCATACAGATTGAGTCAGTGTTACTGAGGATGACTGTGTGGGGGATTCGATCTTTCCAGGACAAGCTGAGGATCTTCTGTAGGCAGCGGCTATGGAAGGCCTCTGGGTTGATGATGTACTGGCGGTATGGGATCCATGACTCTGCCCTATAAAGCAGAGTAGAGAGACATACCGCATTGTAAACAGCGACCTTAGTACTGACCTTCAGGTTATGGTTTTCAAAACCCCTGCTGCATAGGGGTCCAAAAGATAATTGGGCTTTATTTATCCGGGTGTGTATTTCTGTGTCAAGGGAGCAGCAGGGGGGGGGGGGGGGGGGGGGGGGGGGGTAGTGAGATAGGACATGACCTTGGTTTTTTGAGTGTTAACCTGTAGGCCAAAAGATTGGTACAGACTGGATATTGTGTTAAGGGTGTGCTGCATAGAGTCCAGGCTGTGGGCTAAGACTGCACAGTCATCAGCATACTGTAGCTCACAGATTTGGTGGGTCTTTGTCTTGGTGTGGGCCTTGAGCCAACGGTTATTGAAAAGGCTTCCATCAAGTTGGTATCACACATGGATACCGTCTTTATGTCCCATGAAACGATGGAAGAGGCAGGTGATGGCAGAGAGGAAGATGTTAAAGAGCATCTGAGCCAAGACACAGCCTTGCTTCACCCCAACGTTTACCTTGAAGGACTCTGACATGAGTTCTCCCATGAGCACTCTGGCTTGCATCCCATCATGGAGCTGCTGTAGGATGCTGAGAAACTTGGCACCATATATTTGGAGAGGTGTTTCCAGAGTAGCTCACGGTTGATGGTGTCAAAAGCTTTGCTGACGTCAATGAAGGCTATGTAAAGGTCTTTCTGCCTCAAAACAAAAACCATGGATCTGGACTTCCGGAAGCCACACTGCGTTTCCAGAAGCACAGCTTCCGAGATGTGCTCAACCAGTCTGATGAGAATGATCTTTGCCAGTACTTTCCCTGCAATGGAGGGGAGAGATATCCCACGGATATCCGCTTTTGCCCACCAGCGTAGCATTTTGCGCCAATTAGTTGACTGTAGAGGACTTGGCGGGGCATTCCATACAGATTGAGTCAGTGTTACTGAGGATGACTGTGTGGGGGATTCGATCTTTCCAGGACAAGCTGAGGATCTTCTGTAGGCAGCGGCTATGGAAGGCCTCTGGGTTGATGATGTACTGGCGGTATGGGATCCATGACTCTGCCCTATAAAGCAGAGTAGAGAGACATACCGCATTGTAAACAGCGACCTTAGTACTGACCTTCAGGTTATGGTTTTCAAAACCCCTGCTGCATAGGGGTCCAAAAGATGATTGGGCTTTATTTATCCGGGTGTGTATTTCTGTGTCAAGGGAGCAGCAGGGGGGGGGGGGGGGGGGGGGGGGGGGGTAGTGAGATAGGACATGACCTTGGTTTTTTGAGTGTTAACCTGTAGGCCAAAAGATTGGTACAGACTGGATATTGTGTTAAGGGTGTGCTGCATAGAGTCCAGGCTGTGGGCTAAGACTGCACAGTCATCAGCATACTGTAGCTCACAGATTTGGTGGGTCTTTGTCTTGGTGTGGGCCTTGAGCCAACGGTTATTGAAAAGGCTTCCATCAAGTTGGTATCACACATGGATACCGTCTTTATGTCCCATGAAACGATGGAAGAGGCAGGTGATGGCAGAGAGGAAGATGTTAAAGAGCATCTGAGCCAAGACACAGCCTTGCTTCACCCCAACGTTTACCTTGAAGGACTCTGACATGAGTTCTCCCATGAGCACTCTGGCTTGCATCCCATCATGGAGCTGCTGTAGGATGCTGAGAAACTTGGCACCATATATATTTGGAGAGGTGTTTCCAGAGTAGCTCACGGTTGATGGTGTCAAAAGCTTTGCTGACGTCAATGAAAGCTATGTAAAGGTCTTTCTGCCTCAAAACAAAAACCATGGATCTGGACTTCCGGAAGCCACACTGCGTTTCCAGAAGCACAGCTTCCGAGATGTGCTCAACCAGTCTGATGAGAATGATCTTTGCCAGTACTTTCCCTGCAATGGAGGGGAGAGATATCCCACGGCTGTTGCCGCAGACTGCCCTATCTCCTTTCTGCTTGTAGATGACCACGATGTTAGCATTCTTCCAGTCCTGTGGGAGGGTCCCGTGTTCCCAGATATTTTGGATCAGGAGGTGCAGACGACATGTGAGGGTGTATCCTCCGTGTTTGCAAACCTCTGCAGGGATTCCATCGGGTCCAATGCTTTTGTTGTTCTTCAGCCCTGCAATAGCTTGCCAGAGTT
The DNA here is from genome assembly GCA_030578275.1 of Meda fulgida. Lineage (NCBI taxonomy): Eukaryota > Metazoa > Chordata > Actinopteri > Cypriniformes > Leuciscidae > Meda > Meda fulgida. The sequence continues at coordinate 19,070,638 of CM060620.1, read as the reverse complement.
CTGAGTAAAGTGGAGGAGTGTCCAGGTGCATGGTTGGTGGCAGGTCTGGCAAATTATCCAGAATATGTGTATCAACAGGGTTGGTGTGCTTGAAGAGACTCTCAAAATGATTTACCCAACGGGCAAGAATCTCGTGGTGGTCCTTGAAGAGCATGGACCCATCAGCTGATCGAACTGGGGCAATTGTCCGCTTCCTGGGGCCCTACAATGCTTTTATGGACTTATGTGTTATTGCAGTCTGCCAGGTTCTGGATTTCTTGCGCCTTTTGCATCCACCAGGTGTTCTCTTGCAGCAGTGAAGGAGGATGTATGGGTGGGAGATCCAGGGAAGGACAGGAGAGCTTTGTGGGCTTCATGCTTGGTTTTTAAAAGTGACTGTATCTCAGCTGAGTTACAGTCAAACCAGTCCTGGTGATGTTTCCTTGATTGGACAAGCGCCTCTGAGGCTGCATTATGAATAGCCTGGCGCAGAGCTGGCCAGTCAGCTTGAAGAAGCTTGCGCATAGGTTAGGATTAAGGTGAGGGTGGGGGTGCGCAGACCTCACTCCCACCATCTTCACTCCTGCCAGATGGACCTCCAGTGGCATGAGAGAACCCATGACGACCTTCGACTGGCAGGAAGTTGCAGGGGGCTGCCGGTGGTCTGATCAGTTGGACTCCGCCTGTACCTGTCCCCAGATTCAGATTTGTCTTCGGGGTTTACTCCCCTAGCCAAGATATTCACAAATGTATTAGCTATAGCATGAAACACTGATACTGAAACACTCGCATTAGTTGAGATGTATGCGCGATGGGCAGCACCATGTTGGTTTGTGCCACACTTCAGAGAATCGGATCTGTTAGATTTACAACACGTCAATTTCTCCACTAATCACGAAATACATGAAAGTAAGTGGCCGGTGAACTGGGAGAAGAATAGGGCAAAATGTAAAGCTGCTTACACAATGTGTATCTAACATGAATAAAACGTGTCGTCTCATTATAATGGAAAGGATTATTATTGCTGCTTCAATATACATTAGTGTATATTTTACAAACTCAAAACCATTGTTTTGCTAGTACTTATGTGTATTTAAATGTCTGAAACCTAAAATAAACATTATGTGGTTGAAAACACTGAATAGTTGTGATATATGTAATCACTGAGTGCGTCTGTCTCTGGCTCAGCGCCAGCCAATGCACGTTTGAATTTAGTAGTTGATCATGTGATGCACTGACCGTTCTAATCACACCAGTGTTATCGTACACTTCAGGGACCAGCCAAGACTGATCACACCGGTGGGATCGTACGTGCGAAAGGGTTAAGAAAAAAATAAGAAAAGTCATACAGGTTTGAAACAACACGTAAATGATGAAACGATTTTCATTTTTGGTTGACCTATTCTTTTAATACCAGGTCTAAGATGAGTCCTAATGACCTGATTTAATCAACAACGGCACTCTCCCAGTCTCTCAGACTCTCAGTACTTTTAGACTCCAAATCCATATACATAAAACAAAACCACTATATCCACATACTGTGCCATCACAAAAACACCATTTCCCACTGTTATAAAGCAATATGTAACATTTTCCATAAGCAAATGAAGGCATGGAAAGGCTAATGAGGATGGAAATAGTAAAACTCCACTAACGTACCTGTACCTCTGTCTGTGTAGTTTAAACGTCAGAGAGAAAGGATCTGTTCACACCTGTAGCCTTGAGAGAGGTGCTAAAGCACGATCTCAACATGTGTCACAACATAATCCACCGGGTTTACTGGAACACAGATGACCACACCACAGGGGAAAAAAAAAGCTGCCTAATATCTCTTTACCAGCACGGACAGAAACACACACACACACACACACACACACACACACACACACACACACACACACACACACACACACACACACACACACACACACACAGTGCAATGTTATAGGTAAAAAAAAAAAAAAAAATTAAATCAAGCTAAATATTTTACAATAATAACAAATTATTTGATTTGTTTCTGATTTATGCATTTAAGAGATTTATGTCTTTGTATTTTGCATTAGGATTTATTTCTAACCCCTTTAATCTTTGAAGGCATACAACCAGTGTTTTCCCTTAAAGCTCTTCTATATTGGAAGTCATGGTGGATAAATTATACTTCCTAACCAAATGTAATTAGTGTGTTGAACTTCTAATCAGACATGATTACCTGTTGGCAACGAGGAGAAACTCTCATGCTTTTTTGGAGAGAGATAGGATAGAGAAATTGAGCTGATTATACCTGAATGAAAAATTAGAGCAAAATACTAATTTCAGAACTGATAATTATGCAATTCTGATGCAATGTAGTGCAATTCCTTCTGCCTTGTTTACAGGTGTTTCGTGTGAACTGGGCAATTTGACAGTTCTTTAGGATCCGCAAATGTTTGTCACTTTTATCAGGCATTATTATCAAGCCTCCACATCATAATTAGCGATACAATATGCCTTCACCTGACAGGTACATGTTGTAAAAAATAAATGCATTTTTTCCCCATTGCCTTTTACTATTTATTGCAATGTGAGACGTAGACAGACAAACTCAAAGCAAGGACAATCATTTGGCTGTGCCTGTTTAATTCATTTAGCTGGGAGGCAAGGGCTGATAAGACGGCAATCCAAGACTTTCTTCAAAACTAGGAATATGCCAGGTCTGACATAATCCAATTGGGCCTGTTTTCATCAGCTTTTGTCTTGTATTTTTTGCTCTTCTTTTGGACTTTCCTTTGGTTCCAGCACAAAGTAGAAAACCAGAAATGACACAATTCGGTCGCACTTGTATGGCGTAGCAGCCTCAATCCAAACAGCTTTTCTGCAATAAAACCCTTGAAGACCCACACACATCTAAATCTGGCCCTGAGGGCAACAGGCTCTACACCACGAGATAAAGCAATCAAGGCCAAAAGCAGAAAGAAAAAAAAAATCACACATAATATATAAATATATATTCTAAGCTTTGCCATGGCAACATGCGTATGCATCTGACTTTCCAGCAAAAGCAGAGCTGGTATTCTGCAGAGAGAGAGAGAGATAGAGAGAGAGAGAGAGAGAGAGAGAGAGAAAAAACGTAATCGCCCTCACAGAAGAAAAGCCCACGGAAAAAGTGCCGCACATGTGCAAGAGGAGCTCACACATCACCATGGTGGGAAGAGGAACAATGCGGTAATAACAGCCGAGGCGTCAAGGAGCTAAAAAGACAGTAAAGATGGTTAAACGGCCAATTGTCTGGCAAAAATGCATAACAGGACCGTCAGAGGCTAAGCCTGAAGCTAGAGCCCTGCCTGCACAATGAAACGTAAGGCCTGCCCACCTCTGAAACTGTTAGACGCTATTGGTGGAGTCTTCCCTCCACAGCCTGGCTCTCCATACTGGATGAGAGATTCTACCTGCTCGTTTGGCTGGACCATTTTAACTTTGAGAAACTTCTTTGGAGCATTGGTAGTCTAGCAAGCGCAGGGAGCCTGACATATGGAGGCCTATCTTATAAAATTAGAGACCCTCCAACGCAAACGTCGCTCTCGGGCAGACCCTGATATGTTGAGTTTAGGTGAGAATCTTTCACGGATGCGTCCTCGCACAAATACTCTTTAGTAAATCTTGTTTTGATCAAATTATAGAGCGGGTGGAAATCCGCAGCGCAGCTTTCGAAGACTCCACGCTGTGCCGCCTTGATTCTTTAGCGGCGATGCATCGTGAAGATATATTTCTGGATCTCAATAACGACAACAGCACAAACTCAGAAGGAGGGTAGACATTTGGGTTTAGGGGATGGTGGGGGGATGGGGGGGGCGGGGGGATGTTCCAAAATATAATCACTGGGACATTATCCTTTCAGCGCGCATTCATTCCACTAAAGATAAGAGGCGCTCTCCTGCGCAAACGCGATCTTGTCCGCGGAGGGATGTTGAAAAGCGCTAACAGTTATTATGAAGCAAAATAACAAGCTCTTGTGAGAGGATTGATTGTTTAGCAAATCGTCGATCTTTATAAGAGATGTGTAAATCAGAGCTAAGTCACCATTATGGGCTGCCGCCACTGTGGTGCTTTTGATTTTCTGTCAACATCCATTGACAAAACCCCAGTGCGATCTGTTGACAAAACACGAAGCGGGGCCAACAAATGGATTGAAGCTATCACTCTGTCTCACGGCACTCAAAGTGTATCTGTCGGTTTGAGGCGTCCCACTCCTTTATTTAACACATTTCTATAGTTTCTTGCTTTAAGTAGTGAAGATCAAGGGAAAAAATGCACAACATAGATACAGCTGGTAGTGACAAAGAGGTTTAGCTGCTGTTGTATGTGTGAAAGCTTACTTATAAACAGACATTCCAGTCATAATCTTTAAAGAAGGGTCTAAAAACAAATATCATTAATTGAGAGGAATTTGAAACCTGTGAAAACACACAAAAGGGACATTCTTTTCCAGTGTTGCAGCTTGTTTTTATCATAAATATGATGTTACAGGTTTTATGTAATGTCTGTTATGTTCATTGTCCCTCTTAATGTTATCCCTATGAGGCAAAATATGTCTTTATTATATATTAAATTTCATTCTCACTTCTGCTGCATGCTTCATTAAAAAAAAAAAAACTTTGTAAAACTGTTTTTAAAATGCAGCATGCCAAGAGTTTATCAAGTTTACATTTACATTTTTCTGTGAATCTGTGTGAATGTTTAATTTATGATGCGGTTATGATCTTTTTCAAAAGTGGTCTAGTTATATTCCAGCCATAATTAAAGGAATAGTTAAGCCAAAAATGTACATTATTATATCGTTTCAAACCTGTATGAGTTCCTTCTTCTGTGGAATACAAAAGAAGAATAGTTTCAACTGACTTTGACAAAAACAATCCGGTACAAAACAACAACACTGAACCAAATCAATGTTTGTTTTGTTTTGTGAAAAGTCATACCAGTTTGGAACGACAGGAGAGTGAGTAAATGATGATAAAATTATCATTTTGAGTGAGCTATGCTTTTAAGTAAACAAAAAACACTTTGACATCATAATGACATCATCATCGTTCGCCCTAACAGTCGAGTCATACATGCTGAGGTGTTCTTGAAGTGCACATGTGAGGACAAGTGTACACTGACAATAAGGGGGGGCTGGCACTGGAGTACGGCCTCCTGGGGACCCAACAGCAGATGGTTATGGGGCATTTCTCTATGATAATGAAGTGAAGGCTAAGACGCCAACCGCCGCCATAACTCTCGATTGCTCTCTCTCTCTATCTCTCTCTCTCTCTCTCTCTCTCTCATTTGCATGACTCTAAACCACCACCCTAGAGTCACGACCCTTTCCATCCCCTCTAAGTACCCCAATAAATTCAAATGTAATGCTCTTAAATGAGATCACTTACATGTGTCATTTTCCTTCTGTTATATTTATAATCTGCCACTTTGGCCTTGATTAACAAATGGCACTCAAGACACCCAGGCATGATTCCTCACGGCTGATGAGGGGCGAGCAGACGGAGCGAGATGTCCTCAAATCATGTCGGGAGACTACTACAAACATGTGTTAAGTGCATTACAGGGGACACAAGATTTGCGTTCGAATGCTTGGATGATTAGAATAATCCAAAACACCCTGTAACAAACAAATTAAAAGCAGTCGTGGTTAATTAGTTTGTAAATTAATTGGAATGATAAAATGGAAACAAACAATAAATGCAATAACATTTTTTAAATGTCAAAAAGCATAAAAACAGAATGATTTGGATTTCCTGTTATCTTCTGTTGTTAACAGTCCCCCAACTCTCGCTGCTTTCCCTCCCGAAAACAAAGAGACACTTGCGAAATAAATACCTGCGTCATCTGCTGCGCTCAGACGTGCATGTTTTTAATTTCAGATTTAATTGTGAGTCCTCTACATTATTGTGCCAGGCGATGGAGTGCACTTGTTTATCACTGGAGGTTAATCTTACCTATTGTTGTATTTATAGTGTGCACTTTTACAGGGCCAGTACTCATTCCTCAACTGTTTGCCAAGAAAGCTCCTATTTAGCCATTAATTATCTCACCGATGGAACCATCACAGCTAGCCAGTCTAACATGTTTTTAGTCCCTTTAATATGCATTTTAAAACAGCTTCATTATTATAATGTATTTTGATAAACGATGTTTATGGCGCAGACTCGGTCATGTAAATTGCTTATCCATAAATTAAATTAATAAAAGTAACTTGATGAAATATCACCTAAATGTTAAGTACCACAGTCTAATTTATTTTGGGCAATTCTTCTCCTCTGGAAATCATGAATATGATTATGATATTATCAAAGAAGAAAAAGAAGAAGAAGATGAAGAAGAAGGAGAAGAAGAAGAAGAAGAAGAAGAAGAAGAAGAAGAAGAAGAAGAAGAAGAAGAAGAAGAAGAAGAAGAAGAAGAAGAAGAAGAAGAAGAAGAAGAAGAAGAAGAAGAAGAAGAAGAAGAAGAAGAAGAAGAAGAAGAAGAAGACCATGTGTACATGGAGACCTATAATGGGACTGTTTTACATTTCCTTTTGTTAGCATTTCTTTTAGATGATTTATTATGGTTAGGAAAAGGCCAGACCAAAGTAGAAAGTGTCAGTTATACTCCTAAAAACTCATAAAGAGGGAATTTTAAAATCCACACAAAGCTATAAATCATAAAACAAAAAGCATGTTTATATTTATGTTTTGTTGGTAAACATATTCAAACTGAAATAAAGCTTGGCTTGAACTATGTAAATCAGAGTGAAACAAATATAGTCAGAATAATGTATTATATAAAACAGTATGTCTTTCCATGGTTAAAAACAAAGCATGAAACCAGAAGAAAGTAATCAATATAATATAATTTTCTTTTGTTTTGTTAATTAAAAAAAAAGGTATCATCATATTGGGGAAATTAACCACTAAGATATAAAAAGTATACTTTCCCTGTCTTTTTTTTTTTCTGGACTGGAAGAACACTGTAAACCATAGACCACATTAACCAGATGTTGCATGCTGCCTCTTATTATATTACTGTTAAGCACTTTAGTTTTTTTATAACTGGAAACTGTGTGTTTGAGAGACAAGAAAAAAAAACCCTACTATTTGGAACATGGAGGGTTTAATAAAATAGCTGATTTCTCCTCCAGGTTTCCATAACACACGGTGAATAAGTCCGCTGCATTCATTGAGGCTCTTTTTGCTCTCTGTAAATCATCCAACAGGCTGAGTTCATTTTTTTTTTTTTTAAGTGGTGGGGAAAACGTATATTTGCTATAGGTAGACTTATAAACCTAAATATGCTACATAAACTCTGCTTTAACTGCTGCTTAACCGCTATTAGCTACGCCTGCACACGGCCAGAAGATTTTAGCTGAGCGGTACGGCTGAGTATCTGTATGTTGCTTCTGCATGGATATCTCTGCGACTTCACACGGTACTGGCAATTTATCATTCTAGAAGCCTCTATATCAAACCACATGATAAAACATATTATTCCTCGGAGATTAATATTCCTGCCAGTACAAGCGCTATACATTACAGTGCTTATTAAGACTAGAAATGTACAATAGTAACATATTCATGGTATTATGTTTATAGGCATAATAAACTAATAATAATACTGTATATATATTTTTTTGTAGTACCTAACTATATATGTATATATATATATATATATATATATATATATACTAACTATATTATATATATATAGTTAGGTACTACAAAAATATGGCAAATCCAAGAACAACAAATAAAAAAAAATACTGCAAAAAGTAGAAAAACAGTAAAAGAAAGAAAGAAAGAAAGAAAGAAAGAAAGAAAGAAAGAAAGAAAGAAAGAAAGAAATCTTTGTTAAAACCTTTCCCCCAATCTTCATACTTTATCTAAAATCAGCGACAACAAAATTGGTAAAAGAATGCTTTCTCTCCCCCTTCACAAACTTAACTATGATATCTGGTATAAGACACACACTCCTGCAGCTCAAATGTGTATGATGTTAAATGTACAAAGTAAAGCAGGAGAGGGAGGGAGAGAGAGAGAGAGAGAGAGAGAGAGAGAGAGAGAGAGAGAGAGAGAGAGAGAGAGAGAGAGACATTTCACTGGAGGGACAAAATCTAAAAGGTTCAGTAATTACAGTTATTTAACTAGCATCAAATAACAAGTGGATCATTCCCCGCCAGAGACTATTGTGAAGCAAAAGTGTTTCTTAAATGTCACTGATGTAACGGAGTGTTTCAGGCCTGAAATGCATAATGCTGAAGGAAGGTGACATTATTACCAAATGGATATTTCTATGTGAAGCTTATATATATATATATATATATTACGTTTTTAATAAACATCAAATCCACAATCACATATTAGCCACCCATATTTAAAATATTTCTTTAAATTACTTTAATGTCAGTGGGCAAATAATTTAGTGTTTGTATTTTCTTAATATTTGAATGTCACATACAAAGTACAAATGAATAATAATATTTCAACTGAATGTTGTGTACGTAAAGATACATCACAATATAACAATTTTTTTCAATTTATTTTCTATGGTAAGTACACAAAATGACACCAAACGCTAATAATAATTATACCATATAATAATATCATATTTTTTTTTATAGGAAAAACAGTCTAATAACTATTATTATACTTAATGATTTATTTGGAATATCAGTTATTTCATGAAAGCTTTACATGATGTCAGACATCAAAGTTTAACCCCTGCAAGTATGATAATGGTAAATTTGTCCATTTTCAAGTTTTGCAAGTCTAAATTGCACATACATGTACAATACATCTCTATCAGTCGAGCAGATTGCAGTGCATTAAGGTGCGGATGGGGATTTTCATCAAGCGAACACGTGTGAATGGATTGACTAGTAGCTCCCTCTTGTGAGCTTAGTAGGAAGTGTGAGTTGCCTTGCACTATGCGGCAGCCTCTTGACTCATCTTTAGTTTTTTCCTCTATTACCCTATTCCTGTCAGAAACACAGAGTCGGTTACTCCCTCTCCTCTTTCCCTTGCCCCATCTGCATTTGCATGCTGTTTCTCCAGCTCTCATCGCTGACCCCTTACTCAAATGTTTAGACATTCGATTGCAGGCCCCTTTAAGGAACTGTGCCGTAACCCTGACCGCAAACAAATCGATGGGCCAAGTTCAAACGCCAGTGGAAATGTACGAACGTAAACAGGTTCATTCGGAGGCTACAGGGAGGGATCTCAAAGCTGCCGTGCTGCAGAAAGGAAAGAATGGGATGCAAATGTATGCACAGCCATAAAGTATGCATATGCACAAAAAGAGGGAGGGATTACACCCTAGGCTGACTTCAGTTAGTGAGATGGGGTGCAAAGCAGGGCAAATGTTTGGCCAATGTTCTGGCAATGCATGGAAAACATTGCGGGTTATGCATCGTGAATGTATACAGAGAGAGTCTGGTGCGGACGTGAACCTGTATTACTAAATAATGCGTGAGATACAGCAAGGCTTTGAAATTAAGTTTTTTTTTTTTGGATACAGTGTGGTTCCAGATGCACAATATACCTGTTCGTATTTGCTGGTGCAAAGAAGAGTGGAGACCTGGAAAAAATATGCGACTCGATAATTGTGCCATGTCACATCAAGACGGGGCTTGGAGTCGAGTGATAAATTCTAGGTGACCCCTTCATCAGAACGAGGGAAAGGACGGCCTGCCCTTGGTGTTCTCTAAGGCGACAGACACCCCCCACCCCATCCTCACAATCACAGCCTTAATATCTTCACACAACCCCCCAACAATAGCCTATTATGTATGGACAGAAAAACCAGAAAAAAAAGTATTTTTTTTGTCATAGGTAGAAGCTTCATGTCCTACTGATAAACACATATTATTTCCCATTGCCAGCCTAATCAGTCGTATTGTGACACCTCGTTCTTCTATGTTTCTCTCTATCACAGCTGCAAGAAATGGATACTGGGTGTAATTACAATACACACAAAAGTACTAAACCGTGCCTTAAGTCACAATACCAAAAATAAATAAAGTTAAAATGCTTTAGGAGACTAATGTAGGCAATGTGGACTGGGTCCGCAACGGACATGAGCTTGTGAGTTTGGATGGTATTATGATATATGTGAGTGGTGAATATATCTGGTGACACTGGGCTTCTCCTGATATCGATTGCTCATGTGGTTACAACACTAACAGTAGTGGAGAGCCATTGAACTTTAAAGCAAATAGTCCTTCTTCCTGCCCAGAGTCCTCACGGTGGATCAATACATCACAGTGTAAGCTGTGTGTCGTGTCTGCTAATGTTTCTGTCTGTCTGGGCTAATGACCTGAGTAGTACTTATAGCAGTGGGAGAGGTGGGCTTCTGCCAGCTGATTTTGGAAGGAGAACGACTCTAACTTGCTTGTAATCTAAACTCCACATAAATTATAGAATTGCTTTTGGAAATTTAGGCCGTACAATTATACAAAAATATCTGAAGGGGTTAGTACACCCAAGTATGAAAATTCGGTCAACATTTATTCACCCTCATACATTCCAAACCCATTACTCATCTTTGGAATACAAATGAAGATTTTTTTTATTATTCTCTCATTTTACGTTCCCTTTTTGTTTATACATTGAAAGTCCATGCAACCAAAAACTTTCCCAAATTTATAAAGTCCCCCCCAAAAATGTTTAAAAGTAATCCATATGAATCAAGTGGTTTGATCCAAGTCAACAAGTTTGCTTTATATGATGAACAGACTTAGGCTTTTATTCATATAAACTGTGATGAAAACAAATACATAAAGCTCATTATCATTATCATAAAGCTCATTCTCTTAAGTTTCATTAAAATATAATTTGCATTGCAAAAAAAGAAGAACAAAAGTCTTATGGGTTTGGGACAACATGAATGTGAGTAAGTGATGACAGAAATCTGGTGCAAGATCTTAATAAATTATGCTTACAGCATTGTAATAATCCACATTCTCAATCCAATCTTCAAATCTATGGAAATTGTTTTTCATCTCTCAGCATAGTCGTACAGTCTAAAACAGCATTCTGAAACATTTTTAAATAGTTTAAGGACCCACACTTTCTGGTAGTGTAAATGAAACCTGAATTCCTCATTTGACAAGCTCTGTGGGTCTTACCATTTCACTGGCCAAGGATATATTTGGAATTATGAGACAGATTCCTGATTCCCCCTCTGAGGTTCTGTTAAAGGGAATTACTGTAAAAAAGACAGCTTTGAAAGAAAGCTTCCATTCAAGAGATGATGATGAGAGGAGAAAAAGGGGGTAAAAAAACACCTATTCGGTTCTTTCCAACTGGAAGCATTCGATCCATGTGCCTGGATCAGTGTCCGAAATAAGCCAGATCGTGAAGAGTTGAAGATGGTGGAGGCGTGTGTGCAATCCCCATGAGTGTGTGGGATCTGTTCCAGGGAAAGTGAATGGAACTAAATAGCCAACATCAAATGAGTGAGACAAGGCTTGAGAAAGGTTTGGGGAGAACTGCGATGGGGTACGAGCCAAAGCGCTGAGCCCCAGGGTCTGAGAGTCTTTTTCCCCCAGCTGATCCCCAAGAGCTGGGCTCTTCGGTGCTGACCGAAATGATCCAACTGCCAGTCCTGCTCAGCTGACAAAGCTCAGTACAGAGTAACACAGAGTTAAAGTGCTGAGGAGGAGCTGTTGATGCACACTTCACATGTTAATGCTCAAACAAACACAGAGTACAAAGAGCAAAGCAAAACTTTCAGTGTAATGCATTTGAGCATTATGAAAGGTTAAAAACAACTGGCGCTAACTGCAGTCTCTATCTTTGTATTCATGTGAGTTTATAAAGGAAGTAGTAATGTGATTCATGAGCGAACCATTAATTTGGATTTATTCAAGAAATCATTTATTCCTGTTCACAAAACTACTCTAAATGACTCGGGTCAGTAAGTCGAATTGCTACTTTGGTGAACTTATTTGTGACCAAGTCATGTGGGCAACTTCTATGATATATACTTTAATTGTGTTTTTGCATCATTTTTGCGTGGATTGATGGATTGATCAACGCAAAAATTAAAATTCGATCCTTTTTTCTTCACCCGCATGTCATTTCAAACCTGCATGACTTTCTTTCTTCTGTGGAACATTAAAGAAGACACTTTGTAATACTGTTTTTGTCGATAAAATTTAAATATTTGTTTAAAATTGTCATAAAAGCTAATTTTTGGGTGCACGGTGCCTTTAAGTTTAATTTCGATATGATACAGTATGGTGATTTGTATGATGGTGACTTTCCATGCTTTTTCCATATGTTGGGTATAACCTGTACTAAAAAAGTTCATCTCAGCACTCCAAAAGTCAAAGCATTTATCATACAGATGGCCACATCTGTGAAACACACTGGAATAGAAATGACCTAAATGAGTAATTCAATCACACAGAGAATGAGAGGTCCATTCTCAATTCAATTTGAGTGTCTGAGAGATCCAGCCTCCTCATTTCTTAATGTCACTTTAACATCTTACATGTTAATGAGCAGACGGGAGGTTAGGCCTAACACAGAGCCATTATCCACTTATTAGAGCCCTGACCCTGATGATCCCTACTCCATTAAACTGTGGATGTACAGTACAGGCATGTGTGGAGATGAGAGGCGACGTTCAGCTTGACTGAGCTTGAAGTCAAGTGCAAATGCAACACTGCCCTTGTCCATTCTGTCAGTCCTGGCGTGGGACACCCTGAAGTCAATGTGCCCTTCTGCACACACATATACCTGGAAGGCAGAGAAAGAACCACTGACACGGGTCACTAGACTCTCTCATCCTCCCATTTATCTCCTGACAGAACATATCTTTCACATGAAGAGCACGGCCAGGAGACAGCAGAAGACAATTTCACAAGTTTGACAGGTGTTGCTGTGTCAGGCGAGTGTTTTGCAAAAAGATTTCAGATTCTGAACTCAAGGTGCTCATGAAAACCTATAACGTGAACATTCTGATGTGTCAATGCGTTTCGTCTTTGTTTGAATCCAAACATTTTTTTTTGTTTGATTGCTTAAAATTAGTATTTAATTCAGACATAAATGATTCCAATTTTGGGACTGTCCAGCATTTTGTTCACCTTTCCCTCTGATTTTAGAGATTAGTAATGGGTAGGGTTAGGGGTAGCGATAGATCCAGGAACATGTCTTACTTGGCAAAATCACAGTGACCGCATGTAGATATAGGCCTCAAAATAGGCCTTTCTAAAGTCCAATTTTGAGTTCATTCTTTAAATCCTCTATTTGTTATATTTCCTTGCTCTCTGGGGCTTTTTGTTATGTTTGAAGTGTTTTTCTTGCAATTTCCACCTCCATTAGCGTCTTTGAGGGGGGAAAAACTGCTCTGTAGTATTGCCGATTCAAGAATTGCCGTTGACAACTCGTAATATTCCAGACCTGCGAAGTCACACAGCAGTGCCACTGTCCCACATTTGAACCCAAACTTTGCACTAAAACATCATTCTCCTTCTCCTCTGACCCCATTACTTCAATCCCCATCGACCGCCCCAAACAAAACCTTTCTGATTGCTATATGCTCTCGCCCTTTCATAATGTTATCTTAAGAAACGTGGAAACGATTGGACTTCATTTATAGTTTGAGTGTGAGAACTGAAAATGACTACCACATTGGACCAGTTGTGTGTGGACAGCCTCACAGTGAATGTTGACGGTGTTGCTGGGTGTTCTGAGGAGGTTATGGACTCCAGAGGAAGGATTGATTCAATCATTCAGTGATGTAATACATTTATACTATAACTAAAAAAGAAGCATGGACTTATAACTGGAATATTCAGGGTTCAATATAAATTAATCTCAATCAACAGCATTTAATATATATAATGTGACTAATATAAACATTATTTGAACTCGTCCCTCATTTAGAAATGCAAAAAATGGATGTTAAGGCACTAACAATGGTTGTGAATACGGCCAATATTTTAGGTATTTAAAAGCAGAAATGCAAAGCTTATAATTTTATAAAGCACTTATATTAATTATTATAATTATTCATTCTTCCAGGAAAACATGTATTATTTGAGCAGTTTTTCACTTGTTTTAAGGTTTTCTATTTTCTGTTTCCATGACTGTTTTTGCTTTTTGTGTCTATATTATTAAAACAGTATTTTAACATTCATGGATTGACCCCATTCACAAGGAATTTAAAGTGGAATAAAAATGTTGTGTTAAATGAACATTCAAATTTCCATAAATGCTGTTGATTGCTGCCTTGTATTGAACCCAGAATATAAATAAATTAAATAGGTATTCATTCAGCCCTTAGATGATTAGATGATTAAATCACAAAGTCAAATATAATCAAAATAAAATCATGAGTGATACTGATAGCAAATTATATTTTAGTTATTTATAAATTATGTTTAAAAAGGACAGTCATAAAGTATAATGCGTATGGTCGAAGGTAATCACCTACAGTATTTAGATTTAGATGTAACCTCATACCCTGTATAGTTGAAAATGGCTTTTAAAGGCTTGCTGTGAATATCATGCATGAAAGGGATAAAACATAAGTATTAAATAAATAAGCATATGCATACAACTATATACACAACTGTATGTCTATTGAGTCTGGAATAACAATCATCCTAATACAAAATCTAGCACCATCCTCAAAGCAGACAGAGAAAGAGCTGAAGTTGAAAGTACCTCTGGTAGATAAGGGTTTAAATGTAAGGTGATGGGGCAGCGATTGGCCGAGATTAGAGCAAAAGCCAATGTAAGAAGGACAGATAGAGACAGTAACAGCTTCTCACACTTTCGTCAGCCCTTAAGAATAACGGGAGCGGCGGGTTCTATTCCATGTCCTTAACAGGGATAACAGTGGCCACTTGTTCAACAGGGCCCACTTCTCATTACACCAGCCTCCACTGCGCCAGTGAAATCTGTCACCAAAGTCCAGCACGAATGGCAATCCAAATTGAAAAAAAAACTCTAGCGGGGAGTAGGGGGGTGACGGAGGAGGAGGGTGAGGAGTGAAGAGGAAGGGGAAAAAAATCTGGTCATCAATTGCTGGCAACAGATCGCAAACGAAGATTATTGGAAGGCAACATTGCAGCAGATGTCTGATGACTGTATATTAACCTGCTTCCTACACACACAGAACATCCGAGCCCAGATCTTCCTAATGTCAGACTGTGAGGCCTTGTCCTGCGCAATAGGAGGAATTCATAATCCATGAGGAAAAAAATATGAAGCTACAGTTTGTGCAGAAGCACTGCTGATTTGTTGGACTAACTGCGCTGGCAGCGATGGAGTCGTTCCAAGTCACAACACACAAAAACCAGTGGGCTGCCAGCAAATGTCCCTCTGTTCAGTGTAGTAATTGGGCTCACACTGGACTAGGAGTGGTATTGTAGTGTCAGCCATCTTAATAAGATACAAAAGTCCATAGTTTATAATCTTCATCATCACAAACAGTAAATTATGTAATTAATTTAAATTTGTTAATTATGATATGATCCCAGAACAAGAGTTTGGGCAGAGGGCACAAACGTGTTCAGTAATAGACAAATTGTTGATGATAGTGCTAGGTCAGGTATTGTTGCTCTACATCATTAAACATGTACAAGTCATGGCATTTTTTTTTTAGAGGCATATGTGGTGGGGATTCACTAAAAAAGGTGCCGCATCCAATTCAGGAGGTGTAGGATCTGAATCCCCCTTGTTTTCCGGCACAAATTAAGCCTTGAGCAAAACATTTGCCATATGGCAGCATCCATAGTCCAAACGTATCCCAGTGTTCCTTTGTAAAGACCCCTAAGGACAATTTCAGGACTAAAATTAATAAAACAGATTGTAGACCCCCAAATCTCCCTTAAACAGTTCTGGCATGACCAATGAGGTTTTGGAGGATTCTACAAAGATGAAATGCAGGTTAATGAATTATAGGGGTACTCTTGCCTTTTTTTCACATTCTAGTCATCTCTTGACAGAATTGACATATGTTGGGCAGTGTTCACTATGGATTAACAACACGTTTGCTTAGACTACCAAGGCATTAGGGTACAATTTACTGAATGTAAATCTTGTCTGCAAACATCCTCCACTGTCCATTCACCATCCACACCCACACACTCAGGCCCTGGACTGAAGCCACCTGAAACACAAATCATCCCTTCCCAATCATCAGAGAATTACAGTATTTGACCCACTGAAGTTTGTTTGTCTTTGCTAGTGGGCAATAAACATGACCTGGGATGATACAGCTAGCAATGAGAGGGGAGGGGTTGTAGGCAGCAGATGAGATGGGAGGAGAAGAGATGGGAGCCCTTAGCCGCTCCACATCTGGTGCTGTATTAAAGACATATGGGCCGCGCCAATCAGGCCTGATGGGGGTGATGTCATGGCCCCTGCCACAACCTCTGGTTTTCCAGCAATGTGTCATGACAGAAAAGCCAGCGAGCTGTCAACTGTCTGGTCCAGAGCGAGGGATGAAGATGGCAGACTATGAAACTATAAGGAACAGTCAGACTGTGTGAGTGATAAAAGATATGTTTGTGCACATCCAGGAGGTGCTACAGCCTTGTCATAGAAAATGTAACCTATTAAAATTTCCGGGGGTTCTCAGAAGCAGACGTCATTACAGTTGAGTAACTTCTATAGCGGTGAATGGAAACTGCAACAAACATATTCAGGATATAAAAAAAAAAATAAAAAAAAAATAAAAAAATAATCAGGATAGCATTTCCATGACTTTCCATGAGAGATTGATTTTGCTGGTCAGAAGAGAGAAAGACATCAAATTTGCCATCACTCCCTCAGCCGCTGTGTTAGAAACACCCACAAAGCATTGGTAACTAGTTTTCTGAAACTATAACACACAAAGTATAGTGTTGTGATGTTAGTAACTGTGGAAATGCATCATCACAGTCTGTGAAAAGGGTCCAGATCACTCTAAATGCTTTACATATGTTATTTCACAATAAAGGCTTGTAGGGATGCACCGATACTGATAAGACAAACCTAATTTTAATCTTATAGCTATAGTTGTTTTATTGTGTGTATCATTTCATTCTTAACTGAAAATGAATATTTTATTTTAACATATATATTACAATAAATAGATACATAAATAAAATGCTAA
Organism: Meda fulgida; assembly: GCA_030578275.1. Lineage (NCBI taxonomy): Eukaryota > Metazoa > Chordata > Actinopteri > Cypriniformes > Leuciscidae > Meda > Meda fulgida. The sequence continues at coordinate 19,053,541 of CM060620.1, read as the reverse complement.
AAACTAAAATTGATTTATAGTTTAATTTAGGCATCACAGCAGTATAATGTACAGCATGAGTACATTGTTGTAAACAGTGAGTGTCAGGGTAAATGAACATTAATTATTAAATAGCCAATACTAATAATAATAATGTCCGCTCATAATGGTATTACCCATACCTTACTTTAATGAAATACATCCATATTAATACAAATATTCACAAACATTCTCAGATGACCCTCCAAAAACTCTTGGATGACTTGACAATCTGTAACTTCATGAGTTCTGTCTAAGACTCACCAAGCTCAGTTAAACCGTATTACATTCAAATAATGGCCACTCAACACAGGCCATTATATCAGACAGGTGCCAGCAATCAACCAATAATGGAAGTCAATCACTAAGAAGAACAGCAAGGCTCCATTCATAACCTTAAATGCCAATGCAGTTCATAGGGCCAGATCTGGGAACGGTCTGACCTTTATCATTCATAATCTAAAAGATCAGACAATGCCTATAGGCGGATTCCCCAGAAGCAACGGCCTTTACTCTATGACCAAAATCCCCCTCATGCCCCAGTGGTTTTAATTGTCTGGCTTTAGAAGGAAAAGGAATTTTACTTTGGTGTTCAGGTAAAGACAGCAGGGTTGTGCTGAGCTACTTGGGAGGTCTGAAAAGCTGTGCTCTAGACCTTTTCATGTGAATGGGCCTTAGCCATTGAGGGGTGACCCCGTTGAGCATGTCATGAGGGTGTAATGAGGTCAGTTTACAGGTTGGGCGGCAGGTAATCCTTTGTTCATTACAGGCCCACTCGGTGGCTGTTGAGGAGGAACAAAATCAAATGGCAGCAAGCTATAGAATAGAAGTAGATTGTATGTGTGTACAGGGCCAGGAACTCAATAACACTTGATTCAGTATGAAAAGAAACGCAGAGCCACCCGTGAAGAAGCAGCCCGGATGTGAGGGAGGGCCGTTAGTGGCAGGAGTTTGGTGTCAGAGAACAAGACAAGCTTTGTACCAGCTTTAAGAAGCAAATTAAGAGAGAGCGATGCAAGCTTACTGACTCTGAAAGAACGAGTGAAGAAACACCTGGTGATCAATAGAGCTTAGAGAGCCCGATGAAAGCGGCAGAGTAAGACAGCCGACACTCACGTCCTGCTTCTTGTGAGGTTGCATGATGACTACACTTGCTCATACAATCAAACAAGTGCATCATGATCAATTGAGCAAGAATGGTCATAAGATAATGGTCACACCGTTAAAATATATAATGAATATATTCATACTATTGCTGAATTCAAGTCATGTTGCAGCGATCATATTTATGAGTTGAACACACATGAACGCCCCCACAATGTTGTAATTACAAAGTTTCCGAGGGAAATGCATGCAGTGTCTGTATTGACGTTTTTTTTTTTTTATTTACGATAAAACTAGTTACTGTTGTTCACATTTGAATTGTGATTCTATATTGTACTGTTTCAAATTAAATCCCAAATTTGAAAAAAAATACAGATTTTCCAAAATGTTAGTTAATAACTTGTTGTTGGAACAAAAAAAAAAAAAGTCTGAAGTCAACTGCAAGAGCAAGGCAGCATTCGGACAGTTTAAAAGGCACACACCTCACACCATGCACTTGAAGTGCAGCGGCATTTGAAGGAATAATAAAAAAAATACATCCTGCCCATTATCAATGAGAGCAAACATTTTAATTTAGGTTTTAGAATCTCTAGGGAAGGAGGAGCTTCCCTTGATAAAACTTATGGAATATGCAAGCTTTATAAAGCGAACGTAACGTATGGGAACACTACGAACATGAAGAATCACATTGAACACTATCACCCAGAATTCCAGTGCATTCTAGTCAACCAAATACATGCAACAAAAAATTCTAAACTTCCAATTAACTCTGAACGGGTTTTCTTTTAGATGTCCAGTGTCCTGCATGTCTTTTGTGATGAGTTAAGGGCTGTTCACTCCAAGGATGATAACTATAATGATGATAATATCTATAATATCTATCAAAGTAGCGCTATTTCAGTCCAATTATGCAAAATTTATTACTGTTTTCTAATTAATTTCCTCTGTACCAAAATGCATGCAACAAAGATTTTGAACTCTGAACAGGCAAAGAAAATATCTTGGTTCATAGTCTATTTTATTTTGAAAAAAACTTTTTTTTTTACATTTGATTCAGTGGGATTTTTCTTTTCAATGAGATCTATTAAACTGTCTATCACATCAAATAGGAAAAGAAACACAAACCAGCAATTGATTCCCATTGATTAAGGCAACAAGGCTGATAGCAGCTATAGTTTTATTTTAGATGTCCAGTGTCCTGCATGTCTTTTGTGATGAGTTCAGGGCCTTTCACTCCAAGGATGATAACTATAATGATGATAATATCTATAACATTTTAATAATCGTTCTGAAAAGGTAAGTCAACACTACACTGTAAAACAGATATTGACAGTGTACTGTGATGTTTGTTAAACGACAAAGAGGAATGATATTGATGGAAGCACTTTCAGAACGATTTTTTTTTTTTTTTACAGCTGGTGAACAATAAATACACTGACAGCCTATCAGAATCTCCCTGATTTTAAAGGGCAATTTAAAGCAAAAGATGACAAAACTGCAGTGTGTGCATTTAATGTTATAGTGCTTTGGTGTGGACACTAATATAGTTCTCTTTATAGTTATCGTTCTTGACGAAAATGAAAAAATCCAGTCCCAAGTGGCTTTGTCTGTGCTAAATAAATTAAAACAAATTAATCAAATCTCTCTCGAAAAATAAGAACTAAACATTTATATTTAAAATGGTAGGGTGCAATCTATAAGAGAGGTGTTTGCATTAAAAAGACAATCAGTTCAATTTAAATTCTCTCACAGTAGCGCAATTTCAGTGCAATTATGCAAAACTGCTTACTGTTTTCTAATTATTTTCCTCTGTAAAATAAGGATACATGTGTTTTGTATACTGCTTTTCAATCAAATAATTCTGTTCCCCAGTTACCTGATAAAGGAATAAACCCAGGCTAATGAAGAGAATCCAGATCTCTCCCTAAGTCCCCAACCTTGCTTCTCCTCGTTATTAGAGGAGTTGAACTGAGAGGGGCGAGCACGATCGACACTCTGACCTTTGCAGCTGTTGAACGTGACCCTGAGGTTACGGTACGGTCGGGTTCAGCTGACCCGGTCAGGCGCAATTGGTTGATAAGGTCGGCAGTAATAACAAGCATAGCTAGCTGACCCGGCCTGGGAGAGCACTGTCTAAGGCAATTATAGTCAGGCTGTGTGAAACATGGAGCTGGTTTGGGAAAGTGTATAACTGTCTCTTCCACCTGTCTTTAGTGAATGAAAGGGTGAGAGCCAGAACAGGATAAGCTAAAAATCCTGTTTTTGTTATTGAGATGTCCACGCTGACAGTGTAGATCTAAATTGTGGATGTAGTTTTGCAATAACAGAACATACAGGCACATCATAGAAAAATAATTCCTCCTTGAACTTCTGATAATGATAATATGGAAAAATAAAGTTAACAAATATCCCGGGACAAATTCTGCGCTCATTTTCTGTGTGACCTATAACAATCTAAATTCACTCTTCACACAATTCTCTGTGTGAACTGCCACATTGTGTGTTCAGGACAACAGAGAGATGGTAAGATCCACGCATAAGGAGAGCTTACCAAAATCCAGTTATTGCACTGCATTTTTTTTTTCTTTAAAATCGTTCAATCTGGCCAGTTCATTTGCTTAGCGATTACTCCACACTAATATGATTGTCACCCTATGAAATGTTTCTAAATGTTTTAATTTGGTGGGTCATATTGAAGACCTTTGATTTTCTATATTTGATGATATTTTTATCAAATGAAATGGTAAAATGTAGTGAAGGCTCAGAGCCGAAACAATTTACCTATTGGATTAGCTACAACAAGTAAACACTTCATCGTGACCAATAACTATACTAGAGTAGCAATATGTAACATTTGTTTGGCTTAAATATGGAAAGGCAGCTTGTTCCCAAAGAACTTTACTGCGACTGGTTTATCAACAGTTAACATGACAATCTTAATTACTAAAACATATCGGTTATCGGCTAAATGAAAACATTCATTTCGGTTTTGGTTAAAAAAAATATTAATCTGAGTGCATCACTATTTGATTCCAAATTCAAACTGTACGTAAATTAATTTTCAATCTAAAAAGGAAAAAAAGAAACAAAATCCCCAAAAGCAATCGAATGACATTCCACATATTCTGCCTTTGTCAGTGGTTTTCTTTTAATTTGGTTTGTGCAGCAAGTGTACAATATCTCCCATTTATATGGCAATAGTACAGAATTCCTGCATTTATTTTGTGTACATCAGCGGTCTAATCTTCCCTTTAATAGCCAGATTTGTGTCACACGTAACCTTTATGACTCTGCCCGGCGAGGTCGTTCCGTTAGGGAGCTCATAAGCTCTGCTCATATCAGTCATGTAATGTACTGACAGCTCTAACCTTCCCATGCGGCCTCATGTGCCATCCTCCCTCCAGCCTATTGACCAAAGCAATAAGCCATTCTATATGGTGTATTAAAGTAATTTTCTACATGCTTCCTCAGCACCTTCCATTGTTCATGCAAGCTCCTGCTGACCACAGGGGGAGAGCACAAGAGAAAGAAAATAAATAAATAAAAACATGCTCTCAGCTAAATTGCGACACTTTACACCGTTACACCAGTTAAGAAACACAATTGTCACTTTCTAGTTATTTGGTTGCGCTCATTTCAGCTGTGAAAAGCACTGCGATTATTGCGGTTGCTCCGTGGGCAATTTTACCATTGTCAAAGCGAGGCCGAAACGGGCTCCCAGCACTTCGGAATATGTGCTGACGGCATCGCCAATGCTTTCTTCTCCGTGCCTGATGATATGCTATTGTGTTTGAGGGTGGGGGTTCGATCATTACCTGGCCAGCTCAGCCAAAGTAATGCCCATCTGCGAGGTCCAGAGGCTCCTAATGTCAGAGGTGCTAACAGGAGTGGGTGCAACATGCCTCGTCCGCTGTGCTGATATCAGCTCTGCTGCTGCACCATGTGACAAATGATTCCAATCTAGGCTGCGTGCCCTTGACTTGACCCTGACAACAGGGCAAGCACAGCCAATGGAAAATATGCGCTCTAATAAACCCTAGACCGGGCGAAGGACGGAGAAAGAGGGGGATGGATGGAAGCGTGAACGAAAGAGGGCTGGGAAGGAGGCGGGGGAGCTTGGACATCTCAGGTGCAGGAGGATAATGAGATCGCTTGTTTGTTCAGTGAAAATTACCCTGCAAGACCTTGCTCGGCAAAGCAGCCATCTTGTCTGGCTTGTGAATTGGGCTAATTCCTGAGGGTGCGTGTCGTGTCAAGGATTGCAATCTCTTTTTACACAGCACCTCTGGCACAACGCAAACATGTAAATGGGGTCTGATGCCACCCTCTTGCCCCACATACTCCCTCCACGAAGCATACCCACGCCACCCCCTCTGCCAGTTTCATAAACCCAGCCCTGTAAAATGAGCACATACTTGCCAAGCTCGGCGGTGGATACACAGAGATCTCCGGAAAGGTCCGAGTGGCATGCTGGGTATGCAAATTAAATTCTCCTTCCCTTATTTTCACCTCACACCCCCCTGCTGGCGAAGCAGTCCCTTGATTCTAATCCCACTCTACTGTCGTTCTTCCTCTCCCTCGGTCTGTCTTGCTCATCATCTTCGTCTTTCAAAATCACGCTATGAAGCAGATTCTGACAAAAGATATGCTCAATCAGGACAGCAGCTACAATGTTATCCTATTTAGGCTCTGAAGACAATAACATACGTTACTGAAAGAAGGAAAAACACTGCACTGGCCAAATGAACCAAATTAGATCAGATTACAAAACTTTATTAATCCCTGTAAGGGGAAACTCATTTGCCACCATTGCACATTACAACCACAAATAGACAAATAAACATTAAAAACAACAACAATTAGTACATACAAAAAATTACACAACTTCATTAAAAAGCCTAACTGTATTTGGAATAAAATACCCTCTAAATCACTCTGTAGGACACTGAGGCATTACTAATCTTCCACTAAATGAGCTTTTAAGTCAAAGATACAGTGGATGACCTTTGTAACACAGAATTCTTTTTGATTTTGCCCTAGTTCTCTTCTCCACAATGACCTCAAGTGAATCAGCATTAAGGCCAATAACCGAGTCAGCCTTTCCAATCAATTTATTAATCCTATTTTTATCATCTACAGTGATATTACATCCCCAACAGAGCACTGCATAAAACAAAACACTAACCATGATTCCCTGATTAAAAACATAAAGAAGCTTCCAACTGACACCAATAGAACTCAAATTCCTCAAAAAAGAATAGTCTTGATTGTGCCTTCTTAAAAACAGCCTCACTATTCTTCTTCCAGTTTAATTTACTGTCCAAATGGACACCAATATATTCATAAGACTGGACAATCTATATTTTCTGACCTTTAATTATCACTGGTAATATCACTATATTATTATCACTTTATAAAATTTCTTCTAAAATCAATGATCTACTCCATTTTCATCACACTATGTAACAAATAACTCAATGATTAAAAGAAAGTTCAAGAATATAGTTTAAAACATGCCAATAGTTTTTATTAGAAATGTACTCTTTTGAAAAGCTTTTATGCCATTTTCAAGAAAAAGATTACATGCATTTAATTTCCATTACACCATGAATAAGGAAATATACACATTTTAATCATTATTTTGAAATGTTAATTAATAGAACACATGGTCCTGTTTTGTCTGTTTCTGCATGTTGCACTGCATGGCTTTCATTTGGAAGACTTTTTTTTAATAGAGATTGAAATATATATATATATATATATATATATATATATATATATATATATATATATATATATATATATATATATTACAATGCACACAAATCACAGAAGAAGTGTATTCAATTCATTATATTGAGCTAAATTACAGTATGTATATTTGAATAAATTAGGACCAAATATGAGCACAACGTCATTGGTGTTAGATTGATTATCAGTGGTCAAAGACAAGTAAAACATTCCATGCAAGACCATACAGACCTGACTTTCTCAACATTTCAAACCTGCAAGAGATTTAGAGAGTCGCTGCGAGATTGTTGGTGACGCTCTCAGTTTGGCACAATTCGTCAAAGCCACTGTGAGGGCAATGAATCGAATCCGACCTGACACTGAGAAAAACATGCATTTGGAAGCAATACAAACCTTTCCAGTGTGTTGAATGTGATATGACAGCCCAAGCTAAAATCCCATTGCCAGGATTCTATCTGGTCAACAGCTTTTTTAAGCCACTTGAAGCTCAATGCATTAGCATGGTGGAAACGTGTTGACATGCCATGGATCTGCTCCGAAGCTAGAATGAAACAACACAGTTTAACAGTGACGGACGTCCATAGCAGCTGCATGGCTACAATGCATGATTGAAAAACATGTCACACACTACACAGAGGGTAAACCGTGCATTTTGACGGCGTAAGTGGACGGGGACATGCTGTGTTCTGAAAGCTGCTCTTGAGAGCGTATACAAAGGCTGGCATACAAATTCACAGCTGACATGCAGAGGTCAGAATCTAAAAGGGGCTTTTTTATCGGTATGGGCTAGTGAAAAGACAGCTACAGTATACATATACAAGGACAGTGCCATTATAATGCCAAATAATGTGCCATTTATTTTAAAGGGGATGTTTGCAGCTTTCTTTAGTGTGTAATATTGTTTGAGCATGAATAATGTATGTGAAGTTACAAAGCATAAAGTCCACTCCAAAGGGAGTTATTCTCTATATCAGTAAGCACTCTTTCTGAACTCCCTGAAATGCATTGTAGTCTTATGTTTTTGAACGTACAAGTCACAATATTCCTCATTTAAATAATTCCCGCCCAAGGCACATGCATAAAAGGGGCGAGGCCTGGTTGAGTTACGTTAGTAGTGTTTTCAAACATGGGGAACTATGGTAAGGGGTGTGACATTTCTGAAAAAAACAAAAAATAAAAAAAACACTTGAAGTGGTTTACCAATCACAACACACTGGACCAGGTGACCAATCAGAGCGCATTGCGCTTTTCTGAAGGAGGGGCTTCATAGAGACAGGAACTAAAGAGAGCGTTACTGACAGACTGGAAAGAGAGGTGCTGCAAAAATGTAAAATGTGTGAAAAATAATATGTTCTTTGAACATTCGAGCCTGAAAGCCTACCCCCCCCCCCCCCCCCCCCCCCCACACCACCCCACACACAAAATCAAAACTTTGTAAAATAGCATAATATGGCATCTTTAAAAAAAAAAATGCACATACAAACATCACTTCAAAAAAAAAAATTTGACAGATTGCTGATAAAAAAAGAAGATACAGACTGTATCTTAAAGATAAATAAATAGTTTTAAGAAATCAGAAAAAAATAATAATATGACTTTAGTGTTCATGTTCGTTTTTGGAGCATTGTATACTTAAAAACCATCAATAGTTCACACCATAAATTTGTAGGGATCTTATAAACACACAACCAGAACATAAGGGAAACTAAACTAGGAGTCTTTTCTCCTAGTTTCCCACATGGCCATTATATGAAAAGATTTCTGATCAGTGTCTGACCATGCCTGAAAACACTGGGTGACCTGGAGGACCTGGAGGAGAACACCACCATGTCCCATCGCTGGCCCACTGAGCCATTCCTCTTCTCTAAAGGCCATTATCCATACCATTTTACAGCAACTGGACTCTTACTGCCATAAGGGAGAGAGCAGGGGAATTAGGGAAGAGAAGGTGTAGATGGGTTGAGTGTCACCCTATCTGCAGGGAGGATGTTTCATGGGGTCATTATAGAAATTACTGTCTCAGACCAAATTCGAGAAGAGCAATTCTCCAAATGAGACTAAGACTAAGAGGCGTCATCTCTGCAACATAAAGGTATACATCCACAGGACGACAACACTGAAAAAGGAACATTGCTACATTCAATCAATGGAGGAGCCCATAGGTGATGCCAAACCGCTGCTCTATCGCTCATCCGGCCAGCAACTGCAGACTAGTGGAATTGCAAAGTAAAATGCAACCATACAATATGACCACACAATGTAACCATATGATATAATATATAACCCGATTCTGTATAAACAGCAAACACAATTTACCTGAATATTTGTTTCTTGTATTTATTTACCTTCTGGCAAATAATTAATTAATACATTATTATATACAATAAAATTATTCATAATAATAATAATAATAATTATTATTATTTTTATAATTATTATAATAGCATAAATATCACAACATTTTGGTATATATATGCTTAGAATAAGAAAAATAATTGTCAATTAAGGGGTAATAAAAAATATTATAAAACATAATATTTTATATTAGCATATACATTTTAAAATATATACTTCAAGTTATATTCTTTGGGTGAAAAAAAACATTATTTGGGTGAAAGAACAACTTTTTTTTAGAGAAATAAAAATAAAAATAAAAATGCAATTAATGCATGATCCGTTTTTATCTGTCATCTTTTAGCCAGCGTTACATTATATGACCACTCTCCTATTCACATTTGCGATCCGCGTCATGTGCAGCAGCAGCATATCTTAAAGTGACAGCAGCCACTAATTCTGTCTGTCAAGTTAATCAAAGAAGAAAGGTATGAGAGAAAATTACTCATTGCTCTTACATAGATAACTTTTGTAGCTTTAATAAGGATTCATCTATATTTAACTTATAATGTATGCAGTGCAGACTGTTTGAAAACATTATTCAATCTCTGTATATTTCCTATCTGTTAGACAGCATCGGTAAATATGACAATTATTATGGATATATGGGAGAATTGTTTTAAAAAAAAAAAGTTGTTATATTTTTTGAAGCCTAATAAATCATTTTCAGCGAGACATTAGTTGCTGTATTAGTATCAGTGATACTGGCCTTCGTTCAAAAAAAGATGCCCTTAAACAAGTATTTAAAATATACTGTCTTTATGTTGTCTCAACATTAATATGGAGATTAACTGTGAAATTATTACATTTTAAAATATATTTAAAAAGTGTTTTTTTATTGTGATTAATAACAATTAATCAAAGGAAAAAATCTGATTAATCTAGTTTAATCAATTGAGAGCACTATTTTTTTTTATAATCAAAAATCTTTTTTTTAAAGATATATTTCCTTTAAAACAAGACAGAATATTGTATTGATTGTTTAACTATTATTTTATTGTATGATTTTTAGGGGGTCTTATCTCATTTAGGTGTGTCATGACCACTGCACTTAATACTTTCTTCAAACAATCATAACTATAAAAGCAGATGATCTCAAAAGTGTGGTACCATTCAATACATCCAAAGAGGATCTGTCAGTCACATATTAAAAGACAATGGATCAGATGGGCAACAGCTGTTAGACCACTTAAATTGGTCTTAGGCTAGAACATAGGACACAGCATTTACAAATACAACAAATATAACAAAAGACCCAGACTCACTCTATCACTGTCAGGGCAGAATGCAAGAAAGGCACTTTTAGATGCCCTGCAAGAGTGTGTGTATGTGCGAGTGTGTGCTCGGCCACTGCAGACGGCTGCATCAATGAGCTTTTCTGTGCCCTCTTAAGATAATGAAAATAACACAGGGCACAAAGAAATAAATAAATATATCTGACCATCTTGGAACAGGGTCCCACATTGCAGGTGGAAAGATTAATGCCCGAGTACAGTCCATGCACAAATGTCTGTGTATCAATGGCTTTTCAATTCACTTATGCTTTATAACGGGCAAGGTCAAAAAGCAATTTGTGCAACACAAGAAATAAATGAAATAAAACAGCAGCGAATTAAATGAGAACAAAGCTGGCCCTGCAGATAAATTGTGGAGGTTACAGACAGGAGAGACGTTAAAGAAAACTAACATAAAAACTGATTAAGTTGTTTTCCTTTTTAACTAATTATTATAAATAATTATGACATTATTATCAACACTGTTGTGTCAGAAAGTCTTGTTTGTTGAATGTGTTCCAAATTAAGTTTTAATTGTATTGAATCACATTAGTGTTAATTTACTTTTGTTGAATAAAGTATATTGTCCAACATTTTAATTAAGGTTAATTCATCTTCTGAAACAACGTAAAAACATTTTTTTTTTTAAATGCTGTTATTCTGTCTTTTTTTTATCTCATTTTTACAGTCTACAGTCTAACAACTGATTCAGGAACAATACAATTTTAATCTTTTCAAACCATGCACTGACTTCAGTCAGATATAATTCTGTAGATATAATTCTGTTTTCACTTCATTATACATATATGCTGGTCAAAAGATTTTTGAAAGATTTTATTTTATGCTCACCAAGATTCCTTTTTTATAATAAATAAATAAATAAACAAACAAATACATACTGTAATAAATTATTACAATTTAAAATAACGGTTATCTATTTTAATATATTCTAAAATGCAATTTATTCCTCTGATGTTAAAGCTGAATCTTCAGCATCATTACTTCAGTCTTTAGTGTTGCAAAATCCTTCAGAAATCATTCTAATATGCGGATTAGGTAGTCAATAAATATTTGTGTTGCTTGATAAGTTTGTGGAAACCACGATACATTGTTTTTTCAGAATTTGTTCAATAGGAAGCTCAAAAGAACAGCATTTATGTGAAATATAAATTATTGTAACAGTATAACTGCCTTTGATCAACTTAATGTATCCCTGCTGAATAAAAGCATTATATTCTGAAAAAAAGATAATAGAAAACTCCCAAATTTTGAAATTAGCGTACATTGTGGCGAAAAGTAACAATTAAGTGAAATTTCAGCATTACAGCATCTTGCATCTGTGTATTGTGAACTGTGTGCATTAGAACCACGATATAATAACATCGCATTCTCATATTCCCTACATTCCTATGTCCATTCTTCCCTCCTCATTGTATCAACATGCTATGAATATCATGGCAAGTGAATTCAAGGGACATAAAACTGCCTGAAGCAAAACTCAGTGTGATGTGTTATATAAGCCTAGAAGAGGAAGTCAAGGATGATCCTGTTTCCTCCTCGAGTCCAAGTAGGCTCAGTAGGGGGCAAAGGAGGAAGCAGCCAAAAAACGTTTAAGCCACAACTTTTCCTTCTCTAAAACTCCCTCTCAGTCCTTTCCGGTTTGTGGCCTTTTCAGAATTAAAGAAGAAAAAAGAAATTGGAGGGTGTAGCATTATTTGTCTGATCAAATTGACTTTTCTTACGTACATACAAAACCATCCATCTGCCATCTGCAATCATAACCTTGGGTTAGTTTAGACATTCTACTAACAAAGTACCGTAACTTTGCAACATGTTAACTTGTGCTCCGCGATATTAAACCATGACTATATTTCTTGTCGAGATGAAAGCTATCTTGCGGTATCAGAATGAAGGAGTTGAGTTTGTGGCAAAACCTAATGTACAAAAGTTGATTATTGTTTATATTATGATTTTTTTTTATTGTTGTTCAATAAAACCATATGATTACATACTGTTGACACTTCATTTGAACCAAGTATTATTGCCTCGTTATTATATTTGTATTTTAAATCATTTTAAAGGCTATTCACTTATGTCTATTTTTATTATACTAAATAAAATATGATCAGATTACTCAATCAAAATAATCGACCAATTACTCAATTACCAAACTAATTGTTAGTGACAGCCCTAGATTTGTTAAAACATTTCAAAATACACCGCATTATTTTGCATTTTGTGACTTTTAGTCACATATTTTGTAATTGAAGTTTTCTTAAAAATAGTGTTAAAATATCATCTTGTATCGACTCTTGAATCTAATATTATGCATCGTCTCGTCTTGTGAGCTAAGTGTATCGTCACACCCCTAATGTCAACTAACTCTCATTAGAGTATTAGTAGACGGTATTAGACTGTTATTAGCCTGTTAGGTTAAGGCTATAGGTGCTAAGAGTACGGGTAAGTAAAATAAGTTGACATGTGGTTGCAAAGTTATTTATACTTAGTAGAACATTTAAAGTGGACCGTCGACAAACTGTAACCAGAACCTGCACTAGATAAAAAAATCAGTTTGAATGGGCATGATGCTTCTGCTACTACATTTTAGTACGTTTTACATGCTAGTACTTTTTAACTGACCATGAATGTCAAGGTTTGTTGAATTCAACTACAAAAAAGGTAACCTCACCAGTTCTTGACTAGTCCAACTGCTCTCCTGGTAGCCTATCTACAAAAAGATGAATTCCTGGAAAAACACAAACCAAACACACAGTTCATTTGCAAACTAGCGGCATCAAGGGGGTGGTGGGCTTCCTCCTCTTAAGGTTACAGCCTGCGGGGCATCCCTGCAGTGAATGTGGCCATGGGTCGCTCATTTTTCTGCGTTGGCTGTCAGAACGAAAGACTCCTTAACTCAGTCTGGCACCTGACACTTTTATTAAGCGACACAACCTCTGTGCATCCCGCACCTTCAAACAAGTTTTTGTGGGTGGATTTGACATGCCATTTTCTCCCCACTATAGTATTTTCAATCACAAAATAGGGGGAAAACAGTTTATTACTGTTTAGCTGTATCCGTCTGCAGTGCTGAGAGTAATGTAAAGCTGCAGGCTCAATATTTTACACAATGATGCATTTTTTGGAGCATACTTCTACAGGGCATCTATGAAACAATGGGTGTCATAACCAAAAGGTGTGTGTTATTAATCTCCCAGCCCTCCCCAATCAATCTGCTTCTTCCTCCACAAACAGCGTAATGCATTATGCCGCTAAACGAAAGTCCACATTTCACCGGCGCACAAAGGCGAAGCTCAGGAGGAGATGTCTTCCTCAGACAAAGCAGTCATGCATTACCACTAAAGAGCTTCTTCTGGTTGTTATGAGCATTATAGAACAATTTGACTCTGAGGGATAAGTAGATGCACTGTAATTCATACCAATTTATTATTTTCTACCTCCTGCCAAATGGAGTAGGAAGAGCCGTGGCGGTAATGGTGCACTCATTTTATTACACTGTTACATCGTAAAACAGTGGGTCTTGTTGTGCGGCTCCTCTTCGCAAGGGCGACAAGTGAGACAAATGTGGTGTGAAGGTGTAAAGTAAAGATGTGTTAAGCAGACACAAAACATGACCACATGAAGAAGTATAGAAGCATGGACTTTGTACCAAACATTCCTTGCGGACTAAGAAAAGCATGCATGCTCATTTAGGAGCTAATCGGAAGAAAATACAGCATCATAGACACAACTGGGAATCATTTGAAAGGTAAGTTGTGAGGTCATCCTAGCAAATGTTTCTGGCAAAAGCCAGTATGCTCTACACTGCAAATTCATGTTGAAAGATCATACCGGAGCAATTATTCAAAACCTTTGATTAGCCTCAATGTACGCAATCATAGCCGAAAATCAATTTTCAGGGACATCCGGAAATCAAAAGCAAGTCCCGTGCCAACAGGCCATACGCATGTTTGAGTTGAAGGTTTCTCTCTTTTTCTGACATTTTCAAAATTAGGCAGCTTTTTTCCCCATTTGGGGCTAATCAAGTGAAACAGCAGTGAGCTCGCTGTTGAGACGCTGCCAAAAACGGAAAACAGTCAGTGAAGTGCAGCCAGGTACTCTCCAATTAGTGTTTGCGTAACTTAATGCAAACGGCTGGTAACCGGCGCTCGGCGTCCAGGCAGTTGTCACTGCAGTTACACACATCCTCCATCAAATGTGCTAACGCATCCTGATTTGTTTTCCCTTTCAAAACTAGCGTGAAAGTTGAAATGAGACATTTCCATGCATGCATTGGTGCTAACGGGCAAAACAGTTTGGCTTCGGCGTTGATGAGAATGAGCAAATGTTATGGTGGCTGGCTGACACTTGACGGTTATGTGGCCTAAAACACCAAAATAATCTTATTTGTGAGGTATATCGAATTGCCAGAGCCGTGAGTGGTATGGTGTGGGTTTTGTATTTTGCTAAAAGGAAAACAGACAAGTTATGGGAAGCTCAGACAGTAGGTGTTATATTGATGTGATGAGCCAAATGTCAATTTGAACACTGTTTTGGTGTAGAGTTACAGTCTTTTTACAGTGTATCGAGCAGTTTTGGCAACAAAGTCAGACAAAACTGAGAGGCAGAATTATTTTGCATGCCAAAGTGTGCACTCCTGTGTGTTTTTATGTGTGGGGTTTCTATTTTTGTGAAGATATGTCAGCACTTTTTATAAAAAGGCTGAGAACAAAAATGTTTTTCACAGAGCAAATGTGGAGTAACAGAGCAACAGAAAAGTGGTTGTAATTAGGAGTCGAAACACAGAATTCAAGCCAATCTGGGAATATAACTGTTCATTTCAGGATTATTATGAATTATTATGTTATATTTTTCTGCCTTGAAACGGAATGTACAAACCATGACATGAGTGTTGAAATGTGAAATTTGAATTGAAGATCTGAAATGATTAAAAAAAAAGTGAATTGGTGAAAGACTATTTGTGGTGGTATTGAAAGAAAATATATATTTCATCATGTCATAGAGAAGAGTTTTATATTCATAGATTATTTTGCTCACAATCAGTGGCTGCATCCGGAATTGCATACATTCTTGAGTAGGTACTTATTTTGAATAATTACTTCACGGCCGCTAGAAAACTATGTTCTATATAGTATGAATGTAATCTGGATGTACTATACATTCGCCACGTTGTCATTATCACGAGATTACTCGCCTGTTTGCTCATTTTGTCAACGGTGCTAAATAAACCTGTTGGTTTCACAATATCTCTGCTTCTGAGTCAGGTATTTTAATATGGGGCGGCAGTGGTTCATGTAGGTTGTCTACAAACCGGAAGGTTGGCGGTTCAATCCCCGGTTCCACCTGACCAAGTGTCGAGGTGTCCATGAGCAAGACACCTAACCCCAGCTGCTCCCGACGAGCTGGATGGCGCCTTGGCATGGCTGACACCGCTGTGAATGCCCTATATAAATGCAGTCCATTTACCATTTTACCATTTACCTGCACAGCTCTTTTTGGATGACTTGGTTCATTGGATGATATGGTGTTAATCACAATCTTTCATGGGAGCTTAGATGAGCCTCTGTATTCTCTAATTCTTTGGAACACAAATAACTGCACATTGGAACAATAAGGCCCTCCTGCACAGCCGATTTGTCACCATGACACCATCTCACCTTGCAGCCTCAGAACCCACTCCAGCCCATGATTCCACTCCAGAGCCTGCTCCAGCCCCCTAGCACAGTCCGGTGTGGGATCCAGCCCCTGAGCACAGTCTGGTTTCGGCTCCAGCCCCTGAGCACAGTCCGTTCCAGAGTCTGTCCATGAATTCGCTCTGGCTCCTAAGCATTGCCAAGAATCCAGACCGGTATTCCACAAATCCTCCATTCCGAACACCACATTAGGTAAGAAAGGTCCACTCCTGAACCTCCTGAGGGGATATTTAATCCAGAGGTTTCAGCACTCTGCAAGCCCAACGCCCTGCCAAGTCCAGTTGTTTCAGAGCTACTTAGCCTAGTAGTCTCAGCACATCAGAATCAGGTGGTTAGTGCCAATGTTGTCTGCTCTGTCTGTGATTGCTGATTGTGTGTTTGGGCCGCACAAACGTCTGCAATTCCTCACAAGGTTGCTATGGTTGATTCCGCAGCGCTGGCACATACTTTTGAACTTAGTGTTTTACATGTGATCCCTGGTGTCTCTGTACTAAATACTGAGTTTTGAGTCGAATTGTCAATAAATATGTTGAACTTTGAATTCAACATGGCCACTCAACAGACAGACAGATAGATTTTAGCAGCTACTAAAACAAGGTTACTGAATGAATTTCATGATGCCAAGGGGGACTTTTTGAGGGCTGAATCTGAAAAAGCATGTAAAGAAAGAATAAAGAAAAAAGAACAAGCAATATGTGGGCAACTGCCCAACTATACAGCAAGCGGAAGCAGTCTGCATGTGGAAAATCCAGCCCAAAAGCATTCTTTCATCATTCCCACCCAACCCTTACCCTCTCTTACAAATAACTGACAGTAAAAGTAAAAAAATGGAGGGATGGACGAGGGAAAAATGGTATGTGCACCAAATTAGTGGAAATTTTGTTAGATGGGAAAATTTTTAGCATTCATTTCATAGAATGCCAAGGCTAATATCTGATATTTGCCATTTATAACTTTTGGCATTGGCCAATAAGTTCTCTATTTGTCCGAGGTGTTTCAGATTTTTTTTCTTTATGAGACTTGAATTATTATATATTTTTTAAAGATTATTATTATAATGTTATTATTAAAAAAAACTTTATTATTATAATAATTTATAATCATCGGCCATCAAAGAAAATCAATATCGGTTGACCACTAGAAAGAATAAAACAAATGTAAAATAGACAAAGTAACAGCAACTAAATGTCATGGAGTCCTTTTTCAAATTGTATGCTGAAAGAAAACACGCCTTAACATCCTGTATAATCTGAGTAATAGCAACACAATCTACAGATAGATTTTTTACACAAGAGTCTCATTGAACTCTGAGACCTCAAGTGCCATTCCAGGTTCTGAATGTCATGGATCATGAATGTTTCAACCTGAGCGCTTGTTTGGGTACTCTCCTTCCTCCAGTGCTCCTTCACCCCAGGCCCAGACGTCACATTAAATGCCAATTAGGGTCGGATTTGCTCTAACAAAAGCTGTGGTTGAGCCAAGGCTCAGAGCTGGCCTGTGGGAAGGTGCTTATTGGTCCCAGAACTCGGGGCTAAGGATTCATGAAGTCGGGAAGCACACTGGCTACCCCTCAATGTACTCCCACACACTCATATACACACACCCCCCTTCTCATGCTCTTGACAGAGGAAATTATTATAAGAATCGAAATCTTAAAGACTATTTTAAAAAGTCTTCAAGAGAACGCTAAGAAAGGAAGTAAGATAAAATGCTTAATTGCAGTATATTAAATTGTAAGGATGTGACAAGATCTCGTGCCACTCAAATGTGATGAGATTTCTTGAGTGAAAAGTTGTCTCGCGATATCACCACGCCTCCACTGTCGTTTTGCTATTTTTATAAAAATAAAAACCATTGAAAACTATTTTAAACGACTGCTCTGCTCATCAAACAGAGTTGCACAGTTCACTGATCGATGGCGGATGATTCGTTGCGCTACAGAGCCTATAAGCGTCTGATAAATCCGCGCTGAGCCCCGCCGCTCCATAAATACAGAGTACGTGCGAACGCAATTTTTAAAGTGAAAGTAAAACGCGAATTAGGTGCGCAAATTAGGCGGCATATTAGTCTGTCTCCCAATATCAAACCTATCTCTGGACTGTGTAGCTGTGGCTCTGGTCTCTCTGTTTTGGTCTCTGTTTGCACTTTGAATACAGAGAGAGTAGCCTACTGTAACATCGAAAGAACGACAGACAAGGGAGGCTCTGAACTTTTAATCGGAACGCAAGAACAACTGCAACGCTTGTTTCTCTCTACCTGGCCTATTTCTGAATTTACCACCTTAACCCTATAACTGCCAGTGCAAGATAAAACAGCAATTTCACAACAATTATACAGAGTCTTTGTGCAACAGTACTTTGATTATGATTGTACTTGCACTTATTGATTGCAATTAAGACTAAGAAAAAAACTGTTATTTTTGTGATTTATACTGTTTTTATTTATGTTCAATTTGTGAAAAGGAGTTCAATTAGGAGGTCACACAATCAGTTCAAAGTTCTGGAAGCTCAAAATTAATGTACAGTAAGGTCTGAAGAGATGTGAAATCATACAGGAGAAAAGCCAGTCAGTTGAGTTTGCGGCAAAACATTTTGCAGTGCTTTTATATTGTTGTCTTTCAATGCATTTGGTAATTCATACTCAAAGTAGAACTGAAATCACATTCATTTCAATATTATAAGTTAAAACATTTCAAAATGCACCTGCAGACTATTTTTCCAGTCATGTCATCGAGGATTTCTATAAAATATTATGCAAAAATCTTGCCTCGTTCTCGTGAACCCAATCTTGTGTCTCGTCTCGTGAGAAAAGTGTCTCGTCACACGTTGTGAAATGTGAGTGATATACCAGTAGACACGATAAACCAGTAGAAAATGTATTTATTGGTATCATATCCTTAATTCCAGCAAAAATAACTATATTGTGTTATTTATCATTAAGGTGAAATAAAATCACTCATATCGACAGACAGACGTCATTTTATTTTTGCCAGTTACATTATGTTTGTCAGTAGGAGATGATCTTAACCCTAATATTAACCCTGTTACCAATATTGTGTATTGTAAACGGATAAGAAACTGGATACTCTACATGTAGAAAAATATACATTCATTTAGTTTGAGTTTGCACATAATTAACACTTTGATTATTTATCTGAAAGACTGTTTAAAAATGTCTTTGTTTGCAACACAAAATAATTCTAAAAAGGGTTCATATTTTAAAATAGTCACAATGACAAACACAAAACTGTATAATTTTGTACCAACTGGAAAAAGCTCCTATTTCATAGAATGACCCAGAAGAAGGATCCCACAGAGACATTTCCCTCTAAGAAGGGAGCAATACAGGAAATGAGACAGAGAGATTACCTCCAGTCTGTCCGCCCTGACCTCAACCTGCCCCATTCTCTATTAACTCACTAACCAAACAACATGATAGATGCTGTGTCTGTACTTGTATTTGTTTTTCTTTTCTTTAACTTCAACCTCCACAAAAAGACCAAAGCGTGTTCATGATCTAATCACAATCCGTCCCGCCTCTTCTCAAGAAACTTTATATAAGAGACTCCCAAAATGTAAAATGAAAAACAGCATAACCAATTCATCCTACATACTGTTTAATGGGTAACCTTCTGTACAGTTGAAAATATTCGCCTCATAAGAGCCATGGATCAAACCGCAAACATCACGGTCTCAGCATTGGTCAGCTGAGAGCATGTTAACAGCCAGGGGCCAGGTCTAAGTCAACACCAGAGTAGTTTGCCTTGCCCTTTCTGTCAAATCAATAATCTGCAAATAATAAATGAGATCCCTGAGGGAAGCTCCAAACCCCACTACAAGGCCTGACCAAGTCTACAATTGGCTGGCTACTCAATATTGTAGGTGAGCCAGAACAGTGCGAACATCTTTAGCACTCTATAATAGAAAATGAATTGTACTCAAATCAAGACTAAGGGCACCCTCAGGGTTATCTAATAGGGCTACTTACAACTGTCATCTGCCAGTGAAACCCTGAAATATGAAATGCAAAGAAAAAGAAAAATGTTAATTCACACAGAGGTGGAATATTTAAAATATAACGCTTATTTTCTGTCAAGAGTAACTGAAATATTCGGTAAACAAATCCAATGCAAATCAATAGATGGATATATAAAAAATGACTTACATATATTGATTTAAAAGAAGAAAGAATAAATCACTAAATAAAAGATGTTTGAACACAAGCTTTTACCCCTAAGCTTTAATGCAGTACATAGACTACTGTTCAAAAGTTTGGGGTCGATACGTTTTTAATGTTTAATTTGAATTAATTTGAAAGAAGTATCTTATGCTCATCAATGCTATTTTTATTTTATTTTTAAATCCTGTAAAAAAAAGTTATATCGTAAAATATTACCACAATTTAAAAGAACAGTTTAATATTTTAAATGTCATTTATTCCCTTGATGGTAAAGCTGAATTTTCAGCAGCCATTGAGTCCATTAGTCATTAGTCTTCGGTGTCACATAATCCTTCAGAAATGATTCTAATATGAAGATTTAAGAAACATGTCTTATTATTATCAATGCTGAAAACAGCTGTGCTGCTTAATATTTTAGTGAAAACATTTAAAAAAAATCAGGATTCTTTGATGATTAGAAAGTTCAAAAGAACAGCATTTATTTAAAATCTTTTGTAACCATGTAAAAGTCCTAACTGTTAGTTCTGATGAATTGAATGCATCTTTGCTAAATATTACTAATAAGTTATTTTAAAAAAAAAAGTTACTTAGCCCAAGCTTTTAAACGATGGTGTAAGTGATTCATTCATACGAGCTCAGTGATTTAAGTATAATTATTTCATTTTTGTGGGTAAATTACACTTAACTTTCAGTTCTAGTCTTTTTTTGTTAGACGGGTGTGCAGTGTGTTTGAATTGTCCCTCCCTCTCTGTGTCTCTCACCATTCGCTAATCATATATGGCATAAGATGGAAACGAAGAAAACGTTAAGACTCACCCACATGTAAGGTAAAACCAAAGTGTGTTGATCTCAAAAGGCCACCTCTGATACGTAAGACTCTGATAAATGAATCACTGGCTAGAAATGGAACGGAGTTCAAATTTAGTCCACCAGCTCCGATTCAGGAATAAATCCTTTCATTGATTTCCAGGTATTCCACTCATTTTTGGACCCCAAAATATCCTCAAAAGCACCCTGTCAGTATGGACTAAGTCAAAACTAGGAAGAAAAAGCAGCTTTCAAAAGAATGTCAGCATACATCCATGGATCAGCTTCCCTTTTGTGTGTACCTGTCCCAAAGACCTCCAGAAACTGAGAGAAAGCAAGAAGAACCAACTGGTTCCTCATCATGCGCTTGTTAGCTTGTCCAATCTTTGGCAATCAGCATCGTCCCTGGGGCTGAAAGACATAAGACGCCAGGGAAGCAGGGGAAGCCAAAGCTGAGGAAAGATCAATACGGCACTGTAAAACAAGAGGTGGAGGCTATTTACTTTTCATTGATCCGATGATGCTGGAGAAACACCTCAGCCTGCTGTTAAATTGAAGGAATAAGTCTTTGGGGCTGGTGGGGTTTCTTCTCGCAAGCGTCAAGCTCCAAGGTCAAGAGAAAAGCTAAACACAAGTAAAACTAACCAAAAATGGATAGTTTTCAAGCGAATTAATTCATCACAATTGGAATGTGCACATGGCTTGTGGGTAAACTCAAAGACACAAATCTAAGAGATAGTATGGGCCAAAAGTGATGAAAAGCGTCATGAGTTAATACAAATGTCAAATAAATAATTTGTAAATGAAAAACAATCAAATGTAAAATCACATTACATAGTCTTCACTGTATAAATTAAACAGATATTTATCTGTATTAAAGTTGCAAAAGTTATTCAGTAAAGAGCAGTGAGTGGTTTTGTCTTTGTTCTTTGTTGTTGGATTAACATTAAAAAGCAGACAGCAGCAGGATTATTAGAATGCTGTCACTTTAGGAACAAATGCATGGATCCAATATAATGATGCACATGCATTATATTTTATTTAACTGTTTATGTTTCCCTATTATGTAAAAATCACTTTTACATGGTGTTTCAACACTGTGTGTCCACAGTGTGTAAACAACCAGCTTAAAATGGTAAAATAAATAAAAAAAATAATAACAATAATCCACCCACACATTTTTATAAATCAGAAGCATTGTCTAAAAAAAAAAAAATGCTGTTCCAGATTTCCTCCTACTGTGACGTCACAATAGGGGCAACCCAGATGCCTGCACCAAATAAACATTACAAAAATTATGTTTTTGTATGTACTAATGAACTTAAGAGGCTAATGTATGGCTAATGGCACCACTGTGTGTGACTGTATTCACAGATACCATACCAAATACATAAAGCAAATGTCATAAAATGTCATAAAAGTAAGATGATTTTATAGAACAAAATGAAACGATACATGTTCTATCTCCATGCAGCATATATTCTCAGACTCACATGAGCACCTGTACAACAATTTATAGATGATCATGACAGAACATGCTAACTGATAAGTTGAATAAAGTTAACACCACAACAACTACATAAATTCATCAACTAACCATTCAGAAACGTCCTGTGACAACAGCACGTCCTGAGATCTCTCCATCTGTGTCTGACTCCGGATCGAATGTATAAGGTTGAACACAGCTACAAACAATTTCATTTTTAAGGTACACACATGAAAACGGTATGTTGTTACTCACATCCAAATAGGGGCAAATTGGACATGCTATAATAAATGATCTGTAGGGTATTTTGAGCTGAAACTTCACAGACACATAGACTTGTATTGCATCTTGTAAAAAAGGGCATACTAGGTCCTCTTTAAGAGATAACCAACTATGTTTACCAGAGATGGGCTTTTTTTATTGTTATTTTTTTTTTTACATCATTTTGTATGGATTTGTCCATTCAAACGCAAGAAGATGTTCAATGGAGTTTAATTCAGTATTCACACACTGTCTGATACAAAGCTTTTCTGGGTACGCGCTTCGGATGTTTGCACATAGAAAACTTCCAACACAGTGCGAGTGTCACGGAAACACGATGTTGCTCAGGTCAGCAACAGACCTCCACACTCCGCCCACACGTTCCACATCCTAATCACCTTCACCTGCCATCATCACCTGCCTGCAATCATCACTCTCATCACCAGCACCTTATAAACTCTCACAGTCCCCTTAGTTCACTGTCTGGTCTTGTCATTACACTATCAACTGCCTGATTCACATTCTAGGATGTCGTCTACCTGCCACTTACCTGCCTCGTGCCACTTACCTGCCTCGTGCCACTTACCTGCCTCGTGCCACTTACCTGCCTCGTGCCACTTACCTGCCTCGTGCCACTTACCTGCCTCGTGCCACTTACCTGCCTCGCCTCGTGCCACTTACCTGCCTCATGCCACTTACCTGCCTCGTGCCACTTACCTCCCTCGTGCTGTCTTCAATTCAGGTACTCACCTGCCGAATCTGTTCCTGAGTGTTTTGAATAAACTTCCTTGTTAACTTTACCTGTTGTTCTGATCTGTGACAACGAGTAACGTGCTTGAATATTTTAATTGGAAAGGCTTAAACTTTTGTGACGATGCAGCACTGGCCTGTTAACTGTCACCAGCGTAATTGACCGTTTGCAAAGACCCGCCCCCTTTAGTTACTGTTGCTATGTCCGGCAAGCCACGCTGCTCTCACGCCCCACCATCTTCTCACGGAGTGAAAAATACATTGGGGAAGCAGAGAGGACAATGACTACATTTACATGCAGCCAATAACTCGTTCAAAACCGGAATATTATCAATAACCCGGTCGCGCACGACCATTTAAACTTCTCGGAGGAACTTCTCGGCGCATAAAAAAACCTGTGTGCAGTATACCGGAAGTAAACGGCGAGACGCAGCACAGCATACTATGATCATACTTTTGGACCGAGGTCAGTACCAGCACTAAAGCGCAAACAAAGGCGATCGCTATCTGCCGCAAACTATTCATTATCCGCGTGCTGCTGCTGTTGTTGTTGTCTTTGGATACAGGAAGAAGAATCGGAAATGACGCCTATTGCGTCTTAAGGTTGTCCGTACGTCCAGACGATAACCGTGCGTCGTCGTTTACATCGGGATCTTGCCAATTGATTAAAAATTCCATGTATACAGGAGTAACTCTCTCTGCTAACGCATGTAAACGGGTTATTCCGAATGTTTCAGAAACCTGAATAGTGACCTTAAGCTGACCATAACTCGATTATTGACAGCTTGTAAGCGTAGTCACTGATAACAGGCTGACAGACAGGACAGACCAGGTTACTTTTGATATGAAACAAAGTCTCAACTTTCAAATTTGGTCTTTTTTTACGACATTTAAACAATACATAGCCTACCGTGTTGTGGCTCTTTAATGTGTCTGACAGATTGCTGTAGAGTGCAGAGCCTCAGTTAAAGCTGCTCGTGAACCGATCATCTCTTCCTTAGTTAATTTATAGCATAAAATAAACATGAATAAACATAAGAAGGAATGTTGTTTTAACCGCGGAAAGACGTCAGTACACACACAGTTTTTCAAGTTCTCCAACGTTAATTTACAAACTCTCCTGACTGCTTTGTTGGACAAAAATGGCGGATTATGATTGGTCAGATCGCCTGTCAATCAAACTCCCTGCGAAGGGTCAATTTATGTGTTCACATTCATGTTCCCACAACATTGCCATGTTAGAATTCATAAAAATGTTACCGGACAACTGACAATTTCGTTTCATATACTCGTCATTTCATATATACTCGCTAACGCCAAATTTTACTCACATTTGGCATTTGCCAAGTGTTCATTTTAGGCCACGATCATGACAACATAAACTGTTATTAAATTGTTTTCAAAGTTTGTCCAGACTTGGAACAAAATGAGACTGTACATTTTTAGATGAACTATTCCTTTCACGAGTTCACACTTACAAAAAGTCAGATAGAATAAATGCGTATTTGGCGAGCTGTCCGAGGAGAGGCTCCGGCCCGAACCCAGAGTACTCCCCCCGTATTCCTAGCTGTGAAAGAATAAGCCAAGAGTGAGGAGTCGGGGTGGTGGAGGGATGCTAAAAACTATTAAGGAATGTTAGGTGAGTTGACAGAGTGAATATATATATATATGCTTCCTCTCGACAATGACAAGATGACAAGTTGATTGGAATGATTATTTGAAGAGTGCTCCTCACAAACTTTGTTTATAAAACAATTTAATATTTTCAATTTGAGAGCTGAAACAGCATTCTATAAAGGCTAGGAATTAATTTCTTTACGATTTTCAACATTGTGAGTATCATCATGAGGACAAAAGCACAGAAAATATTTGTGATTTACCCGCCATGTCTTCTTTTTAAATTTAGTCGACAGAGACACTGCGGTTGCAGTGTTGCAACTTATTCCAAAAGGTCAGTCACACTCAAACACCCTTTTTTCTCCTCCTTCCCAATTAACCCTCTCAAACAGCTTAGATTACATTAGCTTTGAGCTGCCTCGCACCCTCCACTGGACTCACACAGCTCGAACAATGAACCCTGACTTGCTTCACAAATCTCCCCTTCAGCTAGGCACAATTATGAATTCAAATAAGGCTGATTCAGACTCTCTCATGCAGCACACCGCCTCCCATGACAAGCCCCAGTAATGAGGATTTTAAGCAGGACCACACAACAAGAGCAACGGCTGAACGGCCCTGGTTCCATTCATCACCACTTGGGTCAATTTAGGTGTTGCATTCTTCAACTGCAATGCCCAAAGATATATTACCAACGAAATAAAAAAAATAAAAAAATAATTAATTACCCTGGTTAAGAGCAGAATGGGAATATGACTGGCATAGTTTTCATGTCAGACACAGTTAATTGACATTTTGCATGTATTTGTATTTTTACCTGGCAAACCAACTCGGGCACTCACGCTCAGGTTTTTAACACTCAGACACAAGCTCAGTAAAATGTTTTGGTTGGTTTGCTGCCGCAAAATGCTGTGTTTGTGGAAGCGGCAGAATTTTGGGTGCACGAGCTCTGCTTACGCGCTGGCAGCGAATCAGCCCACGGTTCGTTGCTTTCCGCATGTCTCCCATTGAAAAAGAACTAAACACTCACGACTGCCGCACAGGCCCGGCTCCAGAATCAAATCACTGAGGGTGCTTCTGAAATTACTGAGGGTGCACTAGTAAAGTGCAGATGTAGGCTGAGCAACCACGACTCCTTAGAAGTGCACACTGAGACATTTACGATGATTTACAAGTCATCACTTTTACCAATAATTGGAATATGATTGAAAAAACATTTTGCTACAAATATTTTTCTATTAATCTATTAGTCTGCCTTTACATTGTTTTAATGTTACTCTTTTAACATGTCATACTGCTGTCCTGTGCAGAGTGAATGCAGCATTTAAATGTAATGTCACTTCCGAAACTTTGCAGCATGCAATTGGCCATCGGTCGTCGTAAAACTTAAACACCACTGTTTGCCCATTGCATTCAAAAGATCAACATCTATGTATGTGATTTGGCTACACTGTTCACTGCTGCAAAAACACGTTGTAAATAGACACATGTGATGTTTTTCAGAGCGTAAGTAATGCGATATTAAGTTATACGTAATATATTATTACAGTATCAACTGAGGGTGCTCTTGCTTGCATTTGAGGGTGCTTAGCACCCCTGTAGAACCGGGCCTGCCGCCTCATCCCATGTGAAATAACCTTAAACCAAAACCTAACCATAAACAAAGCCTACACACCTGCATTTTTCAAAAAGCATATGATTTATAAGCTCATGGGGACCAAAACACCTGTCCCCACAAGAATAAAAATGTCTAGCATTACTATCCTTGGGAGGACATTATGACATCACAACAATGATGATGATGAGAACTGTTTATTGAGATCAAAGAAATTATTTCTGAAGGATCATGTGACACTGAAGACTGAAGTAATGGCTGCTGAAAATTCAGCTTTATTCAACATTCAAAATTCAACACATCAATATATTAAAATTAGAAAACTGGAATTTTAAATTTGAACAATCTATCATAGTTTTTTTTTACTGTTTTTTGATATAATAAATTCAACCTTGGAGAAAAAACATTATTTAAAAACAATATAATTACTATACAATAAATATGTTTATTGCAATGATGTCTATTGACAATTATCATATATGAGTATATAATGACCATCTGATGCAATTGTACAAATACTGTCCTAGTCTTGCTAGGATTCAAAATCAAGTAGAATCACTTTCCACATGGTTACCACATAAATAAATACATATATAAATAGAATGTATATATAAAAAAAATTAAAAAAAAATTCTAGGTTACTAATCAAAAAAATCTAATTTGTAATACTGATCATGTGACCAATTGTACAGACAATTAGATGTTTATACATCTACTAAAGTACAATATGTTCTTTGGATCTTCTTAAATCATGCTGGAAAACCTGATCAGCAGGCTTTACACAAACTAAAGAAGTTTATGTAGCTCCAGTGCTGATGTCATTAAAACAAAGAAATATTTTTGAAATACTAAGAAATTATACAATGTATATATAATTTTCGACTCAACTTCTGTGTAAAATATTGTTTTAATATTATATTTCTGTATAAAAATATTCCATCCGTGACAAAGAGTCACTGAAAAACTTTAAGGTTTAACAATGATACATGCAGAATTCAGATCTCTTACTAGTTGCTGTAGCCTATTTAACGAATAAGACATCAGATAATCACAAACTTTTAGGAGGGCTAATATGAAAGACGGGACCATATAACACCATGGAAAGTCCATACAAACCTAAGCACTGTTAGCTCAGCCAAGTAGCCATCCAACTACAAATCCTGTGAGAATTTCACAAGCATGCAGAGGAAAAAATCTATTGAACAAATGTACTTTTCTAGACTTTTTTCAGCACAGGTGAGGAGAGTGAGGTAATCTATAGATGATAATGAGTGCAGATGGAGATGGAGAGGGAAAATAAAAAGGTTGTAATCTATCCAACATGAGTCTAAATTGGTACATTTTTAGTGAAAGGACATGCTCATGTTTCTTTGTCCAAGCAAGTAATTTCCCCTCTCTCTTTCTCCAGTGTGGCTTGCCGTGGCAGCATTTTCTGCAACACGGAGCACTCTCCCTTCTATTTCAATAGGACAGCTCATTTGCCAGACTGTGAACTGAACTGCTGACTGAGTCTTTTAGAGAGAGAGAGAGAGAGAGAGAGAGAGAGAGAGAGAGAGAGAGAGAGAGAGAGAGAGAGAGAGAGCAGAATGGAGAGAAGGAGGGAGCAGAGAAAAGGAAAGAAAATGAGGAGGCATTGTATCATTACTACTCAGAGAGATCACTGGACATTAAGGAACACTGCATTGCAAGGTCATGAACATTTTTTCTCTCTTGTCGGCAGGATCGCTTCACACACTAGCCTCAGCTCTTTTTATTAAATATTGTTACATTTGCTAGCTACTCATATAAAATATGATGGTAACACATTATAATAAGGTCTCATTTTGTTCATATTAGTTAATGCATTGACTAACATTAACATGATCATTATATTCTTAAAGCATTTATTAACCTTTTGTTGATGTTAGTTAATAAAAATGCCATGTTAGTTCACAGTGGATTACCTTTAATGCTAAAAATGTTACCAACATGCCTTCTAGATAAAGAAATTAGCACAGAAGGTAATTTTAGGGTGTATGATTTAACTAAATTAACAAGAAAACTCCAGTTCCTGATTGCTGGTTAAAGAAGAGACCTGTATAACCAGGTGCAACCGTGTGTGAATCATGCAGTGTGATGATTAAATACAGCCTTTAAAAGAGGTCCCACAGCTGGCATAATGCCAATTGAGAAGTCCTTGGATGGAGAGAAACAATGCACAAACACACACACACACACACACACACAATAAACCCACTTCATGTTGTGCGTAATCCCGCCAACAACCCTTCATGCATCCACTCAAGGACGTTTCCCGGCCCCCGCTAACAAGCAGGCTGTGCAATTAGCCTGCTCATCAAAATCATGATGGATAGCCAGTAAACATGCCCACCACCACTCTACAGAGACAACCACAGAC
This sequence comes from Meda fulgida, assembly GCA_030578275.1. NCBI lineage: Eukaryota > Metazoa > Chordata > Actinopteri > Cypriniformes > Leuciscidae > Meda > Meda fulgida. The sequence goes on along the minus strand of CM060620.1, from coordinate 19,024,176 downwards.
ACAGAGTCTGCATTCCAGCATTTAGCACTTGAAGCAAAAACATATCAACCTAATCAAACAATTAATGTAGTCATACAATTATTTTATCCGAAAGTATCGTGAAAGTGATCCACATAACATACGTGAAACTCAATAGTTTTGCATGACAAACAGACCAAAATTTAAGCCATAAACTCCATTAAATGGTTAACCGAATGGTTAAGTGGAAATATAGTTTTAAAAATCATTCTAAATTTAAAATAATTGCATAATCCATAGCACAACTGTAACGATAACAGCAAAGATGAACGATATAATTGGAGCTGCATTCAAAATGATTTATTTTTTCAGCTGGAGAGCAAAAACAAAACATTGAAAGCCAGTCAGAACTCATCCGACTTTAAAATGCACTTATAACAAGCATTATAATAAACGCTATTGTAGATGCTAGCTAATATTGTTATCGTTCTTGGTGTGAACGGCCTATTAGAACTCGAGAACTGGATCAGTTTGATTCAAGAACCAATGTTTCAGACCAGAAGTGTTCCATTCAAACATAAGTGTCCTGCACAGTGGACTTCACAGGGTATTCCGCCAAGGGAGATGTTACAGATTCAACCATGCCATCAGCACCAACTCTACCCACTCCTTCACTCTCACCAGAATACTAACCTGCAACACCTGTCACCACTCATTAAGGACTCCTATATATGCACTCACCCATTCACTATGTGTGCATGGACTTATCTGACTCGCCTCGTCATCTGTGCCTACCTGTCTTCATCACACTATCATAGAGCATCTGCAATACCAAGAACTATATTCAGTTAAGTCTGCTATTTTACCCACCTGTTACTTACTTACTCTATTCAATAAGCACCCCTTACCTGCATTTCTGTTGTCAGTCCCTCTGTTACATGACAGGAGAATCCAATACCAAATGAGCATACACGTTCAGTTCGAAGGGCACTGCAAACAGCATTGGGAATAAGGGAACATCTATACAACACTTCACTGGGAGTGGAGAGGGAAAAAATACTCACCAGTCATTGCGAGACAGTCATTTGAAAGAGGTTTGACTAAAATAAAAAAGGTTTAAAAAAAACGAGGCCCCAGATGTGGTTTATACGTGGCTGTTCACATATATAAAATGCACAAGATGCAACAGTTACAATGTAACTTTCATGATTATTATATAATACAACCCCAAATTTTGTAATTTGGACATTTATGTAAAATGTAAAATCAAGAATCTGTGACTTGATCATTCTCTTTATTTTACTGATACAAGTACAAAAACAAAATTTCAATGTTTTCAGTGGCCAAATTCATTGTAAATATAAACTCATTTTGATTTTGATTGCAGCAACGGAATCCAAAAAAGTTGGGACATAGGCTAAATGAAAGTGAAAAGAATATAGAATATCCAAGTTAAACTGTTTTTAAACAGTCCACAACTAGCAGGTGAACTGGTAATGGGTGAGGGTATCGTGTTTGGGTATAAAAGGAGGATCCACCAAAGACTCAGTCTTTGCAAGAAAAGATGGGTCACGGCTCACCACTTTGTCTCAAATATCATGAGAGAATTGTGAAACGATTCAAAAATCACAATTCTCAAAGCAAGATTGCAGAGTATTTATGTCTTTCACCAGCTTTACATACATATTGTGAAAAGATTCAGGGAATCCAGAGAAATCTCAGTCCATGTAGGGCAAGGCAGGAAACCTTTGCTGAATGTGCGTGACCTTTGAGTCCTCAGACGGCATTGTGTGAAAAAACATCATGCTACTCCGTTAAACATAGCCACATGGGCAAGTGAGTAATAAGGAAAACTGTTGTCACTTAATCTGTTACACAAGGAGAAAGCTATACATCAGTTCTATGCAGAGATGCCGGCAAGTTGTCCGGGCCCAAGCTCACCTCAGATGGTCCAAAAGACAGTGGAATTCTGTACTGTGGTAAGATGAATCCACGTTTCAGCTTGCTTTTGGGAAAACTGACTGAGTTCTCAGTCCCAAAGACGAAAGGGACCATCCAGACTTTCATCAGGTACAAAAGCAAGACTCCTCATCATGGTTTGGGGGGGCATCAGTGCAAACGATATGGGTGACTTAAATATGTGTAAAGGTACCATTGATATGGAGGCGTATATTGGGATTGTACAGGGACATTTAATGGCATCAAGATGACATCTTTCCTGGGAAGCAAGACAATGCCAGGCCTCATTCTGCACATGCTAAAACAGAGTGGTTTCTAGACACTCTACACCGTAGAAGGGATGTGCTTGAATACCTGCAGTCCAAATCTGATCTTATTGAAAATGCATGACCCATCATGAAAAAGAGAATCAGACATCGATGACCACAGACTGTTAAGCAGCTGTCTTGTATCCGACGAGATTGGGCAAAAATTCCACTTGCAAAACTTCAACAATTTGTATCCTCGATTCTAAAACATTTAAAACGTGTAATTAAAAGGAAAGGTGATGTGACACAGTGGTAAACATGCCTCTGTCACACTTTTTTGGAGTGTGTTGCAGCCATCAAAATCAAATTTTGTTTATATTTACAGAATACACTTAAATTGGTCAGTGAAAACTTAGTTAAAAAGTAAAAAAAAAGGTTAAAGAGGAATAACAAATCATAGATCCATGCTTTTATTGCATTTTACAAAATGTCCCAACTTTTCTGGATTTGGGGTGGCATAAAACAACATCTAATATAACTAAATGATGCGGATTTTCATAATATGCACCATAAAATCTATTTTTATTAAATATGATAAATATTTTAAATTGACTGTTAAATTTGATATTGTATACGCTGAAATGTATTATAAACTTCAACTGACATCCTCTGCTCAGGGAATAGAAAGCTGTGAATGTATGGCTACATATGACTTTAAAAGACTTTGAATAGTACACAGGTCATATGGACTAATTGCACAATACTTTTATGGAGCTTTTTTTTTCATTTGGAAGCACCTTAATAACACTGAAAAGAGTTGCAAGAACACTCTTCTAAAATATGCCTTCTGTTCCACAGAAGAAATACAGGTTTGCAATGACATGAGGGCCATAAATGAAGACATAATTCACATTTTTTATCTATCCCTTTAAAGTTTTCAAAAAAGTTGAAAAGGTGATAGTACATAACATTTGAATTCTGAAGCCCTTTCATCCAGCTCTGCACTGGTAAATAGAGATGTAGCTGCAAACAATTGCGCTGTCACCTCTTCAACCCTACTAATTAGCCTAATGCTATTTTACTAGGCACTTGAAATGTCAGCGCATTTGTAGATTTAGTGTAAACTTAAATTCCATTACCTAGCAGGCATTATTGCTCAGCGAGTTGAGCTGATCTCTCCCCCGGGCCCGATATGTTTCCCCTGCTCTGTCATCTTACTAACCGTTCTGTCTAGACCAACTTAGAGCTCCATAATCCACCACAGGGATCAATAAACTGCACATAATTCAAGGCTAATAATGAGCCTTCAGGACCACACACATGGTCAGCTACTCTAAAGGAATGGAAGGCATAAAATGATAATGTAATTATTAAAAGGACAGATAAAATGGGTAGGCGCTTGCTCTCTCATATTGGAAAGGCTAAAGTCAATTAGCAGCACTTGAAATTATTGTTATTCCTGAGCCAGCTGATTGGTAGAGGAAGTTAATGTATCTGGCGCCCAAGGTAAATGTAGGACATGACTTGCAGTGCCAAGAGCAGCTCTGTTACGTTGTGGGCAATTGGAGAGTAATTATATACACACTGTGCTTTTTTTTTTTTTTTTTTACTATAGATGAATAGATGTAAAGCTAAACTGCACATGGTTTCAGACAAGTTGATATTGAGAAGAAAATGGCTTGCTGAAACACTAAAAATGTGCTTGTAAAATATCTACTTGTAACTTAAATCTAATTAAATCATTGTTTTTCCTCTAGTGAGATGGGTTGGCATACATAAAACCGGCATTTTGCTTTTTTCATTATAGTTTCAAGTCAAGGCTCATGTAATTAAAATGTCTTGCTTTTTATAATTGGGTGATTCGTCAACTATAGACGCTTTTAGCCCATCTAAAAAATACTGTCTTTAAACACACTTTTCACACTCAATAGTTTACTTAATTTGTCCAACAGTGAGCATACACTACCAGATCCTCGAGATCCTGAGGGAACAACATCTATTTATCGTGGCCACAAGTTCAATGCGTAAACAAACCTGCATGATCATAGCAACCTGGGATTATCAGAAATGGATATTATTAATAAATTAATATAAATTAAGGATGACAAAAAAAGTGCAGAATTAAGAAATGATCATAGGCCTATACAGAACATTAATTAGGTAAAAATATACACAAAATGAAGGGGAAAATAAAGCAAACAGTTAACAATAATTAAAAATATAACCAATAATAATAATTATCTTTGTTATAATGGCCCACAAATATTAAATTAAAAAAAGAAACAACACTGGTCGATTCAATCGATTCAAAAGATTATGGGATGGGATAGATAAAAAATAAATAAATGGTTCCCTCAACAACTCAAGGCCACGATTTCGGATACGGATGTCATCCCCCCCCAAAAAAGTATCCATAACAAAACTAAGTGAACTGAACATGTCCCCTCCCAGTCACCTAGTTTCCAAAACTGATGGTAATGTACATGCATTACAGTCATTTCATGTCAATGTATTTCATATCATTTTGTGGTGGAAAAGATTCAAGGCACTTTATGTATCCTAAATAACCACAATTAAATATTTTCAGACTTTTTTGTACAATTTTACAGCTTTTGTACAAAAATTATAGATTGATGTGCACCAAAATTATTCTGCTGGAAGTTGTTTACATTTTTCTTTGTTTCCACAAATTGCATTGTTCATGTTTAATTTTAAGCTCTTTACAGACACGTAAGCCCTTAAACAACCACTACACTAACTTTAGATACAATTCTAATGCAAATAATACCACAACTGATCATAAGTCATTATTCACATATTGTTTTTCATAAAATAAATATTAAAATGATTTATTATAATTCCACCCTTTGTTTAGACTTCCACAGTTTTGAAATATAATAATATTTTCATGATGCATTTTCATATTGGACAAGGGTAAAATTAATTCTATACATAAGTAGAAAACCTGGATTCAGTACTTTCCACAAAGCACACTAATACAAGCATTTCAAACTTTATAGAGAGCCACAGAAGCAGCCGATCGAAAGAACAGGTTCGTCATACATTACAATAGCTGTGAGTGTGTAATCTCTGCCAAATTACTTCTTTTTGATCATGTCCATCCAGCAAAACCAGCACAGGCAGATCTAAATTAGCATGATTCACTGAAAATAAAGTAAACATTGTGCGGTTTCACTTGCCAAGTGAGAACGTGAACATAGTTGTCGTTTCCACCAGGCTGCTTCCTCCTAATGCGCTAAATGTTTTGGCTTGCACAAAATGTCACCCTTCCCAGAGAGGACTGGCATTTGAAGTGGGTTTTGTAGACCCTCCGGCCAGATCGCTGAAGGCAGAACAGGCGCTACATATCCAACGAGCATGAAAGAGGCGAATCTGTCTGAGAGGAGCATTAGATGATAACACCAACCAATGCCACAGACCCACATCACTCAAAAGTAGCGAGGACAGCTTGTTTCAGGGTCTGTTAAGTATGTCCATGCCAGTGGGGGATTCAAAGTAAAGCACAGTGCTCCCAGGCCTTTCAGTGTCTGATTCTGAGGCTGACAAAGGCCTTGATTGAAGCTAGAAGTCTCTGAGCTAAGCAGCCTGACAGGATAATAGGACATCTGGAACAGATGTTTACTCCCCCATTTGTAAAATGGTGTCGGCTATGGGTGAATTGTTATGCAAATGCTCAAGCAGACACACCCTCTCTTTTGCATAGACTCAGCTGCCAATTAAAAGTTTGATTTTTTTTTAGCAACTTGTTTACTGATTAAAGACACTAAGAAGTGTTTGGGTGGTACGAGTTAAAATACAAATCAAATCAATTGAATCAAGAAAAGGGATTCGCCCTTTGTTGTTCTTCCAAAATGAGCTGCCATATATGCAATATGCACTGCAATATTTCTAGCATTTTAATGACAAATAATCAAATGACTGTCAATGGAAGTCAACACATGATAGCAGTCTTCTGATTTCCCCGAGCTTACACAGTGTTTATGCGGTAATCAGCACTCAGCCATCTGCGAATGTGCAATTAGCATAATTGGTGTACGTTACACGCTTAATGTAAAGGACATTTTTTACTGCCATTCTACTCTCAGTACATCTAATTGCGATTGAGTTTGGGAGGAAAAACATCAGGAGTCTCTGGGAATGTTAAAAAGCATATAAGCTTGCTGCACGGAGTCCAGGTGCGAAAGAGTCAAAGGTCAAGTGGCCTTGCTTTTATCTGACAAATACTTTGGTAACACCTGGACGAAAGGCAAGAGTTTAAACGCATGAGTGAATGGGCATGACACTGCAGTCTCTTCCAGCTGCTCAAATCCAGCATAAATTGGTCTCCATTAGAATTAACAGCCTTTACTGGATATTAATTTACATATAAAGGCACAAAGAGATCTGTCATAAGTTATCTGGGAGACGACATTTCTAAACTGTTACAAACAATGCCTAAACAACTTTGAGCTGTATCTACGGCATTTGCTGTAAGAAGTGATTTCAAAACTTTTTGATGCTATAGGACCTCCAAATATGATTGCCCCCATGCAAGGGTCCCCGTTCTAAAATACATACAGATATGATAAAGACAACATGTTCTTTGCAAAATGACTGTCACAAAACATTATACTGAAGTATTATCTGAAAAATATAGACTTGGTATCTCCTTTAGAAAGTGTATACCTTGTCCTACTAATTGTTAGATGTATAGACAAATAAGCCTCTAGAGAAATAATTTCAAATCAGTTTAACTCTAATTTACTTTTTTTATTTAATGTTATTTTTTTTTAAAGAAAATATTACTTTTATTTTGCAAGGATGCATCAAATTGATCAAAAGTGACAGTAAATACTTTTATCAAGTTTTTTTTTTTTTTTTTTTTGCTGTTCTGTTTTACTTTCCATTCATCAAAGAAACAAAGAAAGAATACTCACGGTTTTCACAAAAACATTAGGCAGCTCAATTGTTTTCAATGTCATAATAAGAAATGTTTATTGGGCTCTAAATCAGGATATTACATTGATTTCTGAAGGATAATGTGACACTGAAGACTGGAGTAATGATGCCGAAAATTCAGCTTTGACATCACAGCAATAAATTACATTTAAAACTGTATTAAAATAGAAACAGTTATTTTAAATTGTAATAATGTATGAGAATATTAACTTTTTTACTGTATTTTTATCAAGTAAATGCAGCCTTGTTGAGCATAACAGACTCCTTTCAAAGTCATTAAAAAAAAATATATATATGTTTGAATGGTAGTGTAGTTCCAAAGCAAATATCATTAAAATACGTTTTTGTCTCTCGGATTTTCTACAGACCCCCATAAACATATTGTGGCCCCCTGGAGGTTCCCCGGCAACAGTTTTAAAAGTCCTATGCTGTAACAAATTTCATACAATTCAGACATGGTTTTTAAAGACCACAATCAATCAAGACACATCAATCAATTAAATTAAAGATAAATTAATTTAGGCTCACATGCAGGTATTTAAAACCATTTAAACTATTCCAAGGTTAAATAGAGGGAAATGGAGCCCTGGACACAGTTTGCGATACAAGCCTGTGTCCAAACAAATATTCTCACAAAAATAGCACCACAACATGACAGATGCCTTTTTTTCTCACTGTGGGATAAAATATGCAAAATACAAGCTTTCAAACTCATGTTTAATTGTATCACGTCATGGATTTAGGCTGGGGCATTGTTGCTTGAAGTATAAATTGGGTAATTCAATTAAAGTGCCCAGCGTAGACACATGATAACGGATGGAGGACGACCCTAACCCGGGCCTGAACCTCACGTCACCTCCATATCACTTGGCTTTCCTGACAAATGGATGCCAGTTAAAAACTGAAACACATGGCTGCTGCCGTAGGTCAATAAAGTCCTTTCCTTCATCGGCATGACTGAATTAACCGCCTCGCCACGTAGTCCAGCCGTTTTTCTTCACGTGTAAATAGAGCTAGCATGCAGCCGCTGATTAGCTATGAAAGCCCTTCTTATCTTGAAAAAGAAACAGCTGGAGTTAATGACGACTTTGCTCTGTTTGCGTTGTTGAGGGTTACGCAGTCGAAAGAAAAGAGCCAAACATGTTCTGTTTGTAGTATCCATCAAAGATTGAGATGACTTGACAGTTTGACAACAACAGATAATCACTTGAAGTAAAGGAGTGTGAACCAACACTTGAAGGTCAGGGGAGTTTCATGAGGAGGATCCTTAATCCTATGACCTTCAAAGTTCCAACATTTGAACGTTTAATTTCCCTTAAATGTGCACTGTCCAAAAAGAAATTACTGAGAAAACGTCAAAACAATCTGATGCCAATTTGTTTGTTCACTAAATCCAAAATGCTTCATGCAACCAATAATTTTGCCAAAGCAACTACAGATTACTTGTTCAAGAAATGTTCCGTAAGTAACTCAATAAATGGTTCTATATTTTACAGGCCACTTAAAATGTCATAATTGTTCTGAAGGCGCAATCACCTTACAAAGCAAAGATATCTGGAATAGAGTTTCAATGGTTGAACATGGACCTCAACAATTGACACACACCTCAAGAACAATGACAGTCACCAAATATAAAAGATGAGCTTCTAAAATTGAGCTGTTGTTTTATGCTGGGAACTAACAAATCCTTAACATTTCAGTAATGTTGATGAATTTGTAATTATTTGTCCAAAACTGTGTTTGACTACAGTAGTTGGGACAACATTTGGGGGAATGCTGTTGGACTAACAGGGGTTTTATGTAGTTTCAGGTACTGCGCATTTCAGCATTTATTTGTGATTTAAAAGGTCCCGTAAACTGGAAAATATGTAGTTGCTTTTTTTACAGTGATGTAATTTCGTAGTAAACACAAGAGTTACACTACATAAACACTGATTAAATCCGCTAAGCATCTATGTAATGAGAAATAACAGCCCTTGATAATTTGTACATCCCCCTAAATTTCCTTTCCGTTATTTCTGTAAATACCGAGTTGAAATGGGGCTGAGACCAAACCACATCCCCCGCCCCAAAAGGCTTGTCTAAATCTTTTAATATTGTGAAAATATTTACAAGGTTAAGTGAAACTAATTGAAAACCACCTACGTAAAAGGCTTTATCAAGCCCAAACTCGGGATTAGGGTAAAATACTGTTTAAATTCCATATCAAAAGAATTACAACCCTTAACAATAACCCATAAAAGACTTCCCTCCAAAGGTGTGCAAACATGCCTTTTGCATGCTAATATCACATAGGGAAAAAGACGCTATATAACCACAAATTATTTATCCGTGGATATTTAATAGAATCTTTTGTGGAGATGTGCGCAGCGGGAGGTGTTCATTGTGAGACTGTTGAAAAACGCTGTAATCCGCTGTGAACTAAAGGTGGCAGTGCCATTGTGTGACTGACAAATTTGTTTACAGGCATGCGTTAACCCAACAGATTAAAACACTATTGCCGGGAAGATAAGCACGCAGGCGCCTGACTGTCACAAACCTCCGCAACCCTGTCTTTAATGCAGGAGAAAGAGTCAGATTGAACAATGGCTTTAAATCCATTCCACCCCTCCACAAGGCCTATTTAACATTGTTCTAGTGCTGCCCACACAATTTTCACATTTCAAAGTCAGTTTAATCAAGAGCTCAGGCAAAAGAGGATGGATCAGAGGGAAGAGAAGATTTTTGCCATTCAAACGAACTCATGCAAATGATCACTCCAGTATGGAGTTTGTGTCAGGCTGGCTTTGGGTGAACCTTTATCAAACAAGGGATTTGATTTTGTTCTATCTCTTGCCTCTTTCTTCTGTTTGGCACAAAGCCCATTCAGTTAGAGGAGAAAAAATGCTCGCACTGGGGGGCATCCACTTTTAGTCTTACGCTACTGTCTTTGGGCAAAGCATTGACATTATAAACTATTAGCAGAAGATCAGAACAGCCAGTTAAGGACAAGACACTTCAGGCCCGAAGGCTGAAATATAGACTGGAGCCATTGGAAATGCCAGGCTACATCATGGAGCAGGGCCATAACCACTCTACACATTAGGTACGTTTACTTGCACTAATTCTTCACAGAATAAATCAAATGTAAACAAAATCGAAGATAGATTTTGAAATGTATTTTTATATAAACCATTATCTTTTCAAACGGATTCAAATATGTGCATTTTCTGTCGCTGTCAGGCAGAAACCTTGTGTGTCCAAAACTGCAAATTTTCAAGAAATGTGAAACAAGCACTGTATTTTTTAAATAATTCAACACTGTGCTGTCAAAGCTGACATTGTGGCTTTATTTATGGTCAATATATTATTAACATTTTACCAAAATCAAGCTCAACTGGAAGTTTTTTTTTTTTTTTTTTGACCAGCGAATGTTGGATATATATGTTGTGTCCATCATTAGAAAGGCCGGGCAGTAAGTACATTGCATTAAGTTTTTAGCAACTTACAGGTTTATTGTAGTTAAGGGGGCACTCCGTTTTTTTTCTGTCATTTGTCAAAAACTTAAAATAATAGCCGAGTCGCAAATAGACGCCTGTCTCTTTTACACGCCTGGTGTGGCGACAGGTTTGGATAATTAAAGGCCGGTCTCAAATAGAGGCCTGGTCTGTTTTTTATTTTATTTTCAGATTGTATTTAATCTTCTAAAACCCGTCAGATCGTCTGTTTAAGCCAGTTCTATGGTGCAGATTGCTCACGCAAGAGAGCCATGCGCATCTGGGCGGAAGCTGTTAGCGCAGGAAAGCCAGGCAGAGTGGACGGCGGAGAGGGAGAGGTGGAGGAGAGCGACAAGGAGGAATTCGCCAATGAACTTGTAGTTGAGGATCGTGGTGATGATGATAGTGATGAATAGGGTCATTTTGTATCACATGATTGCGGTTGTTTTACAGGTTAGCCTTTATTCTTTCTTGTTGATGTGTTTGGGGCAACAAGTTGATAGGCTCGATAAAAATGTATCGGTAACGCGCTGCGTCACGTCTATGACAACTGGAGGTATTATGATATTCTCAATTCATTCAGTTAACGGACGGTCTGAGGTAAAGTGTTCAGACTGCAGACTTAGCAACGATTGTATTTAATTGTACAGTACAATCATAACATAGTACACACATTATCTTAATTGCATAATGTTTATTTCAGATTATTTCAGATCTACACCATCCCTTCCAACCCGATTGAAATTCCATTCAAATCGAGCTCAGTCGGGTAGATTGTGATGTTTACATTAAGGTGTTTCAGTCCAATTGAGCAATCAATTTGAGTACTAATGGATTATTTGGTTGCATGTAAATGTAGCTATTGAGGAGGACAAGTCTCCCCCAATCAAATCAATGATGCGTCAGTTTTAAAGGTGGAAGCTAAGATAGCTAAATATTTAATATTTTCCAATTGTATAGAGATGCTTTCCCTGGTAGTCTTCCAGGAAATGATTTAATGTTTATGAAGATTATTTGCAAATATTTCAAATGCTTTATTTAATACATTCTATTTTTTAAAACCCCTTTCAAATGCCCCTTTCACATGCTCTTGTTTGCCTACTATACAGTAGAGAGGTGTGCATATTCATATGCAGCCATCAGGAAGGCAGTACAGAGATTTTTTGGTTCCTATCCATGTAAACACTATAAGAACATATGCTACGTGTACTGTGGCATCTTCTTAAAGGGAAACCGCAAAGAGCAAACCTCACTGCAGCTTATTCAAAACAGCTGGTTCTTCCGGCAAAACTATTTACCTCATATCGTTGAGGTAAAAAAAAAATGATTATTGCCAATTAAATGCCCATTAATTTTGCAAGCAGAGAATCCTGCCAGATGTTTTGCATCTGATAGAAAAATAGTCACTCCTATTTGTTCTTTTCATAATAATGACTGGCATGATGGATCTTTTCCATTCACATAAGCACAATTAAATGGTGTGGACTTTTGTAATGTACCTACATTTAAGGGGGCTACACTGACAGTTGAGTATTGAGCACAGTTTGGGCTGAAGCAACTAAGTTCAAGTGTTTCCTACAGGACAGAGATGTGATTTATAAAAGGGCTCCACAGACTTGATTAATTTGATGCCACTATGCTGCCCGTTGTCTGAAAATAAACTGAAGGCCCTTTGAAAACCGTTGCCCTATTTCTTCTTATTGATATATCTGTGGCACAATTGGAAAAATAGAATCTAGGTCTTATAAATTAAGAACTCCTTGCTAGGCCACATGAAAACTGAAAACACTCTAAAGACAACGGCTGACTCCTCAACCTAACATAATAAATTACTATCGGGTGCTATAACAATCTGCTCCCTGCTTGCTCTGACCTCGACACAATGGCCCAGGTTGCCCAGCTGTGGCCCTGCTGGAGTGCAGCAGCTGAAGGTAGTCTTACTGTGCTCTCCACCCTGACCTGACTGGCTCTGTCTCTTCCTCAGGCCAGCACTTTTTAATTCCCATAAGAAGCAGAGAAGCGCTGAGAGGCCGGGGCAAGCAAGAGTAAGCATCTATTGCACGTGTCAGGGCCAGAACCCATACACTCCCTCACTGACCTCAATTAGAGCAGACTAAAGACCAAAACTAGCTACACCGTTGTATGCACAGGATACAAACTAGCAAGTGACGGATTACATGGATGGCATTATTATAAAGTAACAATTCCAGAGCTACTAGAAGAATTTAAATCAATCAATTCCAACATCAAAATCAAGTCCTACATTGCTTTTTTTTTTGTTGTTGTTTTTTTTTTTGTTGTTTTTTGTTCAGGAAGCCATTTCACTTGGATATACGTCACAACAGGGAAGAAAATACAACTTCCATTTCATGCCAACTTTAAATATCAAAGGGGTGTGATGTCATTATGAAAAAATATCAATTGTGCAATATCACACGAGCAACAACCATAGGCACAGAGCCACATGTTTTACATAACAAGGAGTTAATATAGAATAACTTAGATAGATTTTACACAATATCCCAGTTTTTGTAAAAAATATTTCTAAACAACACACAGCAATGGTGTTTGTTTCCCGGATTAATCTGTGTTAGAACAAATCATTCGATTGAATAATTCAATGACTCACTCATAAAGAAGGTCAAACCTGAACGAATAAGTGTTTGAATTAATTGGTTGAGTGAGTTAATTAATAATGGACTCGCTCATAAGTGCCAACTACTGACATAAGTAACCAGCAGAAAGAGTTGTGATGATGCATTTGCACAACAATACCATTGCATTAAACACTGCTGGGTTTATAATAGCCTATAGCTACTGAGGAAGTGACTGTAAATACGAAAGAAAGAAAGAAAGAAAGAAAGAAAGAAAGAAAGAAAGAAAGAAAGAAAGAAAGAAAGAAAGAAAGAAAGAAAGAAAGAAAGAAAAACTCTCAATTTGTAGGACCGGGACTAACTATTATAGGCTATTATTTTTATTCAGTCTAAATAGATGTTTTGTGGTTGACATTTTTTCAAAACAATATTGATGATAATCAACCAAAAAATCGATACCTCTTGATTTTGTTCCCCAAGCTACTGCTTGCAAACAGGCAAAACAAGAATAACATGAAACCTCTAAATCACTGCTTCACTGTTATTTTGGGATACCCAGCAGACCAGGACACCAATTGAAGCCTCATCAGCAGCCCTATCAACTCAGCAGCAGTGGTGGGTGGCCAGAGCAGATTTGTGAGGGTCATATGCCTAACTGCGACCTCCATAAGCAACCAACATGCCAGGTTTCTTTTAGCTAAGGCAATTAACCTTGCAGAGAGCAATAAGAAAGGACAGGAAGAGACACAGAAAAAAAAGAGCAACAAAAATACAACAGAGGGTGGAAAGTGGAAAAGCCACAGTATGATAAAGAGAGCGGGAAAGAGGGAAAATGGGAGACTCCCAGACAGAAAGGTAGAGGTGAGAAGCTTAACTCATAATGATAGGGGGAAGCGTGCCTAGGCTGAGGGGGCTCTCTTCTCTCGGCTCTGTCTCTTCTCAGGGGAAGCAAAGGTTGGGAGCACTCGTCTCTTGGAGAAGGTAAGATGAAGGGCCAGTGTCAGGCTGGCTTTTAATGGTCAGAACAGTGGTTAGTTCTTCTGACTATGTCCTGTCCCCCGTGGCTCAGAGTCCACTCCATGTAACTGGCCATAATTCACCTCGTTTGGCAGTTTGGGGTCTCAGAGGTGCAGGATAAAAAGTGCAGGGAGCAGTAATGACACCAAGAACAGCTGAGGGCACATCTAGTGAGAGATGAACAGAAAACCGCACTCTGACTGGAACCTTTAAACGAGTATCTGCAAATCAAATACTTTAAAAGTGTTTAATTGCATAATGGTGTTAAAAAACAGCACATGAAATGCTTTCATTTTGAATAATCAAAAAAATAAGTAAATTACTTGTACACTTACATTTAAAAAATATTGCACTGTTACATTGGTAATACAGGTTATATGCTGACACTGCAGTAGGACTTCATTGTGGTCAGTTGCTTTACTGCTATTTCATGGTCACTGTGCTATTTGTCCTCTTTACTTCTTATTTACACTTCTAAATTAGAATTTTTATTTCTTTCATTATATATTTAAAATGTTTAAATAGTTTATTAGATTTATTCTCTTTTATATTGTATTCAGTTGGTAAATGTTCAGTCTTTCCATCTGTTGTGATTACCAAATGTAGGACGTCTTAGAAAAGCATCCAAGAAAGACTTTAATTGAACTTGGTAGGTTGTTCTCTGACAACAAAGCAATGAAGATGGTGACAATAAAAAATAAAATAACCTTAATATTAGTCCAGTACTGCATATCTGCTTAAAAAGTTAATCTGGGTAGTTATTGGATTTCAGTTTTTCAATTAACGTCAAAGGTGTTGGGAAAACCACTAGACCCAGATCCATTTATTGGCTATTTTTCTTGTCAGTAGTGACAATGTGGAGCTGTCTAAAAAACAGTGTATTGTGCTTGGAGTTGTCACACTCTTAGCACGTAGATTGATTTTGCTCAACTGGAAACAAAAAAATCCTCCTCACTGCTCTGCCCTGATTAGAGATGTTATGCACCACCTTCAACTCGAAAAGATTCTCCTTTAAAAAAAAAAAAGAGAAGACTGATAATGTGTATGCAGTATGGAATCCCTTTATTGATTATTTTAATAAGACAGAAATAATTTAACCTTAACCCCACTACTACTACTACTTCCTCCCCCCCAGCCTTTTTCTTTCTTTCTTTCTTTCTTTCTCTTTCTTTCTTTCTTTCTTTCTTTCTTTCTTTCTTTCTTTCTTTCTTTCTTTCTTTCTTTCTTTCTTTCTTTCTTTCTTTCTTTCTTTCTTTCTTTCTTTCTTTCTTTCTTTCTTTCTTTCTTTCTTTCTTTCTTTCTTTCTTTCTTTCTTCCCTATATCATTAATTGTGTTCAAATA
The DNA here is from genome assembly GCA_030578275.1 of Meda fulgida. NCBI lineage: Eukaryota > Metazoa > Chordata > Actinopteri > Cypriniformes > Leuciscidae > Meda > Meda fulgida. The sequence continues at coordinate 19,008,623 of CM060620.1, read as the reverse complement.
TAAATTGTTTACATATGTAAGAATATTACTGCACACTGTATCTGCAAAGTTCATTTTGTTGGAGTTTTTCTTTGTGCCAATGTAGAAAATGTAATGAAGAGAATGTAAAAAAAAAAAAAAGTTAATCTGGGTTAAACAAAATATAAGAATAATGAAAAAGCGTGACTTTTTTTTTTTTTTTTTTTTTTTTTTTACAAGCAGTGTTTTTTTTCCCCCATGAAATCAGGTAGTCTGAAATTGACATTTGTACATTATGTCCTCTTTATGTCCGGGATGTATTTACGCATAACAACCTTCTATACCTTTGGTGAAGGGACTTTTGTTAGTTCTAAAGGGGGCACAGAAGTGGTACAGCCATCAGGAGCTGGGAACCAGTTCTAGTCTGGGCATGTCAAATCTGGATCACTCAGGAAAAGACAGACCCTTCCTACCCCCTGTCCTGGGGCAAGTATGGACAGACCAGAATACTGCTGAGCTCTAACTGCAGACTAATTAAAGGCTGCAAATCAAAATTGTGCTCTCCCTTTGAATCATTCTTTAAACCAGAGGTCCTCAAACCTGTTCTGCAAAGCTGCTTCAGCACAACTGAATTTCACACCAATGTGATTTTCAAGTAATCCTGAAGAGCTTGATTAGCTGGTTCAGGTGTGTTTGATCAGGGTTGGAGCTAAACTCCCCAGGGCAGTGGGTCCCCTGGAACAGGGTTGAGGACCTCTGCTTTAAACGATTAAATGATTATTCATATCAATATGTAGAGTTATAAAGTAGCGCCCCACCAACTGTTACATGTAGTATGCGCAGCTGTGATATGCGGTGTTTATATATATATATATATATATATATATATATATATATATATATATATATTAGTTCTTTATTTATAATTTATTTTTTTAAATGAAGAATGCAGCCACTGTCATTTTCTTCCCTCTTAGTAGCATACATTTTTGGTACCAATTCTCATTCTTATTAACAATATATTATGAAGGGCCAACCAGCAAATAATCATATAAAATCTGAATATTTACTTAAAAAATGCTGAATATAAAATCATAATATACTGTACATACAGGGCTTGACTTTAACACCCGCCAACCCGCCAAATGCGAGTGGATTTAAGCAATGGCATGTACCACAGTCACTCCTACTGGCCACTTTGGTGGGTTGAATTTTATATATTATATACATTTTTCAATTGTAGTTTTTTTTTAAATATGTCTGAAATAATGCAATGTGGTGTTGTCAAAAATATAGATTTTTCAATACATATTGATACTGAAATATCTGAAATGCTTCCAATACTTATTTTCCGCAGAATAGACACACGATACCAGCTGTGCTTTCTCGCTCTCTCATTGAGTTGACTCACAAACCCGCTCTCCCTCACTCACTCGTTTCATTTGCTCAGGATTCATTTTGTCTGTGTTACAGGGGTTGCATTTTGGTGTGGGATTGCACACATTGTGCATAATTTTACTCATTCCCGCAGATTTTGTGCTCACACCCAAAGTGCACTCACATAAAGACACCTCAGTACTAAATTGAGTTATTTGCACTTAAATAGTCAAAACCATAGATAAATATACTGTAGTTTTAAGTTTAATTATTTATGCATTCAAAATGATTTAATATGCAGGGTTTATAAAATATATATTCAGATTTCATATAATTAATTCCTGTATGTCCCATCATTATACGTAATAATACTATATAAATAAAAATGGTGTAATCAATGGCATGTAAAGCTTTATATAAGCTTATGTTTGTTAATGGTTTCAATGAATGCTATTTTCTCTGATTTGATTCAATAACCATACAGACCTACAAAAAAGGTGTTCGGTTCTCATTCCATTAAGCTGCACTTTTAGCTTCACGCAGCTAAAACAGAAGACATGTTAGCACTGTGACGGTCTCAAGGGAGCGAGCGGTGAGGACAGTTTGGACTCTCCTAGATACCAATCACTACACCCAGGGGCTTTGTCTTCACAGTAAAATCTCATTATCAGCCAGACCGGTACAATTTTCCACGCATATCTGCATATTGATTCCCACTACCGACACCACTGACTAAAAGAATACGACGGCTGGGCTGCCAGGGTTGAATAAAACGAGTCCGGCTGATGGTGACTGAAAGTGATCCACTTTACCCAGAGTACAGTAATTTTGAGATTATGAGTTGCTCTATGATGGTTGTAGGACATATATGATGTGATGGGTAATTATGGCGTGTCGTGGGTCGGGCTCGTCGGCAGCCAACGCAATCATCTCAGTGCCGAAATAAATGGGTCAGGAGAGTCGCTGATTAAAATCACATAGAATAGTGTGGGGTTTCCTTGCTGATTTCCACTGCTGGCCCTACATCTGTTCACCTACAATGAGAAACAGGAAAACGGAGATGGCAAGTAAACGTCTGTGGGGAAGGAACGCACACACGCTACATGCACAAGCACGTCGATCCGCATTATCGCACACATCAACGGACCTGCTCCTGTTAAACAGACGAATATAAAACGTTGATGACACATATCAAAAGTACACATTTCTGCTTCATACTTACCGAAGCATAACTAAATGCGCTGAGCCACGCGAGTCAATAAACCTGAGTGTTCGTGTCTTTGAGACCATGTGTGTGATTGTGTTAACCTGTGCTGGATTGAATGGCAGGTAGGCTCAAAGGGCACTGTGTGCCTGCTGAGTGGGCAAGGAGAGTGGAGCAGCTGCAGCCGGGCCCCCGTGGCCCTTAACGGCCCCTGGCTGTCAGAGTAAGAAGCCATAGTGCGGGTCAGCTCTTCCGGCACATCACCAGCTAGAGAGGGGGAGGGGGGAAAGAGGAATCATGTATAAAACATGACTGACATACTGCAGTTGTCTATGCAAACAACACTGTAATTCAGGTGTATGTATTAGTAGTGCTGGTGTGGTCACTAACTGTCTGTTTTGAAGTCATACTCAAGAGACTATAAGAGGGAACCTTTCATCCATAGATGGTGAATATAGGTCAAGTAGACCTCAGGTCATGTAGATTCAATAATATTATATATATATATATATATATATATTCTTATAAAAACAAACTATATTTAAATATAAATAGTACAATAGGGAAGTGTACTAATTTTATTGCAAAAGCGGTGTAATGCTATTCATTTTATGCACGTGTATATCATTTCCTATCCCCCTATAAACAAACACAGATAATGGCTGTCAATAAAGAGATTATATTTCCCTCTTGTCCACAATCCAACACGAGACACATAAGAGTCACAGAAAAACAAGTCCCACTCTAGAGAAATAGTACCGGTGCCATTTAACAGCTATGTGAAATCAATATACAGCTAAAAATGGCGGGAACTAAACATCATAGTAAACCAGTTATTGACGTGCTGCAGTAATTTACACTTGCCATTACAAGATGGATTGAGGCGAAATTTATTTAGCCAGAAAGCTGGCAGTGGGGATGTGGTACAGCAGCTGCCACGGTTGCCAGATGCTTGAAATACACCCTCCGTCCATCAAAACCCCTCCCTTGATGATTTCCTCCTTGTTGCAACCTGACAACCTTAAAACAACTGTATAATTAGAGCGGCATCTGCCGTGCTGCGTCTCTCTCTCTGGATCAATCAGGAAACTTCGGACCAAGTGAGACGATGCAAAATGACACAGACACAATAAGAGGAACAACTGATCACAGCTCAGAAAAAGGAGCTGCAGGTACAATAAGGCTGTGTCAGTGATTATTGCCTTGAAATAACCACAATGATATATATTTGTTGTCAGAAAATGTACATGTGAAAGAGTTTGTTGTCACAGCCTGAAATGAATCAACACAGCTCCAATCTGCTAGTTAAAATTTTGAAATGATCAACATTAGCATATTGCAAGCCAGCGGCATGAAGTGAACTACCTTAAAAACTAACTCAACTTATCCTAAGAGGAATGAAAGGCCTGATATGCAATGCATAACAAAAGTTCAAAACCATGCACTCACCTGCCATTAATATTACTTTCTGTATAGTTTTCCTGTAACCTGCAGGGGCCCCAAAGGCGCACCTCCGGAGACACTAACTCTTAATTAAAGACTGAATGTAAAATGTCATGACAGATGACCCTCTCCAGACTGAAAAGTAAGATGAAAGGAAAGGTTGAAGCGGTAGTTTAAGGTCTGTAGCACACTTTATTGCAATATATCTCACAAATGGATTAGTATGAAGAGATTTCAACAAAAATGAATTGCACCAATACAACATTAGTTTCTTCACAACATTAATTGCACCAAGCTAATAGCACAAATAGAGCCTAATTTACATATAGAGGGGGTGCATTTGCACTGAAAAGAATGGTATTGATTTAATTTACTGTAAACGCTTACAATGAAATGCTCTTTCAGTGTACTGAGAATCTGGTTTACCTGGATTGTTGTTGCTTATTGAATACGACTTTTGTGCTGAAAAACCCGTGCAAAAGTGGAGCAAACGTTAAGTGAATGAAGCTTCCCTATATGCAATGAACAATTCTAGTTCATTTCACACTTCAATTTGTGTGTATATGTATGCATGTGAACTTGAAATGAGAAAGGTTCTCTGTTATTGAGAACGAGTCTGTGCTTGTTGGTTGTGATTAACACTACACCGCTACATCTCATCTAAGCAGAATTATCACCTCCACAGTCAGTCCATATCAGAGTTATACTCATGCTCCCCACTGCTGGCACTGTGATGAGAATTTTTTTTTTTTTTTAAGTAATTTATGAAAGAATATACAGAATGGTTATGGCAAAAAATCTGGATAACTCTATCAGACTACAAATAAACATCAGTAATTCATTCCAAGTCAACAGAACTCACACAATACATGTGTGGTGTTTGGTGTAAAAATGTTCAATTACACACTCTAGATTTAAATAGGATTCAATTTGTCGTGATTTATAGTCTTATGTCTGGTAATGAGGTGATTGTGAACTTGTTTCCTGCAATAAAACCTGCAATAAAACATATATATAAACATATATATATATATATATATATATATATATATATATATATATATATATATATTTTTTTTTTTTTTTTTTTTTTTTTGTGAACATCTGCATTTGAGGACAATAGAAGTTATGCAAATTACACACTCCCTCTGCTGGACAGAGATTAATATCTACAAGCATAATCAGAACCACTGAGAGGAAAATTGACAGAATAAATCACAAATTACTTAATTACTCAAAAATTAACGGAAAAAGGCAACAAATAAAAAGATACATACATTTTGTGTATATATATATATATATATATATATATATATATATATATATATATATATATATATGTATATATGTATATACTGTCCTCCTATTGACACAACTCATCTCACCAATCAGGTTTATATATATATATATATATATATATATATATATATATACTGACAAGAATGTGGTGAAATAAATACTAAAGAAAAGACAAATTGAATATGTAAGTTCAGGTAAGAATTTAAAATTTAAAACAGAGTACATTTTATATTGGTACTCAATTCAAGCGTGAATGTATAGCTTGAACTTATACGTATACATTCCTTGGAATTGTTTATCTTTACAATGATTCTCTGAGTAAGTATCAAAGTTATAAAATTAAGTACTACTCAACTTTCTGATACTGGTGTTCCCATCATGCACTGGGGCATGAATAATTAATAAGGTTGCATTTTTCACTGTTTTCTAGTTGTATATACACTGCTTTATCATTGTTCATTTTCTACTCAAAATGACCCATTCATACTCAAAAACTATCCACTGGTTGTTCCCGTTATTGGGTACCAGGGGCTACCATGCAAGTATTGAGCTATCTGTGTTTGCTTGGGTACTTCATGTGAAACACAAAATATACTGTGTTGTTTAACTTGAATGTTTCTAAGTAAACCATGTCTTTTAAAAGCATGGTTTAATTTAGTGCTACATTGTATGAGAAATATGCACTTGAAACAGAGTAGGCTATTGCAAAGAAAACTTCTTTGTGTAAAAAATGAGTAAGTAAATTACTCAGAAAACTCTAACTGGCCAAGTTAAATTTACTTATTCTCCATGTTCATTTTACATAACTTAGTTGAGTAGACTTTACTTAATTCCATACATGTGAAAGTTACTTGCAAAAGAAAAATGTAAGTTTTTTTTTCAGTACCTTATACAGAATTTGCTTTATTGCTCTTTTCTCTTCAACAACAGGATTCCTCACACAGCGTCCACATCTACACGGTTATTCTCCAGGTTATCACACTGTACACATTAAATGAGGTCTGCATGGCTACACACTGATCTCTTAGAATCATACCCTGAGGTGCCAGCAGAGGTCTAAAACACCAGCATGTCTCAGCCAAACGTCATGATCTATGTTAACCAAAAAAAAAAAAAAAAGAAATTAACAAGTAAGCGATAGATCGAAAGCGCACGAGAGAGAGGAAAAAAAAACACCCCGCAGTGAAGCACACGACTTAAATTAAAAGAGGGGTGGGGGCAGGCTTCAAGGTTAATTACATGAAGAACTTCCCTGTTTGAATTAAAATCACTCACTCCATGCAGCACTAACATAAGGAGCATTCAAACCCATGGCGCTCAGGATAACTCTTACGGTGCAGCACATTTTAACTCTTGACCCCCTGATAAGAGCAGAACGGGGATTTGCTGAATGCTCCATCTAGAGACAAGAGGAGTTAGATGATAAGTTTAGGGTGAATCGAAGTGCAAGCGCTCATAAAAGATCATTTGCACGCCTGTGAAGTGCGATTACATGATGTCTAGTTATATTTTTAATTGATTTGAGACCTATTACATCCTGTCTTTATAGTAAGATGGTATGATTTTTGTGGAGAAAAAAAAAACACATACCTGGCTTTATTAATTTTAAGCACCAGTAATAGTTCAGCAACGGCGTTTCTAATGTGAGGATGATACAGTGTTCCTTTAGCATTAGTAAAAGAGCCGCACTGGTAATCGGAGGCAAGGTTGGCTGGAATTAGATGGAACAGAATGCAGGAATAGATCCATGGGGAGAGTTCAGTGAGGAGGCATCATGAGTTCACAAGCAGTATCACTGAACACCCTTTCCACTCATCCTCCTCATCTTCCTCCTTCCTTTCTTTCTCCCTCCGGCTGGGACTGCCACAGAAGAGCAGAGATACCCAGAGAGACGGAGAGTGAGGGAGTGAGGGGGCGAAAGGCAAGACGAAACTTTGGTTTGATAAAGAGAGAGGGAGAGAGGTAGAGAAAAACATTACACATCAGCAGAAAGGAGGAGGAGGAGAGGAAGGCACTCTTCAACTTTCCCTGCTGTTCCCAGCTGTGTTACAGCAGAGTGCTAGCCTTTGAAGAGCTGGTGGCAAAATACACACACATGCATATTTTTTCCCTCCAGATAACCAACCAACTGTTCCCTCACTGGCCTTTCTCTGACTCTCTCACCCCCCCCCCCCCCCCCCCCCCCCCCATCTTTTTTGGCTGGTTTGGTTTTAAATAATAAATGATACCGTGCCTTATCCTGCCTATCTACATATTAAATATGGAGAAAAAACAGAACGGCGCAGCACTTTCATACAGTATAACGTTGTGTTTTTGGTCGCCCACACATGCTGTCTGGTGCACGACTAGGTCAGAAAACAGCATTTGTAATTGGAAACTAAACTCTTAACAATATCAATCTGTGATTCAAAGAAATGCCTATGGTGAAAGGGGTTTTACGCAGTTTAATGTTTTTGTGGACGATTTTCAGTATGCAGCTGTTCGCTATGTGGTAAAAAAAAAAGTTTGAAGTTCGAGTAGATATATATATATATATATATATATATATATATATATATATATATATATATATATATATATATATAAAAATTTAACATAGACGGACCTCTAACTAAATTTTTACAAAACTTCAAAAACATACCATCTGAAATGAACATTAGTGGCAGTCAACTTGTATTACTTTTCAGCCAAATTATAATTATAGGGGCAAATTATGAATTAATAAAGACTTATTTTTGGCACAGTTCCTTGCACAATACTACGCTGAGTGCAAGGATACGAGTCCCGTGAAACATGAGTCATGATAAAAGAGCTCAAACACTTGTACAAGCAAGCTTGAATGGCACAGTTGCTTCACCAAAAGTGTTTTTTATAGCACATGTGCTTGTGTTAGCACTTTTGGCTAGGTTTAGCGTAGGTGGTACGCTATTTTTAAATGCCACAGTATTAATCTATTTGATTATTTCAATAAATAAAATATTACACTGGTACATTCATATTCATCTGTTTCAGAAAAAAAACGTAATACTAGCGCCACTCACTGGAAATTTCACTTTGAAAGTGTCGCGAAACGAGCAAGAAGCAATATAATTTTGCAGAAATGTCGCCAGAGGTTCGTTTTTACAGTGAGCCAGGGTTGAATTTTTTCCCTTCAAACAGCTGTGGAAAAAAGTTCTCCAGATCTCGAACTCTATCACTTCATGCAAAAGAGTGACTGAACGAAGAATGGAGAGATAGAATAACAGAACGAGAGAGAGAACGAGGTGTCAATTGCTAGCCGTCAACTCATCTGATGTCCTACCGCACATCCAGAAGCGCTCACGTGTGAAAAGCCGCCGTAACTTTCACCGGGGACATTTTTGACGAGCGGTGAGGAAAGAGTTTGACAGATCCGGGCGACGTCAGGCCGTCTCTGGGCCATTTGGCATGCGGTGGGCGTCTGGCATGCTGAAGACTGCCTGTCAAACGCCTATGACTCCATAGAGTGGTGCGGGGACCCTACGGAGCGGCAGATGGGCCATTAAGGTAGTATTAATGTAGATGCCATGACTTTTCCCGCGCTGACTGGGACATGCTCTTTAGAACTGCGAGCAGCTGCTGCCATTTACTCCGACAGCTCCCCGCTAACTTTGGGCCAACTGGCAGAGCTGGAGTTTTTGTACCCAAGTAAAGCTAGTTAGAAAACGCTTTCAGGGTTACACTCCTAAACATAAATGTGCTGTCAATAAGATGTAAGCATACAATATTGTCTTCTAGCATACATTATCGATTTAATTTGAAGGCTAGCTTGTTTCAAAATACTGTATGGATTAGCATACACCTGCATTAGCAAGTTAAGAAATAGGAGTGTACACACACTAACAATTATCGTTCTAATCACAGCCAGCAAATATTGAGCTGTAATGTAATGTTTTCATATTCATTTAGCCTCTAAGCACTAATATCATGCTTTAATTGGGAGAAAATTGGCTGTTGCTGAAAAATACAGAATAATCAGGAAAAACAAGCATAGATAAGCACTCCAATAAGACGCATTCTACTCCAGTAAATGAACTGAAATGGGATATTTTCAGACCATTAACAAAATCACATTCAACAAAATCCTATTAGCACAATTATTCCTTTCCTCGTTGCAATTTGCAGAATCAGAGACGTCTAAGCTGCACACTTTCATGGCTAGTTAGCAGATGAACCCATTCCAGATAAAGGAGAATATCAACCGTCAGACACTCAAAACAAATATATCCTCTTAAAACATCACAAACAAACAAGAAAGCACCTTTGATATTTACACATAACAACAAAAAATGTGGTCCGGGCAGCTAGCTATATTCAGATTTGTTTGGCGATTCGTATTTGGGTCACAATATAACTGTGCATCAGGAGAGTTAGCGAAACATGCTAATTCTGCTGCTAACACTTTGACAGAGTTTCATGTGTGCATCTCATTCGCTCGCAGCCAAATGACTTGCAACTTTATTGCTGAAAAAGCAGTGGAACTAATCCAGCTAATCGGCGCAGCATCTGCTGTGCTCTCTCTCTCTCTCTCTCTCTCTCTCTCTCTCTCTCTCTCTCTCTCTCTCTCTCTCTCTCTCTCTCTCTCTCTCTATCTCTATCTCTATCTCTATCTCTATCTCTCTCTCTCTCTCTCAGATGAGTTCAAACAGTACTGTTTGACGTACAAGTGAAATGGTTTTATCGCAGAGGTGGACTTTCGCACAGCTATTTGTTGCAACCTCGCACGATATCATCATATCAGTTTCCAGTAGACAAACTGATGTTTCTTGCCCATGAGGGTTGTCATGATGTAAAATTTCAGTAGTGATATGTCATGATTCTCAACACCAGTACTCATAACACAGCAAAAACTAAAAGTTTACAGTTAAATGTTAATACAATTATATATATATATATATATATATATATATATATATATATATATATATATATATATATATATATATATTTATCTAAAAAAATATATTTAATAGCCTACTTGTAATATTTATTCAATCATAACAAATATCATACAAATAGACAATATCATTTGGTTTTCTCAATTATTTCTCTATTAGGTAAATAAATCTCATTATTCAATTAAATTTATTCTCAGTATTGTTGTTTTCCGGTACTTTTGACACCTTTATTGCCCATCATGTTGTACGTGGAGACCCATGCAAATGAAGCGTTAACTAAACAGGCCTTGTGATTGAAGGGTGGTCACGATGGGACTCTGCGTCTCTGTAAGGACACTATGACAGACTGTCTTTGACTCGTATGCACCGCTACTCAATCAAGACCTCATATCCTGTTTGTGATCGGCGAAACACCAGAATGCTACTCGTTCTGCCGTCCCTAAAGACAAATCTGATTGAGATTCCCTTGACGTAAAATGTGAGGACACTCAAAGACAACGAGAAATCATCACTGGAGATTATTCTAGAAAGATATGGGGGAAAAAACACTTCTGATGAGGAATATCGATATAAATAAGTGAGAATGGATTCATACAGCAGCATAAATCAATAAATGTAAATTATGATTTAGGCTTTAAGAAAGGTTTCTAGCAAATTATATCGGTGTATTCAACATAACAATGAAAAGATATACAAAGAAAACAACTGAAAGGCCCATTGAAAGGTGGAATAAAAACAGTTGTAACTGGGGCAAAACGCCTCTAAAGGGATCTCCAACCAGCAAAAAAGGGGATCCCAGTGTTTTTAATAGCAAGGTGAGCATGACTGCTTTGCCATGCAAATGCATTCAAAGTCGCTCTAATACCGTACAGTTATTGTAGAGCAAATGAGCAAAGGCTTTACATTTGAGAAAACAGCACCTCGAATCACACGATGCAATATCCGCGTGTGGGTGTGTTATAAATAGGTTATTTTGGCTTTTATTTATTTATTTATATACATTTTGCTACACAGCTGGAAGAATAGCGGTATTAGCTCAGCACTAGAAGCAGTCGGTTATTTGCTAACAAGACGATTAACATAAAAAGGGAATGGTAAATGTTATTTTCCAGCGCCGCACGACAACGGAGATGCAGTAATCATATTATTATTTGTATTTATGTCGTGATTAACCAGACATAATGCTCGTACAGGCTGCGTGTCTTACAATGCCTCGGTTTTGCCACACTTCAAAAAATGTTTCATGCACAGGAACAGCAGCGTTCAGGAGAGGATGACGGCTTAAAGAGTGGAACGGCATGGAGAACAAGCGAAAGAAAAATACATGAACATGCAAGTCAATGTGTGATGCACACACTTCTCACACAGGAGGAGAAAGTGTTGCTCCCTCTCCATGCAGCCACACATACATTTATACACACACACATTGAGCTGGATAAGTGTGACTCGGAGCGTTTTGCTAATAACATGCAGAAACCAGAAGCTCCTCAGCCGAACAGATGAGAAAAGAAAGAGCCTCCTTCCTCAGAGGCCAGGCCAGACGCGCACACACAAACCATCAGCACACAAGAGACAAAGGCTGAAAGAAGAGCTGCAACACAAGAACACATCACACACTACATAGAGTAAACTCCAAACAGACGTTTAGGATGACAGTGTCATATGAGCAATAAACCGCACACACCGATGTGTGCCCGTTTAGGAAAAAAAACACATTGACGAGAAAAAAAAAAATTCGGCATCCAAGCATGACATGTCGGAGACAATTCCGACTTAATGAGCGTTTTGGCAGCTTCTGTCGAATGCAGACAGTGATTAACCAAACACTTCTGAGTACAAGGCACAGTGGTGCTCAAAGAAAACAGTGATGATCTCCACTTAATCGCCGCCAAGCCCAGAGCATCTGCCCGGCCAGCGCCGCACGCCCGCTCCGATAGGCTGTCATATCTCCCCTGAGTCTGACGGCCATATGCTCGGGCTCCTCCGCTCACGCCCGAGGAAGTTCGCTTTCTGACAAAGCGTCGGTGTAAATATGACATTCAAACAAGTGTGCCTATTCAGCCAGAACCAAGTAAGCCAGTGAGAGACAGGAGAGACGCCGGGAGAGTGTGTATACATGCTACGAATTTGTGTGGGCTTGAAGAATGGATTATATCCTCACATTTTGGAACAATTTTCACAATATAATTTTTTTTGGCTTTTTCACTTTTTTTATAATAGGGAGATGGAGAAGCAGGGGGAACAGGAACAAGATCAGGATTGGGAAATCACACAAGATGGACTCGAAGTCACGTCGTCCGCATGAGCGCCATTGCACAAAGTGTTGGAGCACATGTACTACTCACCAGACCATGTTTCTGACACTTTTTCTTGTTGGAAAATCCAGAAGGTGTATGTGTGTGTTTCCAGCTCTCTCGTCCTTAGTAAACACACAGAAGAATTCACACAGTGTTAAGGAAGCTACTTTGAAACTTACACTACAAAGCCTACTACTTTAAATCACTTTGTAGTTTATCAAGCTTCAAGATGCTCATGATGTAAAGTAGTTCAACAAATGCACAATCAATCCACTCAGTAAATAAAAAAAAAATAAACAAACAAACAAACAAATAAATTGTTCACTTCAATACGCGCTTCTGATAGCAAGCAGTTGACGACAATTTAGATATTTAAAGGCAAAGGTTAAATTGGGCCGGAGCAATTTGAAACAACATTTAAACAATCAATTAATTATTCAATCAAAAAAAAAAAAAAAAAAGTTCATTCAAGTATTTATTTATAATGTATATGCATTTCATTTTTCAATATCTATGGTTTTATAGGAAAGGATTTTAGGAAAGATATATTAGGAAAACAAATGATAAAGTTAATTTTAGATTGCAATAGAACATGAGGATCTCAGTTTGGGTGACAGTTTTACATGAAAAAGATCAACTTACAATAAATGCACTAATTAATAAAGCTACAAAAATAATGAAATTTCCATATCTGACTCGGCTACAAACTAGAGGATATAAACAGAAAATACCTCACAGGGATTTCTGCACGGTGACTTTAATTTCCATGAACTTTCTGAACTGTTTGATTGTTCCATCATTCCACCCAGCTGCAAAGCTATATGCTACATCGAGACGTTTAAATAATTGCACAATTTTTAAAGCAGTTGATATATAGTGCTGAAGAGTTTTAGTAACATCAATATATTGAGTTACTCCGCTTATGTACAAACACACACTGACATCTGCATACATTACATGTCCTCCAACCAAATACCCACCTTCACATACCCATTCTGCATCTCCACGTTCTCTATAACAATGCCTCTCTACATAAACGTCCCTATCAAATACCTTTCGATGCCCAAACGTGAGAAGTGGCCCCTTGCCGCCCCCTTTCCTTATTCAGCCCCACCTCAAACTGCAGAGAATGGATCCAGAGATCCATTGTTCCGGCCACTAGATTAACTTTCATGACCATTCACAAACCAATGTGACTCTTGAGTATGACATCAAAATAATGTCGATCAATCCATTTAACAGTAAGGCTTATAATGGGCTACTGTTGTAGATGAAACACTAGCGGCGATTCCAAACAATGGCCAAACAGGTGTGAGAGGAAACCGAAGCGCAGGGTTACACCTTATCAGGCTTAAGATAAAGAGGATAAAGTTATAGAAGATAGAATTACGACAGTCTCACTGACCGGTTACTGTAAAACAGAAAGCCAGTACGCTGGTCTGGACTAACAAGCATTCTCACAACAAGGAACAGTATCATGTACTGAGCCTGAGGGACAGCCTGAGGAAATTGAGTGAAGACCAAAGAAACAAAGAGTGCAGTGGAAAGGAGTTTGATGCTTGTCAGAGTCAGGGCAGGACGAGAGGCCTTGGGTAATGCTAGATTGACAAGAGAGGGGTGAGCTAGGATCAACAAGACACCCAAACCCACCCAAACACACTCACAGTCACACACATATCTGGGCAGACGGCCAGATGTGTGAGAGTGTGTGACAGGATGATGGACGTGGGGGGGGGGAGGAAACGCACGCAAAAGCACTCTGTGGATCATGCAGGAAAACTTGTCAATGTCAGTGAAGATGAAAGAAGCCCGCCGTTATAACGTAGACACACACATACACACAGGGTCCATTCCCAGGTTGCAGTCAGGTGTTTTTGGACTGGAGCGTTTTTCCAGGTGGTCCTAAAGAGAAAGATTCAAAGAAAGAGAAACAGAGAGGAGAATTCCCTATACAGTTGCAAGACTTGATTCTTTCGTCATTAATTTGAATTATAGATAGTGAGTTATTCACACAACTACTGAAATTGAACTGAATTTAGTTTGAAAGGGATGCCAGAGTGCTTTTTCTATTGATTATGGGAGAAGTTAACCAAATGATGGTGCTTGAAAGGAATGTTTGGCAAGCTGAGAGCTGTGGGAACAGAGCGAGACCGGAGGAGCGAATGAGCGTCACACGCCACACCGGTCTCGAGTCTCACGGAGGAGCTCCGGAAGGATAAAAGGAGGAGTGATGGCAGTGAAGGACAAAAGAGGACAAGGCCTGGGACATTTATGTTGTGTTTTATTATGTTTATATGCCGCAGTCGTCCGTGAGGGGCTGCCACGTTCCTTTCTTTTTGTGCTTTGTTTATTTTGTCATTAAAGACCCACTCCGATGAAAATAATGTTTTTCTAGGTGTTAACATGTTCTTGTGGCATTTTTCTGATGTTAGAGGACATATCTTAAGAAAAATAAGCTCAAAGTTGTATTTCTGAGTATTTCTACATTCAAATGGCTGTGAATCAGTAGCAGACGCTAAAATGCCGACTAAAATAGACTGGAGTTGTGACGTAGTAACTCCACTGGGCGGGGCCACAAGCTCATACTCCCCCTCCGCCCCGCCCGCTCAGGTTCTGAGGAGTAGAGAAGACGATGGCGGATCAACACCTATGTGCGGTAGCGGGTTGCAATGCTAAGAGGAGAGATAGTGGTATTAGCTTTCATGCTTTACCAAAACATGTTGCTGTGAGAGATAGATGGATCACGTTCCTTGGTCACGGCAATGTTAAAAACCAAACATCAGTTTGCGGTCAGCACTTCACAGAAGACCGTTTCACCAACTGGCAGGAGAAATTAATGGGCTTCGTCAGTAAATTGTACATTTGTAAATTGTTTTTGAAGCCGGATGCAGTGCCTTCCATCAAGACACCATCAACTGGACAGCCTGTGTCTTTACCGGTAAGTTATTATTTTTTTTTTTTTTTCTGTCGGCAGCT
This sequence comes from Meda fulgida, assembly GCA_030578275.1. NCBI lineage: Eukaryota > Metazoa > Chordata > Actinopteri > Cypriniformes > Leuciscidae > Meda > Meda fulgida. The sequence continues at coordinate 18,993,153 of CM060620.1, read as the reverse complement.
AGTTTAACGATCCCGCCTGTTTGCTAGCACAGTGCGGCCTACAACGCAGAGGCGAATTGCTAATGAGCTACTGCCGCTCTGCTGAAGCGAAGTCCCAGAAAACGGCACAGGTTTTGTGATTTTGGCTAAAAATGGCATAATCATAATTTTAAGACCACTGGGAATGTTTAAAAATAGCTCAAAATATGATCGGAGTGGGACTTTAAAGTTATGTTGATCATTTGCCGCATCCTGCATCCTTCATCCCTGAGCCTTGAACATTGTTACTCGATGAATTTGAGTTGAGTTAACAAACAGGATGCAGAATGGCTATTTACATTTGAATGTAAGAAAGTAAAATTAAATTTGGCCATTTCTAAGTATTGGGGATGGGACTTCCCCCTCAATGCCTATGGTGGTTACAGTCCTGAGTCCCCCTGGAAAGAGAAGAACTCCATGTTGAACGAGCTCTTAGCTCTTTCTGGAATCACAGCTGCATCTGGTATCCTAGCACAGATTTATTACACCCTTATGTTCACAGACAAAATGTTCTAATCTACACTATCAAACACAGTGAGCTGAGAGAGGAGAAGAATTTTGTGAACTGCACAACTCCTATATTGAGAATCACACTTTGAGGTTCTCAAGATCTCTTTATCATGTGTGAAAGAGTCGTATGGGAATCATACATTATTCTACAGTTTAAGCGCAACACACACATGTTGCAAACACAGTAAATGAAATGATAAACATGGACTGCCTAGTAAATTGATGCTCAGAGGGTATAGGACAGATTTAGAGACGCAAATCAGTGCTACTGTCTGTCTCTGCGTGCGTGTGTGTGTGTGCGTGTAATATGCAGTTCAGAAGAACAGAGTAGTCAAGAGGCCCTTACATACAGTAGAGTCATTTTAGCAGCAACGTCTATAGCCTACATGTTAAGAGGCACTTTTAGATGGGCACTTCAGCCAGGTGTGTGTGAGTAGAAAGGGTAGCCAACAAAACAAGTGGGTAATACTGAGCTCCAGCAAGTGGTCCACTTCACATGAGGGTATCTTGAACTTATCCAACACCTCATTTTAGTTTTGTTTTTTGCCATCTGACAGCCAGGGCCATTTGAGGTGACAATATCCACACAAAGACACACATCTCGAGAAACGCAATGAAGATTAACATATCACTCCAACTCCAACAATTGATATGATGGTTTGATCTATATGGTTGCCTGGGTCAACCATATTAGAGCGAATCTGACTAGCTACACCAAGATCAAGTTGAACAAGAAGTAGTCCAAAATATTTCATCTAAGCATATCTGCAACATATTATAGTAGCCTACATACTTTTGTTCAATTACAGATATGACGTAACCATTTAAGGAAGAACAACATACACCAGAAAACGAAGCTCAAAATTTAAAAAAATATATATCTAATACATACACTACCGTTCAAAAAGTCAGTACATTTAAAAAAAAAATAAACTAAACATTAAACTGATCAAAAGTGGCAATAAGTATTTCTATGTCAAACAAATTCTTCAATGTGGAACTTTCTATTCATCAAACAATTCTGAAAAAGAAATATGTTTTACACAAAAATATTGTTAAGCATCAACAGTTGTCAACGTTGACAATAATAAGAAAGGGTAAGAATGATAAGTAACTTGAAATGAAGTAACTAGAATGGAAAGTAGTGGCTGCAAAAAAAATCTGCTTTACTATCAAAGGATATAGGAAAAATGGCATTGTAAATTATACTAATATAACTAATTGCGAATATTAATTATTTTTATAATTCATAGTGACATTTTTATAATGTGTCACAGCATTATCATTGTGTGACTTATTTCAAGAAGATTAAAAAAAGTACTATCCCCAAACTTTTAAACAGTAGTGTATATAAAACATATTTAAACAGAATTGTGTTCATTTTTATCCAAATAAATCCAAATAAGCTTCTTAACAATCTTGTGATACCAGGCTTATGGAGGCCAAAAAACAATGTCTGCATATCACCAGGCCTAAAGAGGAAAGTAATGCTAAAACTGACCGACTGCTTTTTTTTCAGTTATGAACATTATCTTGCTTCTTGGAAAAAAAATAAATAAAGAGCTTAGTGTAACATTACAATAATGATTTATAAAATACTAATGAACACCATTTGCCCACGCAGCCACCGCCTAAAGCAGACCGGCACTAACTGTACAATATTGTTTATCCCTCATCCGCAGATACATTTCTTTCCTCACTCTGTTTATTTCACATCTCTGAAGTAATCCCAAAATGAGGCACCTGCGTGCACTGCCACCCGTCTGCTTGTTTTTTCCGTGTCTGGAAAATAACAAATCAGCGTCTCGCATTATTTCCGGCGTGGTGGGGAACGAAAGGTCCTTGCCCCACGCGCGCTCCCCTGTGCGCATATTGATTGCAACAATGCCTCAGCTCCGACAATACAGCCGAGGGGTCAACACCATTTCCATTAGAAAGTTTGCGAGTTTCAATTCACTGCATTTTTCCCCTCTCGCTGTCTTATCCTAACGCTAACGCCCCCCTCCGACCCTTCCCACCCACCCCAATCCGTCCTCGGCTGCTGATAAACACAGAGTATTTTCAATGTCTGAGGGTGTGTTGTGCAACTCAAACGCTCACCCTTGGCTCTGTAAGTGGGTGTTGCAGTGCCTATAGGAGCCAGGGTTCTCGCACACCGCTAGAAAACGTTAACCCGCATAACTGGGTCAAAATGGCACAGCAGGAGCGAAGAGCTACTTTTGTACTGTGCGTGCATGTGTAAGTGTGTGTTTGTATGTGTTTGAGTGCCTCGGGTCTTGTGAATCACATTTCCTGACGCTTTAGGATGGCATTGTATACTGTATAGCAAGGGAAAAACTTACCAGACGAAAACAACGTCTGAGTGTCATCCACTTATTCTCAGGGCATGGCTGTCTCACAGGAGGAAATGAAGCTCGGTGAGAGAGAACATTAAACAATCCAGTGTCTACTTTATGTTAAGTTACAGAAAAGTTAGCAAAAAGTTCCTGCATGGTTGACAAAGTAAAATGTTTTATTGAATTATGTGTTGCATTAAAATAATTTGGGGGAAATAAAACAAAATCTCTTTTACATAAGTTTGAAGTTTTAAAAACTTTGAAGGTTTGAAGGCGATAGATAGATAGATAGATAGATAGATAGATAGATAGATAGACAGACAGACAGACAGACAGACAGACATATATTGTCATATATAAAAACATGTAGAAAGAGCAAGCCAATCTTTCTTGAATGCTTCTCCACAGACTATAGGCAAGATAGATACAATAGATTATATTCAATGATAACGATTAAAAAAACATTTTTGTATTATTGTATCAATAGTTTTATTTGTGTATACATTTTGTGCCTGCTCTGCTGGCCATATAAGCCCATTTCTTTCCTTCAGCCTTTATAAATTTTGATTAATACCAACCGAGTTTGGAGTCCAGGGCCTGAGGTCCCTTCTGTACACCCCCAGAAATAATGAGCCTTCAAGAATAAAGAATATGCTTGGGAGGGATAAAAGTACATATTTTGACATTGCCATCCACCATATTCAAATGAAATGAGGAGGTGAGGTGCCTTTCGCTGATTAAATTTGTTCTAGACTTCGGTACTCTGCTCTCCATTCGTATTTAACTGTCAAGAGCTCTTTCCTGCATTCGGAGGTGCCACCAGCCCCTTTGCATACGTTTTCTATAAATAAAGACACTGAGGTGCAGTTTGGCTGCCATGTCACTAGTCCAAAGCCTTCTGGGATTGTAAGAATCTCTGAGGCTCCAGCCAATCATGTTGAACTTGAGAGTGTCCATACAGAGACAGGGTAAGCCCAGTCTCTAGATCAGAGCAGAGAGTAGAATTTACTTAAGCTTGTCAGGAGAGAAAAAATCTCCAAGCAAATGCGTAGTAATAAATTGTAACACATGCTGCATATGTTTGACCCGCGACCCCTGGCATTTGGAGGCAGATCTGAGCTGAGGAATTCCTCTGACAAGAAATGGCAAGACAAAAATGGAAAGGGGGAGCAAATGTGGAAACGAGAAAGACAAAAAAGGAAAGAGAACCAAGATACCAATAATTAGTCTTTGCAGTATTACAATTACAAACTGAGAAAACACAAAAAAATACAGTACATGACATCTTTATGCTATAATTTATTGATAGGACACCTGTGTGAACCTGAGAACGAGAACTGACATCATAAAGCTTCATGAAAATATAAAGGTATGGCAGAATTTGGAAATGCCACATGATGATGAACAGCCATGTTCTCTTGACTTTTATTTTATTTTTATCATTTTATTTGTATTATATTTATGTATTGTATTTTTTATATATTCTTTATTTATATTATGTCACACACATAATATATATATATATATATATACTTTTCATTTAGTTGAAACACTATTAAGATGCCCAGGGTATTTGTCAAAAAACGTGATTTTCATCTGGTAACAGACACATCTGACAACTAAAACAGTACTCGAAACAGCTTGTATGAACTGCTTGAATGCAACCATGCTTACAGAAAACTTTTGACAGTGAGCAAATGTAAAATATTTACACATGAATAAATCAGCGTTGCTCGAGATGAACGGCAATTAAGCAACTCAGCAACCATAAAGCAAAGTTAAAATGTTCTTGTTAACAGTGTCTTTATCAAAAACAAGTTTTTAAACAAAGTCATGAGGCCATGATTTTACATGTGCATAATGTACCTTGGTGAAATTGAAACATTTCAGTTTCTCTTTACAGGATCCCTACACAGTAAAGTACAGTAGCACTTAAAAACAGGCAAAACAATCGCTGTTGACTCTCACACGCCACTGAAGAAGACGAGGCAATAAAGTTTACATGGCAAGAGTATGCGGTACAGTAAGATAGACCACCTCTAATGTGTGCAAGATAAGATTTTAAGTGCTGCTGGAAAATATGTGGTAATTATTCACATAAAATGATATCCCTAAGCCTAACACAAATCATAACTCAATTGACCACGCTCATTACGGACTACCGCTAATTGCTCTTCACTTCTGAAAGGGTTTGTGACGAAGCAAGAATTACAAAAACACTTCGTAATGAGAGGTTGAAGTGTTATAGCAGCAGCAACAGTAAAGTCTCACATTTCTATTTACAGTCTTTTAATCTTCTGTTTCCCTATTCATTTGTTTGGAATTCTAGCATTTAACAAATATCACATTCCTTATAAACTTTTGCTTTTATGCTTTAAGTAATAGGCCTATGCTGTCTGAGATTTTTGACAGGCATGTTTTATCAATGAAATATGAATAAATTAATTAGACTTAGAATATTAGAATTAGATAATGGCTGCTGAAAATCCATCTTTGCTATTGCATGAACAAATTATTATTAATATGTTAAAACAGAAAATGTATTTATTGTCAAGTTAATTTCAATTTTACTAATATTTCACAACATTACTGTGTTTATTGTTTTTATTGTTTCCATTTGATCAAATGCAGCTTTGGTGATCATAAGAAACTTCTTTAACAAATTAATTATTACAAATTTTGACTGGTGTGCATAAATATTTTAATCGAATTTCTGGGCCATTTTTATCCTTTGTGAGTCAAGATTTTTCGGGAATATAGTTTTCTTTCATTCACTCATTTCAAACATGCAAATTGAATCAATTAATTTCAATAAATCAATCTGCCCAATTTCAGTCTGAAGAACATTACGGCTATTTCCTACAAATCTAAAGACCTTCGTATTATTAACATATTCAACAAAAATAATTTTGGAGACTGTAAAAACAGAACTAATCTGTCAGCTACAGGTCATTACAGTGTCTGTACTGGCACTCAACCATCTCTAGGCTTATAATACAATTTTGTTAAATATTTTAAATGTTAGATTTAAAACAGATTGAAAAACAACAGAATAATACATTTTCCAGTGTAATATCCATGTATTTTTATCGCATTTTTACCCAGTCCCTTTTGTTAATTCTACACCCTGATTTGCAAGGTTTCTTTTATGAATGTATTTGTAAATTTAAGTGGTAAATTACAAGAGGTAACTCTTTTCTGCTTGGTTGACCTGCTGAACAACACTGTGTGTGTGTTTCAACAGTGGCAGATGTTCTAGCGAGGGTGGCGGCAGATGTGTGTATGAGAGAGTGTGTCGTTCTGACACTCTGGACTGATGACTGGGGTAGGGTCTGCCAGTCTGGGTGTTTGCCCCGTTGATCCACCCTGCAGTGTGGCTCCATCGGCCTCTCCAACCCCCTACTATCCAGGTCCCCATAAAAATAGCCCATTCCATTACTCTTCCACCTCCCCAGAGGCCACAAGGTCTCCGGCATCATTACCGCATCTCAGGATCCGACTCCTCTCGTACACGCACCCGATCGCGCCACCCCATCGCCATTCCGCTAATTATAGGTCAAACATGGCTTTTTGTAAATCACAAATCCTTTGTTTAAATCCTGAATGAAAAGGCATCACGTGACAAGGAGAAAACGGCAGCCGGAGGATGAAAAAAAAATGTTCGAAAAATTGGGACTCTGGAAAATTTTCAATTATGAAAGCAAGCTAATTTGGTATGACCAACGAGTGTCACACACGCTGACAGTGCTCCATTATGCAGTCATTTGGGTTCTTTTAAATTAGTTATGTTAATGTCCTGCACGGGAATGTAACACTTGGATGGGACAAGATTCCAGCAATTAATTTCTACAGTCAACCGAGAGACAAGCAAATTTATTTCCCCCCCTCTTGGGGAACGGGAGGCAGAGGGTGCGAGGGTGGGGAGCGTGCGTTCGGGAGCGACGAACAAGCACAACACCGTGGCCTAAATAAAGCCCAAACAATGGGCGCCAATGCCTCCTCATTCATTCCATTGACAGTGTTTTGCAGCTTAAACCTGTTTTATTAATTATGTTTGACATTTCCATAATTAGTTTCATTTACACAAAATCAATCCCTGCCGCCACCCAGTCTCATTTATCATTTGAAAAAATTTGCATAGCCAGTGCTGACTTTTTCTACTTAATTATACATTAAAAGTGTCAAGTGCGCTTGCTGCCTGGCATTATCTGCTGCAGAAAGGGTTGTGGCTGGACGGCGTTGACATTAATCATAGCTAGCCTGCGAGTAAAGCCGGACGCTCACGGGGAAGTCGGGGGGTGGGTGGTGGAGCGGAGGGCCTTGTTCCGGGAGCTCCTGACCTGCTGAAAACCAGAAAAGAAACCATGACCTCCAGTCCCAAACAGCCACTGTTTGTTTACAGTCCAGGATTTGAGTGAGTAAATGAACAAGATTTTCCTTGTGTGTTACTTGGGGCTGGTGACTTCAGTTCGACATTTTGTCAAATTGACAGAATAAATAATAATTGGTTGGGCAATCCTAGAACATGTTTAGGGAGCTTCATCGGCCCTGTTTTTCTTCTTGCTAAGAAACTTGTGTTTATATGATCTCTCTCCATATTCAGCTGTAGATGAACCTCAACAAGTGATCATAAACCACTGAAAAATTCAAGGTTGTCGGGGGAAAATTTGCTAAATTCATTGGACAGAAAGTGTGGGAACCTAGTATCAGACATGCTCAAGTGCACTCTCCAGTCATGTGAAAAACCCATTCATGATGCACATTTATAATTTGGATTATAATTTTATTTATCATCATTATTTTACTTAAAAGCAAGAAACTGACAAATATTTCTCATAATTCCGAGGAACTTGTTCCCACTGAGGTAAAAATCCAGGAATCAGCCTTGGTTGGATGTAAAGAGTAGAACTATGAAGCAGTGATGATTGTGAGGAGTTCTTCACTGCTGTTTGACAAACCACTGTCAGAACAGCATTTTCCTAAACCCTTACAGACGTACACCCTTCAGGGCGTGCACTGAATTATATCTGAACAAGTGCCTGCATATGCTTTAGGGCGTTATATCCATTGTTTCTCTTCAAAAGAATGATAAAACTTCCTGACGTAACATAATTAGAGATGATGTGCTGCTCATTTTGACATTCACTCTCGGTGAGAACCCGAATGTCTCAACAGACCGTCGTCAAATGTCTGTTTGAAATGAGTGTGTGTCCTACACCGCAGTGATAAATGATAGGTTTGAAGCACTTAGAGGCTGGATTTGCAAAAGGCTGAATGTGGGGATTGACGCCCGTTGACATTTTACAGAGGACTGAAATAGGGTAAGTTCTCAAGCTATGAAAGGACTTTTCCAGTACAAATCATTTCTACAGCTCCCTAAGATCCTCAAAGTCATGATACGTTCATAGCGATACTCCCTTAATATACCTGATTGAAAACAGAGACAAAAGTTCTATGATGAAAGACTTCTGCTCCTTCCCTATTGGAGCAGAGAGAGCGATTGGCCTGGGAGGAATACATTAAAAGCTGGCTTTGCAAGACCACTGATCCACAGTCAGCCCTGTGAATAATAACATCAAGACTGTTCTGCCACATTCTGCCTGTCTCTTCTTCAAGGGCAACACAAAAAGCGGGCTACCTAACAAAGGGCCTGATGAAGTCAGTAATACTCTGGCGTGTCCCAACCCGAGCGGTGGGTGGTCACGACCGCTGGCACGCCTCAGCGCACTACATTGCTAATGCCCGCGGCTAAGCTAGCAGGGTCATTAGCCTAAGCTACGCTATTTAACACCCAGAGCTAAGAGGACCTTGGTAATTGCACTCAGCTAGATCAATACTAGTTAAAGGAGAGAGAAAGTTAAGAGGGGTAAAGAAGCCCCCGCCCTCGCTGTCAGACGCATGGGACGTTAGAATTAATTCCCTCTCGAAGCCGGAGAGTGAGCGAGCATCAAACATCATTATTCTGAGAAAGTTCCTAATCAGCGTGTTAACACTCCGCTGAATGTACTTTATATCAGGTTTTAAATTAAGCCCTCGCAACTTTATGCAGCAAAAAAATATTATAATTTATAGAAGCGATCGAATGAGGAGGACCCCCGCCACTACCGTGACTGGGAAAAGAAAAAAAAAATGTTCCTTGAAATGCAAAACGTTTTCTGAATCAAGGATTATTCCTCTTTTCATTGGTAAAAAAAAGACCTGGGATAAAATATGAAGATGAATTCACGTGCCGCAAAAAAAAAGTCTAGTTGAAGCGTTAGTCCTACACAGACAGAAAAAAAAGATTAGAAAAGGAGGGAAAATCGTTTATTTAGATGGCATACATTATCATTACTCTTGCATTGTGTCCCCACTCTTCATAATGACTAGGATAAATGTCTTGCCTGGAATGCACACTCTTGACAATAGAGGCGGATATTACTTGGTTAAAAGCTCAAGTCCTATGGGTAAAAGAGCTTGAAAGAATAAGAAGTATCCGTCATTGCTAATGAGCTATAAGGATAGCACATTGCCTTTATAAATCACCATATTCACCCTGTTTATTTAAATTCATTGGTGCCTCATTATACCTGAGCTATGCACCTCTAGGTCTGAGCTGATTAGGAGTGCCATAGCTCAAAATGGCTTTTAATTCAGTGAAACGCGCTTTGACCTTGTGCCGTAACCCTGCGTGAGACATAGCGTGGTCGGTGCCATTAATAATGTTGCCACCTTTTTCCTAGTGTGACAGAGCACCCCCCTCACCCCCTCTTAAAATATGTATTATTAGTTAGCCATGACGGAACATTTATCAAACCAAATTACCCTTTGGTGTAAAACGGCTTAATTCTGCATCCCTTTAGCCCTCTCTGCCATTACCTGCTCTTTAGGAAGGCTGGGTATTAAAGAGGCTCATAGTATAGAGGTATAATGAGGCGAGGATGCAGAGGGTGTCTGTAGTTGATCATCTCTCCAGTGGCATTTAGGTGCAAATCCATGTATGTTCTCAGGGGAATTCAGTCTCCCGAAAGAGGATTCATAGGTGTCGTGAGTATTTGTCTGGCTTAGATTAGGAAATGTTATGCAGAACCTGGAGGGACTGAATCAATGCGAGACTGAAATCTACAGACTAAAGTAAATCACAAGATAAAGAGTGTTTTCAAGTTAACAGGTTTGTCCAGGAGGTTTTACCCTGCATCGCTGTTATTATGTCATCATTTTGGATTCTACTCTAAGAACTATTTAAAACACAATCCCATTTGAATGAAAGTTCACAAATGAGATCTCTTTCATAGACAACAGTGAGATTAGACTCCTTGTTCTTTGTAAGAAACATGTAATCATATATCTTCTAGAGTTTCATACGTTTTTTTAAGTGTCTCAAGTTTTGCTCAGACTTGCCAAGATACCAAAGTCTGCATTCAAATGTCATAGATTTCAAATATTAAATATAACATATAACATTAAAATATTCATAGTTAACTCATTAACTCAATATTAATGTCTCATTAAATTGACAAGAATAAATACTTTCAGATATTTATCCACATACACTATACATTTTACCGCTCTATACTCTTACTTTATGTCAATAACTGCCTAATTTGTAAAGAATTTGTGAGGAAAATATGTTGGCTTTTGAAATGAAACTTGAGCAACCTCTGAGCAATAATATTTTTCTCTGTGATTGTACAATTAATGACTATACACTGAACACTGACATCAAGTTTCTGCTATTTCAGACACTGAAAAGTCTCAAGGTTAAGAGGCCGAGAGCAGAGGCAGCCCTGCCAAGCCCCTGGGCCACTTTTGTCACAGTACCCCAGAAGGATGGATTCACAGGAACAGAAGACAATGTCATCGTCTAGAGTGTTGGCCATGAAAAAGATGCATGGCTCTGACCAATAGAGTGAGTGATTAGATCAATTAAGTCATTTAGAGAGTGCCTCGATGAAGTATGGAGGTGTGTTTCTGAGTGAGTGAGAGAGAGCGAAAAAGAGAGATTCTGGATCCTGTGGGACAAGGCCAATCAAAACCACCTCATTAGGCTACTGGACCCGGACCAAGTGCACATCCCAAAGACAAGAGGTATGTTCGACTTCATGCGGCGCAGCACAGACTGGTCGGCATATGACTTGAAGCAGTGAATGCCTGTTATAATTTTTGTCTGCCTTGAGACGACGCTGATACCACGTCACTGTGACATATACCATTAAAATACCACAAGAGCGATTCGAGAGTAGTCGGGCTAGCTTATTCTGCATGGTTTTAGAGCGGCTGCATAAGCTCTGATGACGACACGGATGTTTCACGATCGGCCGGATTCACCAATGACAACGATGATGTGGGTTACTAGTATATTCTGACGCATTTAGCTCAGCTAATGCTCAAAAATCTGTGGTTTAATCTCTTTCTCTTAGTGTTATTTTGTGTCATGCTTATAAAAATAACACTGCTAAAAATAGACCATATTTTATTGGTATTTCAAAAGTAAAGGCTTACTGTATGTTGAACTTTATTATTGTACTGTACATACATAACATTTGAATGAAAATTACGGTTGAAGCGTCTGTGTATTTGACAAATATTGTATCTAATCTGCTTCTGTGATTAAGTATGTAAACATTCAGAATCACTACGGGAAGCAGAAAGTGTCCGACAACCTTGATATGAAAGTAAATCTGATAATAAGATATTTGGGTGCCAACTGGATCATGCTAACACCTGTCTGTAATTTTCAAGCACACCCAAAGACCTTCAGCACCTCAGGTGTTTGGTTAGAGTTGTAAATATGCATCCCTACACAAATCCGAGGTCCTGTTGACAATAATAGTTTAATAAGGAGTCTCTTCACAAAAAAGCCTCTATAATCTTTTAATCTGCAGCACACAGCAAGGCTATGTTTGTCATGTGACTTCTGGAGGGGGTGAGGCATTGTAAATATTGAGGGGTAAATGCGAGGACAATGAAAACAGTTCCCCAAGGCTAAAAATAATGTAGCCTAATCCGATAACTGTTTGTGAACTACAATTACACTTGATTACTGGTTGGCTCAGGTTCAATAGGAGAATGTAGATATTGTGTTGACTGTCAGGGACGCACACTGCAGAACACACAGCGCGTGTCAAAAAACACATTCCTAGAGGGAATCTTAAGACATTACACAAGCAACATTTTAATAGCACTTCTTTTTATTTATTTGTTTGTTCCTTTGTTTATTTCTTATTTCTTATCTATTTATTTATTTTTACAATTACAGCTATCGAAATTCATAAATTAAAGCATTGTAAATGTTTGTGACACCCTGTGAAATATTCTTTATCATCAGCCAGAAAAAAAATGGCTTGGTGAATAAATAAAACAATTAGTCTAATGTGTCTTCTTTTTTCTTCTCCATAAGTTTGTGTTTTTGCAAAAGTGGAATACTTCTTTCATTAAGCCAACAAAATGGGAATAAATAACAATCACTATGGATATTTATATTTTTGTGACAGTTGCAATTTTTCCAAAACAGTGGTTCATCACTGTTTTTCACAATTAAGAAAGGGAAAAAGACTAAATAAACATCACTGGTCCATAACTGTTAATCACACATAAACCAGGGAAAAAAAATAGCTAAATAATCACATTGAAAATATGTATTTATATTATACATTGATATATATCATTAACAAAAATTATGAAAAGTATACAAATAACAATCTATAAATTCAATTATGCAAAAACGTTGTTATTAAATTAGACAAAGTTAATTTTGGACAGTGTGCTCCCTCTGAAATTCAAGCAATTATTAGCTGGCAACTACAATTAACATTTGAAGCTTTTTCCCAGTCCAACCAATTTGAAATGTTTTGAAAGGCCCTGTTTCCAACCAAACCGAATTCCACCTCTTAATACTTTTATTAACACCCTCTCATCATTTGGACAGGTACACAACACTCCTGGAAGGTAGCATTGTCTCATAATAGCTAGTGTGGTTTCCTCTAAGTATTATTTCCCTGCCAACACTTGTCTTAGCGCGTGGTGACTGCAAAAGCTTCTACGATGCTGCACAGGAAATGAGGCCTCTGGCTTATACTGATCCCACCGCTGCCACCAGCGCACCCGTCTCCAGCAGCTCTGCCACATGCCAGACTACACCGCTGATTCCCAGTTCTGACGTGAGTACATTAGATTGTGTGTTTGTGCCCGCAGGACTGACTGTGCGCCTGTGTTTAGGCCTTTCTGTCAGATGAGTCAGGCTCTGTGATTTATGGTCTCTGAAAAGGTTGCGTTACCAGTGTGCACGGATGGCCCCGCATGGTAAATGGGGAAATTCGGAATTTATTAACATACAATGAATGATGATTAATGGATCAGCGTGGATCTCGCAGTCTCTTTCGAATGTCTCAACAAACTTGATGTATGCTGCAATAAAAAGATATGTGCGAACCTCTGTAAAGGCTTTTTCCTTATAGTCTAGCCGCTAGCTAACATATAGAGAGGTGTATGATGACGGTTGGGGGAGAAAGGCGGGGAGAGCCGTCCCGAGTTAGTCTATGAGGACTCATGGAGTGAACGGGTGAAGTCGTACATGCATTATTTACCATACATTACCAAGAATGTCCTTTGCTTTACCAAGAACTTGATGAGGAAATTAATAGATTAAGATGGCGAAAGAGCCAAGCAATTTAGGGCAAAATCAGGATGCATTTGCATGTCCATTCATCAAATTTTACCACAAAATTTTCTTTTCTGTAACATATCTTTGACTGTTCTGTGGTGTTCTCAATATCGCTTGGAAAAATCTTCAGTGCGCTATTTGAAGGATAACGTTCACCTCAAGCCCATTACTGGTCTGAACTCTGTGGGTAGTCTCAGTTTGCTTTTCGCAAGCAAGTTTCAGGATTGTTTCCCATCTAGGCGCCCCACAATGCCTTGAGAGTTCATGTTGGTTTGATGCTTGACAAAACATGAAAACAAATCCAGATGCAGGATCACGTCAAACATGTGCCTGTCACTTTCACTACGATGGAGTTCATTTGTCAGAGGATACTGCCTCAATGTAAACTATGAGAACATGAGGGGACGTTTATGTGACTAAGGCCCGGTTTCATAGAAAGAGCTTAGATTAAGTCAGGACTAGGCCTTAGTTAGGACATTTAAGAAGCTTTAAACATGCCTAAGAAAAAAAAAAACATTGCTGGTGTGCATCTTGAGACAAAACAATGGCACTCACATATTTTAAGATTTACATTTATGCATTTGGCAGACGCTTTTATCCAAAGCAACTTGCATTGCATTCCATTTTTTCATTCTTATCAGTTCTTGCTTTCCCTAGGAATGGAACCCATGACCTTGGGGTTGCAAGCACCAACACTCTACAGTTTGAGCTACAGATATGTCAGTTCAAGTTGCTTTAGTTAAAACAGCCCAAACATGCATTTTAGTCTAAATAATGCCTTAATGAAAACGTAAAAATGTTAAAATGCTGAAATGGTTAAATGGATAGAAAATAGCATAAACTCATGCTAAAAATAACAGAAGTCAAAATAAAATGTCAAAACAAACATGCGTGTGTGTATTTAAATGTCCATGCTAGTTTGTGAATAAACAGTGTGTAGTTGTGTGTTCACACAAGCCGACAAATGTCATACTGGGAAAAGATGATGAGGAATGGAAAGAATCAGGAGGACATCGCTGGCAATGAGCAAGAGCTACAGGGTCACTACACACACATTCACACAGCAGCCTTACACTTCATTACCCTCATCCTCCTAATGCGAATCACACTTAGTGAAACAAGCTCGCGCCAAGACAAAAACTCAGAACAAAACAGCAAACGTCCGTTAAAAGAATAACCCACAAAGTAAGCTGCATCCGTTGTTAAGTCACATACGACTGGCATGTTTTCCATATATTGGTGCAATTAGCTAAGCTATCCTGCCATTTTACATACGCACAACAATATCAAAAAGGTTGTTTCTTAAACTGACCGAACAACAGGGAGTAGACTAAACAACTAAAATGTAGCGACGACTACATTCTTCTGTGGTGTGACAGATCTTGTTTTCATAATAATGTAGCTCCACCAGTAACAAACCGCTATAAGACTATATTTACTGGCGAATGTTATTAACTGAACATACAATGTCACATCGACCCAAACTGAGGCAATAATCAGACAACAAAACTCACTACAATGTATTTTCTCTAATCACAGCGCGCAGCATCGGTTACTTCGGATCATAAATGAATTGCGTCAGAAACGATTCACTGATTCATTTGAGTCCCTTTTTTTCTTTACTTTTTTTTTAGATAAAAGCTGCTGTTCGTCAAAGCGTTTCTTTTTTTCTTCTTAACTCAGTTATTTAAATGATTGTATTTCTTTTTATATCATTTCCGATTGTAGGCCTATTATTTTAATAGTGTACTTTGTGCCATATTACACTGTTCAAATTGAATGCATGTCACCCTCATGGATATTTTTGTCAAATGACATAATTTTATATTTCTCTATATAACTAAAACAAAAATAAAATATAAATGTACCTAGTTTATTTAGTATTAAATAACTGCTACAAGTTAAGGTATATTTGCTAATCCTTTATCAAAGTGAACATGTATTGTACTTAATAGCAACACATTTTGTATACTAAGTGCTTTAGTAAATAAACATGTTGATCTCATGGAGTAGCAGCAGTGGATTGTGTCACAGAAATTACTGTACATTTGAGACCACCTCTTTCAAAAACCTGCCATCTAAGGTTTAAAAACTCCAGAGGATTGTTGTTTTATATTTGCTCACTCGCTCGCTTTTATCCTAGCACTGAAACCTCTGAAACCTCTCATCCTTCTGCTTCCTCTCTGTCTCCGTTTCTCTCTCTCTCTCTCTTTCTGCGTCAAGTGTTTCTTGAATGGGGGAACACCAAAACAGGCCAGACAAGAACAGGACAAGAAGGGAAAGCCAAAGAGACATGATGCAGAAGAGTGAAAGTGAGAGTGTTAAGCCAAGCATAAAATAACTTCAATCTAACATATTCTCCCAGGACGGCAGGAGGCAAATAGCAATAAGGCATTGGGCCGGAGCCGGAGTGGAGGAATCCGCTGGATCTCATTGACCCATGGAGGAAAGGGGCGGATGGGAGAGATGATGCTACGCAACAGAGACAAACTGTCTTCAATTAAAGCCCAGGCAACCAATGCAGGACCACAGATGAGGTGTCAAGAGGTTCAGCTGTGGATACTCAGGAGCGTGTGCGCCAAAAGTGAATTTGGGAATTCAAGTGAATGTGTTGGTGTGCATGTGTAGATAAAGGCAGAACTGAATAAATCTGCAGACTTTTTTCCACACTTGGTCATGAACAACTTCAGCCTGATAACAGAGAAAAGATAGATTAATAATATACAATTAAATGGTAACAATTGACAAGAAGTTCCCATATGTTAAGTCAATGCAGTAAATAACATTAACTAGTGTAGGATTACAAATTTATTAAATGTTTTAGTTTAGTTTCAACAGTATTTTAACTGAGGAAGTGCACACAGTGTTTTACCATTTTGAATATTTAGGAAGATTAAGTCAAGCAATTCAGGTGTGTGACCTTAGCTTTTGTCTCTATGATAATGTGAAGGTATACAATCAGGCTGAGTGGATTACCATCTCACACTGTTATGCTGATGAGATCAGGAAGAGTTGACTCCTGTACTTCATTTACATGCTTTGTTTAGATTGTCTTCACCTCTATGTAACCCCTTCCCGTTGTATAAACAATCTGTATTTTAGTTTAGTCAGACTTGGTTAAGACACGAGCTTGGAAGACTACAGCAACGAACAGCTCGTGTTCTCAATAAAGAAACCTTCTTAAGAGATAATCAAGTCTCATGGTCTTCGCTTCTGAGTTCCTACACTTTAGAAGAAAAAGTTCACAACACTAGCAATCAGCAATCCATTTGTTACAATATCTGCTAAATGGATCAAAGTAAATGTACTTATTTGTATTTGTTATGGTTAGTTGATAAAACACAACTGTTCATTGTTATCTCAGGTCCAATAAATAAGAATTATAAACAGATACAACTTTGGATAATGTATTAGTAAATATTATATTATTATTATTATCATTATTAATAAATGTTTTAGATGTATTTTACATTGTTAGTTCGGATTAACTAATTAAAATATTTATATTTAAAATCTGTACAATAAAACACATTTCAAAGCTGTACACACACACAGTAAAAAAGCAGGAACAGAATCCTGTATGTTAATATCATATCTAGAGCTGTGAGATGATTCAGCATCTCATTGCTTTTGGACTTTAGTTATAGGTATTTTCAGGATTACATAGCATTTACCATAAGATATAATTTGGCCCTAATACGACAATTCAGAAGGCGCTTTTCTCTTATTTACAAGCACACAAAGGCAGAAGCTGTTTTCTTACTCTCTTTCTCTCTCTCGAACACACAGACACAAATGCACTGTCACACACGTCCTCCTGTTTGCCTTGTAAAAAAAACAAGCTGGATTTGGCTGGTTTTCTGGTTTATATAGAGAATGTGCCAGGCACTCAATCCTTCCAGCTCAACTGATTCACTCCATGACCATGAGGAGAACCAGAATAAATTAAATCTCAAATCATTTACAATTACAAAAACTGAATTCACCATGTGGTCATCGCAGCTTTTTATGATTCATGTTTTATGGTTTTATATGTACATAGAATTATTCAAAGTTATCTCCATTGAAGTTAAAAAAATAAATTTACTGCGAAAAGGATGTTTATGTATTAATGTTTTAAGAGTTGCAAATATCATTCTCTGCAACAAATCAGCATTTTGCTGTTTAGTGTGTGAAATATTTTAGCAATTAATCAACACTGGGGATTTAGAAATGCTCAATTTAGAAATGCTCACTTTAAGCTGTTGTTGAACTATCAGTGATGTGTTATTTATTTGAAGTGACTGAAGTAGTTTAGTAAAAAAAAAAAAAAAAAAAAAAAAAAAAAAGTTGTTCAGGTTTTTCTCCTTGCTGGAAAAGAAACAGACTCCTGGGGTCAATTCCTTAAACATAGCCATAATGTTAAGTGTCTAGTATGCCCAACTAGCAGTTAGTTAGGGGTAATCAGTCTTACTTATCGATGTATGTAACTTATCTTATTTATGTAACTGACTTAAAAAAAAAGGTTATGTCTTAAAATAAAAATAATGATGACAAACTTGTAAGACTAGTCTTAGCAGTTTATGCAACCGGCTCCTGGTCAGCATTCTCAATAAGCACACACCAGATTGGCTTATATATTTACATCGTAAAACTGAACCTGGAAGCAAACAAATACCATTCCTCATCAGTGAGTTACTCGGTTCCTTGATGACATTGATGCATTAAATCAATCAAAACTTTTACATTGAAAAAATGAACTTTTTAAAATGAACTTTTACATTTTTACAAAAGATTTATATTTCAAATAAATGCTTTTCTTTTGAACTTCCTATTTACCAAAAAAAAATCGTTTTTACTGTATTTTTGGATTAAAAAAAATGCAGCCTGGTTGATTGAGCATATTAAAGCATATTAAAAAAACTGAACAGACCTCCACCATCATAATAACATCATCATTAGTATCATCATCATTTAGTATTAATAATAACAATAATAAGAAAAACAGACTCATCACCTAGCATATATTCTGCTATGAGTGTCATTCACACAAACTTTTAAAACTTGCACACATTACACATATTCCTTTTTTTTTAAAAGAAAAATCACATATTGACCCTTTTAATCAATCAGTTATATTATAGATTTTGATCTATTAACAGTCAGTTTGATCTTTTACGAACCTTATACCTATAGGATTCACTAACCCCTTTTTGAGAATAGCTGAGCTAAAAACATATGTGAGTGTACAAGGTGTGTATGTACTTATGGGTTCGATTTTTTTTCTATATATACGATGTCCGGACCGCTGCCATCTCCAATTGTGTAATGCTATTCATCTAGAAACTCCTTTCTCTCCCTCTCCTTGCCTGAATGACAGGAAGTCAGTAACCTGCACTAGAACTTCAGCAGAGGCTTATCTGGTCCACACACAGCCACACATCATCTGAAACTTCCCACTCACCCCGTTCCAGAAATGTTTCATTTCACCTCTCCCTCTCCTTCTCTTTCTCTCCAGAGCTTTGCATCTGAAATTGAACAGACACCAAACCAATTTATCATCGGCTGTCACATGTCATGTCCAAGGCCTTTAGCACAAGCACCTACAGTACGCTTTGTATTTATCCCTTTGTTGTAGCTAAGGAGCTAGACAATACAACCTGCTATTAAAAACAGACGAGCGAAGGAATGAGGAAAGGCGAACGAGAATGACAAAGCGTTCTTGCCGAATGTTGTGAATTCGTTGCTCGCCATTACAGAGGTTGTGAACCCCACCATGGCTACAGCAGCATTTTTCTGGCAGGCAATCAGATGAGGGAACCTGCCAAGTGCTGGGGCTAAGAAAATGAAAAGAGGTCATGGAGAGCAGCGCTAGATCTTTCACGACATTAACATGCTAACACACTAGCTCATACACTGCGTCAAAGTGCTGCGTGGCTGTTTTAAGCTCTTGAGCATCTTGACAGTTTCCATCCACTGTCATAGTGTGCAAAAGAGCAGCTCAGACATTCTTAGAAACATCTCTTTTTATGTTCAACAGAAGAAAGATAGTTACAGGTTTGGAACAACATGAGGATAAGTAACAGCATTTTCATGCTGTCAGTGTTATATTCTATTGTTCTATTCTATTCTATTCAGAATTTTGTTTCTTCCAAATGCCAAAACATTTTTAAAAGAACATATTAGATGTCAAACTATGCATGCATGTTTGGTTGCCTGTCTAAAAATGTTGTATCAATGCTTTGTATCAAATTTTTAAGAAGTCTCTTATGTTCACCAAGGCTGTATGTGATATTTAAAAAAAATGCATTAAAACTGTGAAATATTATTACAATTTTATATAAGTTTTCTATTTTAATATATTTAAAAATGTCATTTATTCCTGTGATGACAAAAGCTGAATTTTCAGCAGCATATGCTACATATTTGCAGGTTTCTTAAATGGAAAGTTCAAAAGAATGGCATTTAATAGAAATCTTTCGCAACATTATCAATGTCTTTACTGTCACTTTGGAATAAAGTGAATCTGAATAAAAGCGTTATTTAAAACAATACTGACCCTAAACATACATCAGCATTTATCTACAAAAAAAACCCCCACACATCTCACAGGGATTTTTCAGAACAATTACTGAATGTTTAACCAGTTTCATGTACAAACTGATTCAGTAAAATGAATCAGATTTCCCAACGCTTCCCTCAGCTGGCTCATTTGTTAAGCTGTAAATGTTCTCGTTCCTGTAAAAGCCATCACACTGTTTTAAAGCTCCAGAGCTACTGTCACTGAAAACTGTAGTTAGTCTTATAGTATAGTTACTTATAGTCACTTCCCAACACTGGTTTTACACCTCTCATCAAGACTAAAACAAATTGACGCAAAATATACATCATGAAAGAGATCTGAACTTTTTCATTTAACATTCATTCCTTCATGATCAGCACTACTGTAAGAAACCATATGCATTGTCATCTTCGCTTTTACAGTATCGGCTTACAATTGTAGAAAGAATGATATGGGACACTTCTTCCATCGACATCTGGAAAGATCCTAACCACTTTGTTCTTTTCCAGCACAGGGAAAAAAGTAGTGGCCTACAGTGTGCTATTTTCTGATTTTCCGGAGGAATTTTCCATCTAATTTTACAGTTGAATTAAACGCAAACATAGGAGCAAAATAAGGTCCAGCCAACTGGCAGCAGGCAGAGTTCGTTCTCATGGCATCTCTTTCCTTGAAATAGCACCTCACACTCCGCTGGGCTTTCAAACATCCTGCCAAACAGTGTTTCACAGCTTCGTGAATTCACAACAATCAAGTTGTGCTCTTGTATCACACATGTTCGACATTTCAAAATGGCGAAAAAAAAAATCACAAAGTTTAAAGTGTGTCAAATAAAATAAAATAATTATCAGGAGTGTGTTTATTTGTACATTAGTCAGAGAATTTAATTGAATTTTTTTTTTATTAATGTACATCAAGCACAAGTGAACACTTCATGGATGATGTTTCAGTCATGTTTACAATGCTATCATTATGGTAAAGTATGAACATGATGGTTAAAGTACATTTAACATGTTCAACATTTCAAAACAGCAAAAATCATGACCATAAGATCTGGTCACATTAGCGAGATTTCACAACCAAAAACAGGCCCGCTGTCTATTATTAGTAGTGATGTATGAAGCACAGATCACACAAAAATCCCTTTCAAACCAAGCAGCTTTCTGTTGGTCAGCGCGTTGAATTTGCATGACAAACTTGAGCCCGATGCAAAAATCTGTGTGGGGAAATCTTTCGCCCGCATGTGAAATTCCCCATATCATGAATTCCTATTGAAATAACTACATTTTGTCTGCCCCAACGTGAGTAAACGTGATTGCACATATAGCCTTCACAACTCTTCAGCCATCTAATTTTCTTTTAGAGCATATTATATTGTACGAGTGCATATTTAATGGTAGCCTATAAAAAAACGGTTCAGAGATGGGTTTCAGGTGACACGACTTACTTAAAGGTAATTAGCGTAGCTGCCTAGCTATATAAAAAGTCACTAACAGAGTGCTGACAGCGGCCGAGCGCTGACACCACATCTCTTTAATCAGTGAGACGTAGGCCCATTCTTCCCCTCCTGCCTGGTCCGGGGATTGTTCGCTGGTCAAAGCTGCCGGAGGACACAAATGAATGTCGACTGAGGCACGGACAATAGCAGGCGTAAGGTTACAGCATGTAAATGATTGCGCGGAGGCCTTTTCTAAGGAAGCTGCCATGTCCCGCAGTGCGCGTGTCATATTCGGGGGAAGGGGGGCGGAAGGCCCTGCTCCTCACAGAACAATGACACTGAGATATGGTGAGAGGAGAGTGGTTAATAGATCCAGACAAACCGTACGCATCTCCTGACGGACGAATCATCGTCTTGCACCGTTTCAATTCGGCGGGGCATAATAAGAAGTGACTGACTTTACAATAACGCCATCATTTGCTTTGCCGAGAACCGAATGAGTGACAGACGACCCAAACTCCACCAGCTGCACGACTGTCACCTGGAATACGTTCTGTCATCTCCAGAATATTCTTGATTCAAGTATATACAACAAAACACTCTCGTGAGAATTCACACCAAGGGTGACATCGATGATATGAGTGAAAACGACAGGGAGAGAGACTAAGCCGAACGATTGCATCTTTACGTGAGAGTTAATACCGATGTGAAAATGAATATTTCACCCAGATTATTAGATGCGGTTTGGCTCCGGCTGTACCGCTAACAGACACAGGATATTGGCTTTTGCAGACCAGTATTTTGTTGTTTGACATCCCTGGCGAGGTCTGCGAGCTTCGGCAAACCAGAGAAAGCTGGGAGGTGTAAGGGTCATCGCAATGAAACAGTGCTGTCGAGCTTTTGATTCACACAACAGCTGACGCACTCACACAGAGTCAAGCTACGCCAGATGCATTGAAAACAGGGTGGAGAGAAAGTTATAATCACTAAAGCACTGTATCACAGGATTTATCATTGGAACAATAAGAGTATTTATAGAATGAAAAAAATTAAACCTTATCACTAAAAGCTTATTAAATTAAATTCACTATGTAATGTATATAACCATATCCTGTTGAAACATATAGGCCTATATATATATATATATATTCCCTAATTCTGTACACATCAATATGTACTTTTGAAAATAAAGCTCAATTCCCATCTAATTATTTTAATATGATCCTCTGAACTAATCAAACCCAGTATACATTGAAGCTTTAGTATGCATAAGATTTATGCTTCTGTTTCACGAAACAGTAAATGCGCTTTTCAAAAATGTGACTGATATCCATTAAAGTGACATACTAGTGTTTCTGTTTTATGTCAATTTGAATCCAGTGTGGGGGAAAAAAATCCAGAAAAAAAACGTATCATAAAAAAAAAAAATCTGGAGTGTCCACACTATTTGTACATCGGAGAATTTTATTTTAAAAATATGTATTTATAAATGTACTATATCAAGCACAAGAAATGTATCATTTTCCATTGAGGATGTTTGCATCATGTTATCAAGTCAAAATTTAGTTTGACTCTATAATACTATCATTACAGAAAAGTCTAAACATTACTTCAATGAGCTCATTGTTTCTTCCTTAAATTAATTCTGAAATGCATAACTTGGACACAGTCACCTTTGATAAAAGATCCCTCTAAATTGTAAACATACATTTTCTGTAAAGCTGATTTGAAACAATATGTATTTTGAAAAGCGCTATACAAATAAATCTGAATTGAATTGAAAACGAGGGTTAAAGTGCATTAGTTTCATATAAATGCTGTGCAGATAAATCCCCCCAAAAAATGCATCCCTCTGTTTCTCTTTATACGCCATCAAACTGACCTGAAACAAACAAAAGCTCATTGCAAAATGCAACCCACAACAAAACTCCTCTGACCATGCACTGTCTGTGACCTTCCAATCCTCGGAATGTGCCTCGCCACGAAAAATCCAAAATAATGCCTTCCTTTTTTGTTTTAACCCAGACCAGATTGTTATTGTGCAGTTAAGCGTTCATCGGCTTTACACTACAAGACTCTTGAGAGACAGAACAACCTCATCTAGTAAAGCCACCCCTCGTCTTGAGGCTCGGAGACCCAAAACTTGCTTATTCAGTTGACTATTATTGTCTCCCCAACTTCCTATGACCTCCGAGAGGCTCCATTTGAGAGATAAAGAAGAATTATAGTGAAAGATCTGTTTTGTTGTTATTTCTAAAGGAAGATGGACCGAAAAGGGCTGCGGATAGCAGGATCTGGCAATGCTAAGATGTGAATGTTCTTAATGGGACTCAGGTGACAATATGCTGACCAGCACCACGGTCCAGCAGTTTTAAGCAGGGTTAGAGGTGTGAGAGGGGAGGGGGGGGCGAGGGAGAGAAGAAAGGGGAACAGGTTAAGGGGCTAGGGGTAGTGAGGGGACGTGTTTATATGTGTTGGGAAGTACACAGACCATGGAAAGAAAGAACTTGGGCCGCTAAGTGATACATAATCCTTAAGTCCTCACATACACACAGAGGGATTTTGACACAAAAGCCTTTAGTCTTCTGCTGTCTGCTTTATGTCAGGTCTCATGCCCCGTCTGAAACATCACAAAAGACATGATGGACACAAAACACCTTCAGAATTCAGAGATATCATAATGAAAACAAATACTGTACGTATACGGACAGATTTAATAACAAGGTAGGTAAATCAAAACTTGGCAAGTTTTATCAAATCAAATTGTTGGCAAGTAAAAAAAAAGAAAAGAAAAACACACTTAAAGTTTTCAGCATTATAATTTAATGTCTGTATTATTGACAAATATATACCCTTATAACACTGCATTGTTAACTAGAATTAGTATTTTGGCATGCATTTTATGACTTTGTCAATAAAAAAAGTGTTCTGCTGGTGCAAAATATTTTTATTATTTTATGATTGTCAGGGTTGACATTAAATTGTGGTATTGATGTGAACATGGAAATAAGAACATTTAAAAAATGGTAATGTAAAGTTTCTGTTTATTATTTTACTCTTTTTTTAAAGTCAATTAAGAATGTCTGGCTAAAAATATTACGGATATTAAGGATTCCTATAATGTTTTTTATTAACTTTCTTCAAAGAAAGACAGTACGATCCTGCTTCTTAATTTCACCCATCCTACAAACAAATGCAGTGAGATTGAGTTTGGAAGAACAACGCTGCCCCCCTCTGTTCAAATATAAAAAGTTCTTAGCCTTTGTTTAAGTGGTAAAATGACGTTAAAATGTGAAGTACAGGTGTTTCTGACAACATTTTACCAGATATTCCACAGGATTGACCAAAAAAAAAAAAAAACTACATAAATGAATGAATAAATGTGGTGAAGTCTGGCATTTATACTTCAATATTACTGAAACACTTGCATTGTTAAATGATGAAGAGAAAGAATACATTTCAGTGTACAATAAACTTCATAAGTCATAATAAATAAGGACCCCTTTTTAATTTCAAGTCACATGGCAGAACACATCCCACATGGTTTGAGTCTCAGAAGAACTCAACCTCTATGTGAACATCAGTCACTGACACACTGACATTTAGACGAGTTTTAATCAACCAATCAAATCAATACATCAAGTCTAAGAGCAATAAAGCAGATGAACACCAAACACAAATGCAAACACACTCACACACACACTTGAAATAAAGTTTGTCACTGTCGAGACAACCCAATCACAGAGAATGCTGTGAAGCCACAGCTATGCGTTGGTCCCCCTAAAACACACCACACCGTAAAACACAGCAATCATTCACATGCAAATGACAGAGGAGCATTTTCGAGAGCCACTTTAAAGTATCCAAACCCCCACCCCACCCTCTATCAAAGCTCTGCAGCAGAATAACCCGAACTTGCTAATTCCTATGGGTCAGCTGGAGAGGGAAAGACTTGTCAATCACTCTCACATGTAGAGTTTGTCTTTCTAAAAACAGGGATGGCTGTGTGTTTCCATGGCCACTAATCTCCCCCCAGCACCGTTACATGCACACCCACACCCAGCCCGCCACATTCACGCAGTTGACTAGGTCAACTCAAAGTGCCCAATCACAAGCACATGAAATGCTCTTTGTGAGTTTGATTTCTTTCTTTTTTTTGTATTTTTGTATTTATTATTTAAATTATTTTTTTATTTTCCTATTCGAGATGTGCCTTAGTGGAATTAAATGCATGGCTGAAATTGTTGAATTTTACTTTTTGTTGTTTCGTCGTCTTGCTTTCTCTCTAAACTTTTGCTGACTTGTCTGAGACATTTAGATTGATTTGAGCTCAAAGATTATTTCTAGCAGCTTTATTGTTTTTTTTTTAAGAATAACTGAAAATTAGTTTTTGTGACACTTTTTTGACATTAGGATATAATACATTTTAGTAATATGTAATTATTTAAAAGGACATATACAGTATATATATATATATATATATATATATATATATATATATAAAATGTGTGAGTGTGAGTGTGTGTGTGTGTGTGTGTGTGTGTGTCCTATGCCCTCTTGTGTTTTTCTCTTTCCATTCAAAAATCCTTGAAGCTAAAATTCCAAATATCCATCATACAATCCATCATCAAACATCATAATTGATATTTAAAAGCAAAATGTAAAATACCACTAATTATAATAATAATAATCGTCAAGCATTATAGACCCGCTAACATTGCCAGAAAGAGTTAACACGCCACAGAAACACAGACAAAAAGTAAAATAAATGATGCATTTATAAATCAATAAACAGTAAAATCTCCAAGACGTCTTGGTTCTGTCAGACTTGACTGTTTTAGATGCAGCACATGAGCATATTCTATACCTTCTGCTTGGAAATTAAATATTCATGGCTTACCTAGCTGTCTATTGTCTTCAGGCTAGAGGGAGAGCTGTACACGTCTAGAAATGGTGCCTCATAAATCATATACTATAGACATATACATTAATGTACAGCGTGTCTGCATCTGTGTAAATATGCACAATAAAACAACTGCTCGGGTGTTTGACTATTTACCGCCTAACGTCTAATGTTGCAGATATTGCTAAGTTGTCATGCACTTTTGTTAATAACAGGCTACTGAGAGAGAGAGAGAGAGAGAGAGAGAGAGAGAGAGAGAGAGAGAGAGAGAGAGAGAGAGAGAGAGAGAGAGAGAGAGAGAGAGAGAGAGAGAGAGAGAGAGAGAGAGAGAGAGAGAGAGAGAGAGAGAGAGAGAGAGAGAGAGAGAGAGAGAGAGAGAGAGAGAGAGAGAGAGAGAGAGAGAGAGAGAGAGAGAGAGAGAGAGAGAGAAATAGGGAGGGAGAGGGTGAAATAAAAGAAAAAAAATGGGAAGGTGTCTATTTTGCCCTGTTCTGTCATGTGAATCCTTTAACTGTGCCAGACGTGCACTGCGGCCCCCTTCAATTAAACAGGAAAATTGATGTGTTTCATTAATTATGTCAGTAATATCATAAATCATGAGTGGACTGAGTAATTAATTATTTTCTCCTGATGTAAGGAACATGACAGGGCAGAGAGATAAGTATGAGGGGGGTGGAACAACAGAACGGGGACTCTCTCGCACACTATTTCTCCGGCCTCTGGGACGGGACACAAAGAGCTTTTACAATTTAACGTGCAGCTAGGAAACGTTAAAGACTTTCTCTACTATCTCACAGATAAACATTCACACTTTTGAAAAAAAATATACCTCGTATTATATTTTTAGTTAAATTAGAGATAATTAAAGACAAGTGGTGATTTTAGTAAGTTGCATACTAGTTGTATTGTTGGTTATATTAATTTACCTTTAGATGAACTTAATTATATTAATGATAATGCTAATGGTATTAATAATGATTATTATTATTATTGTTATTACTATTATTATTATTAAAACAAGTTAGTATCAATTTATATATAATAAAACGTGTGTGTGTATATATATATATATATATATATATATATATATATATATATATATGTATATATATATATATATATATGCCTATATGAATGTTTTATTATAGACAACTATTGCAAATCATTCTAAGTTTATCTTGTTCGTTTTACTATTTTATTGTAGTAAAAAAAAATGTATAAAAAAATTATTTTAATTTCTTTATCAGTAGTCTGCATCCATAATGGAAATAATATATATATATATATATATATATATGTATACACACATGTATATATATATATATATATATATATACTGATAAAACAAGGAAATCTTTGTGAGGACTGGTTTGAGGACCCTCGGAGAGAGGATAAAGAGTGTAAAGTGAGGCCTTTTTGGACGCTCCTCACTTTCTGAGACCCCTTTATAGGCCTGTTTGAAGGTCAAGACTTGGTTTTAGGGATAAAGTTATAATTAGGTGAAGGGATATAGGGTTAGGGTTCGGGTTAGACACTTAGTTGTGATGGGTTATTGAAATGAGCTTAGATATTGCATTGGGTCAATGAATGTCCTCACAAAGATAGATGTACAAGAATGCGTGTGTGTGTGCACATTCTAATTTGTTTTATTAAAAAAAACGTATATAAAAAAATATTTTAAATTCTTTGTAGCACACAAGAATTAAAATTACAGTTAAAGTTAATTTAATAATTAATAAGACGTGAAATAGATTAAAAAAAAATGCAAAGGGGGAAAAAGGAGTTAATACCCAGTAAATGAAGAATGTTTTTGTGATGTATGCAGCATAAACCGAAGCAGACACACAAGTGTTCCTCCGGAGTTCAGGCCTCTCAGAGCGCATCTTAGCTCTGCCTATCGATCCAGACCACAGAGACAGAGATCTATGTGTGTGTGTGTTAGGGGGAGTGAAGGTAAACATTGCTTGGGACGACAAAACACTGTTCCCACTGGGACGCTGGTCTGTCTGCCTCCTCCCCAGGACACACACACACATACACATACACACACACACACACATAGAAACACACACACAGTCTTAGTGGGGACATAGGCAACTAAGCCAGGCTTTAATATCAAGTGAGGACTCTAGTGTTTAATCAGGAGTGTTCCTCTTTTGTTCTCAGGCTCAGGGAGAGACCTGTGGACCAGTGGAGGAAAGGTTAATGCTAAAGGGTCAAGTGATTTCACACCCGAGACGCCAACCACCTCGACACTGAGCTCCGCCACATCCCACAATGATGACATAGTCACTCTGATTTATGGCCTGGAGGAGGTGGAGGTGCTTGGAGGGAATCACACTGCTATCTTATGATAATGATGTCACAAAAACACAACAAAAGAATAGAAAATACCAAAAGACAAAAACTTGCATGTTGAAATGCATTAAATTAACAGTTAATCCAAGACAATTCTGGCATCATTTACTCACCCTCATGTCAGACCTAAGTGTTACACAAAAGTAGATGTTTATCTTATCCAGGCTGCTCTTTTCCATTTTTAAAGAAATTAATGTTTTCATTCAACAAGGATGCATTAAATGGGAGTAAAGACATTTATGATGTTACAAAAGTTTTCTCTTTCAAATAAATGTTCTTTTGAACTTTCTATTAATTAAAGAAAACATGTTAAGCGCCACGCCTGTTTCAACATTGATAATAATAAATGTTTCCTCAGCACTAAATCAGCATGATCAGATGATAAATGATTTCTGAAAGGATAATGTGACACTGAAGACTAGAGTAATGATGCTGAAAATGAAGCTTTATAAATAAATAAAAACATTTTAAAATATATTATATTAGAAAACAGTTATTAAAAAAAAAATACAGTATTTTTTTAAATATATATATATATATATATATATAAGATAAATGCAGCTGTGAGCAAAAGAGACTTCTTTCAAAAACATAAAACTTTTAAATGGTAGTGTATATTTGGGGGAAATGTCAAGAAAAATGTATGTCGCAATTTTTTGCTAGCTCAGCCCTGAATATTTAATCAGATAAAATGTGTTCTTCATGAGCACAATCTCTAAATGCGTTCTAATATCCTGAGCCAATAATCACAAATGACTGGAAAAGTCACGAAAATTCATTGCTTAAAATGTGTGGGAACCCTGGACCACAGTCATCGCAGGAAGTGGGACAGATTTTAATGTAGAAGAAAATAGGAAAACATTTGATTTTATTTGTCTCTGGATGCTGAATCATGAAATTTTGGTCCATACTTAAAGATGCGCATGGGACGGTAATGGTAGTTAAAGACTGAGTAGAGAAAAAGTCACAGTCTCCAACTGCAACTTAGAATATGGAGAGCATCAAAACTGTGGGATTGATTCCCTCCACACATACTGATAAAACACCATGACTACACTGTAAAAAGCATCTGCCAAGAGAATAAATGTAAATCCAATCTCGGAAAACAGTTGTTTGTTATAGGCCTTCAAAACTATGAAGCTGCAGAGAAGACTACTGATCAGATGCAAAGTTAGGGGAGGGAGAGGGAGAGGGAGAGAGAGAGGGAGAGAGGGAGAGAGGGAGAGAGGGAGAGAGGGGGAGAGAGGGAGAGAGGGAGAGAGGGAGAGAGGGAGGGAGAGAGAGAGAGAGAGAGAGAGAGAGAGAGAGAGAGAGAGAGGATCCTAATGAAAAACAAGATGGATGCGGTCTGAAAGGCTGATTGTGGGATTATTAATTGTTTTCAGTTCCCACCCTGTGATAATGATAGGGAGATTTCCAGTGGAAGTTGAGAGAGTGTATTCTATTGGACTGATTATTTATTGTTTGAGGTATTGATGTGCATGTGTGTTCAGAATAGTGAGGCTGAATGTAATGGCTCATCTGTGATAAGAGAACACATTAATTCCATTGTCTCTGTTTCACACACACTCACTTTTATATTCGTTAGCATTCACAGGAAGTGCTTATGTGGTTTGTGCCACATTCATAGCAAATTAAGCTTCAATTAAATTGTTTTCATATTTTATGGCCATTTTATGAATACAAACGTATTTATTCTTATTGTCCATGGCTGTCAGCTATGACTGCAGATCCCTGGAGGTATTTTTCTCAGAATTTATATTTTTATTATTGTTTATGTACTATTTCATTTATGTATTTTTAACATATTTCATGAGAAGAAAAGTATAATAATAACAACATTTAATGGTTTGAGTGTAGTGCAGAATTCATCTTGAGTGTAACATGTACACGAAGAAAGATGTATTTTATTTACTCACGCTAAAGCATACCTGCTTGATCATTCCTATCTAGCCACTCAACAACACACAAATGTATGTCTTATGTCAGAATGAATCCTGATGGCTGTTAAAACTCATTTTATACGGTTTTCTCTCTTGCACATACACACATAACTCACTATTGCGTTTTAAATCTATGCTCTATTTTTTTTTTCTTTAAAGCATTACCATATATTTAAAATGATGTACTTACATGATATTAGGACTCAGAATATTTTATTTTACATGGTGTGGGTCGCCTAATGGGGTCAGAAACTGCTGAAAACAATCAGACACTTTCAGTCACAGAGAAATTCTACATTTGCACAATGGCATTGGTAAACAAAAATTACAGCCTATACCCATGATGCCATGATCCATGCCACTAGGCGTCTTTTGTGTTTCACTGAAGAAAGAAAGTTAAAAACGACACTAGGGTGAGTAAGTTATGACATAATTTCCATTTTTTGGATGAACTATCCCTTTAAGACTCAATTTTGATATCTCTCTAGACACGAGGCCCATCCTGCCGATTGATCAAAAGAGATTTCCAAGACTGGACCATCCAATAAACACAGCCTTTATGAGAAACAAGCACGACACTATCCGATGTTCAAATCCACAAAACTGGGTTTAACGAGAACACATACATTAAACAGCATTAATAGCCAAGCCAAGTGCTTAATGGATCCATTCTTTTTGTTTGCGTTGAGCTGAGTGAAAGGAGGAGCAGGAGAGGAGGAGCGGGAAAGAAAGCGAGAGAGGACATTCTCCAATAATGAGTTGCAAAGCGAATGTACGTGTCCATCATGTGCAAAAATACACATTCTCGTGTGTTCGCCAATGTACACGGTAACACTGACTGCACTTCCAGAAATCCACCCCCACCCCCTTCTGATCTCTGCCTTTAGAAGTGTCTCATTCAGACCTGGCAAAGGCTTCTCATTCGCCCCGGCTCCCGCACTATTAAATTAAAGCACCGGAGCCCATTTAATAAGCAATGTAGCGGATCATTTGAATAAGGACAGTATTAGTATTCCAGCGGAGCTGCAGCTAAAAGCTGCTGACCTTTTCCTCCGCACAGGAGATCCTTGAACACATCCCGTCAAATCACAGCGTCTGGTAATAAGCCATCAACGCCAAAGAGTGTTAGCACATAGGGGATTTTCTTTTTTTTCATGCCACCAAACAGAACAGCAAAGCCGGCGTATTGCGAACTATCAGCGGGCCGGGATCTAAGAGGTGGAGGAGGGGGCAGAAAATGGCGAGTACGGGATTTATCACGTCGCCCTACTCTCGTCTTTTACAGTGGGAGGGCTTTTCTTGATACAGCATTGATTTATGTGCATGTCAAGGGGTGTGGGATTGATCAGCGCGCATCAGAAATCCCCACGAGTGCTCTCATAACAAATCATAGCCTGACCTTTGCTAAGACATATTTAGCCCTTGTTGCACACTCGAGAAAATGCTGTTAGGTGTCACCGGAGCAAGTGCATGTATTTGTTTATTTTGTTGTCATGCTTGACTAACATAGAAGTATTCAAATTACAGAGGACATCATGTGGATGTTAGACTGCACGGCATGAGAAAACCATTTTACAAAACAAATACGCTTCCAATTTTAGATTGTGTGATGCATTAGCAGTGATTATGAAATATCTAGTTCTCACAATACAGTAATCTAGAAATTTAACATGAGAAATACATGGATGAGGAAATGTCTTTATCTGATTTTTTAAATCAGAGTTTTGTTTCATGGGATCTTTGAAGTCCACATTTTCTTTAAAAAAAAAAAAAAAAAAAAGAGAGGGTTAAAGCCCAGATACTGTAAAATGACATTAAACAATGATGGAAAAGTTGAAGTTTATTGCAGTAAATAAAAAACTATTTACATTTACAATGCACATTGTTTGCACAAACACTGTTTTTGACAATAAAATAAGTACATTTCAACAATGTATTTCTATGAACTTATGATATGTTGTTGTTGACTTATATTATCCCCATGGGGAAATTTTGTCAATGAGTTTCAACATGCGTACACACAAAAACAAACAATGTACATAAATATGAAAATCACACATTATTAAAAAAAAAAATCACAATCAAAATGACGAAACAATCCCCCCACACTCATCATCACCGAGAACCGCTCAGTAAACTCCACAAAAACACGTTCATTTTGTACGGCAATGACTTGTAATTTGTTTTATTCAAAAGCGGGATCAATCTTTAAATTATTTGGATGCCAAAAATTATTTAGCTATTAATTTAAAGTTTTTTCAGAGAATGACAATTCAGCATTGAACTTGATATGTTTGATGCCAATATTGTAAAAAAAAATAAAAAATAAAAAAAAACTCATGTATTTTTGTTGCATCAGACTTGGTGGGAAAAGTTCTTTAGACAGATAACTTTCCGTTCAATCAACAAATAAATAAATAAAGTTCAAATTACAATGGCACAATCAATGCATCAAAAGCATCAAAAAGTTTAAACTCTAACAATCTCTAACATCATTAACAAAGTAAGAAAATCAAATTGCGATTAAATGAAAGAAAATGAGCTCTAAACTCTTTTGTTATGTTTGGCCCCCAAAACAGTCCAGTGGATGATGCTTCACAAAATTAAACGATTACTTTAATTCATTTCCTGGGGATTCCTATTATAATTTAGACTACAAACTACAAATTGATCCTTAAACAACATAAATTGCTCCACGAAACACAACTACAGCATTCAAGCCCACAATGCCAGTTTACCATAATCCTGTATCCATTAAAACTGTGCATTTGTGAAACTATGCAATGAAACAAATAGTTAAAAAGAGCCAAACAGATGTTCTGCCTCACAATAACAGGGTTCAAGTGGAGCAGGGTGCCCCTAGCCGGCTAATAAACGGCCCCAAATGAGCCTGCAATTAAATTTATACACTTGATTGCACTGCTGTCATGTCCACTACAGGCTTATCGAACACCTGGGATCCATTTCCTAATAAAACCTCAGGAAAAAAAGGAGGAGAGGGAGAGGAGGTGCCTTCTAGTGTCTGTACTCTTGATTGGTTCATCTTATGAAACAGATGAGGAATGAATAAAATGTTTAACAAAAACAGATGGAATAGTATGAGATATGTAATAAGAGATTATGAAAAGGAAAAATGGAAGGCATGGAAGAAAACAAAACAGGCCTACTCAAGTCACGGTATGCAGTAAATTCATTAAAACAAATTTCCTTTTGACAAATATGCTGTACAGTATTGGTTAAAAGAATTTTAGCCTACTTTATCCATAATGCAAGCATCTAAAAAAGGATTAAAATGACTGTGGTATTGGGAAAAAATTACAAATGGCTGCAAAGACAACAGCTAAAGACACTGCTAACAGAGCAGAGTATTACAATTAATAACTGAAGAGTTTTTAACAGTATGAAGATGCATATGCAAGCACAGAAGGAAAAAAATGTGCACTGACATTACAAAGATGTTATTTGAACATATTTTTATCTCCCTCTTTCTCTCTGTTCTCAGCTTCCTCTCGATTTCCTTCCCTAATGAGGACTTCAGCTAAGAGGACAGTCTATCTATGGCTCAAAAATAGCCACTTATAGATAGCGCTCTTTGAAAAGCTGTCAAAATGATCCACTGTATATATAGATTTCTCTTATCAAGTCCTCTTAAGTTATAAAAACACTCTTAACCTCCCAAAAGCTCCGGACTCCATTACAGCTAAGCTGATGTGTGTTGTGATGGGCCATGCTAACTGAGTGTTTACTTGTGAAAGCAATTAGCAGAATTAGCCATTCAAAGGCAACAAGATGAAGTTTATTTCACTATGTCTGTAAAGTAAACACTGAATTAGTGCAAATTCTCTCCTATAATCCAAAAAGAAGTTTGTTAATTAAGGAGCTGGATGATATTTTCTAAAATAAAATCAGGCTAGCATGAAAACGTGGCTAACACAGCCAAATCAACAGACTACGAAGGGGAATCCTAGTGTGCGGTCATACAGAATCTCTCGTTCTACCAATATTAAACCAGATGAGGAACCTGGTCATGGGCCAGCACTAAGATCTTATTGTCTTTGTTCACATTATTGTACACATAAAGAAAATATCTTCCCATATCTTGTAAAAAAATCTATATTTCTTAAATGAATAATGGCTGAAAAGAGTATGTAAACACCTGCGTCTGAGGTAAAGGCATAAATTACAAATGTCACTTCACTTATTTGATTATGTTTGCGAATTTTGTGACCGTGTCCAACAATTACCAGGCAATATTACCTTTTTCTTGAGTTACCTGGTTCACTGAGTAAGTAATGGCAATTTAACTTGGTTAAATTAAGTATTTTTCTCAAGTAGCTGACAACCAATTGATTCAATATGTGGCAGTGTAGAAACAGCAAAGCAGAAAAAAAATAGTAGTAGAAAAATTATAGAAAGGACTAATAACCCCACCTAATACAGTTAGTAGATCACAGAAAAATATGTAATACTAGATCAATCCTTTTGTTTGGTCTATATTCATTCGCTTCAATGACTTTTCTTCTTCAAAACTTTTTTATGTTTTTTTTTTTTTTTTCTCCTCAAATGACTAACAGTCACCATTACTGCCAAATAGGTTACCTGTGAGTGTGGCCATAAATCTTATTAACATAAACTAAAAACGTCTCATTGCTTTTTTCCTCTCTGAAGCAACCTGTCTCGAGTGCGGGCCATCTGTACATAGTTATCGCTGTGCTCACACAGATGGCCGCCAAACGCTTTCAAAGTTGCTCCGTCCGCACATCTAACCTTACAAAGCAAACTAATTAGCAGTAAACGCATTCTGAGGAAGAAGTCGTTTGAACATGTTTTTTTTTTTTTGGACTGGGGTCTAATGAGGAAAGAGAGCACGCAAGCTCTAGGTGCCGGAGGTTGTTTCTGGAGCTAAAGGTTTACGGTCTTCTTTAAGACTCAAATAAAACGTAGAGGCTACCTTGAGCCACAGCTTCTGTCCCTGCATATATAAGCTTTTTATGAGAAGCATTGGAGGGCACAAGGTGGAGCAGGTAAGATCCTAAAGTGGGAGTGTTAAGAGTGTGCAAGTAGGCAGGGGGAGGTTAAAGGCCTGAACACGGTTTTAGTAACTGCAAGGTTGATGAAAAGCCCCAATAATAGGCAAGCTGATCAGGATTGGCTTCTACAGTCTTCTTATAACATACAGCTACAGCCCATTTAATATTAGGGAAAGATCTCAGAACTTTGGCTAATGTTTTGGAAAGGTTCTCTCAAAATTATCTCTTCCAGTAACGTTAATAGAATGTTAATTCAAAGTTATCTTGTCTATAACAATGTTCTCAAAACGTTAATACAAAAAGGTTATTTATACATAGTTTGTTCATGAAGCATTTTTTTGTGGACATTCGTCTAACGTTTTTTAATTATTTTTTTTAAGTCCCTTAAATGTTGCATAACCAAGAAAAAAAAAGTTTTTTAAAATATTGGAAAATCTGGATGTTTTGAACGTTCAAAAAACATTCAGAAATTATGTTTTCATACAGTAACTTAATGGGAACATTAGCAAAACATTCTTATATGTTCGGTGATTTAAGTTATTGTTAAGCAATGAGTACCAAATGTTCCGTAGCCTTTTCTGAGACCTTTATACGTATGCGACTGTTTTGTTTGCATTTGTTTTTGTCTTTCACCAGAATACAGCTTTTTGAGAGCATTGGAACTCAGGAACTCAATTTACAGAAAGGAGGACAACTCCTTAGAAAGCTAATTAGTTAGCGCAGTACGTGGGCTAAGAGGAAATGTGAAACAAGCCTGCTGCCAAACGAAATATTATTTTCATTATTTCCTTCATTATTTATTTATGGATGTGTTCAGACTTAAATTAATGCTAGAAATCCTGGTGCGAGACGCTGGCAGCTGTGGCGGGTCCAGTGGCACAGTTAGTTAGCATGCACGCACACATAGTTCCCCGACACCAAATAAAATTACAGTGTGTGTTTCCCGTCCAATTCAATGCAGCTCCATCTTTATAGTGTCAGGGGTAAACAAACCTGTCTACAGCTATTGTGGTTTGAACAAGCACAGTCACCAGTGTTTGCATTAGCATGTGACGTATACAAAACAAAAAATCTTGACGTTAATGCTAATACTGGTGGTTTCTAAATGATAGCATCACATTACACTTAACTGCAGACAAGATTATCTTATCCAAACCAACATGTGGCCATTTTAGCAGCTAGAAAAAGATCACCCCAGGCTTTCAGCGGAGGTACATTACAAAAACATATTTCTTTTCCCGTTTTCAGCCAGACATTTCTGATAAAAGTATCTCAGAGGCTACAGGGAGTGCTGGTTATTCTCTTGACATATTATTTTTCAGTTATTATATGAATTTCCCCCCTTTCACCACATTGAGAAAATTGAGAACGTATGGTGTGCAACTTTGTTCCTTGTTCTTTGAGGATCCATTTTGGGAGAGGGGGTGAAGGCTTGGGTCCTGAAGCAGGATAGATAAACACAGAAAAATGGTCTCAGCATGTCAATTTGGTGTTTTTACATTGACCATAAGTGAGGCGTTCCTTCCTGCTCACATCTCAAAGAGCAAGCCCCGCAGCCATGTGTAGGCAATCATGACAGATATGTTCTCTCGCCACATTTCCCTTGTCGCGCTGCGCGGGGCTTCGGCGAGGGGCACGGTAAATGCTAACACGTTGCGGAGTTGGAAATCCTCATGAGCTTGTCTCATTAGCGGCTAATTGGAATGACTTTCCTCTGTCTTTTGTTCAACGTCACATTTGTCTTTCTTCTTTTTTTCCTCCACTGAACAGGGGGGCAGATGGGGGTGGAGGATGCATATTTCTGAGCCTACAAGATTTAGCAAGGGAGTTGGGCCCGTATTACTGCAACATAAACACTGCTGTCCCGCGATTAACCTTAGAAAGCGACTGAGTGCAAAATTAAGTACTCAAAACTGCACAACCAAATTAGCTCTAGAGATGGAAGAGAGGACCTCTCCACTCTGCCATTGACTTTTCCCAACTGGGTAATACTAAAGAAAACAATAACATAGCCAAATGGCGAACCACTATTACAGTTTCCATTTGAGCTTGACTGCAGGCTGCAATGGCCCATTGAATCTGTTGCATAAATTGGCTGGGTTACCACTCAAAGCAGTCTTAAGAGACACAAATTGTGTAAACCTTGAAGAAAGTCTCGGCATGGGATCAGAATCAAAAATAAGAGAGTTCACATTTTATGGTTAGTCTAGCATGTTCTACTTATCATATTAAATGTACATGTTGGATGTAAAACCAATTAGATTATATCTGATTATATTTTATGGTTACATTTCATTTTAAAATCTTTCGATTTTTCTACTTTCACTGGCACAGTGATCTTGATTTATGATGTAGATTTTGATGATATTTCATCATTAATTATGGCACAAGGGTAATTTGTTATTCCAAAAGACCTTAAAAATAAAGGTTCTTTATTGGTATGGATCGTTCCATGAAGGACCTTGAAAAGCCATGGAACCTTTCCATTGCAAAAAAAGTGTTATCATAGTGGAAAAGGTTATTTAGATCATTAAAGGGTTCTTTACAATATGAAAATTTGGTTTTTGAATAACTGTTCACTGAAAGGTTATTTGGGGAACCTAAAATAATTATTCTATGGCATCTCTGCAAAAAAAAAAAAAAAAAAAGAACTCTTTTGGAAACTTTATTTTTAAGAGTGAGGAATAAATGTGGAAAAGTTTGTCACACCTTGTGTTGTTTCTGCCTGTGTGTAGCACCTACGGCTCTACATCGCAAAGAAGACATTTTCATAGAAGTCGTAAAGACACAGCAACAATAAGGGTTTATGTAATTAAATGACGCTAGTCATGAAAAACATTAAGCTGACTGTTTTTGGTGTTACAAAATTAGACCTAAATCATCAAATTAATTTTACTCAACAGTATAGGATTACAAAGTTTACTCAAATCATGTTTAGCAAGGGTGCCATACAAATGAATTAAGCAGATTTTAACGATGCCAGCAGGGCAATTATTTTTGAGCTGAAACCTGAAAACGAGGAACCATGGTTATAATTACCTGCATGCCGTGAAAACTGAGGTCAGGAACTTTGACCTTGTGGTCTTTACTGCTTTCCAACAACAGGAAAACGGGAAAACTTCAGCTCAAGAGCCTCAAGCTAAAGAAAAAGAAATAAAAACCAAAGAAAAAATTAAATCAAAGGACAAGAAATAAACCCTATTGCCCTCTTCTATTAAAAAGCACAAGATGTGACCAGGGCCATATTTATGATACACCCAAAGCCTTTTTAAGCTGAGACTGGAAGGACTCTTGGGGGTGATAGGAATGTCGAGGTTGCACATGTCTCAAACTCAGGCCTGCCGCATCACAGGTTTTTGCTAAAGTGGTACTGGCATTGACCTCTCTAAGACCCAGTCATCGCAAGAGCCCTAACAATGTATTAACCTGGTAATGCTTCCCTCAAAGAAGGCGCAGCTGCAAAAGCCACGTTCCAACCTACAGGGCCACAAACCATCAACATATTTACATGTAGTGTTTACTAGAGACACAAGCTCAGAGTTTTACTGATTGTAAAATGCCTTTCCACTTATGTGGGACAACTGGAAGCATATATGTTCATAATGTGAAGTTTATTAATAAAGCTTGCCTCAGGCCCATTCGTGTTGTGCATCTTTACTACATTAATGCGACGCTAAATAACAAATCATAACGTAGAGGCACCACAAGCTTTCTTCACACAGTTCATCTGTGACTACATCAATGAATAGGATATTTCATCACAGGTTGCACTGATAGTACCGTTTTATAGAAATGCGATCTATCCATCTAGATAAAGCAATGAACATGTCAATATTATCATTGTATTGTGATTTCATATATCCTCTACTAATAATAGTAGTAATAATCTATCTACACTGAGAAAAACAAGTTATAGATAGAGAGATAGATAGAGAGATAGATAGAGAGATAGAGAGATAGAGAGATAGATAGATAGATAGATAGATAGATAGATAGATAGATAGATAGATAGATAGATAGATAGATAGATAGATAGATAGATAGATAGATAGATAGATAGATAGATAGATAGATAGATAGATAGATAGTTTCTTTGTCAATATGAAAAATTCACATAATTGGGAATCATTGGCTTAGACAATTGTGTTGTAGAGTTTTCACCAGCAGTGTAGACACAGCAAAAGATTAGTGTGTGTGTGCGCGTGTGTGTGTGTGGGTGGGTGGGAGTGTTTGTGCTGATTGTGTTGAGCGTGCACGGTGCCCATGAGGAAGCTCATCTGTTACTGTGCGTCTGCATGGCTTGTGCCACTGAGGGCGGATGACAGGGTGTCACAGTAGCAGACAATGATGGATGCACCACATTCAGTAGGCAACTTGGGCAATTGGACACATTAACAAGAGGCACCTGCTTTTCCCTCCGTACAAATCTATTAAAAGATAACAGCAATGGCAGATCCCACTCAACTAGTAAATGATAACTCTGTCTGCACTGTGAGGAGGGGAGATCCTCGAAAAACACACGTCTAAATCATAGCATTGCTGGTCAAACAGTGCCATCTTGTGTTTAGGGTGGACTAAACACTAGATGACCAAAAAGACTAATATTTTACACTGGGCTACTTATTGGATCACTATTGCTTAGTGTGGCTAGTTGTCACACCTTTTAGTCTAATTTATTTATAAATCCATTTTTACAGTATACTTACATATATACACACACACACAATACTGTGCTGGGTAGATTACTACAAATTGTCTAATGCTGGATAAAAATTATATGATACAGATTGTAGTTTATGTGTGATCTATTACATTACACATTTTAGGTAATATATCTGACTACTTTTGATTGCTTTAGATTTCTTTTGACCTAACTTGTTTTTAACTTTGATTTGAGTAGTATAATCTTATTATATTGATAAAGTAACATATTGATAAAAAAAACACAAAGAGAAAGTTTCTTTCCTTTCTTTCTTTTATCAACAACGTGAAGTGCATTAAACAATAGGCTACATTATGCTAACTAACACTAATCAATGAATTCTGCATAATTTACTGTCATTTTGTAAATATTAAGTAATCATGTAATCAATATAAAAGTAACTGTAATCTGATTATGAGTGGTTTAAAACAATCTAATTACAATGATTTAATTTTTGGAATCTGATTATGTAATCCAGATTAGTTATTACAAATATATATAGCATATATTGTCTACTTGATTGCTTGCAGTTTTGCAAAATTTAAACTATATTTTGCCCAGCTTTAGTTTACTAAATGTGACTATAAGGCATGACATTATTAAGATATTATATTATCTGCTTTGAAACAGTGTGTAGTGTGAAAGTGCAATACAAATAATTTTTTTGACTTGGCTATTGAACATTTCCACTATTATTAGAACAAGAGGTTAGTTTAAATAACGCATACCTTTTGTGACAAATGAAATTTTACTTTTGATGGCATGGTTTACAATAGTCTAACATAATTAACAAAATCACAGTTAGTCAAAATTTTGTGACAACTAGCCCCAGTCTCCTCTATATACCAAAAACCAATGTGTTGTATTTCTATGCAAGCTAAGTGTGATTGTGATCCATTTTGCAAGTTTTAATAACGTCAGACATACATCAATCAAAATTGCTGATTATAGAGATTCAGGACTACAAACACACACACACACACTTTTGTGTGGTTTAGTGGGTAAACAATAACGTGTCAAACAAGACTCAACCTGCCTCAAGAGACAAGTGTGAGACTGATGCGACAAAAAGCCTCAAGGCAAATTTTAATGATGGATTGAGAATCATTATCCTTCTGATGGTGATGTGAGTGGCAAAAGACATTTCTTGTGGACATGTGTGGTCTGTGCTTGATGATTGGCTTGGTTTTTTTTCTACTATAAGTCTGAGAAACTAGGCTAATGGGTTTCTGTAAGTGTACTCAATCCTCTGCGCTCCTGTGAATATGGGGATTCGTTTGATAGACAATCAGACGCAGTTGTTGCTCGCACTCAATGGAATGAATGAATTAGAATCGAAGAATAATGACAAAAGCTGTTCTACAATAGAGCCATGTGGTGGTTTCATCTGTTAAATCTTTAATAATTTCATAAAGTAATTAATTAAAATAATGGTGTACATAATAAATAAAATAAATAAAGATGATCATGCTTGGTAAAAGTATACACACTACGGTGTTACAATAATGAACAGCTGAACAGAATACATTTTAATTATTTAATTATCCATTAACTAAATGGATATGAACAAAATGTACTGCATTTACTTGCTAGCGAAGGCAGCTTTATCACATTAATGTAGAAAAGATGCACAGCAGGCATTGGCCTAAGGCAAGCTTTATTAATAAACTTCACATTATGAACATGTATGCTTCTTGTTAACAAAAATAATGACAATATTTTTGTTTTACAAGTAGTTTTAAATTAAATTGTGTGTTGTGCATGGTGCATAAATAAAAGTTAACAACAACAACAACAATAATAATAATAATAATAATAACAACAACTATTATTATTATTACTACTACTACTACTGCATCTGTGACTTATATTTTTTAAATAAATAAAAATACAGACTATCCTGTATGTGCAAGATTCCATTTTCCTTTTCATTACAAGACCTGAAGTATTTTATTATTTTATTATTTCTTGGTCAATATAGGGAGGTTTTGATTTGTCTGCTGCTTGTTGTGGATCATTCTTTATTTTGGTGGTAATAAACAGAGGATAAAGTCAATGTATTCTGTGTTAACATACGGCAAAGCTAGTACATCTTTTAACTGTGCAGAGCATAAACATTTAAGAGACTGTGTCAGGCATGAGGGCCAGAGCTAACTAGCATGGTACATACCTTTACAACTGGCAGTTTGTCAAGACACTTAAGTGTCCCCTTAACAGAATTTACGGTCATTTGAAAAGTGACAATGCTCAAAAACGGCTACTTTTCTCTTGCTACTCCTGTGCAGCCCACTTAAACCCTGTCATAAATCTAGCCTCATATCCAGGCAGATGGCTTGTGTTGTCAGATATCACATGCCAACAACGCTTTTTACCATCATTGTCTTGACAGAAATATGAAGCAGAAACTGCAGTGTCACATCACTTAGCGTGGTTTAGCCGAAGTCGCCTGGTGCCATTTTAATCAATCAAATTTGTCATTTTTTTACTGTAATGATCTTATGGTAGGGACCCAGCATTAAGGGGATGTGAAGAGACTTATCTATTGCTTGATTTACGACAATACTCACAGATTTTGAACTGGGGACTCAGTCTTCCGAGGAACAGCATTTTTATCAAATGGATCAGTAAGTTATGAGTAAGTTATGAAGAAATTCCTCTAGGCCAAATGGAAATGCCACTCCTTACCTCCAACAGACTCAGTTCTGTAATAAAAAACTCAATGCTGTTACAAGAACACACACAAACATCAAACCAGCCACAGTTAAAGCTGTATTGTAAATTACTGCCATATGGACATTACTTTGACACACTCATCTCTGGCATTTGATAACATAATACTTACTGATTGTAGCATATATGTGTGCATATACAGGTCATTCTCGAAAAATTAGCATATTGTGATAAAGTTCATTATTTTCCATAATGTAATGAAAAAAATTAAACTTTCATATATTTTAGATTCATTGCACACCAACTGAAATATTTCAGGTCTTTTATTGTTTTAATACTGATGATTTTGGCATAGAGCTCATGAAAACCCCAAAATTCCTATCTCAAAAAATTAGCATATCATGAAAAGGTTCTCTAAACGAGCTATTAACCTAATCATCAGAATCAACTAATTAACTCTAAACACCTGCAAGAGATTTCTGAGGCTTTTAAAAACTCCTAGCCTGTTTCATTACTCAAAGCCGCAATCATGGGTAAGACTGCCGACCTGACTGCTGTCCAGAAGGCCATCATTGACACCCTCAAGCAAGAGGGTAAGACACAAAGAAATTTCTGAACGAATAGGCTGTTCCCAGAGTGCTGTATCAAGGCACCTGAGTGGGAAGTCTGTGGGAAGGAAAAAGTGTGGCAAAAAATGCTGCACAACGAGAAGAGGTGTCCGGACCCTGAGGAAGATTGTGGAGAAGGACCGATTCCAGACCTTGGGGGACCTGCGGAAGCAGTGGACTGAGTCTGGAGTAGAAACATCCAGAGCCACCGTGCACAGGCGTGTGCAGGAAATGGGCTACAGGTGCCGCATTCCCCAGGTCAAGCCACTTTTGAACCAGAAACAGCGGCAGAAGCGCCTGACCTGGGCTACAGAGAAGCAGCACTGGACTGTTGCTCAGTGGTTGCATGTCATTCGGAAATCAAGGTGCCAGAGTCTGGAGGAAGACTGGGGAGAAGGAAATGCCAAAATGCCTGAAGTCCAGTGTCAAGTACCCACAGTCAGTGATGGTCTGGGGTGCCATGTCAGCTGCTGGTGTTGGTCCACTGTGTTTCATCAAGGGCAGGGTCAATGCAGCTAGCTAGCA
Organism: Meda fulgida; assembly: GCA_030578275.1. NCBI lineage: Eukaryota > Metazoa > Chordata > Actinopteri > Cypriniformes > Leuciscidae > Meda > Meda fulgida. The sequence goes on along the minus strand of CM060620.1, from coordinate 18,948,932 downwards.
GGAGATTTTGGAGCACTTCATGCTTCCATCTGCTGAAAAACTTTATGGAGATGAAGATTTCATTTTTCAGCACGACCGGGCATCCTGCTCACAGTGCCAAAACCACTGGTAAATGGTTTACTGACCATGGTATTACTGTGCTCAATTGCTCTGCCAACTCTCCTGACCTGAACCCCTTAGAGAATCTGTGGGATATTGTGAAGACAAAGTTTAGAGACGGAAGACCCAACACTCTGGATGAGCTTAAGGCTGCTATCGAAGCATCCTGGGCCTCCATAACACCTCAGCAGTGCCACAGGCTGATTGCCTCCATGCCACGCCACATTGAAGCAGTCATTTCTGCAAAAGGATTCCTGACCAAGTATTGAGTGCATAACTGAACATAATTATTTGAAGGTTGACTTTTTTTGTATTAAAAACACTTATTTTATTGGTCGAATGAAATATACTAATTTTTTGAGACAGGAATTTGGGGTTTTCATGAGCTGTATGCCAAAATCATCAGTATTAAAACAATAAAAGACCTGAAATATTTCAGTTGGTGTGCAATGAATCTAAAATATATGAAAGTTTAATTTTGATCATTACATTATGGAAAATAATTAACTATCACAATATGCTCATTTTTTTAGAAGGACCTGTATGTATATATATATATATATACATATATATACATACACACTATATATGATCAATAACTTACAACAACATATGTTTTTACATTGCTTTAACTCCAAATAAGTTAAGCAATTTTCAACTTGAAGTTTCATTGTTGAAGATTCAACAATTTTTTAATCAGCTTAATGTAATTCAAGTTGAAATGATTTAAACATCCATGTTGATTGTACTTAGTAAAAAAAAAGTTGCTGCCTAGAATTTTTGTGTCAATATATACTTTTTGAAGTAAATTGTTGAATTGAATTGAATTTCCTAAAGCTGTATTGCTTTTTTCTCATTCGGAAAATCCTTCTGAAAAGACAAATGAGCAAGTAGACACGTGAGGCAATGACAAATCAAAGTGTCCACAAAAAAGAAAAAGGAAACATCTTTCAAAAACAATTAACATCTAAAACATGTGTAGCAAGTTATTTAAATCTCTTAAAGGCACAATATGTAATATTTTTCACCAATAGAGGGCGCAGTTTCCAACAATAACAAAGGCGTATGTTTATGACGCAGTGACAAGCGCTGAATGATGGGACTTGCTGTCAAGCTGAAGGATCTAATAATGTTTAAGGATGAGTGCAAACATTCACGTTTTTTTAACATTACAGTGGTATAAAGCAGGTCGCGATTGCTGGAGAGACAGATATCACACGCGAGTCCCGCGGATATAAAGTAATAAGGACATTTAATTCTACCGATCTAACCGCAAGTGCTGGATTACTCACACAGGTCAGTTTATTAGACGAATTAAACTTGTGAGGTAACGCAGCGCTGCTTCACTTGGTCTAACGTTACACTATCACACCAAACAGCATTTAAATGTGTGTTGAAAGTTATGTTATTCTATGTGTTAGTTCGTTTGCTATACGAAACTTACGATACATTTGCTCACCTGTCTAATAAAGCTGTCAAGTCGTGACTCGTGAAGCTCTGTCAAGTCCAAGTTAGTCGCGGACGTGGAGCTCTCGGCATCTTAAAAACGCCACGCTGATATTGATCCTTATTTTAGTTCTCCTTGTTTGTCCCAAAGTCTGATTGCCATGGTCTATGTTTGAACGAAACAAGAACTGTGTGCCGCTAAACGTTACGCACGTAAAGTACGCACCTAGTTGTCCACGTCTGTCGCCATGGTTACGTCATGCTATGCCAGTTCGAGCGGAAACCGAGGATAGCGCGGATATTGCGTCATTGACAGGCAACATTTTTTTCCTGGACGGCCACTTATTTAAAATTGAAATTTCTCTGAAATAAAAAAATCTTTGGAGACTTTTGGGATATTGTAAGTACACAACTGCAGGAAATATATCACACTGTGCAAGTGATTTTTGGATAAATTATTACATAATTCGTACATATTGTGCCTTTAATTGTACTTATTGGAATCTCTATGGTGATTTTGAAAAAAAAAACAGTTTCAAATATGTATTTAAAAAAACATGTGATTCTAAAAACATGCATAATGTCATTATATGAATTGTATTTTAATGTATTTTTTTAATAAATTAACAGATCTATACAAAACAAATGACTCAACTGTGATGAAAACCACAAGTAAAAAGTAATAGTTATTTTGTGACTAAATAGTAATAGTTATTTTGTTGTGGTGAATTCCTCCAGTTAAATGTCACAATATGTATTATTAAATCCCATTACAGCACCTTTTGCCTTCTAAATCTCAGACACAGAGTATAAAATGTTGATGTGAGGTTACCCACCATGTCAGATGGGTTTTAATAGAGAGAATCTAATGTAGATCACATTCATGGAAAAGCCAATACAAGCACCATTCCCACACAGCTCTTAATGAACTTTGCTTCTGATGCCAAGTTCATCATTATTTTTTATCACCATGTTTATTTCCAATTTGACCTTTATACTAATTAGAGTTTGACCCTGAAAAGCCGACTCATTTCTGCCTTCACACTCTCAGTCAAGGCTAAACAAAGTTATTATGCCTTTATTCCCAGGGAGATGAATATTGGAATTTTCTAAAAGAGCAACCCATAGAGTAACCTATTACAAAACTATACACAATCAATAGCTAATTTCTCTGCATTGATTACTGCTTGGACATTTAACACGCACCCTCTGGCAAGCCATAGTGTGTGTGTGTGTGTGTGTGTGTGTGTGTGTGTGGTTGTGTGTGTGCCAACTTCCCATTGGCTCGGTGAGTATTACATTCATCGATTCCATGAAAAGGACTAAAAATGCCAAACTGTTCATTTATCTTAATAAAGACTGCTCAAGATCAGATCTGTCTCTCTGGGCAAGGATGCAATTCATGTAGAAGAACAAATATTATAAACAGTTTCCTGAGATCTAGAAGTAAAACTACAGATTATGACCTTTGGCTTGGTCATAACCTAAACTTGTTTTTTTTTTTTTTTTTTAGGTTAGTAAGATTTTTTTTTAAAGAAAGTTTTTGAAAAAAAGTCCCCTGTGCTCAATCGATCGAAAATGTAGTAATTAGCCTACTGTGAAATTTTAAATGTGACCCTGGTCCCTGAAAAAGCGGGAATGAGAGGCTATGCTTTGCACTATCAGTAGCCTAGTGAGACCATCTGTGAATTAGCCTACCAGAATTTGGCTAACTTGACGGCCTCTGATGGTGACGTCACTGGAGAGCGTGCTCGTTAGAGTAATTAAGATGTGCTACAGGTACACCTTCAGGTACTTTGTTTGAAGAGCTGTCCAGGCACATCATCAAGGTCAAGGTTCAATGGGGTTCCCAACCAGCCCCTCAAGGACTAGCCTATATAGGGGCTTTTGCACCGGATCCTTTTCATAGTTCCTAGAACTATTGGCGGAAGTTTCCTGTTTTTGGCGTGTCCGCACCGCAGGAAATAGGAACGATTTTAGTTCTAGGAACTCAATTTGGAGAAACTAATTAAGCTCTTATTTCAGAGTAGGGTCTAAACTAGCACTGAACTATCCGTGATATCAAGTGTACGCTGATTGGCCGAACGCATGCGGAACACCAGCACGCCATTAAAAAAAAAAAAAAGCTGTAAACATAGATATAATTTAGGACAGAAACTAACTCTACGAACATGAAAAACAGTGATAGATTGACCTCTTAACCTTTACCCAGAGGGAAAAACAATGACATTTATTTGAGGTAGCAATCTGTGTAGCCGGGTCGTACTTTGTTGCTCTCCTTGTAAAATTTAAAACTGTACTTGTATTTCCCTGGAGTCATCAACAGGTGGCACTATGTGTGCAATGCGTGTGTGCTCTCGCCTCAGTCATTTCGTGAGAGGTGCAGCGGGCAGTGCGAGAGGAGAGAGATGTGCACCGTTTAGTTAATTCGGAGTGTGATGTTTAAAAAGTTAAGTTGTGTGTAATGTCCGCGATGATATGACGTTATGCGGTGTATAACTTGAACGCAAATGCCGTCATAAACACGACTTCCCACCTCGTAATACGAACTTCCCAGGAGGACTTTGAACGCGAATCATCACTCAAAAAGCAGTCATTCACGGCCTCTCCGGTTTATTTGTGTTCACATACATGCAATATACAGCATCCGCCAGGGCTCTTAGTCCAATGGTGCGCATATTTGGAGAAATAATGATTTATCATCACGTATGTAAAATATTTTGTCATACAGAATTTATTTTTTTTATTCATTATGCGATCTGAAGCTCAAACAGCGAAATCTGAATAAATGCTTGGTAAGCAAAAGTACAAAACTCTTGAGGTCAAATAATAACCAGATGGTGTCAAGTTAGGGTAACAAGATAAAATGTTTATTTTAGTTACTCTTCTACAGCCATTCATATGTTCTGTCGTTAGCTGCAAATATATGGCATATTAGTTATACGTCTCACCCAGACGTCATGTCAACATGGCAAATAAACCAGAGCTTGTCAAGCAGTTTCGTCAGTAGTAAGCTTGTATATTTGTGAATAGAGACGTCTAGTGATAGAAACCAAACATTAGACTCAAATACCTAACAAGGCTTGAACTCTGATGGCATCTGATCTCTTTCTTTTCCATTTTTTTCAAGACAAAATTCTTATGGTAAGTAAATTCAAGGCTTAAACAGACCAAAAAACAAGGACACAAATGCACAATTATGCCTAACTAAGAACAACAAAATTATCCAAAAAGGACAAATGGAATAAATGGCACCACCTAGTGGCTGAAAGTTTTAAACTCAGATTATACAGCATATGGACATTTCATTCAGAACAGCAATCCAAATTCATAAATGCATAAGGATGAAAAATAAATAAGAAATGTAAAAATAAAATAAAAATGATTAAAATAGTATTTATGTGTACTCAAATGTACTCAAAAATAGGCTATATAAGGAAAATACTCTATTTAGAAATGAGCTAGGTGTGAAATCATAGGAGTCATCTGTCCTCCTGAGTTTAAAGTAGAAAAACAAAGTTTCAATAAACTATTTTAAGAACATTATTTTGAAAACATTTTATTTAATTCAATGTAAACAATTAGGCTATCCTATTGTTGCCGATAGTAGATTTAAATAAATGCCTTTGTTATTACTCTTATTGTTGTTGTTGTTATTTATATTATTATTGTTAACAATAATAATCATATAAACAATGTGTAAACACCATTAAAAGATTGTTGAGCAAATTTGTTAACGGTAGAGTAGTTGGCAGTTTTTATTTTGGAAAAAAAAAACCGGAAGTGATGATGTCGCTGGCTGCTAGGCTGACAAAAATGCAGACAACGAAACCTGAATAATATTCGGATAGTATGCAGTACGGAATACGCCATAATTCCAAAGAAGATGGCTATCAATCGTCTTCTTTGGAATTCTGGCGTATAGTAAATATGCAAATTAAATCCCGAATCTAACCAGGCAATAGTAAGCATTAAGTTACGCCCTCAACCCGTGCTGAGAATATTGCTTCACCTACGAGAACGACAAGACGAGACCGCTTGCTGTACGTGTGTACATTACATACATAACAATACAATGTCAAGATCCATCAAAGAGCTTACTCTCCATTACGACCCCATTAATGAAAGCAATATTTTTACTAGTGGGGACATCGTGGAGGGGCGAGTTGTTTTGGAAGTGGCCAAAGAAATAAAGGTGGATAAGTTTTTTGTGAAGCTCACGGGAGATGCGAACGTGAGCTGGACTGAAAAATCAGGCGATGACGAAACAACCTACAGCGACCATGATAGATACTTCAAACTAAAGCAATACTTCATTCAAGAGAGCTCGAAAAAAGGTAACGTTGCACAAAAACAGTAAATGATTACTAAGTAGTAGTAGTGTTCTCTCTGTGTGTGTGTGTGTGTGTGTGTGTGTGTGTGTGTGTGTGTGTGTGTGTGTGTGTGTGTGAGTGTGAGATACGATTGGGAAATAATAACTGGCTTCTTCTATTTCTACTGTGATGTCTAAGGACAAAGCGAAAAGAAGACCACTCTTGTAAGTGGAGAGACTTGTAAGTTATGAGTTTTCATATACCTTGCACTAATAAATAAATTACATAAAACTAGATGACATAAAAGTTGCAGGAAACCTCAAAAGAGTGTTGATTAATTGTGCTTGTTGAAAAAGAAACACGCACAACTCTCGTAACCCATACTAGCATGCCTTGTGTTTCACAGATGGACCAGTGATTAGACCAGGCAATCATGTTTTTCCATTCAGATTTCAGCTGCCTCAACAGTGAGTGATAAAACACAATCTATGGTACTTCAATGGTAGTTGTTCTTTGTGTAAATATGTGAACAGTTATAACAGCCGATAAACACGATATAAAGAATATAATTGCACATGGATCGTGATGTGAGCTCTGCATGATAAACCTGTGAGAAGCATGGAGCTGTTTTACTCAGTCAGTGCCAGGGAAATGCTAATTCAATAATTGGCTCAGTATTGAGCTACATAAAAATTGGTTAATCAAAGTACCAACGAATAATGCTTAATAAAGTAGTGTTTATAAACGCAGCACTGCTTTGTTGGTGACCGGTGAATATTTCTGCTCTTCCAAAAGTGTCATCTACTGGGAATGAAACTGCATTATCATTCAGGGTGTCTCCCGTTTTTTTGTTCAGACCAATGCGAAAATTGAAAATAATCCACTATTTTGCAGAGGGGGTTAAAATTTCAATTTTCACCTGAGATTTGGAGCCAGATTACAGGGGCTAAAAGTGACTTTTTCATTTTTTTACAGAGATTGGTAGAGCTATTTGTTAAATATGTTCAATTGTTACATTATATTTCAATAATGACATTTCAAAAGCTCGTGTGTTTTTTTGCACCAAGTTTGCATGCCTGTAACTCAAGAAGTTTTAAAGATTTCTCAATATCCTTTTTATATTTTGATGTTTAACTATGGAGGTAGTTTTGTTTCTTTATTATTCATGGGTAGGCTAACATGGGTAGGACGTTTGTGTCTTAATCATTCAATTCCAAAAAGTTGTTTCAATCAAAAAAAATATTTTCAATCAAAGAAAAAAAAACTGTTCAAATGCAAATGCAAAAAAAAAAATGACCCCGTGAATTAAAAAAAGTATTGAAGAGAACGTGTTTTTTCGTTGTTGTTTTTTTTTTTTTTTGAAGTGCAAAAAATTTAAGTTCAAATTTTTTTGATTGAGTCCTTTTGACACAAACGTTCCTCAGTGGGTGGATGCTTCTCTATTGGTCAGACATGTTTGATTGGCAAGTGTCTACACGAACAACATCTTTCTGACAAAGAAGTCATGTTCGCCACTCGCCAGCAAGCTTTTTGCCAGCAAGTGGAGGGAGCAGCCGTGTTTATCTACTTACCGACAACTTCACGGCTGCTTTGTCAGAAAGATGTCGTTGGTGTAGACACTTGTCAATCAAACATGTCTGACCAATAGAGAAGCATCCACCCACTGAGGAACGTTTGTGTCAAAATGATTCAATCAAAAAAAAAATTACTTAAACTTTTTGCACTTCAAAAAAAAACAACGCATTCTCTTCAATACTTTATTCACGGGGTATTTTTTTTTTGCCTTTGAACAGTTTTTTCTTTGATTGAAAATATATATTTTTTTTTTTTATTGGGACAACTTTTTTGGAATTGAATGATTAAGACACAAACGTCCTACCCATGTATGGCCCAAACACAAAAAAGATTACTTCAATCAAAGAGAACATTTTCAATAATAAAAAAAAGTGTTCAAATGCAATTTTTGGAGTCTCAAATATTTTATTTGCATTCAAAAACGATTTTCTATATTTGAAAATGTTTATAATTTCATTGAAGTGACTTTTTTATTGATTCTGTTGTTTGTTTGTTTGAAGCAACTTCTTTTTGATTGAATGATAAAGACACAAATGTCCTACCCATTATATGGTCCAATCAAAAAACAATGTTTAAAAAATCAGTTTTTTTAAAAACTTGACTTTGACTTCTATCAAAGAAAACATTTTCAATCAAAGAAAAGCAGTGTTCAAATGTATTTTTTTGAGTCTCAAATATATTTTTTGGATTCAATTTTTGGCACAATCCCAGAGATATGGAGATCTAAATGCAGCTCCATGAGTAAATTGGTTAATTGTACACATTTTTTGTGAATCAAATGTGGGTCACTTTGCTCTCAAAAAGTGTATTTTTGAGAATCTATATTTGAATCCTTTTCAGGGATATTTGGAAGATGGGATTTTGTTCATTTAAACAGCTTCTGAAACTACCAAGAGTTCAAATATGCAGTATCTGGGATTGAACCATATAGGGCCTTAAAAATGAAGATTCAATTGCTCGGAAAAAGTATTTGTATGGCACTCTAGACAGGTATGTTATTTGTAATTATGTTGAAACGAGATGCATTTCTAGTTTCAACATTATTTGTTGTTCAGATAATCCTCTTTAAAGGAAAAAAGTATCAGCTGCATGCAAAGAGATCCACATTTGGTTTTCGACCACTAAATATGTGTACAATTGACCCATTTTCTCATGGAACCACACAAAGATCCCCATTTCTCTGGGATTGAACCAGATAGGGCCTTTAAAATGAAAATACCAACAGAAAAGTTTGACAAGAACCAGAAGGATATTAAGATATATGTAATACAACTTGAGTTGCGGGCATGCAAACGTGTGAAAAAACAAGTGCTTTTTCCCATTTTTGCCAACGGTCACTGTTGGCATAGCTTACAATATCATGAAGATTGCTAATGTAAACAGATTTTACAAATAGATCTACCAATCTCTGTGTAAAAAAAATAAAAATAATGATGCTTGCTATTTTTCTAAAGTCATCATTTCAAAGGTGAAAATTGTCATTTTGACCCCCCTATACAAAATAGTGAATTACCCAGTAAATATACATTCGTGAAATTCATTATTTTGTCTTTAAATCAAATTTTAGCCGGGGACCTCTGGTTGATTTGACATCGAATGACTCTATAAGCAAAACTGACCCCTGCATCATCGTCTTCTGAAAAAGCAGATGTCAGTCCTACTCATGGCTCATTATTCTGGAATATTTAATTCAATAATATTCTGGATATGTTAAGTGAAGTAAAAAAAATATATCTAAAAAATTGTTAAGTATATTATATGCAACTATGTTAACAGATATTAGGAATAAATTAAAATGTATCATACAGTAGCAATTGCTTAAAGGTGGGGTATGTGATTTTTTTTTTTGAGCCTTTTTTTTCAAAATCACTTGAAATCCTATTCCTAACCCACTTACAGCCACTGAGTGAGAAGCACTGAAATGAAAACTAAGCAATTTAATCATCTGTGGAACGGGCAGGACTCGGAGAAACTCCAGCGCAGAGAGAGGCAGAGAGAGGCAGAGAGAGGCAGAGAGAGGCAGAGAGAGGCAGAGAGAGAGAGAGAGAGAGAGAGAGAGAGAGAGAGAGAGAGAGAGAGAGAGAGAGAGAGAGAGAGAGAGAGAGAGAGAGAGAGAGAGAGAGAGACATTGTATCAGTACTACTCAGAGAGATCACTGGACATTAAGGAACACTGCATTGCAAGGTCATGAACATTTTTTTTTCTCTCTTGTCGGCAGGATCGCTTCACACACGCCTAACGTCTAATGTTGCAGATATTGCTAAGTTGTCATGCACTTTTGTTAATAACAGGCTACTGAGAGAGAGAGAGAGAGAGAGAGATATATATATATATATATATATATATATATATATATATATATATATATATATATATATATATATGCATGATTGCGCGTCCATGTTCTTCGAATGGGTGGAGTCAGGGCCAGCGTTGGAGGAAAGAAGGTAGGACCTTTTGAGTTGTGCATTTTCAAAATCTGCCGGCCGTTTTGCAAATCACATACCCCACCCTTAAGTGCATAGGACCATATTATGGATTATAATAATGCTTGTCAGTCTTTCCTGAAAACCAAAAGATATTTATTTTACCTTCATTTCAGAAATATGCCTCCATCTTTTAAAGGACAGCATGGCTCGGTTAAGTATGTGTTGATGGTAAAGCTGAAGAGGTCTTGGAAGCCAACATCTACTACATGTACAGAAATATCCTTTTTGCCCAGGAATGATGGGACCAAAGATCATTTACTGGTATGAATTATAATACCATGTTTGACTCTTTGGCATTCATCTTTTGATAAATACAGAGATTATGTAACTGCTTATACTGTTATCAGAACTCATGTAATCTGATTTAAACCATTTGCTTGTGACCTAGAGCTTATAGAAAATTTTATGTAATTTTAGTTTACTTATTTCAATGTTTTTTTGTTGTTGTTTTTGTATACATATTTATACAGCAACCACAATCTGGCACAGAAGACAAGAAGATGAAACTTTTTGGCTCAGGAAAAATGTCAATGACAGTAACAGCTGACAAAACTGGCTATATGCAAGGTGAGAACCTGTGTAGCTCTTAAGCAACTCAGTCAAAGCTGCATAAACTGAAGACACTAGCCTGTAATGCCAATGGCCGGGTTTCCTTCAACATATTTGTATGCACATTTTGAGATATTGCATAAAAATCCTGGAATTAAACAGTAACATGCAAATCAAATTTATTCAAATTCCGTTTTTATTTATATTTATCTCTAGTTTCTCTGAATGTGACTACTTTGTTCTCCTAAACACACTAAATGAAAACACTGCTTTATCTGCAAATAGTTTTTACATAAATAAAATTTGCAACTTGGACGGAAAACCCTGGCATATTCATTTTGTATTTGTTTTCCATTGTTGATAAGTGTTGTCTCTAATTCCTTATAATGCCTTACAGGTGAAATAATCAGAGTTTCTGTTGATGTTGACAACTCTTCATCTCGTGACGTCAAGCTAAAGTACAGCCTCAAGCAGAAACAGACCTTCATTGCTGGCAGGAGCACTAATAAAGAACTTAAGGATATAGTCAAAGAAACTAAAGATCGCATCTCATCTGGAGAAAAGACAAAATCCATAGTGGACATAAACCTTCCACGTGACCTGACCGTTACCATTGAAAACTGCAGAATTATAAAAGTGCAGTACGATCTCAAGGTGCTATTTTATATTCCTTAGTATTGCTATATTTAAAGTGACAGTTCACCTCCAAATTAAAATTTACTCACCCTCATGTCATTTTAAACCTGTACAACTTTCTTTACTTTTTTGAAACAATAAAGATGATATTTAGAAATATTCTGCAAATTTCAGAATATCGTCTTTTGTATTCTGCAGAAGAAATAAAGTCATAAAGGTTTGAAACAACATAATGTTGAGTAAATGAAAGAATTTAAAGAAAATAAAATGGAAGTAGTAACTTCCTTTCATTGTCACAGATTTCTCAAATGCTTTCTTATTTGTATGGTAAACGAGACTGTAACAACATTGATTTTATACAAGATTTTCTTTAAAGAGTAAAGCAAAAATAAATAATTTGTTTTCTCTCCTTTGTAACTTCAACACATAGTTTCACAGTTCGCTTGAACTATTCTGTACACAATTGTCTTTCAGGTCTCTCTGGATGTATCTTTTGCCTCAGATCCAGAAGTTATGTTCCCTGTGGTTATTCTTCCAGCAGACCAACAATGTCCTCCCTGGCAAGGCCCACCTGGGGGATTCCAGCCATATCCATCACCTCAGCCTAACCTTGTGCCCTATCCTGGTGGACAACCACCTCCATATGCAGATGTATACCCTAATCTGAATCACCCTTCAGAGCTGCCCTATCCAGGAGCTGCTGCAGGGCTTTACCCAAATCCAAATGCCATGCTGCCTGCTTTCTATCCGACTCCATCTGCACCAGTTTATGATCCAAATTAAAGCACAAAAGAATACTATCTTTATGTGTCTTATTAGTTAGGGGATTTTATAGTTGGGGACATTAATTGTAACATTTAATTTAATATTCAACAATAATATTGATCTGCCTGTATACTAAATTAATAACTTTTTTAAAACCAAAATGAAACCTCACTGAACTTACTTCAGCTGGACTGTGACGCCATTTTCTTCTAAAGGGCTACACTTTTTTTGCATTATTTTCCTGTTATCTCTGTAAAGCTGCTTTGAAACAAATATGTATTGTAAAAAGCGCTATATAAATAAATGTGACTTGACTTGACTATTAGTCTTCTTCACCAGAGAAAATTCTGACTAGCACTTATGATGTGTCAATTATAACTTCATGGTTTTATCTTCATGATTTAAGCTCAGTGTCTGTTATTGTGATCCATAAACTAGGCCTTTTTCATTTTACGGGGAATGTATCTAGAAAAAAGAAAACGTTATAGCTGACCACTCAAATTAAAACTTATTTAGCTAAATCTGATACATCTGGATGACCTGTGACCTACTTTCTGTAAGATCTGAATTTTTGAAAACTGAATTTGAAGTTCTGAATTTCTTCATCTTAAAACTTGAATCTGTATTTTTTTAAACTGAATATTTAAGAATTTAGAACAAAAAAACTAGCTGTTTGAAAACACATCTATAAAATTCAGCCATGAAAACATTTCAATTAGTAACATTTCAAATGTTCAATATTAGTTTAAAAAAAATCAAATTCCACCTAAAATTGGTTTAAACAACCGCGATGTATTGTTCTCTTTTAAAATGTTTGATTTTAAAACGCTGTTTTTATGTGTACGTTATGTGTGAATAAACTATGACAGTTCGATATGGGTTATATGATGTCATTTTTATTTAAAATATATACAGGTCCTTCTCAAAAAAATGAGCATATTGTGATAAAGTTCATTATTTTTCATAATGTAATGATAAAAATTAAACTTTCATATATTTTAGATTCATTGCACACCAACTGAAATATTTCAGGTGTTTTATTGTTTTAATACTGATGATTTTGGCATACAGCTCATGAAAACCCCAAATTCCCGTCTCAAAAAATTTGCATATTTCATCAGACCAATAAAAGAAGTGTTTTTAATACAAAAAAAGTCAACCTTCAAATAATTATGTTCAGTTATGCACTCAATACTTGCTCGGGAATCCTTTTGCAGAAATGACTGCTTCAATGCGGCGTGGCATGGAGGCAATCAGCCTGTGGCACTGCTGAGGTGTTATGGAGGCCCAGGATGCTTCGATAGCAGCCTTAAGCTCATCCAGAGTATTGGGTCTTCCGTCTCTAAACTTTGTCTTCAAAATATCCCACAGATTCTCTATGGGGTTCAGGTCAGGAGAGTTGGCAGAGCAATTGAGCACAGTAATACCATGGTCAGTAAACCATTTACCAGTGGTTTTGGCACTGTGAGCAGGTGCCAGGTCGTGCTGAAAAATGAAATCATCTCCATAAAGCTTTTCAGCAGATGGAAGCATGAAGTGCTCCAAAATCTCCTGCTAGCTAGCTATATTGACCCTGCCCTTGATAAAACACAGTGGACCAACACCAGCAGCTGACATGGCACCCCAGACCAGCACTGACTGTGGGTACTTGACACTGGACTTCAGGCATTTTTGCATTTCCTTCTCCCCAGTCTTCCTCCAGACTCTGGCACCTTGATTTCCGAATGACATGCAACCACTGAGCAACAGTCCAGTGCTGCTTCTCTGTAGCCCAGGTCAGGCGCTTCTGTCGCTGTTTCTGGTTCAAAAGTGGCTTGACCTGGGGTATGCGGCACCTGTAGCCCATTTCCTGCACACTCCTGTGCACGGTGGCTCTGGATGTTTCTACTCCAGACTCAGTCCACTGCTTCCGCAGGTCCCCCAAGGTCTGGAATCGGTCCTTCTCCATAATCTTCCTCAGGGTCCGGACACCTCTTCTCGTTGTGCAGCGTTTTTTGCCACACTTTTTCCTTCCCACAGACTTCCCACTCAGGTGCCTTGATACAGCACTCTGGGAACAGCCTATTTGTTTAGAAATTTCTTTCTGTGTCTTACCCTCTTGCTTGAGGGTGTCAATGATGGCCTTCTGGACAGCAGTCAGGTCGGCAGTCTTACCCATGATTGCGGTTTTGAGTAATGAAACGAGCTGGGAGTTTTTAAAAGCCTCAGGAATCTTTTGCAGGTGTTTAGAGTTAATTAGTTGATTCAGATGATTAGGTTAATAGCTCGTTTAGAGAACCTTTTCATGATATGCTAATTTTTTGAGACAGGAATTTTGGGTTTTCATGAGCTGTATGCCAAAATCATCAGTATTAAAACAATAAAACACCTAAAATATTTCAGTTGGTGTGCAGTGAATCTAAAATATATGAAAGTTTAATTTTTATCATTACATTATGGAAAATAATGAACTTTGTCACAATATGCTAATTTTTTTAGAAGGACCTGTATTTGGTCGTTGTGCAATATTTTTTTCAATCTTTTCGTTTAATAATCTTTAATCACTGTGAATAATAACTATATTGTTTCGATGCTAATAATAATTAAAAAAAGACTATTAACTAAATACAGTATGTGCATGCAAATATAGCATGGCTGTATAAGTTTATTTTTTGTTTAATCATTTTGCTTCCACATTGCTTGACATATCATATATAACTATTATTATTATTATTATTATAGAAATACATTATAGAATAGAAAACGTCCTGTTGCAAAAAAAAAAAAACATTGAATGCAGATCAACAATGTGTGAGATGAGAATTATATAGCTACAATAAAATGAACATTACCTTGTTTCAATAGCACTTTGTCACGTTTTGGAGTTTTGTTCCTGTTTCATGTATGTCATGTGATCCTTTGTTCAAGTCATGTTCCTGCCGTCATGTTAGGTGTGTTCGACATCGGCTGCGGCTGGATGTAACCGATCTGCGAGATTTGCCGCGTGCAGGCGGGGAGGAGCTGCAAACAGGGACGTGAAGTCGGACACTTTCTGGTTCCTGTGGTGTTTGCATACTTTGCCACAGCTGAAGTGAAATAAATGAAATATTTGTCAAATACACGCATGCGTCTCCATTTAAAAGCCTACTTTATGCTTAATACAGCATCTGTCTGTACAAGAATAAGTTCAACATACGCCAATAGGCTACTATTTAAATAATGTAGTGGGGTCTGTTTTTTAATCAGTTTTATTTAGATAAACATGACACAATATAACATTGGGACTACATGAAAAGAGATTTGACTGTTATAAAAAACAGATTTGTGAACATTAGTGGAACTGAAGGTGTACGAATAAACATGAAACACACATGAGCGTTGTCATGCGGTGAATCCGGCCAATCATGGAACACCTGTGTCGTCATCAGAGCTCATGCAGCCGCTCTTGAGAAGCTGCGCTGGCTGACGGTAGAGATACACTTTTACGTCGCGACGCTTCCCCACATTTGTACTTTGATGGGTGTTCCTCAAGTTTACCGCTATGGGCGTGATTTTGAGCCAGCGGCCAGTCTAGAACAGAGGACCTGCGAGAGACCTGGTAAAATTACATCATTAACTTACTCCATCTACCCTTGTAAAGTTAATCCGAATAGGGCTCTCGATATTTTCCCCTCTGACATCCACATACAATAAAAAAGGTATAGGCTTAACATTGTCAGAATTTAATTTTTGGAAATGACTGACGCAAACACGTTGAAAAGCTTCTTCTAAATTTTTATTACAGGTGGCTGCTTTCTGTGTGTGTGTGTGTGTGTGTGTGTGTGTGAGAGAGAGAGAGAGAGAGAGAGAGAGAGAGAGAAAGAGAAAGAGAAAGAGAAAGCGAGAGAGAGAGAGAGAGAGAGAGAGAGAGAGAGAGAGAGAGAGGCGCGCGGGCGCGATCGAACAGTGGAAACATAAAAACATACTGTCATTTGGTTCATACAGGGACATAAAACAATAAAACACAACATTGTGCTTTTGTCACACTCTAAACTCTTGTCAGAGACAGAGACTGCCCGTGTTTGTTTGTGTCTGTTCGTGTCACAAATCATAAATTGTTTTTGCAACTTATTAAAATATCTTACTTTACTGCAACTATCTGTTTCTGCTTCTTTATTATATTTATAGTGTGTGATTTATAACATACATTATATCCTTCATCACACATATTGTGGCTGGTCACTTTATGTCATATATCAGAATATTATATTACTGTTAAGCCTACTATAGATATTAAAATACGCCGAACCATGTATCCTGTATCATAGCTACATGAATGACATTTGCAGCAAAAAAAACGTGTGAAAATCAGTTCAGTATTCAGTGAGATATGATTAATTTAATACGCTGACAGCTCATTTCACCTGCCAAACAGATTACACTCAGCGGAGCGGATGACCGGTTTAAGATGGCGGCTCCAATTCTCGTCCGTGCCAATAAGCAGTAGCGGTCGATAGGGCGTCTACCTATATGATGTCTATGCGCAGAGCTGCGTGAAGTCGAACAAGCCTGTTGTCATTGGTTCATTGTTCACAGGTGTCCCTTGTCTAGTCGTTAGTCATGTGTAGGCTATTTAAGGTAGCCGCGCAATCCACATGGCAGAATCACATGACTTGAACAAGGGATCACATGACATGACATAAACAAGGGCTCACATGACATGACAAACAAGGGATCACATGACATAAACAAGGGATTACATGTCATACATGAAACAAGGAACAAAACCCAAAATGTGACACTTTATATATTGATATAACTATATTTATAATAGTGTGGGCACTCTGTCACTAGTGGTGGGCATATTTAGGCTTTGTGAAACACTGAAACAGTTGAATCAAATGTGCCATATTGTGCCGTGGCTTCGAAACAATCCGACACCCGTCTCCACAGTGACCCCTTGTGGTCAGAACAGTGTAAATGCAACAAAAACCCAGGCCAAACATGAATAAAAACACCTTTTACAAATCTATTGCAAATTTTTTACTGAAAGTAAAATCTTTCAAATGCAATTATCTAAATATCTAATAAGATTATCATGTGTAAATGTGTTACTTTATCAATTGTCAGGGTTTGTTTAGTTTGTTCTATGAATGGCTATCAATGAACCATTGACATTTCGAAGCGTTTCGAAACAGTTATGACATAATGAAGCCTCGTTTACTGAAATCACGTGACTCTGGCAGTTTGATACATGCTCCGAACCATTGATTCGGAACAAAAGATTCGTAGAAGCTCCGAAGCTTCATGAAACAGTGTTTTGAAATTGCCATCACTATCTGTCACACCCACTGGGGCCTCATCAATAGGGCTCAGATGCGCTGAACACCTCTGAAGTAAACTCAGGGGCGGACTTTACCATTAGGCAAAGGTCAGCAATTGCCTTGGGCCCCGAGCTACCTAGGGGCCCCCAAAATGCCCCATTAACTTATGCTTAAGGTTTTTTTTTTTTACTTTTCGCAAATTATATATTTCTAAAAAACTCCATTTGCGAAAAATGGCATCAAATCATTAGTGTCGCAGACAGGAGGGGGCCCCCACCTCACTACATTGGACCATTCCATTATCTCACTTACTGCGCATCTGCGAAAGTGACAAGGCTGTAATGCGCCAAAAAAACTGATGGAGAAAAAGAAGTGATTGACAGACAGAGTGTACAGAGTAGTAGACAGAGTAAAAATGAAGCGAAGCTACCCAAGCGGTGCTGAAAAAAGGAGGAAGCGGGAGGAAAGGAAAAAGTTTAGCAAAATTGCAGAAGGTAAACTTTTTTGTAATGCCCGCTGACAATGACAACACGCTAACGATACAACCACCATCACGACCGTTAGCACTGCTGCTAGCGGTGGAAAATAAATTTGTTTTTAAAATTCCTTTTAAATAAGGGATTTATATAATATGGATTGACAAAAGGGGGGAAACAAGAGATGTAGAGGGCCCCATGTCTATGTTTGCCTTGGGCCCCAAAACGACTAAATCCACCCCTGAGTAAACTAACCCTGGAACAGAACCTGCTCCGGAGCAGGTTATGTTCAGAGAGTAAGTTGCTGTGGTTACTTACATACCCTGAAAGTGAACTATTTTTGCAACCGAAAGTTGAGGTTATTCGCTTACTTACCCTTAAACATACCCGGGTATGTCACATAACCTGCTTTCTGGAATACTCCCACTACCCCAACAGTGGTTTTCAATCCTGGTCCTGGCGACCCACCGCTATGCAAATTGTCTCCCTTATTTAAAGGTGCTGTATGTAATTTATTTGACTGTAGTACTAAAGCACAAAAAATACCATAATATGTTTGCAGATATTTGGAAATTATTTGGAAACAAGTTAACATACTTGTTACTCTGAAAAGCAATGCTACAACCAGTTATTCTACTTTGAAATGTGCATTCCTTGTCGGAATGTCTGTTTTTGTTTTGGACTGTGTGATCCCATCCACTGCCAATTAACCTAATAGTATTTTGACACCCCGGGTTGCCATGTGGCGGAGAACACAGTGAATTGAAGCCAGGGAACAAACTGGGTCAGAGATTGAAGATTCTACCTGACCTAAAGACCTATTTGTCCAGAGTAGAGCCCGACCGATAAAGGATTTTGAAGGCCGATACCGATACAAATATTTGTTGGTTTTAAAATCCGATAAACCGATATATCGGACGATATTTATTTTTTATTTTTTTTGAAGAAGAAATGCAGAAGGCATTTTTATAAATGTGTTAAGCCTTGTATTTTTTAAATAAATTGTATTAATAAAGGCATATAACCAGTTTATTTGTAGTGCACTGACAATAGTTTTATATAATTCGTTTATTAATTTAATTATTAAAAAGACAAAAAGACCTTGAGATATGTTTGGTAATTGTACCTGAATTAATTTAGAATTAATTTGCTATATTTCAGATCAATATATTTGTTTTCCTTCATTTTAATGAACCCTAACTTTATTCTCATCTGAATTATAACTAATTGATTTCCGTATAAAATAATACTACTATTAAAAAGACATTTGATTTTCTTTTTTAATCAATGTAGAATGTAACTTAAAAACAAACAGATTGGATTTTTGGTTGGGTGACAGTTGACAAGAGTTTAGAGTGTGACAAAAGCACAATGTTGTGTTTTATTGTTTTATGTCCCTGTATGAACAAAATGACAGTATGTTTTTATGTTTCCACTGTTCGATCGCGCCCGTGCGCGCCTCTCTCTCTCTCTCTCTCTCTCTCTCTCTCTCTCTCTCTCTCTCTCTCTCTCTCTCTCTCTCTCTCTCTCTCTCTCTCTCTCTCTCTCTCTCTCTCTCTCTCTCTCTCTCTCTCTCTCTCTCTCTCTCTCTCTCTCTCTCTCTCTCTCTCTCTCTCTCTCTCTCTCTCTCCCTCTCCCTCTCCCTCTCCCTCTCCCTCTCCCTCTCCCGTTTTGGTTCAATACGAATATATGGACCGTTCCACCCCTACTCCTCGCAAGTCTAACTTACATTTTACAATGCAGGGTCTGTAACTAGAGATATGCTAGTTATAAATACAGTAATCATTACTTTATTTAGGCAGAAAAAGTTCTTTGTGGTTTCCAAGCTCATTTATGTTAACGTTTGCGGTCTTCCACTGATGATAGTGGCATTAGCTAGCTTTGTGGTTAGCTAGTCTATGATGAGCCATAATTTAGCAATGGATAACGTCATACTGCAAATTGTAAAACATAAATTTTCAATATAACAGGCCAAGGAGAGATGATGCGTCTCATTGCTATAACTGTCACGCGCTATTAAAGAAATACTTCAGTCACATCGTCAAAAGTTAAAAGGACAGTCAGTCAACTACACTGTAACAACATAATGTAATTATTACTAGCTAACTCCGCTTCACTCTCGGCTTATTTAACAGCAGCAAAACTGGACATGATATTTATTTGAGTTAAGAAAACTGATGGGGATGTTCTTTTAATTGTTATTCAAGCAATGTATGTGACCAACTCACCATGGCATGAACACACTTCACCGATGATCTCACTCGCGGATAACTGATCCCCTCTGCCCGACTCTGGCTGGATCAGCAGGTTGCAGGATGTGTCGCGTTATACACGAGCGTTGCCAACAGGGACGGTGTAGAGTGCCCTCTGGTGGACAAACTATACAACTCCAACACTCATGACATGGTTGAAGGGTGTTTCATCCGTTTTTTGTTTTTTTTTAATATTCATTTATCGGCCATTATAGACGCCGATACCGATAGTTTGGAAAATGCCTAATATCGGCCGATAATATCGGCCTGCCGATAAATCGGCCGAGCTCTAGTCCAGAGGCCTAATAAAATGCAGATAAATCAACCCATCAACATACAGTGTAAGGCTTGTCACCTTCCATTGCCCATTGCGCTCATTCCAGTTGCGTGTTCTCAAACTGGCAACCAGCATGAGCGTCGAGACTGAGTAGGGGGCGGGAGAAACAACCCTCTCCAATATTTTGAATTTGGACTGCAGAACCCATTTCAACCACAAGGTGTCAATATTACATACTGTACCTTTAACATGCCTAATTCAGATTATCAGCTTGTTAGGAAAGAGCTCCATGAACTGAACTAAAGCAGGCTGCACACTGTGCGATTTTGGCCACAATTTGTTCTTCGAGACAAATTTAGCAAATCCTAAAAGATTCCTCTGATCCTTGGCTAAAATCTTAAGTATTTGATAATTAGTTTGACATGTACACCGACTACCGCTTAATGACCATTGCGATCAAATTTGACCTCCTACTAAATTCTAGCAGTGTCAGAAGATTTGACTCACAGTCCTGCAATGTGACCCCTACAACGACCTCTAATTGTCTTTGTTTTTCAAGACAAGCCATGACCAAAATTAACGTTAGAGATTTCTTTGTAGCCACTATTCACCATGCTCCCCCTAGCTCCCCCTGGTGTCTGGTAGTAAATGCCTTCAAACACACTGTCGTAAAAACAAACTGTTGTTCCTGCCACGAGCAACCCAGCTGATCAGCTGTCATATTATGGATCAATACAATACAGAATGCGATCGGTAAACCATCGGCTTCTACACTATGTAGCGCACAGCAAAAAAGCTACACCGGCGCCAAATAAAATCAAAGTAACACATGGATGCAACGTGCAAGCTAAATTAGAAACATAGAAAGGCAGCATTCATCTAGCTAGATCAAGCCAAAATCTCCGCTAGCCATTTAAACGTGGGTAGGATACACCGGTGTCTTGATTTGAAGAATTTGATATCTATTCCATATCTATATCCGACAGAGGAACGGCCAAAAAACTACAGAAATCAAACGTTGCTAATAACAATGCTAACATCAAAGTTATAGTATCTAGCGTACTAGTAAGTCCGTATAACAGACAGCGATCATAAAAAAAACCTTTACAGATAATAGCAAACATCCTGAGGTCACAATTACTTGAAATTTAAATATTAAACACAGTTAAGTCCAAAGATACTTACAAGTGCAACAGCAAGAATGCCAGGTCAGCATCCGTTTTGCAGGCTTCTGTTTCTCTCAGTTCTCGCCATTCTGAAAAAGCCGGTCCGATATTTACTTGAGTTTTCTTTCTGCTTCTTTTTTACAGGCTCAGCCATAACTCAATCTATCGTTGCCCTTTGCTTATAGCTAGCCGGTGCTTGAATGTGGGTGTGTACGTATGCAGTGCCGTCAAGCAATTCGTTACATCGCGAGACCTGATATCACGCGATACTTCCTGACTGGCCGGGCCAAAGTTACAAGTGAGGTTTTTCTGCTCTCGGGCACCAGGGGGATGTGAAACCACCACCATTCAACCCGAAATATGTAATATAACCATTCCATGGAGCCCGAAGCTGTTCAGTTAAGGTAAAAAAGTTACTTAGATCACCTTTAAGAACCATCGAGTCATCTCCCACATGTGTACGTTTTACATGGGGTGAGAGAGTTACATAAACCACTATAAATCTGATCAAAGCAGTCAGACTGAAACTGATTTCCAGAAATGCAATTTGAATAGGATTTCATAGGATTTGTGTAAGTGAAGAGTTGCTCACTATCTCACTTACTGTAGATACAACTGTATATTTATGCCACTTGGCATTAGCGATCACTTGAATACAGCTAAAAGACAAGTTATCGCGCTAAATCGTGTCTGCCTTCTAATTGGCTAAAAGTGCGTGCTGGTCGGCGACGTCAACACCAACTGACTCTGCATGGGCGTGTGTTTAGTAATGTCATGATGACTGATTTCATGGACTACACACACACTTTAGTTTTGTTTATTAACCAATTAGACTTTAAAATGTAGATGTTTGAAAACCTTCGCCTGTATTGGGGTGTACAATATGATGATGATGTGATGTGGAGTACCATTAATTCACATTAATAATTGCATGACAATTTGTAATATTCTTGTTATAATAATACGAATATTACAAATTGTCATTCAATTATTAATTTTTATTATTAATGACGCTTATTGTTATTTAGAAGAAGAATATCATTTTTATTAATTTGTCAGTCTGAATTATTTTTTGGTCATTGAAAGCATTTCATTACTGAACCCAGTCCGTGCGCACCTGCCGGACCTAACCCTGAAACAGTTAAAGTGCACAGGCTCGCAACTGAAGGAATTGTACATATGCCTACAAATCAAATGCTTTGGTAAAGTCACACAAATTAAACATTGAAGTCCATGTTGCACAAAAATAAACACTGAAGTTTATAATTGCTAAGTTGTTGTTTTTTTACAGTGGGTCATAATATATCATATCTTTTTGTTTGTCAGTGCGTTTTGTGTTGTTGTTTTACTGCGCATTTCCGCACTAACTCAAAACGTGCCACCTCCTGAGCTGGCGTAGGATTTGAGCGTGCCGTACGTCAACGTCCATATTGATAAATCTCAAAGTCACCGTAGTTTTGGGTGTACGCCAGGTGTACACTGGAAATTTGGTGTACGCACTTTTGATAAATGAGGGCCAATATGTATGGCTATACTTAAATTAATATTTTTTTTCTAATGATAAATGAGTAAATGAGTTCTGCCTGTCGCGACATTACCTTCTCTGCCTTCCCTTATAAAATAACCTTTTTATCATAGTAAAATCTACGTATCGTTCCCAACAAATGTATTGTTTTGCATATAACGTGGAAGATTGTCGTACAGGATGTCGATTACTTAAGGTGTTTCCTCACAAAAGCGGTTTGTTTAGTGTAGTGAAGCCTCCTTTCCATTGACATCCATTTATAAAAAACGGCCTCTGCTCTCCATTCCTGCATACCAGCGTTGGCATTAGCCGTTACGTTTTTTAGGCTAAAGGTTGCAGGCTTGTCATCTGGTGGCTTTGTTACTACTACACCTTGATTGATCAGCTGACACCAGCAATCCTATAAAACAGTGCTCCTCAAACCTGTCCTGGGGATGTCCCACCACTGCACATTTTGAATGGCTGCGTTTAAGTAAAAAAACTGTATGCCCACTAATGGCGGAACCCTTTAAATGTGTTTAAATGGAACACCCTAAGCCCTTGATCACTTTGAATCTGCAATGGAGCTGATTTATTATTTAGCCTACTATTTAAAAAAATACACAAATGAAAATGATAACAATACAACAAACTATAACAGTTAGCTTAAGGTAGATAAACGTATTATACTCTTCAATGTCAAAATAACTCCATATTGTATATGGGTGAGGGTATTAAGCATGATTTTCTATGTCATCCCAATCATGTTGCATTGTGGTCTATATGTCTACCTGAAGTGTATATTTCATAGACTTGATTGCAAATCAAAATAGAAGGGTTGAGAGTCTGTCCAGACTGTCCAGAGGGTTGAGACTTCCTTCACCCTTTTGACGAAGTTGAACGCACTTCAAAATGGTCATTGGACTCACACAATTTTAGTCCTGCAGTCTCTCCTAATGATTGTTGTTAGATGAGGGAGACAAAATTTGAAGTGGTGGGTTTGAGAAACACTGCTATAAAACAACCTGTCCTTCTCTTGTCAGACTTGTTGCTCGCTTGCTGTGTTTGCCAATGATCGTATTTGTTAGTATTTAGAGTATATCAGTCATTTTAAGTGATTTGAGAAAGTTTTTTGTGTGATTGCTTGTTTGAAAGATATTTTGTGTGAGTGACTAGTTTGGACATGTGATTGCAACTAATGCCTGTTTACTGTCCTGATTTTATTATTGCCCATACTGATTTGTTTGCTTGTCTTTGTAAATATTCCATTTGTAAGCTGTATAATATTTAGGAAATTATTGTTTATGCTTAGAGAGTTAGGGAAATGATATTTTCTTTTCTTTTGTAAAGTTTGGTTTAAGGGAAATAAGTCAAACAAGCTCCTGAAGTCAAAACCCCAATTTGTATGAATGTTTCTCAATATTAAATTAAAACATTCATAAGCCTATTATTATTTTAAATCTTTGCAGTTTCATTATCTATTCCTTTTTTTTTTTTTTCCTATTGCATCCTTCATGCCTATAGGAATAACACTTATTAAAAACAAGATTCATCTTCTGTTGTGGTAAACAATCAAGTCCCCCGTTCGCTTGGGTCTACTTCTGTAAGTGAACTCTGAACTGAAAGAACTGTTGACCAGGTGTAGGAAGTGCCTCGCCCTCAAAACAATTTTTTTTCTAACCACGAACTTTGTTACTCCTGCTTCACCTATAGCTACGAGAACAAGAAGAGCAAGCGGCCTACGTTCACGGAAACAAAAAATGTCAGGATCCATCAAAGTGCTCAGTCTTTGTTGCAACAAGATTAATAAAAGCAAAACTTTTACTAGTGGGGACATTGTGGAGGGGCGAGTTGTTTTTGAAGTGACCAAAGAAATAAACATGGGCAGTTTTTTTGTGAAGCTCACTGGAGATGCGAACGTGAGCTGGACAGATAAAACAGGTTTTGACGAAACAACCTGATACTTCAAATTAAAGTCAAATTAAAATACTTCATTCAAAAGAGCTCAAAGAAAGGTGAACTTACACAATATAAAATAAGTAGCCTATGCATAAATAATGACTATTAGGCTATGTAGGTGTTATGAACCAGCAAAGAAGGAGGAAGCAGGATCCAAATGCAAGCACAAATTTAATTAAACAAATAGGTAAACCACAGAAACACAGAACAGGAACATAGGACAGGGACAAGGCTACATGCAACATAACAACTACAAGAACTCACAAACACTGGAACAAGACACAGGGTTTAAATACAGAGACTAACAAGCTAAACAAGATAACAAGAGGGCGATCAATCAGAAACACTTGGGGATACCAATAAACTAGAAAAACTACAAAACATGACACAGCACAGGAAATAACGTCTCGGATACGTATGTAACCCTCGTTCCCTGAGTAGGGAACGGAGACGTTACGTCGGATGACGACGAATGGGGTTTCGCTTAGAACACCTATCGACTTCGAGTATACAAAAACGAGCCAATGGCAAAGAAATGCCATGGGTCTGCGTAATTTGCATGACGTAACTCCGCCCCACCTCGTGGGTATAAAAGGAGGACCCCGGCAACATGCAGTTATGTTTCTTCATTGAGGAGCCAAGACTGAGCACAGGCGATCCCCGCGGTACAGCGGAAATGGCAGGAAGACGTAACGTCTCGTAACGAGGGTTACATACGTAACCGAGACGTTCCCTTTCGTTGTCACTCCGAGTTACGTCGGATGACGACGAATGGGGTTATCAGTCTAATCATGCCACCTTCACAGCTGTCTTCCAGTGCCCTGCGTAAATCTGAGCCCTTGAGAGGCTTTGGACGAAGGACTCCTATTTAACACAGGAATACCAAGGTACACTGGGAAGCATATCCCAAGTTAGAGGAAATATGCAATTAACACCAACCCAGAGGGGGGGGGGGGGCATTTGGAAATACACATATGACCCGAAGGAAACATATGGAGAATACTGAGGTGTCCAGCCGCAGGTGGAATATTTCAACCTCAGGGGTGGCAAGGTGGCTTGCCAAGGGAAAGACACATGCTCAGAGAGGCTTACAGTGGAAATACACGTGTGGGGGTAGCTCCGGGGAGGGACCATGCACACGAGAGGCACCTAGCCAACGCCCAGGCAATAGACACTGGCGCTAGCATCAGGGGTTCTGGAGGAACTCAGGGCTTTTGTAGAAGCTCACCTGAGGAGAATATCGCACGTATCCAGTCCGTGGAGTGGAATGGCGAGCAAGCGAAGACACCTGAGTGGGTCCGGTACTAGCTAGTTGAAGCGGGTACATGAGAGGACACAGGCTCCACTCGGAGATTGTAGAATCTGGCGAATGTGTGCGGTGTCGCCCAGCCTGCAGCTCTGCAGATGTCTGTTAGCGAGGCGCCATGCGCTAGAGCCCAAGAGGATGCCACACTCCGGGTGGAGTGGGCAGTCACACCAAGGGGGCACGGTCGACCTTGCTGCTGGTAAGCCAAAGCAATGGTGTCCACTATCCAGTGAGACAACCTCTGCTTGGAAAGAGCCTTTCCCTTCAGCTTCCCACCATAACAGACAAAGAGCTGGTCTGAGGTCCTGAAACACTGCGTCCTGTCTACATAGGCGCGGAGAGCGCGTACTGGACAGAGCAGTGCCAAGGCTAGGTCTGCCTCCTCCAAGGGCAGCGCTTGCACGTTCACCACCTGGTCCCGGAAGGGAATGGTAGGAACCCTGGGCACATATCCAAGCCGGGGTCTCAGGATCACGTGAGAGTAAGCCGGCCCGAATTCCAGGCACGCTTTGTCAACGGAGAATGCGTGCAGGTCCCCGACCCTCTTGAGAGAGGCCAATGCAACCAGGAGCGCTGTCTTCATTGACAGGAACTTAAGCTCCACTGATTGCAGAGGCTCAAAGGGAGCACTCTGCAGGGCAGTTAGAACCACTGCGAGGTCCCAAGAGGGAACGAGAGGGGAGCGAGGAGGATTCAGTCTCCTCGCCCCCCTCAGGAACCTGACGATCAGGTCGTGCTTCCCTACGGATTTACCTTCCACTAAGTCGTGGTGTGTGGCAATAGCGGCAACATAAACTTTGAGGATGGAGGGAGACAGCCTTCGCTCCAACCCATCTTGAAGGAAGGAAAGCACGAAACTGATCGAACACCTCCGGGGGTCTTCTCGGCGAGAAGAGCACCAGTTGACGAAGAGGTTCCACTTCAACGCGTAGGCGTGTCTCGTGGACGACGCTCTAGCGGAAGTGATGGTAGCCACCACCGCTGGTGGTAGGGTACTCAACCTGCCTCGTCCCGTCCAGGAGCCACACGTGGAGGTTCCAAAGATCGGGACGAGGGTGCCATAGGGTGCCCCGTCCCTGAGAAAGGAGGTTCTTCCTCAGAGGAATTGGCCAAGGTGGTGCTGTCGCGAGGAGCACTTGTTCGGAGAACCCAGTCCGGGTGGGCCAGTACGGCGCAACCAGAAGGACCTGCTCCTCGTCCTCCCTGACCTTGCGCAAGACCTGCGCAAGAAGGCTCACTGGGGGAAAAGCATATTTGCGGCCCCGCGGCCAGCTGTGCGCCAGAGCATCCGTGCCGAGCGTACCCTCGGTCAGAGAATACTACTGGTCGCAATGGGTCGAGTCGTGGGAGGCAAACAGATCTATCTGTGCGTCCACGAACTGGTCCCAAATCAGCTGGACTGACTGGGGATGGAGTCGCCATTCTCCGGGGAGGGGCTGAAGCTGTGAGAGCTTGTCGGCTGCACAGGTCAGGGCTCCGGGAATGTAAATGGCTCGAAGCGACCTCAGATGCATCTGACTCCATAAGAGGAGGTGGCGAGCGAGTTGCGACATACGGCGGGAGCGTAGACCACCTTGATGGTTGATGTACGCTACAGTGGCGGTATTGTCTGATTGGACTAGTACGTGTTGACCCTTGAGCAACGCCTGGAAGCGGTGCAGGGCAAGGCGTACTGCCAGCAACTCGAGGCAATTGACATGCCATAGGCGCTGGGGTCCTGTCCAGGAGCCCGCGGCAGCATGTCCATTGCACATAGCGCCCCAGCCCGTGGTGGAGGCATCTGTTGAGACAACAACATGCCGGGAAACTCGTTCCAGGGGGACACCAGCCCTGAGAAAACTGAGGTTCGACCACGGGGTGAAGGTCTGACGGCAGGTCGGAGTAACTGATACTCGGAGCGTGCCTTGTTGCCATGCCCACCTCGGGACTCGGTCGTGTAGCCAAAGCTGAAGCGGTCTCATATGAAGCAATCCGAGCGGCGTCACCGCGGCTGCAGATGCCATATACCCCAGGAGCCTCTGAAAATATTTCAGTGGAACCGCACTCTTGCCCTGAATTTGTCTCAGACAAGTCAGCAGTGACTGCGCGCGCTCGCTCGTAAGCTGCGCGGACATGGCGACCGAGTCGATGTCCATACCGAGAAAAGAGATCCTCTTCACGGGGCAAAGTTTGCTCTTCTCCCAGTTGACCGGAAGGCCCAGACGAGCTAGGTGCTGGAGCACTGGGTCCCTGTGTTCGCGAATCTGGTCTCGAGAGTGAGCTAGGATCAGCCAGTCGTCGAGATAGTTCAGGATGCGAACCCCGTGAACCCGAAGGGGAACAAGGGCTGCCTCGACGACCTTCGTGAAGACGCGAGGGGACAGGGCTAGCCCGAAAGGGAGGACCGCGTACTGGTATGCCTGCCCCTCGAAAGCAAACCGGAGGAACGGTCTGTGTCGAGGAAGAATGGAGACATGAAAGTAGGCGTCCTTCAGGTCGATGGCTGCAAACCAATCCTGGGGCCAAACACATTCGAAAATGCGTTTGCCGGTGAGCATCTTGAACGGAATCCTGTGAAGGGAGCGGTTCAGCACGCGCAAGTCCAGGATCGGTCGTAACCCACCGGTTTTCTTGGGGACAATGAAGTAAGGGCTGTAGAAGCCGGACCTCATCTCGGCTGGAGGGACAGTCTTGATTGTACCCTTCGCCAGCAGGGTGGCAATCTCTGCTCTCATGATAGGGGCATTGCCACCGACCAGAGTGGAGCGGACTCCCCTGTAGCGGGGAGGATACCGTGCGAACTGAATCGCATTGCCGAGCCGATGGTTCGCGCGACCCAGCGAAACAGACAGGGAAGCTCTAGGCAGGCTTCCAAGAACTGTGCCAGCGGAGTCAACGAACCACCGACGTCCCCTCGGTGGTGCAGCGAAGCGGAATGACCGGCCCAGAGGTGGACGGCATAGCGGCCCAGAGTGGGGGCACGGTCATAACCGCACCCTGACAGAGGAGGCCAGGGAAGGACCAGCTTTCCGCGGGGGCCTGCTCTGCCAGGGGTCTGGCGACAGAGGGGGATGAGAGCGGTATGGTCCAGGGACGGCACACACTGTCATCCGGCTCTGAGACAGAGGGGGACGAGGGGTGCACTGCTCGGAGGCGGCGCACCGTGTCGTCCGGAACTCTGTATGCTCAGAGACGACAGAGTCAGTTCTTTCTGCATAAGGATTCTTCCCCAGCCCTCCACCGGGGAAAGGGTTGGCCCTGCTACCAACTCCTGGAAAGAACTGAGTCCCATCTCTGAGCAGCCCATCTCAAAAGCGCCGCTTAACCCGGCGTTTAGCAGGGGGTGGGGCTGGAGAGGGCTGAGGCATCCCCCCACGGTCTTCCAAAGCCAGCCCGGGTGAACGGGCGGGGTTGGAACCGTGAGAGGGCGCCTTCGGCGGTTGGCAGACTGAGGAACCTGAGAGGACGGCGGGGCCGTCGGCAGAATAACCTCAATCTGCACCCGGCGGTGCGGTTGGGTACTTCTGCCCAACAGTTCTCAACCGCACCGCCGAAGAGGCCGACCTGGGATGTGGGGGTGTCGAGCAGACGAGTCCGCCGACATCCTGCACATCAGACCGGTCAGCCCCAGAGTGGTAAACATCACTGTAGCAATGTTCAGGGAAGAAGGAGGCGGGAACCGGCGAACAAGCAAAATATAATTTATTTAAATAAAACAAACAAACGAAATACCACCAGCAGCCCCTCGCGGACGACTGCTGGCTACCGAAAATAAACATAAGGAACTGCCAGCAGCCCCTCGCGGACGACTGCTGGCTAAAATAAAATACAAAAACAAAACACAACTAAAACACAGGCCTGTTCCTCTCTCGATCATCAACGTCGTCGCTCCTCCTTTATGCTTCCGCTCCTCCGTGAGAGATGCGAGACCGGTGTGCTTCACAGGTGTTGCTCATTAGGAATCGCACCACCGGCCTCGCGCCGTTCTCTCACGTCCCTCGGCCGTCCTGTTCGCCACATACCCCCATCGCCCCTCACAGGCCGGGGGGGTACCCACGAGCCTGTGCCTACTCCCCCCCCGGCGGCGGCGATCCCTGGGGAGTATGGATAGACAAACCGAGGGAAACGGAGACAGAAGCATGAGGAGCGACAGATCGAGAGAGGGGAGAGAGGAAAAAAAAAATTGGTCCGGTTCCCACAACGCGCTGCCATCTGGTCGCCCACCAGCTAGGCGATCTCCTCCGTGGTGCCTGGCGGTGACGCTGGGTAGCCCTCGGTGGACGGCTCGACGCTCCTCCGCCGCCCGGTGGACGGCGACGGCTCCTCGGGTGCCTTGGGCAGACGGCAGGAGTCCCCCACTCCCTGCTCCTCCCCTTCACTGGTGGACGGCAGCAGGCTCCGGCCCACGGCGAGCGGCGGCGACTCCTCCTCTCCCTCCCGGATGGCAGCCGCCCCTCCAATACCCAGGCGGCCGGCAGCGAGCTCGACCGTCCCACCGGCAACTCACTCCAGCGCCCCGCCTCGAGCGTCCGTGGCCGCGAGTCCCCCGCTCCCTGCTCCTCCCCTCGCTCGGCGGATGGCAGCAGGCTCCGGCCCACGGCGAGCGGCGGCGACTCGCGCACCATGCTCGATGGCACCGCGGATTCCCCACACCGGCGAGGACTCTCTGACAGCGCGTTCCTCCCTCTTCCCGGGTTTCGGCACCAGTGTAGCAATGTTCAGGGAAGAAGGAGGCGGGAACCGGCGAACAAGCAAAATATAATTTATTTAAATAAAACAAACAAACGAAATACCACCAGCAGCCCCTCGCGGACGACTGCTGGCTACCGAAAATAAACATAAGGAACTGCCAGCAGCCCCTCGTGGACGACTGCTGGCTAAAATAAAATACAAAAACAAAACACAACTAAAACACAGGCCTGTTCCTCTCTCGATCATCAACGTCGTCGCTCCTCCTTTATGCTTCCGCTCCTCCGTGAGAGATGCGAGACCGGTGTGCTTCACAGGTGTTGCTCATTAGCAATCGCACCACCGGCCTCGCGCCGTTCTCTCACGTCCCTCGGCCGTCCTGTTCGCCACAATCACCTGACTCAGAGAGCGCACGGCCACCTTCGTCGCTCGGAGAGCAAGGTCAGCGGCGGCGCGCTTTTTGGTAGCTCATTAAAGAGCCTCGAGTCAGTCCCGCCCTCATGCATAACCATGAGCATCTGGGCCAGGTAGACCACAGAACGGTCATGGGATGCAGTGAGGCGGCTGCCTGTCCTGTGGCACTATAGGATTTCGCCACAGATTAGTGTAGACGAAAAGAACTACAGGCTTCGGACGGGTGCTTAGGATTGCGCCGGGAAGCACTCTGAGGACACAGTAGCATCGCAACAGAGCGTTCAACCGGGGGGACCCCAGTGTACCCACGGGCAGCGGCCCCGTTGAGGGGGGAAAGGCGGATGAGACCAACGAGCGGTCCTGAGAAGACACGGGGGTCTTTCAGGACATCGAGATCTCATCATGCACGTCCGGGAAGAAAGATATTGGGATTTGCCGTGGACGCGGGTCGGCGGCCTTACCCAAAAACCAATCGTCCCAGGAAAGCATGGCCGTCATCTCCGGATCAGACTCATGCACAGCATAGCACACCAGAAGGTGGCAGCTGTGACGAGTCGTCACTTCCAAAAGAATAAAGCCCGCCTAGTGATGCTGCTACAGACATAGCACCATCCTCTGTAGCTTTCAAATGAAAACACACGGGCCACCCGAAGATAGACTCGTGGAATCACCTGATCGCTAGTGGGCAAAGTCATTGAAGAGGGGAGCTGGGGTCACGGACACAGACTCGGCGCCTTGTTCCAGACCATCACCCTCAGGTCACCCTGGCCACCAGCCGAAAATCGGGGGGTGGATGAGGGGACTCTCACTCTTGCGAGTTCACCGAGTCTCGACCTAAATGACGCGATGATCATGTTCCCAGAGAGAACATGAATCACCCACGTGCCCATCAGAGTCCGATACCAATCTGCCTCAACCACTTTTTTTATTTTTAAATGCACGGGCGAGCCGTCTTAAAAAAGACGTGCCGCTTGCGAGCTCTTTTGTGTGAGGAGAAAAAAACTCTGCAATGTTGAAGCGAGCGGGGAGAACACACTCACTGGCAGATCACTGCACAGATCAGCAGGCAATGTGAACTCGCTGCAGATCGCCGTCACACCAACACCGGAGAGAATGGCTCGTCTCGTAGAGCGAAGTCATAAATGGCTGTGGAGTGAAGAGATACTCTTGGCTCCGAAGCGAAAACATAACTGCATGTTGCCGGCGTCCTCCTTTTATACCCACGAGGTGGGGCGGAGTTACGTCATGCAAATCCGCAGACCCATGGCATTTCTTTGCCATTGGCTCGTTTTTGTATGCTCGAAGTCGATAGGTGTTCTAAGCGAAACCCCATTCGTCGTCATCCGACGTAACTCGGAGTGACAACGAAAGGGAACTAAAGTTCACACAAGACAAGGGAAACACAGGACAGACAGGAACAAGACATGAACCCACACCGTGACATAGCCCTCGCCCTATGGGCGGCTCCCGTGGGCCATAAAAAAAATAAGTTCAGGATAATAGTTCAGGAGGGTGGTGAAGTGGAGGCGGTCTTGCCTGAGGGATGGAGGGCCAGGTCCGCGCAGCGATCAGGACCAGGGCCTTGCAATGGCGGGCATGGGCCATGGAACGTGGGCGGAGCAGGACGCGCAGGCGGCGGCCAGGGCGGAGCAGGACGCGCAGGCGGCGGCCAGGGCGGAGCAGGCTGCGCAGGCGGCCAGGGCGGTGACAATCCATCCGGCGACCAGGGCAGAGACGACCCCTCGGGCGGCCAGGGCGGTGAAGACCCTTCGGGCGGTTAGGGCGGAGATGACCCCTCGGGCAACCAGGGTGGTGAAGACCCCTCGGGCGGCCAGGGCGGAGAAGACCCTTTGGGCGACCCTTTCGGCCATCTTATCCGTAGACGCTGGCTGTGCAGACGTGACGTGGACAGCCTCTGGCTGGGCGTGGCTGACGTGAATCTCTGGCTGGGCGTGGCTGACGTGAATCTCTGGCTGGGCGTGGCTGACGTGAAGCTCTGGCTGGGCGTGGCTGACGTGAAGCTCTGGCTGGGCGTGGCTGACGTGAGGCTCTGGCTGGGCGTGGCTGACGTTAGGCTCTGGCTGGACGTGGCTGACGTGAAGCTCAGGCTCGGCAGGGCTGACGTGGAGCTCAGGCTCGGCAGGGCTGACGTGGAGGACAGAGCTTAACCGAATGGCAATATCAATATATTGACCTAGAGTGTAGTGAGGGGTATTGTCAGGCATGAGGTAGTTGAGAAGCTCTTTCAGTCCATTGCGAAAAATGTCTTTTAAGACAGCATCTTTAAAGTTCACCCCATGGCTAAGCTCACCAAACTCAGCAACAAAATCCTCAATTGGTCGGTTACCTTGGCTGAGGTGGAAGAGACAAACTGCTGGATCCATGTTGTGGTGAATTCTTCTGTTATGAACCAGCAAAGAAGGAGGAAGCGGGATCCAAATGCAAGCAGAAATTTAATTAAACAAATAGGTAAACCACAGAAACACAGAACAGAAGCACAGAACAGGAACATTGGACAGGAACAAGGCTACATGCAACATAACAACTACAAGAACTCACAAACACTGGAACAAGACAATGTTTTTGAAAGAAGTCTCTTATGCTTACCAATTTATTTAATCAAAAGTACAGTAAAAACAGTAATATTGTGAAATATTATTACTTTTTTCTATTTTAATAAATTTAAAAAATTGTATTTATTCATGTGATAAAGCTGAATTTTCAGCATCATTACTCCAGGCTTCAGAATCACATGATCATTCTAAAATAATTATTATATGCTGATTTGCTGCTCAAGAAACGTTAATTATAATGATCAATGTTATTATAAAATATTATATATTTATGTGTTCATAAACAGGAAATAATAAATCCTCATAGTGAACTTACAAGTCAAAGTAGGGACAGATGTTTGAAAAAAGAGTATTAAAGAATAAAGAAATTATGTGATAAGAATGGAAATAATATCTGACTGCTAGTATTTATTTCTGTCTACAGGGCAAGAAAGGAATGCCACACTTGTAAGTGGAGAAACTTGTAAGGAAGAGGTATTTCATACAGATTTCCACAATTTCTATTTAATAAGTTATTAAATAAAGAAGCATCCATCTTGTTTACTCATTTACTTCCGTTCTCACACACATTATGTCAGAACACAACAGTTCAGGAGTTCACGCTTCCTTATCAAAATAGTAGTCCACAACACAATTTTTCTCATGAACACAAAAACATACAAAAAAAAATTATGTTACACAACAACCGAAAAGAGTATAGGCTATAGAGACAGTAGACTACAAAGCTTGTTGAAAAAGTCACAATATCACAACTCTCTTTTAACTCCTATTATGCCTTATGTTTCTCAGATGGACCAGTGATTAGACCAGGAAATCATGTTTTTCCATTCAGACTTCAGCTGCCTCAACAGTGAGTGATACAATACAATCTTCAAATATGTGCACAGTGAAATAATAACAATATTTGGCATATTAGTTGACCCCAAAACTGACCCCCAAATAATCATCCTCTGAAAAAGATGCTAGTCATATTGACGACATAGTAGTAGACTAGTAAAATATGAACAGCTATACAACTGTTATTCTGATTAAATTAAAAACCTATTATCATGCGACAATTATCATATCAAGTGACAATGGTTTTATTTACTTGTGAAAGCATATGTAAGGCATACATTACCATATAATGGACTATAATACTTGTCAGTTATTTGTGAGAAACTAAATATTTTTTTACCTCAATTTCAGAAATATGCCTGCTTCTTTTGAAGGATATTATGGTTGGGTTAGGTACGTCTTGATGGTAAAGCTGAAGAGGCCTTGGAAGCCAACATCTACTATATGTGGGGAGTTAACCTTTTTGCCCAGGAATGATGGGACCAATGATCATTTACTGGTATGATTTATAATACCATGTTTGACTCTTTGACACTCATCCATTGATAAATAGAGAGATTATTTAACTGCTTATACTGTTATCAGAACTCAAGTAATGTGATTTACATTCTGTTGTGGTAAACAATCAAGTCCCCCGTTCGCTTGGGTCTACTTCTGTAAGTGAACTCTGAACTGAAAGAACTGTTGACCAGATGTAGGAAGTGCCTCGCCCTCAAAACAATTTGGTTTTAGAGGAAATGTAATTCTAGTTCCCTTTCAATGGAACTTGCGCTGCGTCGATTGACGCTGTGGGAACGCTCTGTGTGATTACGTCTTGAAGCACACGTCTAATCAGTCCAGTGGTGTGGCGGAACGCCAGAGGTGGGTGACATCACGAACCAGGAAACTATAAAGCCTACCCAAACCAACCAGCACTAGCTTCTGTGTCTTCAATAAGCGCTCTCTGTGAAATCGTTTGTCTTATTGGTGTTGTTTGTCTATCAAAAAAAAGTACAATATGACGAGCAAGCAGCATTTTAGAGAGGAAGTCTATTTAAATATGAATCGTGCATTTTCTGCAGGATTAATAACCACACACACACTGAAGCACGCGTGACGTTCGCAGTGTTTTTCAGCCCGAGCAGGTCCTGGTAATGGAACAAGAAGTGAAAAACCCTGCTGGGGGTAAGGGGCCATAGAAATGTACCCCAGCCCCCCAAAACAGGGACACCGGGTTTGGCGGCCTCTAAGGCCCTTATGTCAGGAGTTGTTCTCCAAGATGTTTGCGGTGCGGCAGGCTGGTCCTCACCGTACACATTTGTGAAGTTCTATTCTTAGAACCTGGACACTAAAGCAGGGTCCCAGGTGCTCTTGTCCTAGTGCTGCTCCTCACGATTTCAAACAGGACAGTCACTTCTCGCTATGGTGGCATTGGTATAGACGTTCCCACAGCATCAATCGACGCAGTGCGAGTTCCCTTGAAAAGGAACGCCTCAGTTACGACTGTAACCTCGGTTCCCTGAAGAGGGAACGTGATGCTGCGTCACCTTATCATACCTCCTACATGCCTGTCAGAGACTTACTTCAGACTATCAAGAGTGCTACCCACCTCTGACGTTCTGCCAGACTATTGGACTAATTTCACGTGTGCTTCAAGATGTAATCACACAGAGCGTTCCCACAGCGCCAATCGACGCAACGCAAGTTCTCTTGAAATGGAACTAGAATTACATTTCCTCTAAAAACAAATAATTAGCAAAAGCCTCTAAGTCTGTCTAACGTTTTTCTTTAATATTACATTTTTTATCAGGCTCCTATGTATAGGTTTCTACCTAAGTACGTATAATATGTGCGGAGAGCATTCACTCAAAATTATTATCTCATTTTAGACATAGGTGGCTTTTAGAGGCTTTTGCATCGGAGATCTTCATATATATATATATATATGACAGACAGACAACAGACAAAACTGGCTATATGCAAGGTGACCTGTGGGTAGTTCTTAGTCAAAGCTGCAAACTGAAGAGTCTATGCCAATTTCAGTTTGTCTATTTTTAATTACTGATAGCCTATGTTTTCTCTAATTCTGGATTATTGCTGCAGGTGAAACAATCACAGTTTTTGTTGATATTGACAACTCTTCATCTCGTGACGTCAAGTTAAAGTACAGTCTCATCAAGCAACAGATGTTCCTTGCTGGCAGAACAACGAAAAGAAGATTAAGACACATAGTTCACGAGACTAAAGAACGCATCTCATCTGGAGAAAAGCAAAAATTCATAGTAAACCTGAAGCTTCCACGTGACCTGACTGTCACGAATGAAAACTGCTGAATTATAAATGTGCATTACCAACTCAAGGTGCTATTTCGTCTTCCTTAGTTGCCATTATTAGTTCATCCAAAAAAAAAGAAAATTCTGCCATCATTTGCTCACCCTAATGTCATTCAAAACTTGTATGGCTTTCTTTCTTTCTTTCTTTCTTTCTTTCTTTCTTTCTTTCTTTCTTTCTTTCTTTCTTTCTTTCTCTTTCTTTCTTTCTTTCTTTCTTTCTTTCTTTCTTTCTTTGTGGAAGACAAAAAGTATTTTGAAAAATGTCCCAGTGTTATTTTGTCCATACAAGTCAGCATGCATCCATTCATGTTGTTTTGGATTGAATTAATCATTCAATCATTATTTTGTGTTTGAAGAAAGAACATTTTGAAACAACGCAGCGTGAGTAAATGATGACAATTTTTTTTTGTTTTGTGTGTTTTGATAAACATTTGAGAAATTTGTGAACACTAGTTCTGTATGTACAAGTCGACATGAGTCCAAAGATGACTTCCTATAAAAGAGTAAAGCAAAAATAAATAATTTGATCTGTTTTCTCTCTCTTCCAGTTCACTTGATTTCTGTACACAATTGTCTTTCAGGTCTCTCTGGATGTGTCTTTTTCTTCAGATCCAGAAGTTATGTTCCCTGTGGTTATTCTTCCAGCAGACCAACAATGTCCTCCCTGGCAAGGCCCACCTGGGGGATTCCAGCCATATCCATCACCTCAGCCTAACCTTGTGCCCTATCCTGGTGGAAAACCACCTCCATATGCAGATGTTTACCCTAATCTGAATCATCCTTCAGAGCTGCCCTATCCAGGAGTTGCTGTCTGAGTCTGTCCATGTTCCTGTCTGAGTTTGCCTGTGTTCCATAATTAGTTTCCTTGGTTGTTAATTAGTCCCACACATCTGTTTTGTTTTCCGTTGATTACTGCAATCTTTATTTAAACCATCAGTTTCCTCAGTGTATTGTCTGGTATTGTTTGTATTTGAACTGAGTTTGTTATTGGAATTATTATTATTTGACTCTCAACATACAAATCTCTAGGCATATCCGCCATCAAATACTCTAACGCCCTTAAGATTAGGCTCACATTCAGGGCTGATTTCCCGGACAGAGATTAAGCCTAGCCCTAGACTAAAATGGCCCTTTAAAACAGATTAACAGAAATCTGCTTTCTCTGTCATGACTTTAAGTCCTAGATTTAGTTTAGTCCAGAGTTTAATAAGCTGATTTCCTGGAGGAAGACTAGAGTTACTCCAGGACTAAATTGAGTCTTAAATTAAACCTATACCAGGAGGCAGGTTTAACTTCAGATTAACTTTGTGTTTCAAAGAAGACACATGCATTACTTGGAC
The DNA here is from genome assembly GCA_030578275.1 of Meda fulgida. Lineage (NCBI taxonomy): Eukaryota > Metazoa > Chordata > Actinopteri > Cypriniformes > Leuciscidae > Meda > Meda fulgida. Next base: position 18,910,694 of record CM060620.1, on the reverse strand, counting down.
ACACACACACGCACACACACACGCGCATATATTAATAAATCATTTAAACATTTCATTTTGTTTTAACACCATTGTATTGAAAACATGCAATGAGCCAGTGGAGGTCGGCTGCCGGGGCTTTGCAGGACAGTTGTTACCCCGAACACTCAAACTCCTTGGAGTTAAAGGACAACTGTGCAGGTGAGCCATAAAGAACATCTCTGAGGCTGCCGAAAAAGCCTCACGATGGCTTTGGATCCGTGGAGTAGCACGCCACTTGGACAGAGGCCGGGGACTGATCACCCCCGGCTGGGTCGCCCGGGTGAGGGTGTCTGTTGATTAAAGACCCGAAACACCTTTTGACCCCTGGTGTATGTTAGAACAGGGTTTCTAGTTCAAATGTGATTGGTTCATGTTAAACTGACTTGAAATGGTCACTCTTTGACTTCACTTGATGTTTTCATTTTGAAATAGGTTTCAATCTAGTAACCCAGTCATACAGGACATTCACTTCCCATCATGAAAACGGACAGACTTGTCAATGTTTAATGTTCTATTATTATGTTGGTATTTAAAAGTTTCTGTTATGTTAGTATTTTGGGGGGTTACCATTGTGGTGAAGTGTTGAGCCTGTGCTTGGATGAAGGACCTGCTACTCAGAATTAATTTTGTATTAATAATAAAGCAACCACAATGGTATACTTTAGTTGAAACCAGTATTGCTTCTAAACTAGCAACACTGGACGCCACATGTAAAGAAATGTTATAGATGTAAATCACAGGAGTAAACAAGAAGCATTAATTATAGAGATATTTGTATAATTAAATTTAAATGAAAACAATTCATTATTAATGATCACCATTGATTCTAGTTGTACATCATTGATTTGATATATATATATATATATATATATATATATATATATATATATAGAAAAGATATATATATCTTTTCTATCTTTTATCTTTCTTTTATCTTTCTTTTATCTTTTATCTCTATCTTTCTTTTATCTTTCTTTTATCTTTTCTATCTTTTTCTATCTTTTATATATATTTGCTTTATATATATATATATAAAGAAAAGAAATGCCAGAAAATCTGTTTGTACTGATTATATATATATAGTGCGTGTGTGCAGTTTATTTAGCTTGCTAAAAAATAATTTTCTCTTGTTAGTATTTTTTTTTTTTTTTTTTTTGAATGCAGTCTTTTTCTGATGCCATTGTTTTCCTAAATGGATTTGCTTCTCAGTTCCATGCAATTTTAAGCTTTTCTTGGTTCATTCCATGTTTTATAGGCAAACTCTGTCATGCTAATTCAGATTGGCACAGTTGGTTTTAATTTAATCTGGTTTATTTTAGTTCAAGTTACAGAAAGCCATTTTTCAAGAAACGATTAACTATTCTAGATTAAGGCCTACTCCAGGTTTGATTTCAACCCTGTCCGGGAAACCGTCCCATTATGTATTAGGCTACAATAAAACTTGGCGCTTGGAACTTTCAAGTATCTTAGCATGAATATATCAAAGACTTTGGACTGTTCTGCATCAAAAAAAGGCAGAAGCTAAACAGATAAACCCAAAATGTCTTACATTTTAGTTGTGATCATGCATCTATTTCACCAGGCATTGGTAATTCAAATGAGATTTTGAACATACTGTACTTTTTTTGAAAATACTGTACATCCCCACCCCATCCACACTTGCACACAAAGTAAAGTTCCTTGATGTCAACAGTCTGACAGATCAGCCCAACCCATGTTTACTTTTCTCTACTGACCATTTCAACAATTTCTTCTTGTTTATATACAGTTCATTTTTGAAAACTGTGTTGTGTTGTTCAGCCATGCTCACACACCAGGTAAACATTTTCAGTCTAAATACACGTTTACTCTAACATGAACATTAATGTTAGTTGCTAAAGTGTATAATGTTAACATTTTAGCACCTTACTTTTCTCAAGGACCTGTAGCCTACTTGTCATTGTAAGTCACACTGAAACAAAAACATCTGCTAAGAAAAATAAGTTAATTTAAACAATATAGTTCAGCTCCAACCAGGAAAGTTATAATTAGGCTATATTGTTTATAACTTCAAATGGTTTCGAATTACAGTTTTCCAATAAACCACTAGAGGGCAGCAGAATCCATCGTAATTCGTTCGCACTCACAACGCAAGAGTTTCCGCAGCCGCGGGGTGGAGCATTAGTTTTATCAACTTGAACCAACATCTCCTGTAGGTCTAAATCTGCTAGTGAAATTATGAAAATCAACCTCATCTATAATATGATCTTAGTATCCTTTCTGCGTCTTCTCCTTATGCCATCTTTACAAAGGAAACCGAAGCTCACCATGGAAATGGGTTACACACATCACAGCTTTAGCAGGAATTACAGTTGTATTACATTGATATTTTAAATATGAAACTAAGACTATAGAAATATGAAATAAACAAAATTGGGAGAAGGATTCCTGTTTAAGTTGGCCCAATATCTGTAAATAAATATCGAAAAGGCAAACTCGGTTCAATTGACATATTTTGTGGTTTAAAAGCTGGTAGGCTACCAATTGGCATCAATTCATCTAACACCGCAGCATGCCATGAAAATGCCACTGACCTCCAGGTAAATCTCTTTATCAATATCTGATAGCTAGGCTACATTTTTTCTGCATTTAAGCACGCGGTATATCTGAATAAAAACATTGCATTTTTTAAGTCATCATAATATGTTGGAAAATAACAAATTGTTTAAGGTGTTTTATGTTCCTGTTGTGCATTCGAGTAAACAGAGCACAAAATTCACTCATAACATGTTACTCTATAGCCAAACTGTTAAAATATTAATGTGGAGCTCTACCTAAACTTGTGAAAAATGTTTAGATTTCCACGTCTTCTCTTAATAAACTGTTCAGCTGTTCGCTGTTATTTGTCTCCTGAGTCCCCGGTCAAAGAACTGCACAAGAAGCGGAAGAAGGGGGACGGATAAGAGAGGTATGCGCATGCGCACTAACTTGTTTTTCACAAGAGCAGCCCTTAAAGTGAGCCGGTGGCGAAATCTCGCTGTCTTTCCTTGCAGACCATCAAGCCTTCACCGAGACGCGATAACAGCATCTTTTGCTGTTATTCAGCTCTCGCAGCTCAATGACACTATCCAGTGTCAACTCACGCTTTTTTTCATAAGAGATTATTTTCATAGACTTTGGCCGTGTGATTTGTTTTTGTCTAAAAAACTTTGTACATTTTATTTTCTTGCCACCATGGTGCTAGGAAAGGTAAAGAGCTTCGTCGTAAGCTACGACTGTCTAAATGACAGCAATGTCCCTGTTTTCTCAAGTGGGGACTCCGTCTCAGGAAGAGTTATTATTGAAGTCACAGGGGAGATTCGTGTGAAGTCACTTAAAATACATGCAAAAGGATTTGCAAAAGTTCGTTGGACAGAATCACGAAATGCTGGATCCAACACTGCCTACACTCAAAATTACACAGAAGAAGTGGAATATCTGAATCATAGAGACATCCTTATTGGCCACGAAAGAGGTAAGAATACAGATCAAACATGCTCTCCGTGTAGATTTGTTCCGAAAAGAGCAGTTGAATGTACCGGTGGGATGGATGCTCAGTGGTCCAGGATGACATGACATTGGATGCTGCACAGTACTTGTGGACCGCTGGATCTGTAGACAGTATTGTATATCCATTTATTTTCTTTATCAATTGTTTTGATGTATTCATTTGTTGGATTCGATTGGCTTATAAACGTATAGGCTAATACACCATATAAATGGAACATTACATGGCAGATTCATGATCAGTATTTAAAAAATTATTTGGCATACACATGGATGCTTAATTTTCACTATTCCGTTTAGATCGCATAAATGCGTGATATTCAGCACATTCATTTATTTGATTCTGGACTACACTTCAACATTCTTTCAGGTGTCAGTGACAGCTTGAATGAATGAATGGTGGCCACACAGTTTGCTCATCTCATGCTACAGCCTTATGAAAAACGAGATTCGTATTCGGCGCTCCACCGCTAGGTATCTTTTGGAAAAAAAACAACGTCCATAAATTTCATATAATATCACATTAATGAGACATCTTTCGGCATAATGTCTTAAGTTTCCACCCATTGTTAGAAGCGGTTCAATCCTGTTTTGATGCAGTGTCTGGCCGTTCTTGTCTCTGATTGGTGGAGGCGCCAACGTGTCTTCTGTGACATCATGCTTTTGCGGAAAGTGAGAAAAACAGCAACTTTGCACCAGTGGCTGTAGTATGCAACCTTGCACATATAGAGTGGCTATTACATTTAAATGCATTCAGTGGTCCAGTAACGTTGTTCCATAAAACGTCAATGCTGACTGACAACCTCGCTGCATAATGTTCTTGCATACACTATTGGACTTTTCACACATGAAATTGGCCAGGGTCATTCTAAATTTGAGTAATCGTATTCCTGTAAACTGGTTTCACACTGTACATTTACAAACCCTCATTTGCATATTTATGAGGTCGACGACTTTTATTGTACGAATACAGCTTGCGACCTGTTTTGATGACTGCAAGTCTCTCGGTAGAAGTGTGTCCGCTCTGGCTGTTTAAGCAACATAAAACGTTTGCTAAAAAGCAAAAACAGCCATCTCTTTTTAATCAGTTTTGTTTTGACATTTTCAATTTGCTCTGCGCGCGTTCCACAGTTTCTGCAACTGTACAGAGCTAATGAATATTTAATGAGGTAAGCAACGAGGCAGTTCATTGGTTGTCTGTTACCAAACAACTTGATTTAACGTTCTACTACCGCTGCATTGTTCCATTGTATTGACTGAGCAGGACCTCAAAACACAGGGTTACAAAATTACAAGTGTGAAACGTTGCTTTACCCAGGAGTAAATGTGACTTCAATACACCCAAACTGTATAATAACATTTTCCATATTCAGTCTATTCTTTGTTGTGAAGTTTTGGGTAGCCTGAGCTGGCTTCTGGTAGCCTACAGAACGAGCCAGTCAATGTTTGAATGTTGAAACTTATTCGTTGTATGAATCAAGTAGTGCATGTAATGACTGTTAGTTGCATGCGTATTGTAATTTGAAAGAAATTATTTCCCCCTGTAAAGTTCTAATCTAAATAATGTCTAATTGTCACTTTGCTGTTAATGTATGAGTAATTGGTTACAATAAAGATCAATTTATTATGGAAACTGGTCGTTTTTCTGTCGTTTCTGATTGCTGGTGTTTTATTTTATTTTATTCATTTATTCATTTGTCATATTCCTCTCACGTGTTTTGCTGAATGGGAGAACGCTCGTGAGGTCCACGCCGCAGCACAGGAGTAGATTCAATTGGGAGGTGGTGTGTACGTGGGCGCGCGCGCGCACAATGAATAAATACATAATGAGCGCTCCGGCACAAAAAAGCAGTTGGCTCCGGTTTAGTCCGGTCTTCTCTTGCTGGAGTTTGCCTTTGATTGACAGCTCCGTGCTTGTTTACCATGGCTCCGCTAAGCTGAATGGAGTGATGACTGCTGAGCTGGCATAACGAAAGCTATCGGTGTTTTTTGTGTAACAGAAACATTATTTAACATTGGAATTTTGTTTCACATTTATCTTGTTTCATGTGAACTGCAATGTATCTTACGAGCATGTATCCCATTCAGAATACATACTGAAACTTAATACACCTGTGCCTCAAGTGCAATGATTATACATGTGATTTAAACGCTTATGATTCATGGCCCATGGGTAAAATATAATTGTGATGCATATGATTTGCTGGGGTTTATGAAAATCAAACTACTTGTTTTATCAAAGTGTGCTTTACATTTAAGTATTTAGCAGAAGTATAATGCTTATGTGTTTTAATAAATTAGATCATGTAACAAACAAGAAGATGATCAATGCTTTGGTAGGTAAGGTATATTTGGAATATTGTTCTCTTCTGTTTCAGATGATGATAACTCTGAGGAGGGACTTACCACTATTCATTCAGGCAGACATGAGTATGCATTCAGCTTTGAGCTTCCTCAAACGTGAGTTTTGGTCCCATTTGACACCAAAGCTAATAATTGTGCATCTGTACTGTATGTTATAATTCTTTTTGTATTATGCACATGCAGACCTCTGGCTACCTCGTTCGAAGGGAAGCATGGCAGTGTGCGCTACTGGGTAAAGGCTGAGCTGCACAGGCCTTGGCTTCTGCCAATGAAGACCAAGAAAGAGTTCACTGTCTTTGAACACATCGACATCAACACTCCTCTCCTGCTGGTGAGTGTTCACATCATTCGTATCCCTCTATTCGTCCTAATTCATCAATGCAATGTTGAAGAATTCTTGCATTCTAAAGTTTGGTATTCTACTTCGCACAGTCTCCTCAGGCAGGAACTAAAGAAAAGACGCTATGCTGCTGGTTTTGCACCTCAGGTCCAATCTCCTTAAGTGCCAAAATTGAACGGAAGGGTTATACTCCAGGTAAATCTTCTGACAGTTAATATTTTCACTTGACATTTGGAACCCCACTGTATTTTTACATGATACTAGGGTGGCATCAAATGATTATTTTCGATAATTCGGGCAATTATTTCTTCGATTAATCCAAAAAGAAAAAAATAATAATGTTAATTAAAAAGTAAATGAATTTGTATCCCTTATTTACATAATTGTTATATCGCACATACTGCCCAATGGTGTCCTCCAAACAATGTGCAATCTGAAGGTAATAGAAACAAATAGGCCTATAGTGATTATACTATAATGTGTCTATGTAGGCTATGTGCAATTAAACATAATTAAAATTACAATTTTATTAGAAAATATAATCAGAAATTAAAAATGTCCCATGTTGAATTTCAAAATTGCTTTTAATGTGTAAAAGCAAATATTTTAGAATAATGTATATTTTAGTCTGAATTATTGTGCTATTCTACTCTCGTTTGTCAAAGCACATGACGTGGTAAGGCACATTAAACTATAAGCTTTTGTTTGAAGCACTTCATTTGATGCATTCTCGTCTGTAGAAAAAAATGTCCATCCTGAACTGTTTTCCAGATGCGTTTTGTCCATAGAAATGCGTTATTCACTATTGTAAAGTGACACGATTGTCAGATGTTTTCGTGCATATGTTAGTGCACAGGCTGGATTAATCATTAATCAAATTTGTTGTTGGTTATTTTCATTAGCGATTTGATCGATTCATTGTTGCAGCCCTACATGATACCCCTTGATACTTGTTGGTACCATTAACAATACATAATTTTTTTTTACACAGGGGAGTCCATTCAAATCTTTGCAGAAATCGAAAACTGTTCCTCGCGCATGGTTGTGCCAAAGGCTGCCATTTACCAGACGCAAACCTTCTTTGCCAAAGGGAAGATGAAGGAGATCAAGCAATTAGTCGCCAACATCCGAGGGGAATCGCTTTCTTCAGGCAAGACAGAGACATGGAATGGAAAAATGTTGAAAATCCCTCCTGTATCACCCTCCATCCTCGACTGCAGTATCATTAGAGTGGAGTACTCACTCATGGTAAATGTTTTTTTATTTTTTTTTAGATTACCGATCATCTCTAAATGTGCCGGTATTTTCTATATCTTAAAAATGTAAATAATGCTGTAATTTCAGAGCTTTGTCAATTTCAAGCAGCTAAAGGATCAGTTCCTTGAACACCCCTTATGCTTTCCACACATGCAGCTCCATTAACGATAAGGAGATTATGCCAAGTTCTCCTTGCACATACTGATAAGAAGATCAGCCTAAAAATATCTGATGGAATTCAGGCCATTGAGTGATAATGGCCTATTAACCCCACAAACCAATCTTTCATCGCTCATATCTGAATATTAGAGTTTACTATTTCAATCCATCATGATTCATGAATACATAAATTGTAGGAGGAAAAAAATATATATAAAAGCGTTATTTATTTAGTTTCTTGCCTTTTGGCAAAAGCATTTCAAGTGATTGAAAATACTCTGGCACAATGATTTTGCCATCCCTACTTCTTTCTTTTTTTTTTTGAGCAGGATCCTTGTTTTGACTGTAACTGAAATCATGACTCATCAAATACTGTTTCAGGGTCCAAGTCTATTCCATTTAGCTGTTTATTTACCAAAATGAAAATTTGGTATGGAGATAAAGGTTAGGATCATGATATTTTTCATTGGTAGTACTGCACACCATGAGTGTATATTAGCACAGTTCGTTTGCTTTTGGGATACGGAGAAGCATTTGGACCTGGAAACAGTGACAACCAGATGGTTTTACCAGTCATATTTACAAATCAAGGTGCACTATTTGTAAAATGATTAACCTAAAATCCCAATATTATTATCTGCAGGTGTATGTAGATATCCCAGGAGCCATGAACCTATCTTTAAACCTGCCCCTGGTGATTGGCACCATCCCCCTCCATCCTTTTGGTAGCCGTACATCTTCTGTGAGCAGTCAGTGCAGCATGACCATGAGCTGGTTAGGCATGGCCCTGCCTGAGAGGCCTGAAGGTAAGGTACTCTGCATGATACTGCCTGCTCATCCCCTAGGTTGTCAATTAAAGGAATAGTTCACTTAAAAATGAAACCACTTGTTTTGAGGCATGTTTTCAATATAATTAGAGTCCAGATTTGGTATATATGGAGGTCATGTGATTTGAATATTGACTTACAGAGAAATAACTTGTTGCACAGTGTTCTTTAAAATAAGACCCCAAAAGAGGAAGAGGAGATAACATTGTACGCAGAGAAGAAACAGATATCATGGTTGGCATAGCTACAGTATTAACATTTGCTTTTGCTGTACGCAGCTCCTCCAGCCTATGCAGAGGTGGTCACATATGAACAAAGGCAAGGCTGTCTGGATGTGTCGTCAGGGCGGGAGAACTTTGAAGGGCCATTATTGGCCTACATCCAGGAGTTCCGCTTCCGACCCCCTCCACCCTACTCTGAGGTAAGCTTTTTGTTTTTTTAAACTGGTAAAATGTTGATATTTTTATCAGGAGGCAGACTTCAGCCATGTTTACATGCAGTGAACTCATGGCAGCTGTTTTTCTGTTCCCCTCTCCATCAGATTGATCCACATCCAGATCAAGCCACATCGACCGCGGAGCAGAGACTCGACACCTGCCCATCACGTTGAGAAATGCATGGAATGAGTCCAAAGCGGTTGGGCTTTAGGAGCTTTCACTTTTGTTTATCTCCAGATGACATGACAGCGATTGTTTGGTTCGCTGTCACCACAGAGAGAAAACAAACCTCTATGGAGAAATCCGTTCGTAAGGGTGCAGGAAGTCACTGGCAAATTACCCGACCCAGAGATTGCCCCAGCAACCCCCCCCCCCCCCCCCCCGACCCGTGGATGGGACACACCCCACCGGACTAAGCCTGGAGAGCTTTGTCAAAGTAGTTACTTTTCTCATGCTTTTCAGTAAAAGTTGACTGAAGAACATGCAGACCTTGTCCGAGATCTGAAGAGAAAGGCAAGAAAACACTACGACCGCAGCCACTCGCAGTACAGCTGAGAGAAACTCGTCATTATCTTGTCTCAGTTTTTTGTTCGCACATGTTTGCGTTCCTCGATTGAGTTTTAAAATCACTGATTGTTTTATTTCAGTTTTCTTGGACTAAGAGATTACAGGCTTATAACAGTTTCGCTTGAGCCGCACAAATTACAAACAACACAGAGAACAGATTCCGAGGAATAACAGACTGAATGGACTGATGTAATGCACTGATCTTGTTCAAGCTATATTGAGGTCTGTAGTTTTCATTGATTGTGTTTCCTCAGTCAGTAATCTGCTCTTGGTAATATGCTTTCTGAAAGCTTTTGCAATATTGCCTCGCCAACTTATAACCCAAGAATGGCTTTTGTTTTGTTTTTTCCTGTTCAAATGGACTTCATTTTTGGTTCTAAATGTAGAACCTTTCAGCCAAACGTAGTTTGCTTGGTGTTAAATTTGTTGAACATGTTGTTTGGTAGAGGAGCAAAAGTCCAGGACTTGGTGTTCATGTGTGTGTTCGGAGCAGAGAGATAAAACAGGGTGGGGCCCGGGCAGGATGCCTGAAAAGTTTGTGGCCTTTCTGTTCGTACTGTGTAGCGTTGCAGGCTTTGAGATTGCACTGCCTAAAAAAAAAGCACTCAGTCTCAGGTCATCTCATTTGCCAAATGAAAACAAACATGGTGCAGATTATGTTTCAGTTCAAGGAAGGAGACTATAGAAGTAAATTCAGATTCAATATTGAAAAACTGATTCAATAAAGAGAGGAGATATGCACAAAGATGCAAGGCAGCTTTCAAAGACTTGTGACATTCCCTTTTTGTCCTGCTGGCAGACTTACATTTGACGTAATGTTTCTTCAGACCAGTGAAGCCATGCATGACCCAAACAATGGCACAAATGCTTAAAAAGCCAAGTTGTAAAGCAAAACGAGGACTCTGGATCTTATCCAGAGACATCTGAATCCAGTTGAAATGAGTTGTACATTTGTTTTTAAAACTCATTCGACTACACAAGTAGTTTAGGCTCTGATCATGCTTGGCCTTCATTAAGCATTTTTTTTTTTTTTTACTGAATTGAAACCACAAGTCTGCTCATGTCTGGTCGAGGTCTGGAGAAATTTTGGCATTCAACCATTTAGCTATGTAAATAGTTGAAGTGTTTGGATTTATAGAATTAGTCATTATTTGTGCACAATGTGTGTTATAGGTTCATCTCTAATGTGGTGGGTATGATTCAGCAGTTCTTGGAGCAATAGTGGCCTTGATGAAGTACTGATCTTAACATCTTAACATTCTTAACATCCTATTTGTTATCATTTTAGTCCTACAGACTGGGGTTTAGTTTAAAAGGTCAAAAAGGGAAAACCAAAAAGTCCTTCAAAGCGAGCAAGCATGGATCATGCCACTTTTGATTTGAAGTTTTGGGTTTTGATGAATACTTATGGGCAATCAGTGTTTGTTTTTCAAACACACAAACTAATATAGACCCTCTCGTCTCAATTAATATGGGAACAATAGCTGTAGCACACCTTAGAGAAATGGGTCATCCAAGAACTCAAGAGATAATTATGAGAAGAAAATGATTTGCTTCTCTGTTGTGTTTTATAGTTTAAAATTGAACCAAAATTGGCTACTAATGGAATAATAAGCTTAAGCACAAAAATAAATGTGCTTCTTTTTGTGGTCAGTCAATACTATAGTCTAATGGCCTTCCGTGTAGTCCAGTGTTAAAGCTAAACTCTTGACTCTGTCAGGAAACACCTTTAATGGAAATATGGTATGTTTTAGAAATAAAGTGCAATATTTCTTGTTTATTTTTATTCAGTGGTATATTTTGTCTTATTTCAATGTGATTTCATTTCTGAGATCATTATGAACATTTGATAATGATCGAAATGTATGTCCCTATATTGGTTTTAACTTTTGTCTTAGTTCTTCCTTGGAAATAAATAAACGAAATAAAAAATGTTGTCCTTCTGCTTTATTTTTTACAAAACAGCACTAAAATTATTTCATTTTCACTATTTACTATGCTGATATTGGTTCATAAAAGCAAACAGGCTACTGCTCAGAATTTAAAACATCAGCAAGACCTCCTGTATGAAATATGGAGTATGGGCATGTTGTGTAATAATTGATGATCTAATTTAGTGCTCATAAGAATCCTTTTCTTTTTTCACATTTACTCCTTTGCATTGCTGTCGCTTTAAGTAGATCATTTCAAGACATGGTTGAACCTTCTTTAAGGTGTTGGACTCCAAGACGCCAGCTTGGTTTATCGGGTATAACCTTATGACCTCAGCTTATCGGATGGCACTAGGGTCAAGAAGTGACTTTGGGGTTAAGTGAGTTCACAAACTTTGGCCAGCAGGGTTGGTTGAAAATACTAACACATAAACAAGGCTTATCTTAGAACTGGCCAAAACATGGGAAATTGTTATGCCCAATCCTAAGCCATGGTTGTGATTTTAATTTTAGCCACATAATGAGTTCAGTTTTTTTTTTTTTTTTTTTTACCATATGTTCTTCTTATAAGATTTTTCTTAATGATTAATATGCCTTCCACTTATGGCTCATCAAAGGTTTATTTAACATTAATTTTTTTATATATATTTAGATCCATGCTTATTTTTTAAATGGGTATTTGGATTGCCTGAGGTGAAGTGTGAGGTTACATATTCATTTGGACCACAAACTAATTATTGATTTGCAACTCAGTTGTAACATATTTAGAAAATCTATTGTAGTTGCGTCATTCTTTTTATTGACTGGGTTTTAGGATGTAGACTCGCACGCACAGGATAGAGCAAAGAGTCAGGAACATAAAGAAAGAAACATTCTCTTTTCTCGTCTCTCTATGTGTCTTTGTAACGGCATTTATCAAAAGACAGTTTTTAATAACTTTTTGCTTAAAATTGTCTCCATATGTCTTTATTTACCATTTTTTGCAGTACTGCAAGCTTCCTTGTTCGCTTCTTTTGTACTTGGCCCAAATAATTGCTGCTTGCAGCTATATATCAGCTTTGTCATTACAGGAATACATTACAGAAAGCATTTATTTAAAATTGTAATAATATTTTACAATATTACTGTTCTAACTGTATTTTTGATCAAATAAATGCAGCCTGGCGAGCATGAGACTTCTTTCAAAAACATTTAAAAGATTTTTGCAGACCCCAATCTTTTGAACAGTATCAAGCTGAACTGTATGCATATCATGCTGAAAGTTACACACTCTTATTTTTCAACCTAGTTGCTGTTTTGCCAACTGAAAATGAGGACAAAATAGCATGCGGCAATGAAATGTGAAAGGACTTGGTTGATCCTCACACAGCTAAGCGGGTTGCAGCTAGCGGGTGTGTTACATAAGTCTACAACAGTATTGTCATCTCTACAGGCAGTTGAGTGCTGCTTCTAGGATCTCATGAGTCAGCTTTGACCCAGCACTTTATTCTCTCCTGCTAGGCCTCTGCTCTACTGACTCTTGCAGGTCAGCCCCTTTGTACGGTGATGACCCCGGGCCCCAACAAAAAAGAAAGGAGGGATTACTAGCAATGGCAGCTGCTGATTTAGTCCATGCTGATGCTACATAGATCTGAGCCTTTTCCGATAACTACCAAATCCTTGCCAGGAGCCTCACGCTCAAAGAGGAATGTCCAGATGAAGCTTCTTTAATATCTTGTTTTTTGGTGCTTAATATCTTGTAGTTATATATACACGGTATATAACAATGCAAATCATAATGCAATGCATGATGTATAAGAGATTTAGTCTGTTATTTAAACTGTTATGACACCAGTTTGTGAGAAATTGCGGAGAAAAAAAGCTCCTGACGCAATTTCCTTGTATCTGTTTATCGTTCATTGCATCTAGTTTCAATCTCTTTCAGCTCTTTTTTCTTTCTGTTTTGCTTCGCCTGTGGCATCCCTTATGTACCTTTTAAAAGAGCAGGTTTTTCAGAAAGATCAGTGCTACAGAGATGATTGAACATTTTCACATTGTTCCCATCAAGAGCAGAAGAGGAGGACATTGACCTGGAGAAAAAAAAAAAAGAAAATAGGAGAAAAAAGCATAAACAAGTTTCAAAATATATTGTACATTTGTATATTGTAAACAGTTATAAGTGGCACTCTCCACAAATGGTTCAAAACAAGTCACGAAACTAAAGACATCAAAACATTTTCACATAAATAAATGAATATACATATATTTGCAAGTGAAAATAAAGATTTTTAAATAGTTTTAATTGTTGGAAACAGTTGTGGGACAGGTTTAAATCACCTCTGTAATTTGGGGGCTGCGGGGCACTGAAGGTAAGAGTAAAAGTGGCAAGTACAGTAGAAGATGGGATCTTTAATCAGAAGGCCAATAGCGAGTGATTATGCAAGGGGTATTGTCATTCTACATTTAGAGCACCATTTCACCTTTTAATGCATTTAAAGTGGAACATGACTTTTTAATTGTTTACACTTTCTAAAAAAAAAAAAAGAAAAAAAGAATAATAGTCGACCTACATGAAACTGCCCAGTTTTCAATCCAAACATGTCTCAATGTAACATAAAGGCTACCATAAAAACCCAAACATTCACACCCATCTGTGATCATGGCAACAAAGCAAACACAACTAAAGGGAACAGCTGTGAGAGCTCTCAGAGCTATTGACATGCAGAAGCCAGTTGCTTCAGCTTGTTTTGCAGCATGACTGTGGATAAGGAGGAGGGAACTTGATAGTATGAGATTTCTCAAGCTAGTTGAGGTCCCTGAGTTTATGGGTCCCAGGATAGACTGCATAACTTTGGGTCTGTCCACACTATAGGGGCAAATATTCAAGTTCCTGACAGTTAAATGCAGTGTCATTACTTGAATTAGTGTCAGGATAGTAAGCCGCACTACTTTCTGTACTGTTCAAATGGATTTTGTGTTTAATGCTCCTTTTTACAGATTCTTTGAAGAGCCCTTTGAGCTCTTGTAGAGTATTAGTATTAAAAACGCAGGAGTGGTGATGTGTCATGCATTATTCATGATATGGAGACTGTGGCGGTACTGTACTAAGTGTTGACAATTCACACTTGTGGCACATATACAGCTGATATATCAGTGGATGATTAATAGGAACCTAAATGGAGTATGTGACTGCAGAGGTTTGTGGATGGGGTAAAGGAAGAAGAATGCATTGCAGCTTTAGTGGAACATCTATAGGCCTGAAGATAATAAATCTGGCAGAGCTTACCTTATAAGCTTTAAAATATTCAAAATGTAAATATACAAAATAATATAATTATATTAATATAATTATGAAATTCATTCATTCATTTATTTGCCCAGGGGTGTACATCACACCAAATACGGCCTGTCCTGCTCTTTCATTGTAGGACGTGAGTTCACTCTCTCTCTGCAGGTGGAGGGAATTGTATGTGTCACCCTTCTGCTTCCAGCAACCTGCCAGTTTCCTTTTTTAGGCAACAGGCTGACTCACATACCCTCCGTTTCTACTCTGTTCCTGAGTCATAGTGAGCCTTGACCCCTCCTGTGCCTCTGAGCTGCAAAACACCAGGTGGAGCAGGAGTCGACAGCTCTGAGGAATCCTCCCACTACCATCTGAACACATGCACAAACACTCACATTTTAGAGCCTCAGGCTCCACATAAGCCGGAGGTAAAAGTTCAAATTTGCAGTATGTTGAATCCTGAATGCATGTGCTAAAATTGTGTCAATTTGTTATAGCTGCAGTGAAAGGCGAGCAAGAGGTCTATGCTGCCAGGGTGAAATGGCTCACGTGAACCACTAACCCAGTTCCTTATGTTCAGCCCGCTGGATATTCCTGGCCAAGTTCCATGCCATAATTTGCTGATGTACTTAGCATTTAACATTTAAAACAGGCAGACATAATTGTCTCAACCAGTTATATTAGTTTACGTTGGGACTATCTGTTTGTTCTACCAATAACAGGTTGGGGAGTTTTTGGGAAACCTGTTTGGAAATGATTATTGGCTTTTATGTAGCAACATAAAAGTTTATATTCTGCAATCTAAAGTTTGGGTCCTGTTCTGAGTAGCTTATTTAGATGTTATATTTTACAACTTAAAGCAGCTTGACCATAATTACAGGAAATTGATGCATTTCGACTGTTGTTCGATCATCAATAATTAAATTATTAATTTAATCTATAAAGCAGTTCTGCAAAAAAAAAAAAACGCTTGGCGATCGGATCCATTACACCGGTATGGCTGGCCATAGGGTCTGTGCGAGGACTTGTCTGGTTCTTGTGCATCTGCTGAGGATCTGTGGCTGTCATGTCTACGACGCCTTCACATGGGATTGTCTAGTAGTCATGGTCTCTGCTGACATTCAGGGCTGTATTTTGGTTGTCTAGGTGCAGGTCCACCATCTTATCTGAATATGGACCCGATCTGGCTGACTATGGTAACCTCGGGATATGGATGATACAGACAGACTAATATTAGAGTAGATGCTCCTCCTCATTTAAATTACATCATGATGATCAAGTCTGTAACAGTGGCACTCTTCTGAAAACCATAATGCATGCAGCATGAAATGTGTTACTTTTGCAGTTTCATTTGGTGCTGATAGTGGCACAAAAATGACACACCACACCACACCTTTAATAATTCTCTTGTGTTCCTTTCATTTTTGCACCCAAGAACTTGTGGAGCAGCTTGTGCAATTGATGGAAATGAGATGTTTTGTTAAAAAAATAGTGCACATTCGATAAGCTTTACTTTATATTCCCTATAAATATCCCAGTTAAATTCACTTTTTAATCTTAAGCTCTGTACCAAATACTGGCCTAAGCCCTTGTAATATGTCCTCCACACTTTGTTCATGGGAAAAACATGGTGTGGAAAAACCCCAGGCTTTGTTGTGTTGTTTTGTGCTTTGTCTTGAATATTCTCACATTCTAACGTCAAACAGCTGTCCAACATACGTTTGTTATTATTATCTTCAAGCACTAGATCTTGTAAATCCCTTTGTTTAAATTCCTTACAGCGCTAGATTTGGGCTACCATTGACTGTTTGTTCATGATCTGTTGGGGCAAAACATTTAGAAATGCACAGCAGAAAGCCCTTAATGCTACACCCTGACATCTTAAAATAAATAAGAATATTGCCTCAATTATGCAGTGCTTTTTATTTTGAATTTTGTATTTAATATTTATTTATTTTAATTAACTTTCATTAAAAAAATCTGTTTTCGTATTCATTTCCAAGCTTTAATAATGTTATGTGCTTTGAAGTTTTTTTAAATTAATATTTTCATTGTTTAATTTTTGTAAAAAAATAAAAAAATAAAAAAGTGACATGTGATGGCCAAGTATAGTAACTCATACTCAGAATTTGTCCTCTGCATTTAACCCATCCAAGTTTTGGCACACACATGAGGAACAGTGGGCAGCCATTTTGCAGTAGCGCCCAGGGAGCAATTGGGGGTTAGGTGCCTTCCTCAAGAGCACCTCAGTCATTTCCTGCTGGTATTGAGAATTGAACCTGCAACCTTCAAGTTTCCAGTCTGACTCTCTAACATTAAGCCATGACTGCCCCTTACTGTATTCTATTTCAGTTCTATTTGTAGTTATTTTAGTTGGAACACTTTAGTTGGAATATTTTAGTATTATAGTTGGATCACTTTCCTTTTATTTCAAATATTTGCCAAGGCAACATTACTTATTTTTGTTCAGGTTTTTCATTGAATGTTTATATATTATTTTATTTTAGCATTATTTCAATTACTGAAATTATTTTAATAGGCGCTGCACTGCACTGATGTTCTTAAAAAAATGGATAAAATGAAAGAAAGTGCAATATAAGTAAAATGAAACTGTCCATCAATTCCCATATATTCCAGTGCATGCAAACAAATTATTATTGTTTTTGAACTTCATGACATCTATACACACATGCCCAAGTATCAATTTCCTGTTTTGATGGTATGATGAACACATTTTGGCTTGATTAATTTTCCACGGCATCTGATACCCTGAGTAAGCATCTACTTAGTCCTGGGTCCAACAAACATCTCTGAGCAAGCTCAAATGACTCCTGACATGATATGAGACTGAAAATTGTGTCTTGCTTGCAAAAGTTTTACCCCATCATGCTAAATGCTGATGAAGATATACTTGAGTAATGGTACATATCTGGGAAGATATCATAACAATTGGTGGTAATGTAATAGGGGGAACTTTTGCACTCCAGAGCTGCATTCGTCCACCTCCACCTCCACCTCCCTCAGTTAAGCTATAATGGTGGACAGCTCAACTAAGTCCATCACTTTAACTTCCCAGAAATATAGAGGTTCTATATTCAGATCTATTTGTGCCCACAGGACCACCAGCAGAGTGTGTGTGTGTGTGTGTGTGTGTGTGTGTGTGTGTGTGTGTGTGTGTGTGTGTGTGTGTGTGTGTGTGTGTGTGTGTGTGTGTGTGTGTGTGTGTGTGTGTGGGTGTGTGTGTGTGGGTGTGTGTGTGTGTGTGTGTGTGTGTGTTTCAGATGATTTGAGAGAGAGAGAGAGAGAGAGAGAGAGAGAGTGCGAGAGAAAGAGATAATTTTCTAGTTTATTTTTACATTAAACTGACAATTTCATACATTTTCATAATATATAATCTACATTTTAGTAACAATAATATAGTAATATTAATAATTATTATTATTATATTAATATAGGTTTACTATTGATTTCTAAAATTACATTTATGATTATAATAATAACAATTATTATTATTATTATTATTATATTTAATTTAAACCTTTAATATATAATTTTTATCAGTAATAAAACACTTTTTCTCTAACCGTTAAAATGAAATTGTGTAATTGTCAATTGTAATCAATCTCATATGCATCTGTTTACATCATATAGTACATCACGCTTTTTTTTTGTATACGGGCAAGGACATTTTGAATTCAGGAAGTTACAATAAATATATATTGCACAAGGACCTCTTATATAAAAAAGACCCCCTTAAATCATTAGTTAAACGTGTTAATTTAGTATTTGCTGTGCTGTAACATGCTATAACATCTCCCACCCACAATCCTACATGGCTCTAAGAATATAACAGCTGTACAGGTGTCAGATAGTAACAACATAGTCAATATCCACATCGTGAATGCTGAAAATAACCTCTGCAGGTGTGAAAATGGTTGAATGTCTCTGCATAACATCCCTGCATTGCATACATAATGTCCTGGTGTACATTTACACCTATCCTACACTTAAAATGAGCTCTGAAAATACAGCAAAGCATTGTTTGTACCCTAATTTTGATGTTTTAAGTTAATTAAATCTACTTGAGAGGGAGTATAGCTTAGAAACATAGGCCTACATGCTGAACAAGCAAGGAGCTCTGAGTGTTAAAACAATGTAACCATACACCAGCTCCAAAAGATTTGTCCCGCTCATCCCCCGCCCTTTTCTTTCCAGCTCCTTCTTCTTCTTCATTTTCTCTCCCCCTGCATGGCTGTAATATAATTCAGAACTGAATCCAGGAGTCATTGCTACGCAATAATACTATGCCCCCAGATGCGTCCAATGAACAGCCGGGTCAGTAGACACACCTACATGATCCCACCCTCTGTCCCACTGTCCCCCTGATATGTCTCTGAGAAAACTAAGCATTTCCTGTCCATCTCAACCCATTATTCCATTACTGATGCATCACTTTTGCATATCTGTTCATCATCCCTCATAGTTGTCATCTGTTCTTAAATAGTTTTAACCAGGGTTATTATCATTAACTAAAGCTAAAATCATTAAAGAATATCTTCATTACTTGCAATAATATATATATATATATATATATATATATATATATATATGATGCCCTACAAAGGGAAAAGGTTCATTTTTGCTCGAAAATGATATTTTTGGGACATTCCAGACCTCCTTTATCACATGGATAAATATCTTGAGTAAATTTCGTTGTTGTTTTTTTTTGAGAAAATAATGGGTTGTCTTAACAGTAACTTCCAAAAGCCCATAAGGAGAAACCAAGGCAGAACACCGTAACGTCTAGAGACCCGACTCGGAAGGCTCGGAAGCGGTGCGAAGTATGGTCTGAGTGTGCGGTGTGACACTTACCTGTCTTCACAGGGGGTGCGTGAGTAGTCGGATCCTGGAACCGCACCTGTCTGCCGGTTTGAATTGATTCAACAAAAGATTCTCCGCCCGGCCCTCCTCCGGAGAAGAGCAACTCTGGGTCTCTGGGTCGCCCATCTCAGAGCTGCTAAGACGGGTGGTGCCGTCTTCTGCGAAGGCTCAACGTCACAGTAGAGCTGGTTGTGGTGGAGTTTTTTTTGTTTTTTTTTATCAGGGGACTGACACCCTTGGCGACGAACAGACTGAGGGGCAGCCCCTGAGTGACTCAGGTAACACATCGGGGAAAGCTCTTGGCTACTTCAGCCTGCTTTTGGACTGCGAAGAACCGCTGGGCTCAGTCTCCAACAGTGTCGTCGAAAAAAGGCCACCTCATGAGATGGGAGCATCGAGAAAGCGAACTTTGGCGATGTCTCATCCCTTTGCCAGGTTTAGCCAGGGGGTGCTCCTGGACCACCAGGGTGGACATCGTCTGGCCGAGGGCCAGCGCTGTGACTTTAATCATGGTTAGTCACCATGCGCAGCTCAACCCCGACTCAGAACTACCCTCATGCAATATGAGTGTTTTGGCCTTCCACTGTACTTGCTGGGTGGCCATCACATGCAGGGAAGAGGCGCTCTGCAGTAGCACAGCCGCCCCATCATTGAGTGTAGTGAGAGAGGAAAAACAGATTTAGGCATGTTTGGATTGCCATATTAGTGCCAATATGTTTCCATACTGCCAAAGTTTTTCATAAACATCTGGGTAGGCATGGGGGCGGGGCAAGGCGATTACGCATTGCACTGCGCCCCCAGGGTAGCCCTGGAAAGCATGGCTGTCAAGTCTGAATCCAATTCTGAATGAGCACACACACCAATATAGTGGGAAGCTCAACATCATCTTCATTTGCAGAGCATTACAGCCCTCTCTCTGGAGGGTTATGGTTGTGGATACTCAAACAGGACGATAGCGCAAGCCTGATGTGAGCACTCACATTCTCATTGAAGGGGCAGCGTTCGAGCTGTGAAAACAGCTGTTTTGCTCTCTGTGAGATCGCGGCCAGCGCTGTCTTTCGCTGTAATCCAACATCAGCTTTGAAGAGGCATTCTCCCAAAGAAGCAGACTTGTTTTCTTCTTTTTTGAAGTTAGAACACTCTCAGATAAGATTGCAGACCAGGAACAGTAACGTTTCAACCACTTGGTTCTGAAGCGAAAAAGCAAAGATGCTAATGCAATTATCGTTTTGTTACACTCAAAGTAGATTGGCCTCTCAAAGCGATCCCAATCAGTACGGCACTTCCGACACACGTCAAACGTGACCGAACTGAATGGGAACACCAGTTACCGCTCTTTGCCTTTGTTTTGGAACACTCAAATTAAGTTGGAGTTCTCTGCTATTGTTTAGCCATTGTTTAGAAGTTACTGTGCTGGCCTGGAATTACTGCATTCTGCCTTTGTTTTACTGTCCATTAAACTTTGCTGCATTTAAATTGCGGTGCCTGTGTTATACATCTGTCACTTAAGCACTTCTTGACACACACGATACCTGAATAAAAGTGTAGGTAAAATTGAGTTGTTGTTTTTACTAATAGCGTTTAAAGATAGTCCATTGCTTTCGAAGGAAATGGTACAAAATTGTGTAACACAAAAGATGCATTAGACAAACAAATTAGATAGATCACAATCTACTTAATTTAGCTAGCTATCAGGGTATAGCATAAATAGGATAGTCACCAATCCAATAGGATACCAAACCTCTCCAAATAACAAAGCAATTGTAAATCATCAAAAATAAATGCTATGATCACTATATTTTATACAGGTGCTACTATGATTTTGTGTATGTGATCAGCAACCAAATATTGATAATGTGGAAGTTACTGCCATTTGCCTTGATGTGACCTCACTTTTTGCAGACTATAATTATTTTGACTAGACAACTAAAAATCTTTAAAGTCATTGTTCTCAGTTCAAAACACGAGAGTTAAGGTATTTTGCCTTTGTAGGGCAGTGTATCTCTCTCTCTCTCTCTCTCTCTCTCTCTCTCTCTCTCTCTCTCTCTCTCTCTCTCTCTCTCTCTCTCTCTCTCTCTCTCTCTCTCTCTCTCTATATATATATATATATATATATATATATATTAAAAAGGGCCTATTATGCCTTTTCACTTTTTCAACTTTACTTAGTGTGTAATGTTGCTGTTTGAGCATAAAATATATCTGCAAGGTTACAAAGCTCAAAGTTCAATCCAAAGGGTTAGTTTACTTAAAAAGTTTACTTAAAGGGGTGTTATAATGCCCCTTTTTACAATTATGTAAAGTAAGTATTTGTTGTCCCCAGAGTGTGTATGTGAAGTTGTAGCTCAAAATACCACACAGATAATTTTTCACAGCATGTCAAGGCTTTCCCTTTTTGAGGGTCAGTAAAAAAAAGTGTCATTCGGTGTGTGTCCCTTTAAATGCAAATGCGCTGCTGCTCCCGGCAAAGAGGGCGGAGCTTCAAGAGCTCAGCAGCTCTGATTACCTCACACAGACAAGCACTAAAATGTCTGAAACTGTTCTGCCTTTTATGTTTAAATTGGAGTCGAACAATGATTGAGAGCAAACCCTGTATCACATGAAATACAACATGTAGAATGCAACAGGACGTTTCTGAATGATTATTTGATGAATTTGTGTTGCTGATGTGGAGTCAACTATCTTCAATTAGCATATCCTGTCATGATAATCTATAAAATCGCTCTTGTGGCAACTGTTGTAAGATGCCCACAGAGTGACATGCTATTGCATTTGTGTTATGTACTGAATTGCATGTTAAAATATCGATGAAACAGCTTGAGCAGACTCACAAAATGTGCACTTCTACAACAACTCTTCTCTTCTCAACATGGACATGCGTGTTCCTGGGCGTGGGGTTTATGTAAATTTCAGGGTAAGTGATGTCACTAACCCGGGAGGAATGTCGTGTCGTCCCTACCAGCTGTTTGTTGTGGTCCTTAAAAAACGATTTCTTTAAAAGTAATATCTTCCTTTTGGGGGCTGAGAAAAACGTGCCGTTTTAGTGTATCCCTTCAAATGCACGTGAGCTGCTGCTGCTGCCGTCACTGAGGGCGGAGCCTCACGAGCTTGCGCTCTGTCAGGACAATCTCATTTGATAATATCAGTAGCGGTGTTCATTTCGACCAGGGGTTGGACAATAATGCCCACAGAGCCAGCGAATATATGCTGTATGGATATACAACAGGTATAGTTTAGTTTAATTACGGTTATAACATATTTGTCATCTGTTTTTATCCACTATTAATACAAGCCTGCTGTAGCGGACCCCGTCTGAATGATGGCCAAAATATACTGATGAGTTCAATTAAGTTTATTGTACATCACACAAAAGATGAAGCGTTAGTTTTACTCAAGAAAATCCTGAATAAACACTGTATAAGAAGTGCACGTTAAAGTCTCATCCATAAACTCTCTCTCCCTTTCATTATCA
This sequence comes from Meda fulgida, assembly GCA_030578275.1. NCBI lineage: Eukaryota > Metazoa > Chordata > Actinopteri > Cypriniformes > Leuciscidae > Meda > Meda fulgida. The sequence goes on along the minus strand of CM060620.1, from coordinate 18,887,651 downwards.
TCAACATACTCAGTGAATTACACAAAACACTCGTTACAACTAACAGTAAACAAATATATACACACCTTTTCAGTGGGTGCTTAATAAACTGGCTTAATAAAACGACTCGATGAGCTGTCATAAAGTGCGCGCTCTCAATTTCATTTCTGCCGTGATAACTGATCAGTAACGTTAGGCCTTTCGTTAGGCCAGCAGCCATATCACCCTGTAGCCCAAGACTGGTACCTGGATTGGAGACCTCCTGACACCAGGTTGCTGCTGGAAGAGGTGTTAGAGGGTCCAGCAGGGGTGCTCACCCTGTGGTCTGTGTGGGTCCTAACGCCCCAGTATAGTGACGGGGACCTGAGTGAAGTTGGCCCCCCACCCAACGCAAAAGGTCGTCAAACTATGCTAAATCGTTTGTGCTCGGTTTGTGCTGGTTTGTGCTGTAAAAACTTTCATTTGTGCTGTTTTGGTTTTTTAGATATTAAAAGAGTATTTTTAGGTCATTCTGAGGTCACTTAGCCCCCCCCCACATGATCCAAATTCACCCTAAATAGGCTCGTTCGTTTGTGCTTCGTTTGTGCTGGTTTATGCCAGTACAATTTTCGTTTGTGCTGCGTTGGGTTTTAAAATATCGGAAATTGAATTATAGACGATGACGTCACCAGCCCCCCCACATGCTCCAAATTCACCCAAAATAGACGCAACCGTTTGTGCTCCGTTTGTGCTGGTTTGTGCTGTAAAAAGTTTCGTTTGAGCTGCTTCGGTTTTTTAGATATTAAAATAATATTAGGTGGTCATTCTGAGGTCACACAGCCCCCCACATGCTCCAAATTCACCCAACATAGTCTCGTTAGTGTTAGGAGTGTAACCCCGGAATCCTGGCCAAATTTGCCCAGTGGCCTCTGTCCATCATGGCCTCCTAATCATCCCTATATACTAATTGGGTTCATAACTCTGTCTCCTCTCCAAAATAAGATGGTGTGTGTTGGGCATTCTGGTGCAATATGGCTGCTGTCGCATCATCCAGGTGAATGCTGCACATTTGTGGTGGTTGAGGAGATTCCCCCTTCTATGTAAAGCACTTTGAGTGCAGAGAAAAGCGCTATATAAATGTAATGAGTTATTATTATTGCTCCGGAGACTGTAAGCTTGATCACGAACAGTTGGCAGTACAGATCCATCCTCAAGTAACAACAGGGGTAAATGAAGACTGCTATGTTAATTCTTACATCCAACAACGAAACACCTCAATCGCTTAGGAGACAGTCTTGTCTACAGCGTCGAAACAATGTTGGACTGTGTTTAACACTCTCATGGCGGGTCTACGCTAAAACTACAGTGTCAGTCTACAGTTGTGGGCGGGGCTTGTGCAAAAGTATGTCACACTGCCCCGAATCTGAGAACGGCTTGTTCTGAGACAGTGCTTATGATTTATGGGGATTTTTTAAAAAAAAGCACTGGGTGGATTTTTATCATTATAGGGTGGTTGTGTACACACTGCAAACACACATTTATGTTCAAATGCCATGTAAAAGAGAATTTATTAAACCAAAACTTACTTTTTTGTAATGTTTCTTCATTCCCTTTCCTCCTCTGCTTCTTTAAATTATTTCTTTTTCTTTTGGATATCATTCATTGTCATCCAGGGATGAGAGCGGTGATTCACTGACTCATTTCTTTATAATCAACCTCTGTATGAGCTGCCAAATGAAAAAAAGTCCTCTCGTTCCCAGTGTGAAGCTCAGTTTCTCACATCCTGTGAGTTAGAGAGTGATTGCGACAGGTTGAGTCAGCACAACGAGTCGTGTGAAAGGAATGTATTACACACATGGCTGTTACTCTCAGTTATGGACTTCCCCAACTGTATGCCAGCACACTAAAGTTCTTGTCATTTCTAATTTTAAATTACAGAGTTGCTTCTTTAGCACACAATTCTCTATGTTCTAGTTACTATTCATAGCCTGGTAAAACCCAGACAACTTCCGGCAAATTTAGATTTGCTCTGAAAGTTAGTCTGGCAAAGAGCTCATTCAAGCCCATTTCCAATCCGGTTTTAGGTCTATCCCCAACGTCCGTTGGTGACGCCCCCCTGGAAATGATTTGTCTATGATGCTTTGCCAGACCATAACTCAGTTACAACTGAGAATGGTCTGGTTTTAACCAGGCTATACTATTCATATTCTAGGTTTGGAAAAAAATATGTAAGAGAACTCGTCAGATTTGCTTAAACCTTTTAACACACAATGGAGATATGGCCCAAAAGGCCTATTTTAAAATTGGTTGTCCAAAAGTACAGTTTCCTGTTTTTAGCTGACAGGAGTGGTACCTGGTGTGTTATTCTGGTGGTGTAGCCCATCTGCTTCAAAGTTTGACTTTTTTTGCATTCAGATATGCTCTTCTGCAGACCTCGGTTGGTTATTTGAGTCACTGCTGCCTTTCTATCAGCTCGAACCAGTCTGACCATTCTTCTTTGACCTCTGGCATCAACAAGGCATTTTCGCCCACAGAACTGCTGCTCACTGGATATTTTCTCTTTTTTGGACCATTCTCTGTAAATCCTTGAGATGATTGTGCATGAAAATCCCAGTAGATCAGCAGTTTCTGAAATACTCAGACTAGCCCGTCTGATACCAACAACCATGCCACATTCAAAGTCCCTTAAATCATCTTTCTTCCACATTCTGATGCTCAGAACTTCAGCAGATTGTCTTGACCATGTCTACATGTATGGATTTGCTGCCATGTGATCACAGGAAAAAGCATGCATTGACTACAACACATTCAGTTATTGATATTTAGTTGGTTTTCTCTTGTTTTTGCATGTGTTCAGAATTTTTTTATATTACAGTCATGACCAGAAATCATGTCTGCACAATTTGGCATGTTTCATTACGTTATCACAAATAAAACATTTGACTCCAAGCACAACTACATAAGATTACAAAATCTTTAAATCGATTTTAATAATATTTAAATAAAGGGTGGAGATGTACATTTTCCTAGGCCGGACATCACTTTTGGCCACTATGCATTTCTTATGCATGCATTCTTTCTGCAGAGTCTTACAAAGAAGAAAAAAAAACTGTTTTCATATAGTGTGTCCTCATGGTTTAGTGTCTCTGTTGTGAAGTGCTGTAAAATGTGACAACAGGTGCATGCACTCTTACAAATGGTCTGACCCAGCTGGTATGAGGCATATTAAAAGATGTCACAGGGTAAAACAGAAAGTGGCAAACAATTCCAGGGACAGTCTTTACTGGAAGTCTTTCTGTATTCCTGTAACACTTAAAACAGACTCAACAAATGTTTAGTTTAGCACCACAATGTACAGCTTTGATTGGTAAACTATTATTGGAAATATGCAATATAATGTCAGATGTTGAAATAATAACCAGTCATGCAAGGGAAATAACTTACATTTGGTTGTGACATGGTTTAATCATTGACCTTCAAATGCTTGTTGTTTTTCGAAAGTAGTCTGCAAAGTATTACATGAATCTACAGTATGCAATTATTTTTTTCAGAAGGTCAAGGTCATCATTGCAAACAGTGTTTCTTCCACTGCAGACCACTTCATACCTGCAACAGCAGTCAATACAGGATCAACATACTGTATTATTCTTACTCCCTTAAGGATCTGACCCAATTTACAACTGGTAGAAGATCACACATTAGCCAATGCTCTTGGCTTAACTGATGACCTATACTGAATGCTTGAGGATCTCTATACATTTCATTAACTGAAGCATTTATCATGTAATGATGACCATCTTGAGTGTGCATTTCTACACCCTGCACAGCAGCAATTTTCAAAAAACCCAGGCAACATTTCATGGTGCCAATGTAGGCTAGTTGTTATATGGGCTTGAGGTAATTTCCCCATATATGACAAACCTTACCTCAAGGTCATATCATGCCTACTGATCAGGAGTTACAAGTTTAAATCATTCTAACAAATTCTTTACTGAATGAACTTCCTGAGGGACCATTCACACAACACTGTTTTCAGCTAATAACTGTAAACTTTATAAGCATTTTGCTTGTTCATTCACATGACAAAAGCATTTTGAGGGCCTGAAAGCGCAAACTTTGAAAACAGGTTTCAAAGTGCAAGTTTTTTTTTTTAAAACAATACCATTATTGTCTCCGTGTAAACTACAAAAACGTGAATTTGTGAAAACGGTGACGTCATGTGTATGCGTATTACATGTTTAGTCTATAGGTGTGTAGCCAACTACTGGTCTAGCAGCACAATTAAGCATTTTAGTCGGTTTCTCGGATCCGTGTGAACAAGGATCATTCTGACAATGTTGAAGCCTGCACGTGAAAAAACACAAAGGAAAAACGTTTCCATTTTTAGTACATTGTTGTCGTGTGAACGTACCTGAGATTCAGAGCGGCCATTGAATCAACATCTTCTCTTAATTGCTCTGCCACTAAGAAAGCAAATATATATCCTCTATTTATCTATATACTACACACTTTATATTCTATAATTTAATATCTTAACATAAGCCTCATGGTACTGCAAAGACATTCAGAAAGTCAGACACAATGTAATAATATGACAAGGGGAATACAACTCCTAGTATTTAAGTCTAAAACTGCGATTCAAGATTGAGTAAATAAATACCTAATGTATGTGGGTCCTAGCATGAAAAAGGTTTGTGAACCCATGCTTTAGCACACTATTGTCAGGATTCAGACCAGGAGACAGAGGTAAGTGATGAACTCAAACTTTCTTTATTTTTTCAAACAAAAGGTAAATATTCGAAATTGCAGATGCTCATAAGTGCTCATGGAAAAGGGAGTGTGGCAGGAACGAATCCAGGTGAATAACTCCTGTTCTTAGTGCAGAAACGTGTGTGAATCTCGTGGATCAATAACCCTCCTTTCTCTCTTCACAGATCATCTCGGGACGGACAGGATTCAAGAAGGGCTACAGGTGAGTTGATCCAGTATGTGCAATCGGTGATAACTTAACCAGTTCAATGATACCTTCACTTTCACTTGTAGAGAATCCGGGGGGAAGTGAGACTCGTTTGTAGATTCCAGGAGACAGGGAACGAGAGTCATGGAGCATATCCTGGGAACAGCAGAACAAGGATATCAGGATTAGTATCTTACAAGTGTATATACTTCTCGTCCGTTGTTGGAAGATGACTCAGAGCGCGATCATCGGAGACTGGATAAGGGTCCTTTCCTGTCGGAGGCTTGACGAAGACTGTGAGTAAACTGGGTGTTTTTATACTGACTGGGAAGTGATCGTTGAGTGGAAAACAGGTGTTGGTGATTAATAATCTGGGGACAGGGATCTTTGCGTGGTGGTTTGTGAGGTCTCTGATTGGCTCCTGACACTACCCCCCCCTCCAGAGTCCGCGCCAGCGGACCTTGGACCTCGACGTCGTGGGGGTCTGCCTCTGGGTCTTGGTGCAGGCTTCTCGGGATACTGAGCATGAAATTCCGAGAGCAGACTGGGATCAAGAACATCTTTACGAGGTACCCAACTTCTCTCTTCTGGTCCATATCCTTCCCAGTCAATGAGATATTCTAGTTGACCCCCTCGACGTCGAGAGTCCAAGATCTCCTTGATGAGATAGATGGAATCTGGTTCGATGGGTGGTATCGGGGGGTTGTTCTCTGATACGACCTCGTTGACTGACTGGGGTACCGATGGATGATGGGGTTTTAGAAGGGAAACGTGAAACGTGGGATGGATGCGGTATTCAGGGGGCAACCGGAGCTGGTAAGTAACTGGATTTATTTGCCTGACGATTGGAAAAGGTCCGATGTACTTGGGGTTTAGTTTTTTACAGGACTGACGAAGTCTGATATCCCTAGTGGAAAGCCAGACTAATTGTTCAGGTTGGTATTCTGGAGTAGGTCGTCGGCGTGTGTCGGCGAACTGTTGTTGTCTATTGACAGCTTGTTGGATATGATGGTGAGTGTGATTCCAAACCTGTTCGCTTTCCTCAAACCACTTATTGACAGCAGGCATTTCTGAAGGTTCTCCGGACCATGGGAATAGCGGCGGTTGATAACCAAGGACACATTGGAATGGGGTTAACTGAGTGGATGACTGTCTGAGGGAATTCTGTGCGTATTCTGCCCAGATGAGATACCGACTCCAGATGTTCTGATTGGAGTGGCAGAAAGTACGCAAGAACCGACTTATATCCTGGATTTTTCGTTCGGTTTGTCCGTTGGTTTGTGGATGGTACCCGGAAGACAGACTCACAGTCACATTCATTAACGTGAAGAATGATCGCCAGACTCGGGAAATGAATTGGGGTCCTCTATCGGAGACTATGTCTTCTGGAAGACCGTAATTCCGAAATACATGTTCCATAAGGAGCTCGGCAGTATCAAAGGCGGTTGGCAGCCCCTTCAACGGGATCAACTTGCATGCTTTCGAGAACCGGTCAATGACCACTAGGATGCACGTATTCCCTTCAGATGTGGGAAGGTCGGTGACAAAGTCCACCCCAATATGAGACCAGGGTCTATTCGGGACCGGCAACGGTAACAGTTTCCCCACGGGCAGATTTCTTGGGACCTTGGAGATTGCACAGGGGATACAACCTTGGATGAACTGGGTGATATCTTGACGCATGTGGGCCCACCAATATTTTTCTTGAAGTGTGGCTAGTGTCTTGTTTATCCCTGGGTGTCCAGTGGCTACTGAGGAATGCGCTGAGGAAATCAAGCCGTTGCGGAATTCTTCAGGGACATGAATCTTTCCGGGAGGGCATGCGGGAACTCTGGGCTGTTGCTGAGCTAATTCTTGGAGTTGTTCATTTATTTCCCACTGGATGGGATTTACCCATAAACTCTCTGGTAAAATTGTCTCAGGTTTCTCAATAGGACTCTCAGGGGCATGAATACGGGAAAGAGCGTCTGCTCGGGCGTTCTTGGATCCGGGACGATAGGCAATCTTGAAGTGGAATCGTGTAAAGAACAGAGCCCATCGGGCCTGACGTGGATTTAATCGTTTTGCATCTCTTAGATACTGGAGGTTCTTATAATCAGTTAAGACTATGAATGGGTGTCTTGCTCCCTCTAGCCAATGGCGCCATTCCTCTAAGGCCAGTTTTATTGCGAGAAGCTCTCGATTTCCAATATCGTAATTCGCCTCTGCTGGAGAAAACTTCTTCGAGAAGAATGCACAGGGTACTGGCTTAGAGGAGAGTTCAGAACATTGGGACAAGATTCCACCCACACCGGTGGTGGATGCATCCACCTCGACCACAAATGGTCTATCAGGATTTGGGTGATGCAGCAAAGGGGCACTGGTGAAGGCAGACTTCAGGGACTTAAAGGCATTCTCGGCTTCCGGGGTCCATTGCAGGGTTTTAGGTTTTCCTTTTAACAAGGAGGTCAATGGAGCAGTGAGGAGGCTGTACTGATCTATGAATCGCCTATAAAAGTTTGCAAACCCGAGGAGTCTCTGAAGCTCCTTTACCGCTGTGGGACGTGGCCAGGACAGGATGGCCTCAGTCTTTCGTGGGTCCATTTCAACCCCTCGATCGCTGAGGATGTACCCCAGAAAGTCAACAGTGGTCTGGTGAAAGGTACATTTTTCCGCTTTCAGGAACAGCGTGAACTCTTTGAGCCGTTGAAGTACTAAGGACACGTGATGTTGGTGTTCGGCGGGGTCCAGTGAGTAGATCAGGATGTCATCGATATATACCAGCACAAACTTCCCTAAAAAGTCTCGGAGGACTTCGTCCATGAAGCTTTGGAAAACGGAAGGAGCGTTGACCAGACCATATGGCATGACCAGATATTCATAGTGGCCAGCAGGTGTTATGAATGCTGTTTTCCACTCATCCCCTTCTCTCACTCGGATCAGATTGTAGGCACTTCGTAAGTCAAGCTTAGTAAATATCCTTGCCTCCCTGAGTTGTTCGAGAGCGACTGGAATGAGAGGTAGAGGATAGCTGAATTTTACAGTGACCTGATTTAAGGCTCGGTAATCAATGCATGGTCTCAAACCGCCATCTTTCTTGGTCACGAAGAAGAAGCTGGCTGCTGCCGGTGAGGTGGAAGACCGGATGTACCCTTGATCTAACGCCTCTTGGATATACTTTTTCATTGACTCCTGCTCTGGAACGGATAGGGAGTAAATTCGACCCTTAGGGAGTTGTGCATCAGGGACCAGGTCTATTGCACAATCCCATGGTCGGTGTGGTGGTAACCTGGAAGCTATGACAGTATTAAAAATATCGGCGAACTTGGAGTAACATGCTGGGATATTCGTCGACAGGTTTTGAGTAGGACTCTCTATAGATGTGGAGTTAACTGTGAGCTCCTGATTCCCCTGCTGGTCAGGTGGACGAGGTACTGGATCTGGGATCATGTGACCCTGACAACCCCAATGAAGCACTTTCCCAGATTTCCAGTCAATGGTAGGTTGGTGAAGAATTAGCCAGGGTCGCCCAAGGATGAGATCAGTCTGACTGTTCAGGAGTACAAACGGTTCAAACCATTCTTGATGTGTGCTATCTATACACAGTTGAATGGGGTTTATCTGGGTAGTAACATCTTTCATGTTGATTCGCTCACCTGTTACGGCGTAGATGGAGTAGGATTTGGGAGTGTTGACTTCTCGTAGGTTGAGTCTTTTACAAAGTTTCCCCGAGATGAAGTTTCCCGCGGACCCCGAGTCGATGATTGCTGTGACAGATACGCAAAGTTCTTCAATTCTGAGAGTAACGGGGATTGTGAGGGGCGTTGAAACAGTGTGATGATTTAAAACTGAGCTGACCATCAGATTTCCTGGTCGAATGGGGCAGTTGAGTCTGAAATGTCCTTTAGCCCCGCAGTACATGCATAATTTTAACTCCTTTCTCCGAAGACGTTCAGACTGGGAAATCTTGAAAGTGTCCACTTGCATGTCCTCGGTGTGATTCTCAGACGTGGGGTTTCTAACATTGGTTTGCGGAACAGGGTAATGGTATGACTGCTCACTGTAACAACTCTGAGATCTTTGATTCACTATCATGGCTTGTTGCATGAATTTTTCGAGTCCTAAGGTATCGTCATATATGGCGAGTTGGAGGCGTAAAGCTGGATTTAGTCCTCGACGAAACACGGAAATGAGTGCTCGTTCATTCCAACCACTGTTAGATGCGAGCGTGCGGAATTCCACGGAATACTCTGACAGTGATTTTCTTCCCTGACGTAATTGTAGCAGGTGTTCTCCGAACGAGGAATCATCCGCTGGCCGTCCGAAAACTTCTTTGAAGTGTTTAACGAAGTCTTGACTTGTTGCCACCACTGGTGATTCTTGCATCCACAATGATTCAGCCCATCTCAAAGCTGCTCCTGATAATTGTTGAATCACAAACGCTACTTTTGATCGTTCAGTGGGATAGAGTTGAGCTTGCTGTTCCAGCGCGAGAGAACACTGCAATAGGAATCCATTGCAATCCTCCGCCCGGCCAGAGAAGGGCGCTGGGCGCGACGGGGGACTTGCAAAGCATGTAATCGCCGAAGTGGTGTTCCCGGAAGTACCCGCGGGGGAAAGCAACGGCCGCGCTGTGGTAGCGGATTCAGGTAGTGGATTTGTAGCAACTTCAGGTCGTCCGGAATCCATCCTGATTTTACCTCTTTTGTTTTCTTTTTTGGGTCAAGCCTTCTGTCAGGATTCAGACCAGGAGACAGAGGTAAGTGATGAACTCAAACTTTCTTTATTTTTTCAAACAAAAGGTAAATATTCGAAATTGCAGATGCTCATAAGTGCTCATGGAAAAGGGAGTGTGGCAGGAACGAATCCAGGTGAATAACTCCTGTTCTTAGTGCAGAAACGTGTGTGAATCTCGTGGATCAATAACCCTCCTTTCTCTCTTCACAGATCATCTCGGGACGGACAGGATTCAAGAAGGGCTACAGGTGAGTTGATCCAGTATGTGCAATCGGTGATAACTTAACCAGTTCAATGATACCTTCACTTTCACTTGTAGAGAATCCGGGGGGAAGTGAGACTCGTTTGTAGATTCCAGGAGACAGGGAACGAGAGTCATGGAGCATATCCTGGGAACAGCAGAACAAGGATATCAGGATTAGTATCTTACAAGTGTATATACTTCTCGTCCGTTGTTGGAAGATGACTCAGAGCGCGATCATCAGAGACTGGATAAGGGTCCTTTCCTGTCGGAGGCTTGACGAAGACTGTGAGTAAACTGGGTGTTTTTATACTGACTGGGAAGTGATCGTTGAGTGGAAAACAGGTGTTGGTGATTAATAATCTGGGGACAGGGATCTTTGCGTGGTGGTTTGTGAGGTCTCTGATTGGCTCCTGACAACTATGGAGTGTATCTAGCAAGCATGGGCCATTTATGGTGACCTGATGTGACCAGTCATATAACCATATTAGGTCTCTTTTAAAGTGGACAATGCCTTTTTAATACAGATTAATTTAATTGTTTCTGAAAGGCATGTTGACTTTACATGAGCCACACAATATGCAGTGGAGATAAAATAATAAAGCAACCTGTTTTGGAGTGACTTGGGCATTGTGGGAAGGCAGTGTAAGAGGAAAAGAAATATAAAATGATGAAAAGAAAAAAAATAGGAAAGGGGAAAATATCTTAGTCTGCGATGGAGGATTGACTTTTGGCTCCATACCAAAGCTAGAGCTCAAATGCCTTATCAGAGCTGTTGGTTTTCATCTTTTGCCATCACATACAAAGCTACTTAAAGGCAAATACTGGAATAGCTGAGATATCAGCAAGCTTTGAAGGTTTGGCCAAATTGGCATTTAATACTTTATCAAACAGAACATATAACTTCAATAATGCTACATTATCATATTTACCATGGCATACCAAACTGCTTTTGCAGCCCGTTGTTGCACTGCAGATTTAGCAATAGCAATGTGCCAGCTGTGCAAAAAGTTGTCTGAGATTTATAGCTTGTAGTACAGGCTACGCTAAAATGTAAGCTAAATATAGAGGAGATTCCAGAGAGTGCTGAACAGAATACCAGAGCGGTTTCAGTCTCAATGACTGACTGACTTTCACTAATTAAGGTCAGTATCTGGAACAAAACAGAAAGACTGAGCCCACAGCCTGGATCTATTTATTCTTTGAAGAGGTGCTAAAAGTATAAACAGAACACCAATGTTCTTGACCTCAGCATGAAACACATAGACTATTCAGACTATCTGACATAGCGGCAGTTCTGTGCAGTATTAACATGATTTCTGCATGGCCAGCCCCCCTAAGATCCATACCAAGACACCTCAAGGCCAATTTCTATCTATCTATCCACTATAATGAACTGAAATGGAGAAAATGTTAAATTTATTCCAAATTTATACAGTGGATAAGAAGTTCATAAGAAGAGTCATGGGATGCTGTTAAGGAATTCTTGGGAATTCCCTATAATGAAGAGGATGACGCGGTTGAGGTAAATGTCATATTTAGTGCACTGGAAGTAGACTGTGCTGCATAAGATTTCAGACCCAGACCAAGGCCACGTTTCTCAAGGCCAAGACCACGTTCACCCACCACCATGATGTTATTGTTGGAAACTTTCATACCTTGGTCTAAGTGCCCAAGGTCTGGAAATCCAGAGCAGAGCAAGAGTCTGGACATCTTGGTAAGGACCACTTGAAAACAGTGTAGGTGTCCTGCTTGATATCAAACGATCAGAACTGAAATACTGCAGGGACTTGATTACATACAACTTTCTATCTTTTGTCAAATCTACATTGATAGCTAATGTGATGCAGATAACATCATATTTTGAGTTTCTATTTATTAAACTAATCTCATTTATTGTATTAACTCAAATTTTTAAGGCAACCAGGTCACTTACCTTTTTAAGTTAAACAAACAATTTAGTTTTTTACAGTGTAGACGATTGACCCATGATATCTCATCTTTATCTCTCTTATTTTCTCAAGAGGTCTATTTCATAACAGTCCACTGTCACACACACATTTTACTTTAAGACTTTTTGTTCAGGAACAAAAAATTAATACAGAATGTACTTGGGTGTTCACTTATAATTATGATAAGAGCACTTGTTAGCGCACAGAGGAATCCACACAACACATACTTGCTCTTAAGCCTCTGGAGACAGTTTATTTAGACAGCCCATCTGCCCAAATGCCATAAGCCCAACAAGAATATCAAATATGGTTGCAGCCATACTGAGAACATCCTACACAATTGCACTGTAAGAATAATCATATTATGTGGAGCACAGAAGAATAAATGTTTAGAAGTAAATGGGGTTTCAATGTTGTTTTCCCTATTGACTTACACTCACCTAAAGGATTATTAGGAACACCATACTAATACTGTGTTTGACCCCCTTTCGCCTTCAGAACTGTCTTAATTCTACGTGGCATTGATTCAACAAGGTGCTGAAAGCATTCTTTAGAAATGTTGGCCCATATTAATAGGATAACATCTTGCAGTTGATGGAGATTTGTGGGATGCACATCCAGGGCATGAAGCTCCCGTTCCACCACATCCCAGAGATGCTCTATTGGGTTGAGATCTGGTGACTGTGGGGGCCATTTTAGTACAGTAAATTCATTGTCATGTTCAAGAAACCAATTTGAAATGATTCAAGCTTTGTGACATGGTGCATTATCCTGCTGGAAGTAGCCATCAGAGGATGGGTACATGGTGGCGATAAAGGGATGGACATGGTCAGAAACAATGCTCAGGTAGGCCGTGGCATTTAAAGGATGCCCAATTGGCACTAAGGGGCCTAAAGTGTGCCAAGAAAACATCCCCCACACCATTATACCACCACCACCAGCCTGCACAGTGGTAACCAGGCATGATGGATCCATCTTCTCATTCTGTTTACGCCAAATTCTGACTCTACCATCTGAATGTCTCAACAGAAATCGAGACTCATCAGACCAGGCAACATTATTCCAGTCTTCAACTGTCCAATTTTGGTGAGCTCTTGCAAATTGTAGCCTCTTTTTTCTATTTGTAGTGGAGATGAGTGGTACCAGGTGGGGTCTTCTGCTGTTGTAGCCCATCCGCCTCAAGGTTGTGAATGTTGTGGCTCCACAAATGCTTTGCTGCATACCTCGGTTGAAACGAGTGGTTATTTCAGTCAAATTTGCTCTTCTATCAGCTTGAATCAGTCGGCCCATTTTCCTCTGACCTCTAGCATCATCAAGGCATTTTCGCCCACAGGACTGGCGCATACTGGATGTTTTTCCCTTTTCACACCATTCTTTGTAAACCCTAGAAATGGTTGTGCGTTAAAATCCCAGTAACTGAGCAGATTGTGAAATACTCAGACTGGGCCGTCTGGCACCAACAGCCATGCCACGCTCAAAATTGCTTAAATCACCTTTCTTTCCCATTCTGACATTCAGTTTGGAGTTCAGGAGATTATCTTGACCAGGACCACACCCCTGAATGCATTGAAGCAACTGCCATGTGATTGGTTGATTAGATAATTGCATTAATGAGAAATTGAACAGGTGTTCCTAATAATCCTTTAGGTGAGTGTACATTATATGTACTGTACAAAAACATTCTTTGAAATATCTTCTTTTATGATCCACATAAAAAATAAAGTCATTCAGGGTTAGAAGAACATGAGGATGAGCATGAGCAAACATGAGCAAAATATAATAATTGTTTAGGGGAACTATAATTCCTACAAATAAAATTGGTACCAAGGTCAATAGGATTATGAACATACATTTTAGCAATACAAGTTATAAAGCTTGAAAACAACATCTAAATTCTGGTGCTACTTTTGGCCTACGGCTCCCCCAAGATCGCTCTGCATTCCAGCAGTACTGCGCAGGCTAACGCTTGTGCCAAGCTACTCATACTGTGTCACTGCAGATGTAAATCAGATGGTAAGACAGGCCATATGGTGAAGTTTATCCGTCTCCCCGCTGACTGGAGTACACTCATCTGGAACTGATCTGACTCCGACCGCGTATAATCTGAGAGGTTACAGCCCTCTGACCTCAAAGATGATTTGTTTGTTTTGGGGGTGTTTCATCAGCCCTGGGAATGTGTTTTCTTTAGCTGGGGGAGATGGATGGACGATACAGGTCCATAAAGGAGTTGTGTGATTTACAGAGGACAGACCTCTTTAAGAGGAAGAAAGAGGGAGAGGGTTGCTTAATCGTTCTGTTCCAAAGCATTTAGTGTGCTTCCTAAGTAAGCCACATTTGTAAAGCATCATAGACAAGCTCCTACGCAAATGCTGGTTCAGAAGGAAAGCAGCATAAATACTCTGCCTAAGATTCCTTCTTTTGGCCAAATTATAAGGCAGCAATTCATGTTTTTTGGGGGAGGAGGAGCAAGCAATGGCACTGTGACGAGGTCAGAGATATCCCCTCTCCCCATTTATATAGAGTTTTTTTTAAAGAAAATATTTGTTAAATAGCTATATGCCATGAATCAAACTATTGATTTAAAGATGCGGATGATTGTATATGTTATGCTTATTATATATTTAAGTGGTTTGAGAGCATAGGGAGACTGACTTGAAGTGCTAAAGAGTGTTCTTTTAGTGCAATTTTCTTGTGATTCTGATTGGTGGAAATTTCTCTAAAAAATTATGTAGTTCTGTTTCCAGACATTTGAATAAAACTTTCAAAAAAGTCCAGAACAAATATTACAACCGCTCATCAACAGCAGCTGTCCCAGTAGCTAGGTGAAAAGAGCAATCCTCTGTATTATATATAAAGTGTGGCCTTTGAAGTTTGTGTTCTTCGAAGGATGCAGCCTTTGAACTGGGACACAGCTATCGTTTACTGTTAGCATGTTGATAGAGTGCAACAGTTCGGTTCCAGAAATGGGAAAAATCCCATTCACAAGTTGATTTTTTAAACTTTTATACCTTTGAAGAAAGGTCTACTGTGAGCTTTGAGATTGTTAATCGATGGTATATGCTTTTGATAAAGCCGTTAGTCTGCATTATATATATTTTCTGTTTAATTCCTGGTGAAATACAGAGTTACACCATGGTCCATTTATAGTAAGGAGAATAAACTATCTATAAAACCTCATCTTGTCAACATTTGAAAAGCTTTAAAGTTGTTATTTTTTTACAATTTGTATCGTTACATATTCGAGCAAGTTAAAACCTATTACTTACATTTATAAGTGTAATTTGGCAAAAAACCAATTGTCACTGGTACGCAATGAAACTTGGGATAGGCTATGCTGCTTATGATCCAATCGTTCTATCCTTCGCAGTCCAGGAAACGAAAGACATTTGTAGGCCGCATTTGAAGGAGCTTTCAAATTGGGACAGCATTCTTCGTGCCACTTTTGATGCATTCGAATCCAGCTTTCAAAGGATGTAGGCTCTGAATTCGGACACAACTTCTATTGAAATCCATTGTGAGTAAAGTCTCCCATCCAACTTTTTTTGTGGACAATGCAGTTACAAAATACATCTAAAAGTACAGGTTTGCCTTGAGATCAGGTACTAATGATGGTGTCATAATATAATAGCAATAATACTGAAAATGTACATTTAGCTACTCTGACTAAATGCAATAAGGTCAAGTCTAAATGAACAGAACTGCTCGTCTTATCATTAATGTAACAGTTATGTATTCATTTAGTTTCTTAGTCTTGTCTTGTTCAGTTCATTTGCCCTCATTGTGTATCTTGATTAGTTAACCATTCACACCTGTTTCTGTTCTCCACCATGGCTCCTCCCTCCATCGGCTCCACCATGGGCCGGCTGCAGCCTTGGGCTGCATTTGAAACCGCATACTCAATGAGTAGGTACTTAATTTCAATAAGTACTTACTTAACGAGCGATGAAAGAGTAGGTACTTTAAAGCCTGATCTCGTTTAGTATGAATGGAACCGGACATCTGTTGAAGTTATCATGTGACTTACGACGCGATATCACAAGAGCAACAACTTAAAATATATGAGCGTCAGGTTTAATTAATCTCTGTAAATATCTTGATATTGATGAAACTTGCTTATTTTGTGGTCTTGTTGAAGAAACAGCCCATTTATTTTGAGATTGTAGTACAACAAATACATTTAGGGTTGATTTAAGTTATTATATTTTTAACCATTCTAATGTGACCCACAGTTTTATCCTTAAATATATAATTTTTTATTACAAAACCCCCAAATCGTCATCTCTTGAATATGTTGTTAATTTCTTTATTTTATATCCAAAATGTTCACCCACAAGCAAAAAGCCCTTTTTGGCCCCCAAGGCCAAATATGTAATATGTAATATATAATATGTTTTCCTTTTTTCTTGTTGAATGTTTCATCCCTCGGGCTTATAAATAACAACAACAAAAAAATGGTAACACTTTAGAATACGGTTCCTTCGTTAATGAATAACTACACAGGAACAAATGAGTAACACAATATTAAGAATATAGTAACTACTATTAACTAACAAGAAACTCTGATTAAAGAATTAGTAAGTAATAGCACACACATGAAAGTGGTAGTTCACTATTAACTAATCAATAACTACTATTTATTTTATGATTCCCAGATAACTACTGAAAAAGTTTCATAATTATTTGGATCCGTATTCTAAAGCGAAGATCATGGTAACTAGTTAGCAATGTATGGAGAAACACTTGTATGTAGTGTTGTAGTGTATATAGTGTATGTAAGTATGTAGTAACACTTGAATCATTACTAGTTAGTTACCATGATCTTCACTTTAGAATACGGATCAAAATATTTAGTAATTTCTTTAGAAGTATGTAACACTTGAGTCATATGTCTAGTCATTTGTCCTGCATTAGTTATTGATTAGTTTCTGCCTGAATTATGAAACTTTTTCAGTAGTTATCTGGGAAGCATAAAAAAATAGTAGTTATTGATTAGTTAATAGTGAACTACCACTTTCAGGTGTGTGCTATTACTTACTTATTTGTTAATCAGAGTTTCTTGTTAGTTAATAGTAGTTACTAGATTCTTAATATTGTGTTACTCATTTGTACCTGTGTAGTTATTTATTAACGAAGGAACCGTATTCTAAAGTGTTACCCAAAAAATCAGTTTTTATGTATTATTCAAAGATATTTAAACTTTAAATTTATATAATCTTATATTATGATGGATGCAAACCCATATTTATGTTTTCTGTCATTATGATTGCAGCAGAGCGATGACATCTCAGATCATTATCTAGTCTCATGTAAATTATATTTAGCCAAGGCTGCAAAGCCGACTCCGTGTTATAAATATGTTAGACCTATAACTTCTGCCACTAAAGATTGCTTTATCAATAATCTTCAATCAGTTTCATCATCTTAGCATCCCGGATAACTTAGAATTACTAAGCTATTTAGCACTTTAGACACAGTTGCTCCGTTGCGCTCAAAGAAGATTAAAGCAAATAGTCCAACGCCGTGGTACAACGAGCACACTCAGGCCCTTAAGAGAGCAGCCAGAAAAATAGAGCGCAACTGGAAGAAAACAAAACTAAAGGTATTTCGGATTTCAAGAAAGGAGAGCTCGATTGCTTACAGTGAGGCCTTAAAAGCTGCTAGATCTGCTTATTTTTCAACCCTATTAGAAGAAAATAAACATAATCCTAGGTATTTATTTGAAACAGTGGCTAAACTAACAAAAAAGAAAGCTTCAAGCCCACAAGTATCCAAGCAACACAGCAGTAATGACTTTATGAACTTCTTCACTTATAAGATTGATAATATCAGGGACAACATTATAACTGTGCAACCGTCTACAACAGTATCGCATCAGGGAGTGCATTGTAGTCTCCCTGAGGAAAACTTTTATTCATTTGTTGCTATAGGAGAGGAAGAATTTTGCAAACTCGTTAATTCATCTAAATCGACAACTTGTATGTTAGACCCTATACTGACTAAGCTACTCAAAGAGATGCTTCCAGATGTCATAGATCCTCTTCTTAATATCATTAATTCGTCTTTGTCCCTAGGGTACATACTAAAAACCTTTAAGCTGGCTACGATTAAACCGCTTGTTGAAAAGACACAACTTGATCATACAAAATTAGTCAATTACAGGCCGATCTCGAATCTGCCTTTTCTGTCAAAGATATTAGAAAAAGCAGTATCCTCATAACTATGTTCCTTTCTTGAAAGAAATGATATCTGCGAGGATTTTCAGTCAAGATTTAGACCATAGCACTGAGACAGCTCTCATTAGATTCACAAATGATTTGCTCTTATCATCCGATTGTGGTTGTATCTCTCTATTAGTGTTACTTGATCTTAGTGCTGCATTTGACACCATTGACCACAACATTCTTTTAAATAGACTAGAAAACTATGTTGGCATTAGTGGAATTGCACTAGCATGGTTTAAATCATACTTATCTGACTGTTATCAGTTTGTAGCAGTAAATAAAGAGATGTCTTATCAATCACAAGTTCAGTATGGCGTACCACAAGGCTCAGTACTGGGACCGCTGCTGTTCTCTCTGTACATGCTACCATTAGAAGATATCATTATGGTATTACCATAATGGCATTATGGAAACATGGCATTAGTTTTCACTGTTATGTCGATGATACTCAGCTCTATATTTCTTCAAAACCTAACGAAACTTACTAATCCACAAAATTAACGGAATGCATAGCTGATATAAAAAATTGGATGACTAGTAATTTCCTTCTACAAATTCAGAAAAAAACAGAGATTCTAATTATTGAACAAGAAACTTCCACACGTACTAACCTAGAATACTGTCTAACACTTGATGGCTGCTCTGTTAAGTCTTCGTCGGCGGTTAGGAACCTGGGTGTGCTCTTTGATAGCAATCTTTCATTTGAAAGTCAGGTGTCTAGTATCTGTAAAACCGCATTTTTCCATCTAAAAATATATATAAATAACGCCATATGCTCTCATTGAGAAATACGGAACAATTAGTCAATACGTTCATGACCTCAAGGCTAGATTATTGTAATGCTCTAATGGGTGGTTGCCCTGCACGCTTAATAAACAAACTACAGCTAGTTCAAAACGCAGTAGCTCGAGTTCTTACCAGAACCAGGAAGTATGACCATATTAGCCCGGTTCAACACTGCATTGGCTGCCTATTAAACATCGTATAATTTTAAAATATTGCTGATTACTTACAAAGTACTAAATGGTTTAGCTCCGCAGTACTTGAGCGAGCTCTTAATGCATTATAGTCATTCAAGTCTATTGCAATCTCAAAATTACGGCCAGTTAATAATACCTAGAATATAAAAATCGACTGCTGGCGGTAGATCCTTTTCCTATTTAGCACCAAAACTTTGGAACGGTCTTCCTACCATTGTCCGGGAAGCAGACACACTCTGTCAGTTCAAAGCTAGATTAAAGATGCATCACTTTGACCTAGAATTCACATAAAACATTATCGACTTCTATAATTCAATGTTAGGCTGCATAGATTAGGTCAGCCGGAACTGGGAACACTTCCCTTAAATCCTGATGTACTTGTTACATCATAAGAAGAATGGCATCTACGCTAATTTTAGTGTCTTTGTTTATCCCAAGGTTTTCCCGCAGCCTGTCGGATCCAGGCCGTATCCAGATCTGACTAGGACCTTCGCCTGGACCCAATGACAATGCAGTGCTGAAGTGCCAACTAGCCTCTCCCTATGGAGGATCCCTTTACCAATCTACAGATAAAGTGTTGTGGGGAAATTCTGTTTGCGTACCTAACCTGAAGTGATCAAATAAAATTCTGTATCAAAATTTATAGGCAAGACCAGTTTTTTTTTTAGGCATGGTTTGTAGGGAATTACAAACCTAGGCACATATATTCAAATGCACATAACAGTAGAATCAATTCTTAATGCGCATGTGAACGCCATCAGCGTTTATCACAGGTTCGCGTTTAAAGTCTGTTTAGAGAGAACGGCGTCGTCTTAGCGGCCCCTAATTTAATAACAAATGATCATTTCAACGGAAGTGAATCAATCAAAACCAACTTTAGCTGGAAAATAACATTATTCAAGAACCGCTATAAAGCCAAAACAATCTCTGTTCCCTTAAATTATACGATTATCTCTGTAAAGTCGCTTTGAAACAATCTACATTGTTAAAAGCACTATATAAATGAAGATGACTTGACTTGACTTGACTTTACACCTTGAACAATTCACCAGTTTACTCTAGTCTACTGTATTTCAACACATTTTAACACAAGGAACTGATGTTTCGAACATACTACTTCTTTCACGTACTGTTTTCTCCTACTATATAGTAGGTAAGTAGGCATATTCTAATGCACTATTAGAATACGCAAGTCCAAATCTCACGAGAATTAGTATGTCACCCAGGTAATTCTCGCCTACTCTTACTTTTTCGCTTGCCTACTGCGTTTCCCCTACTATACAGTAGGGAAGTATGCGGTTTCGGACGCAGCCTTGGTCTCACTTTGCTCCTCCTGCTCCAAGTCCCTCCTGTCTCCTCCTTAGCCCCTCCTTAAAGTTTTTATTTCCATTCATGTGGTCTGTTATGTCTGCTTCTGATGGTGGAGGAATTATAAAATAATTTTTCAAAAAATACTGTTAAGCTATTTTAGTTCTTACATAGCCGTGGGTCCATGTAGCTGACGACAGCTCTTTATTCTTGGGTGTGCCACCCGTGTATCATCCAAGAAGGTTAGACCGCAAACCTCTCTAGTCCACAGTGGTTTCCCTCACTGCCCATTTCAGTACAAAACACACACACACACACACACACACACACACACACACACACACACACACACACACACACACACACACACACACACACACACACACACACACACACACACACACACACACACACTTTAAATTCTTCAACATGTCTGAACTCTTTCCAGAAACATAAAAGCAATACATTCAGTACGTTATCTATTCAATTTTTCCTCCTGTTGATTCAGGCCAGTGAAAAACTTGAAGGAAATGTAACTAAGCAGTCAGGATGAAATGTTTTATTCCATATACCTCACTTTGACTGAATATAAAATATGTACTGGTCTATTCATATGTCCCGCTGATGTGCTTCTATTCGCGGTCTAGACAGATTGTTTCCCATACAAACAAAGTATGTGTTTCCTTTAGCAAAGTATGTACCTTTGGAACTGGTTTGTTCATGTCGAATCTGAAGCGGTATGTGCACAACCTTGTTTTCTTCTGGTTCTGAAAGTGTACTATTATTTTACTGCCAGTTAGATATTTTCATGGTTATTAGGAAGTAGATCTTTTGGATAAAGTTCCATTTGAGGGAAACACAGACTGAATGGTGGTTGAATCATTTATTATTGGTGTTACACAAATCAAGCAGCAGAATTATGGGGCGCACTGGCCAGACCTCCAATCAATCTATATGACATTTCCATTCAAACCAATACTAAATCTTCAGAAATTAATTTAGTGATAATTATATTCACATATATATATATATATACTTAAAAAAACAATTTCAATTTCCACGTATAAAAAGACAATTTAAAATCTAACAAGATTTAGTGCAAAGGCAGAAACAGTAAAAAAAACAAAACAAAAAAAAAACAACTATTGTTTTTATTTTACAATGTCCAGTACAAAAAGAAAATAGTGAGGTTAGAGATGTGTGTCTGCGATCGGGATCCGCCGCAGCTCTACGATCTGAGAGTTAGCCACACTACCTCCATCATGACTGCCGTGGATTGACTCGTTGTCACTCATGTTAAGGCCAGAACCTGTGTGTAGGTAAACCATTATTCTCATATTTTGGTCTCTTCCAAAGAAACATAACTAATCTTCATCCAAAAAAAAACAAAACAAAAAAAACATTCAAGGGAACTACCATTTTGGAAAAAGGGACGTACCAGTTTTTAAGGCAAATATGAGGTCATCAAACTCCTGTGACTCCTCATCCTGCACCAGATTAGTGTTGATGAACCCTCCGTCTGTGATGTAGGTCTCGTCCTGAAGACTCTGTTTGAAAACACTGCTGGGTTGACTGCTGGGCCTCAGTGAAGCTCTCTCCCAGTCTGCAGAGATCTGCAAAACATAACAAAAAGGGTCTTTAGATGTCAGAAAAAGCAAACAACTACCATTTTTTCAAAGCTTCAGCAAATTAAAATGACTTCTAGTTTGTGTACCCAGTCTGAGCTTAAATGACCCACACAACTCAGCCCTGAATTCACCCAATTGTCTGGTGCTGGGGTCATTCAGAGGTTACAAAGGGTTGGATTTCTATAGAGTTTTGCCAGGATGGGTTTGTGGGGTGAATCAGAGTTCACAAGCATTCATATGTTATGTAATGAATTCTGGTATAGCTGAGGATGAGATTTTTATATGTAAGGGAAATTAATAATGTTACAAAATAGTTATTTTCAAAATAAAGTTCTTTTGAACTTTCTATTCATCAAAAATGTGTTGGGTTTCTACAAAAATATTAAGCAGAACAACTTATCTATCATCAACAATGATAAAATAAGAAACGTTTCGCCGACACCTCACAATAATACAGTAATAAAGTACTTACAAATCATTTGTAAACTACTAGCTTATACTTAATTTATAGCTTATGAAGTCTCTACATTGTTAATATATTAATAGGCTATATACCAAAAGTGAGGTCTGTACATATGAGCTACATTATGAATCATTATAAACAATAATAATTTTGGAAATTGCAGTGACAATGAATGAAGTGCTCACTTTTTGTATTTAGGCTATTAATAAATTAACAATGTAGAAACTGCAATATGTAAACTATGAATTAACTACAAGCTAATAGTTTGCAAATGATTTGTAAGTACTATAACTATAAGTACGTATTATAAAGTGTTATCAATTTCTTGAGCACCAGCTTAAATTACATGATTTTTGTAATTAAAAAATATATTAAAATAGAAAACTTTTTAATTGTAACAATATTTCACGTTGTTACTGTTTTTACTGTATTTTTGATTAATTAAATGCAGCCTTTGTCGAGCCCAAACGTTTGAATGGTATAGTGTATATAACAATACCAATAAAAGTTATATATTATGATTTATGACTTAAAGATCACTTTTACTTTTATATTAATAATCATGACAATACTTGTTTTTGGGAAATCCAGTTCATTAAATAAGAGGGTAATTTTACTTTATTATTTTCTCTTTTTCTAAACTTGATTGACACAAAAACCTAATGGACCAAACAATAATTATCCATAATCAGAGAATGATACATTCTCACATTCCCACCTAAAGTTACAGTAAAGCAGCCGATATGCAATGAACAATACAAAAACATAACACTGCAAATCAAACACCATTTAATAATGACTTCACCACGGCTGGTTTGAGACAACGCTTTACATTTCAACATTCCTCCAGGTTTCTTTGTTATGTTGTTATCCGACTAACAGTCATGTAGCCATTTTTTGTAATATAAATGGTACAGCAAACTCTTTACCAGTATACATATTTCTAATGTTTCCACATATAAGAGACACAACAAACTAAATATAGACTGTTGATGTTTTGAAGAGGCAGTGAAATCCATCACACTAACCTTCTGACTTCATCTTGTGACATAAATCTACTCTTTCACTCAATCATCAAAGCAAAGAACAATTTGCCTCATTAAACACAACATTGTGAAACAGTACATCTGGGCCTGCCCTCCCTTTAATGTGCTTCCTAATGGCAATGGCTTCATTTCCTTTGCTTTTCCCAGGAGGATGGAGGGAGAGGCCACTCCACAGTCCACCATGTCCCAAGCACCACATTCTGGTACAATAACCCATCAGCAGTCCAGTAATCAGAACAGAATGTACCCTGGGTGAACTGAGCACCACCAGGTACCTAGTCAAATCTGTTTGAAGAGCCTGAGGAGACGGCCACCCCTCCAGTGCGTGGTTTCCTTTCCTCTCTCTACTGGTCACCTCCTCCCCACCCAACCGTCTCTTGTCCCGAGGCCACATGTGACATTACGAGCCACTTTAAGCCAGAAGTCAGTGCTCTCATGAACAAAACAGGATTACCTCCTAAGTCTGCACTAGAGGTCAAAAACTATAGCCTTGCCACAGTACTATTGATTTGGCCCCTCATGCTGAATTGTCAAATCAAAATTCAGTAATGCTGGGAAACTATAGCATCAATGGATTCAACTAAGCAGACAAGCTTTTGGGGAAATATTGGCTTTATATTTACAATTTCAAGGCTTTTTGCATTGTTTTTTCTCTTTAATAAAAGCTTTATACAACTTTTGGAGGATGAACTTAACCCAGACCTCTTCATTTGCACCCACACACTGAAAAGGCAAACCCTAGCACTGACAGCACAAACAGAAACGACCAAAAAGTAGGGTGAACTATGTAAAAGTTGAATGGAGCATCGATATAAGTTTTATTATGATGCTACAACCCTCATAAATGTAAATGTACCAAACTAATAATTAATATCATGACTAATAATCTTAGTTAATGACTTTTTTTTTTAGATAAAGTGGGACTGGTTTTAATTCATTGAAATATTTTTGCTGTAATAAAAAAAAAAAAAAATTATATATATATATATATATAAACATAAACTTGTTAAGATAATTAGGGTAATAATTAATTCTTTATATTATTAATACGAAAATTCCTCATTCCAAGCGCAAGTGCCATTCCGACAAATCCCGGTAAACATGTCTGTTGTCATTGGCTGGCCTATGTGTCAATCCAGTATGAATTAGCCTTAAATTTGTCAAGCTGGATTTTAGGATGGTAGATCATTTGTTACTGGATGAAAGGTTGTCAATCTGCTCAATCTCTGTGTCACGTGTCTGTCCTGTCTCGTATTGCACATGGGTGTCTTTGTTATGTTGGGCCATGTGCTCTTGTCATTGTTTGATCCCTCCCCCTCGTTACCTGATTAGTGTTTGAGTTCTTCCACCTGTTCCCTCTTGATTTGTTCCCTATTTAAGTCTCTTCTTGTTTGGTGTCTTTGTCGGATCTTTGTCTTATGTCACCCCCAGTTCCTTGTGATGGTCTTCGTGTTCTTGGTCTGTGTTTGTCAGTTTAGTTTAGTTTAGTTTAGTTTAGTTTAGTTTAGTTTAGTTTAGTTTAGTTTAGTTTAGTTTAGTTTAGTTTAGTTTAGTTTAGTTTAGTTTAGTTTAGTTTAGTTTAGTTTAGTTTAGTTTAGTTTAGTGTTTCATTGATTATGTTTATCCCCCTTGTGGGTTTTTGCTTTGTGTTTTTGTTTTCATTTATTAATAAATATCCTTTACTGCACTTGAGTCCTCTTCTCCACTTTCTGTAAATCGTATCGTGACACTCTGGTAGTCAAGATGATCCATCATCTAAATAAGTTTGGACTGGGAAATAAAGACTGAATTACCTATAATAACCATACACTAGAACCAACAAACTCCATGGGAAGGCTAATACATTGGACACTGTATGTATCATGCAAATTATGGCACAGCTTCTATTAGGCTATAAGAAAATATTCATGCTATTGTATGAAATGTTTCATGAACCTCACGAACGCATGCTCATAATCCATTAGAAAAGTTTTAAAGAGTATCTTGCTCTGTCTGAAAGCTACTGTCCAAGTTCATCTACTGTAACACGTTGAGATAAAATAGAACAGTAGTTAAGACTAAATCCCAAGCAAATAATTAAATGTTATCATAAAATAAACAAATTAGCTAAATAGGTCAAGATTCTGCAGCCAATGAGACTGTTTGCTCAACATTTAAATAGTCTGGTTCAGTGTATGCTGTAAGCTGCTCCTGCAGCAAGGTTCAACGTTAGAGTTTCTCTAAAATCCTCCACCTCCCCCAGTTCCACCTGTCTAGATTTAGGTACGTGTATTCATGCAGCAGCAGCATTTCTTCCATGCTGTCTGTGTATTTATTGGCAGTTGCATGTCTAAACTTGCTCTGCAGGAGCAGCAGAAGCATGTAGCAGATCTAGTTCATCAAGACTAAATACTTAATGTGTTTTGATCATG
The DNA here is from genome assembly GCA_030578275.1 of Meda fulgida. Classification (NCBI taxonomy): domain Eukaryota; kingdom Metazoa; phylum Chordata; class Actinopteri; order Cypriniformes; family Leuciscidae; genus Meda; species Meda fulgida. Next base: position 18,861,770 of record CM060620.1, on the reverse strand, counting down.
ACGGATTAGATATGCTACACATATATCCAATAATATACTAAAACTATTCAGAGACTTGTCATGATTGGAAAAATATATACAGTATAAATATATTCTACTCAATTTGTTTCTGCTGTAGTATACTTTCAATCTCACTAATAAAAGAAGAGAGTCTTGAGAACAGCACAGACTGCAGGAAACTGAGATATTTCCTTTATAAATATCTCCTCTAAAAGCCTTTCTTGATCTCTGCCGATCTTTCCCATGCAGCCTGTGCTCTCTCCACAGGCCTGCCTCTCTCCTCCTAACCTCCTGTACACCCTCTTTCCCGGATCTGTGAAAAGTTTACATTGAGGGCTCAGAGGAATGTGAGCTTCTACACCAGGAATCTTTATTGCATAACACTTTCACAGTCTATGTGTGCGTGAGCAGATTTGATGAACAAACACAGGTCTGAGAATCCTCTGCCTCAGCCTGAGGATGATAAATAGGTGGTTATGCAAACACACATATACCTAAATGCTACCATTGTAATGTTACAAGTACATTTGTGCTAGGAAAAGCTGTCAGATGCCACTGCCAAATAAAGCATGTGCAATAACTGATCATTAGAAACATTTATCAAAACCCTCAGTAACAGACGCACCTCTTCCATGGCACTGATGAGGTTCTGTGTGGACTTGCTGATTTCTCCTCCACCGACGGTAGCGGCACCGCTGCTCTGATACATGGAGTCTGGGCTGCCATGACCATTCATCTCCACGGTGTAGGTTGCCTTAGCTGGCCAGAAGACCTGACTATGCATGATGAAGTACACAGAAAACACATACAGACCCTGGAAAAAGATTAATCACAAGTTAGAAGAGCTCAGCACACTGTCACATCAGATGAATTTAGTTATTTCCTATATTCTGTTGAGAAAAGTAATGCAGGATCTCCATATTATCCTAGTCAACATGACATGTTTGAAAACCTGCGTTAATAATGTACTATGTATCAGCATTTAGGACCACAATTATTCTATAATATTCAAAACAGATTGAGAGAAGGCTAATGTAAAACTCTTTCAGGAGCAACAATGTAAAGACTATCACATCTAAAGTGTCCATCTGTTTGACATTCCAAATGTGTTTGTGCAACTAATCAAAAAGAACAAACATCACCAATTATTTGGTCTCCAAATCCAGATGACATTTTGTAACAGAATGACATAATTTCCCTCCCTCTGACATCATTGTCAATGAGGGTCTGGCCAACCGTGAATGATAATGGTAAGTAGCACCCAACCAAATATTGCTGTACACACACTCTTGACAAATATCTCATGAACACCAGAAATGTTGTAACAAATGTGACATATGGGTGACAAACTGCAGGTGAAACTAAAATGAGTGGAGAAAAGTGCTGAGCTTTTGGTAATACAGAAGTCGGAAATAAGACGGTACACAACATCAAACTGAACCCTTCCAGGCTCCAAAATGTAACAAAATATGCTTCATTTTATACTGCTGTAATTATTACTTTAATATCAGAAGAGTTTTTATATTTTTATATTATCAGGACAGGTAGAGATCCACCGTGTTAGAAATCCAGGTCGCTAAAGACCAGAATATGTATTAATGATGGGCAAAACATTCATGCACTAAAATATTTTATATTAATACATATAATACATTTAGATTTTGTGTATGTATAAAGTACAATGTGTATATATATATTGGACTTGCTTCCTTTGAACTTGAACAAAACTTTATTTAAATCTCAATTGCATCCAAATGAAAGTTAAACATAATGTAGACCTTACTGAAACCACTGAAGCTCAAAATCAAAGGTAGGAAAAGTAAATAGTGGATATAAGCACGCACGCACGCACACACACACACACACACACACACACACACACACACACACACACACACACACACACACACACACACACACACACACACACACACACACACACACACACACACACACACACACACACACACACACACACACACACAAATAGAGCATTGATTTCAGGGCTCATTTAAAGACTATATGTGGGCAGCCTGTGCTCCACTGAACAGCTTTATCACTGCTATCTGAAAGACACACAAATGTCCTGAGGCCAGAGCAGCATGCTCAATTTTATTCTGCTAGTTACATAACTGTTCTCAGTTCAGGACAGAAAAGTGTGGTTTTACTACCTCAGATATAAGGGAAATGAGTTGACATGATGCATCTTGTGAAAAATGGTGTGGAAGAAACAGACCGAGACCACTAGTTAAAGGAATAACCTTTAAAGGAATCGTCCACCTAAATGTACTCATCTGCATATCATTCAAGACACAACAGCACAATTAAAGTTTTTGTATAAGTAACATAAAAGTCATCTGACGAGTACACCATATTCCAAGTCTTCTGAAATTTGGAAACATGTATGCCCGAAACTTGTTTGAGGAACAACACACTGATATTGAAGCCGTTATTCACAGATAATCTATGATATTTTAACCCTTTCATGCATGATTTACGATAACCAGTCAGGATTATTTTCCTGTGTGTCTATTGCTCTTAGGGCATGAAAAACTTTTTTAAGTATTGCATTACAAGAGGATGCCCTGAGGATGGTCTTCTGACCGAAAGCTTGGCTATTAAATTTGCATAAAGGATTCAAGTGTGCGGACAGTTTATTTATTATTTTAAGTATTGCATTACAATAAACATGCATTATGTAATCAGATTAAGTTTTTGACGTAACTGCAAATTACAATAATAAAACAAATACAATTATTTACAGCCAAACAATTACTGCAAGTGAAGTATTTTCAAGAACAGCAGTCACAAGTAATAGTATGAATTGTAGCCGAAATATAGCTAGTGATTCATGATGTCCAATTTAGTGAGCAAATGATTTATTCGAATTTCCTCCCAATCTATGATATGCCTCCATAGATGGTACAGTCACGTTTCTGTTTTGTTTTGGTTGTCATTGAGTTTTTTTTTTTTTTTTTTTTTTTACCTGTCTGCCTGCCCGTTTGTGTTCCTAGTTTATCTCTTACACCGGTTCCCATTCTGTTAATTATCCTCAAAATCTGTGTATTTAAGATCTGTGTTCATTCAGTTCATTGTTCGGTGTTGTCTTAAATGGTTTTGCTATTTCTCTTTTGCTATTTAAGTATTTGTTATTACAGATTGCTCTTTGAGTAATCTCCTTCGTTGTGTGTGAGTATTACAGCACCAAACGTCTGACAGTTACTTGATGTTACATCCTTTTTTTTTTACTTGCAAAAGTCTCCTAGGATAGAAGGAAATGGTGGATATTCCAGAGTAACATGGCATTTCTGACTGGTCTGCCATCTTGGTTTGGAGAAAACAAAAATTCCATAGGCTACAAAGGCTTGCCACTTGGTGTCTAGAATCATGCACTAGTGTCCACTGATGTAAACGGCTTTTAATTAGCTGTCAACTGTAGTGACATATATGCGTGAAAGTGTTAATTTTTTTGAAAGATGTCTCTTGAACTCATTAATTCTGCATTTATTTGATCAAAAATACAGTAAAAAAAATCTAATAACAATGCAAGTCATCATTTTTTCTAAATAAATTTCTTTAAAAAAAAAAATCTTACCAACCACAATTTAGGAAGGAAGTGTAGCAAGATAAATACACTTGCTGACTACTGAAGATTGCCTTGATTTCTTTTTTACTTTCTCTATTATACATCCTCACATCCGGAAATCAGCTGTGGTTCATATAAAGCTGTTTACAGGCTTCCCAATCAGACAGGACTAGCAGCACCATTCACATGACATTACTGCAGTTTAATTACATTTACAGCAACAACCACTGAGAATAGAAGATTTTATGCTGGAAAATAAGTATCAGGAAAAACCAGCACACATGAAAACAGATGCTCAGGGCTTGATTATTGAAAACAGACTGGAACGTTTGCAGGAAATAAGGGGAATGTGTAGTGAATGGTTTAAGCTGTAAACTATCACATATACATATAAACGATTCCTGAAGAATTTCTATGAGAATTAAAAAAAACAAATTGAATCAACACAGCAACAAAATTCTCTACGGGCCTGCCTCCCACATGTTTGTGAATATTTTCCAGAGGAGGAGGTCTTGTTTTGTTGTAGGCACTGTTGACATTTATATGGTCATTTAGAGTTTGACTCAAAGGGAGTCAAAACAAAATTGAGGTGCTATTTATACTCTTTCTAGGTGAAGGGCATCATGTTTAACCATGTTTAACCTGTTTTTTAACCATGTCAGAAACAATAACAGCTTATCGGACCTGCTATTAGTCAATGTGTAATTTAGGAAAAGCAACACAGAAGCAGAACAAATATTCTCAACTGAGTGTTTATGTTGTTTACACTAACTGTAACAGTGAGGAAATATTGAGGACAGCAAGCACTGATATGGATGGTTTTATATGTTCTGCTGTTGGTTAGGAATTTTGGTTAAAAAGTAACTTTTTACTTGAACTTGGTACGGAGCAACAGCCATAAGAGGCTATCTGAACAAATTAATGTCAAACTCAGTGTCAACAAGCTTTAAGACATATTTAGCTTGTTATGATGCATTTTACTATAGTCTGTTGCACATCTATATGATAAATATGCTAGAAAAAATAAGATAGAACATGTATTGCATAAACCTGCATCTGTTCAGGAAGAAGAAGAAAAAAGAAAACTGTGTAAAGTTGCATCATATTATTAACAGTGATGGTCCATAAGCCTAAACGTGCATGTCACAGAAAACTTAGTTGGGAAAATCGAGTCATTTCAATAGGAATCAGAGGTTTGCAAATTTTGATTACGTTCAAGTTGTTCACACATATTCAACTTATGTCACGGTGTTCCTTGTTCTTGTCTGTCATGTGATTCCCTGTTTGCCATGTGTCTTGTTAATTGTCTGATCATTGTTCCCATGTGTTTCTGATTAGCCACGCCCCCTTGTTATCTTGTTCAGCTTGTTTGTCCTTGTATTTAAGCCCTGTGTTTCAGTCTAGTCCTTGTGAGTTCTTGATGTTGTTTTTGTGTTATGCCAGGTTGGTTGTTCTGTTTCCTCGTCTTGTTCCCTAATCTGAGTTTTGTCTAGTTTGAGTTTGTTTAAATAAAGTAAGCTGCATTTGGATTCTGCTTCCTCATTGCTTCAACCACCTCACCAGCATAACAACAGTATTGGGTGAACTGTCCCTTTAATAGTTATGTAACATTTTAACGTATACAATCTTGAGCGGAAAGTTTCAACTTTCTTCTTCCTTGTAACACAGAGTTATTAAGAGAAACCATCCTATGAAGTTGGTCAAGTGTTAACTTCTTCCAGCACTAGTCTGTTGACTTTAGTGGTTCCAAATCAACAGATAAACAAACTCTCTTCATCATATAATGACATTGAACATATAGTCCTTCTCATGGCCAGTATCTTTAAGACGATGTTATGCAAGAGATGCAGAGCTTTTAGAAATCAATAGGCTCTAAACTGCAGTAGCTATGTTTTCTATCTATCTAGAACGGGTATAAACTATACGACACAATAGCGGGCAGTTGTGCAGTGATAGTGAGGTGATTGTGAGAGTAATACATGTATTCAGAGATAATATGGCTGTTTGCAGGTCTTACACTAAATGTGGAGCCCTTTGGGCCCTAAAATGTGAAGATTACCTGTATCGATCTATTTTCAGGATTAGTACTGGTGCGCTCAAGCTGTGGACCATTAAATCAAACTGAATGTGATTCTGGGGTTCAGAACGTTATTACTTTTACAGTTCAATGACAAAATACTTCAAAGGTAAGATTAGATTACACACATTTGACAGCAACCACAACTTTCTGTTTTGAGAAATTCTCCATCTATGACCACATCCCCATTAAAAATAAATAACCTTTTTTTTATGTTTTTGCAGCCTCATGCTCACCAAAGCTGCATTTATTTGATCAAAAACAAAAGTAATAGTAACAGTAATATTGTGAAATATTATAACTATTTAAAAGATAGCTTATTTATATTTTAACAAATTTTAAAATGTAATTTATTCCTGCATGGCAAAGCTGAATTTTTCCATTACTCCAATCGTCAGTGTCACATGATCATTCACAAGAAGCATTTGTTATTATTATCAATGTTGAAAACAGTTGTGCTGCTTAATATTTTTGGAAATAAAATAATTTTTCAGGATTATTTGAATAGAAAGTTTAAAAAACTGCATTTATATGAAATATAAATATTTTTTTTAACATGCCTTTACTGCCACTTTTGATCAATTTAGTGCATCCTGAATAAATGTATAAATAAAAATTACTAGCCCCAAACTTTTGAACCATAAATACAATAAAAAAAAGATACAGGACATGCATTCACAATGGATGGAAAGTGTTCATTAATATCTCTTTTTGTTAAATATCATGAATTGATATTTATTATGCAGTGTCATGGGATATTGACAAAAACGTACTAGTTTGTATAAACTATACCCTAAATATATGCATGCATAAGCTTTAAAAAGGAAAACGGCTTTTAAATAAAAGTGAGCGTAACATCATTTCATTTGTGTATGTTCTTACCAAAAAGATATTGAAGATAACAAGGAGGATCAGCATCCACAGGTATCTGTAGGCCATGTGCAATCCAGCCCAAAGACAGACCAGAGACACCAGAGCGAACAGATACAACATCATGGGCACCTCTGAAGAACAAACAGCAAGAAATTGAGTTAACCTTCAATCGAGTTCGCATGATCAAATAGGTTAATTTGAAAAAAAAAAAAAAGACATTTCAAGATGGCAACATTTGAAGTTAATATATTTCTATAGAAATCCCAAGAACTTTGCTCATCAGTTTTCAGATGCATGGATGCTGACTGTGCTATTTTGTCTCTGCTTACATACACTGATGCCAGCAGCCAGGGTGCTGTTTTCAGTTACAGACTGAGTCGGCCAGGCATGCTTCAGTTTTTCCATAGTTCAGACAAGCTTTTCACATGCAGCTAGAGCCTTTTGAACAGCTTTAGCTCTGGCATAAGAGCCATGTGGGCACGTTTATTGACCCGGGGCAGGAGTCCAAGATGGCTGCCAGCGAAAACAAACAAACCAAACCAACAAAAGAGGGGGAATAAATATCATTAAGCATGTCACAATGACTGTTATGGGGTGAATGAGGACAGCCATGGGTGCAAAGTACTTGGCCCGAGAGCATTCTTCGTGTGGGCAAACAATGCATCCCAGTGCCAAGAGTCACTCAAGCGTAATGGCACAAGGACTTTAACCAGGCTGAGTGTTTTACTTTAACAACGGTTATGAGTTTAATTGCTGAAACGTTCACTCAGCTTGAGAAGGTGGAAAAAAATATGTTGCAAACACTCTGTAGGTCAAAACCTGAAATTCTGGCAACAACATTAAGTAATCATTTACTCAAAATCATGGTATCATAAACATAAGTGCTAGGGTTATGCATTGTGATAATTCTGTGTAGTGTGTATTTGAATACTTAAAGTACTCACAAACCCATTTATAAAAATAATCAAAGATGCAATACAGCAACTACCAGTAGAAATGAGCATGTTACCAAATCACAAAAAAATGTAATGTTATAAAAAATAAATTAGAATAAACTAATAAAATAGTACATTTTATTTATAAAAATAAAAAATTTCAATCAAATTGAAACCTTTTGTTATTGAAACAAATCCAAATGTCTTTTGCTGGGAACACACTGCAAGATTTTTTGCCAAGATTTACTGGCTGACAGCTTTCAGGCAAATCGGTGCTCGTTCACACAAGTGACGGTCGCGTAGTGTGTATGACCAAAGACGCGATCCGAGAGAGGCGTCGCCGATGCCTGTAAAATAATTAGCATGCCAAATACTGTATCTGGACCTGTCTGGGACTCAGACTCATGCAGTGTGAAATGTGTTTAGACTAAAAATTACATTGATGATGACCTACAGCCAATGAGAGAGCAAGACACAGGGCAAGAGAAAGTTCAGGGGGAGGAGTCATAGATAGTCAGAGGCTTCTTCAAGCAACCATTCTCCTCTTAATATATTTTTATTTTTCACTGCAAATGGGCTCACAGACAACATGGCTGACAAGCTTCTTGTACGCATAATTTTAACAAGAAGAAATCCAGTCTGGCAAGAGAACTCCTGTCTCACACGTAATCTTTATTTCCTGTATCAATTATTAAGTGTGCTTGGTTGTGAAATGTATAGGCTGCGTCCAAAAGCTTAAAAATGCTGCCTTCGGAGGATGCATTCCAAGGTAGGTGTGGTGTTTATTTACCAAAAAAGGGTTTTTGTTATCTAGGTAACCTATGTTACCTAATACCACTTCTTTTAGCCACCACAACACCTCATTTGTGGCGACTATGTTGGCCAAGTACACAGCCAGGCAAAGCTGTGGCTGACAATTAGAGAGAGGGATAGACAGTCTGTGTCATTGTTTCTTTCAGGAGGCCTTATTTGCATCCACTCACCTCCTCGACCTCCTGAGAACCCTGTTTTTTTAATTTGTACATTTAATGAGAGAACAAACAAGTTCGGCTCCAGAATGGGGAACAGGCTGACTCATCCATCATGCTCTCCTTTCATTACAAAAACATGGACGTGAGCTCGGCCGAGCACTCTGGGTGCTCCAAACAATAGCAGGAGACCTGTATTCTTTTATATATATATATATATATATATATATATATATATATATATATATATATATATATATATATATAAAGCGCTTTCATTGTCTATTTGATTTAGAACTAGAGCATCAATTCACTTATGAGACAACCTGGAAATTGAGTGAACAAGCGGACTATTAGAATATTAGTCTCTTTCTTTGATGCCTGCAATTGTTCGGACAATTAGAGGCTGAAATTAGACAACATATTAGCTCGGATTGTTCTAGCACATGATTGAAGGTCATTAGATGCAACGGCAGATGTGCAGAACCCACATCTAGGGGAAAGGAATATTCATTGGTTTAACCTCAAAAACACAACGCTTCCCTGGGCACGATTACCGCATCCCTGATGATGGAAAACAATCACGCATGCACCTGCAAACTTGTTCCCCCATGCTGCCGTCTAATCAAATTAAGCGAAGCAAAACACCCTGCAAGTTCAAGAGAGATTTCAAATAATCCTCAAATTCTCCAAGCATTATTGCTGATATGCATGCACGCTCAACAAAAAAACAGCAAATGAGATTATAATAGGCTTTCATTAGTGTGAATTAGAGTGAAGAGAATCTGTCCAATCCAATATCCGACTTCCTTTAGGGACAAGACTTGCTGTTTGAGAACACGGCGTCCTGTGCCTTCAGTGTCTGCACCGTCCCAGTGTTTCAACAGCACAACTAATGCACAAGCATTAACATGTGTTGTGCTGGTGCTTTGATGTTAATACGGCTCTGATGACACCATGAGTGCAAAGACAAACAGAGTCATAGGCCATCCATGACTGACACGTCTCTGGGGTGAGTCAGTGGAAGACCCGCCAGTCGAAGCAGGCAAACATTATGAAAGACTTGGCAATGAAAAGTAGGCCATGCATTCTTTAGCTGATAGACAACACATGGCACAAGGCGAAAGTTTAACACCAGGTTAGCACAACAAAAATGCCATGGTCATTCCACCTGTCTTACTTTACCTGCTGTTTGCATTTGTCTTGACAGTCTAACATTTACTTTCATGATGTTCTGGTGGCTATTTACTTTTACTGATGCTTTTGCCATATCAACTTTGGTAACACTTTACAGTGCTCATGTTACAGTGTAACTGTAGCCATAAGAGAGGGACACTTTACAATATTACAAATGAACAACATGTACTTTATATTTATAATATGTATAAGGGGGCTTTCACTCTGGGCAAGGGTGATTTTTCCCGGTCCGTTAGTGTTAATCTAATGTCATGACAAACGTGCACGGCGCATGACTGAAAACATTTGACATGGGTCAATATGTTGGATTTTTTTTATTAATTTGGTGCTATTATGTGCAGTAGAGTGAACGGCACTTGGGTCGTCATCAGCTAAAATGCATGTGCAGGTTACGTTACTTCCTGAACAAGCACACACCAGAGTCAGAATTGCTTTCACAATCGCGCCACAGTTCCAAAGCAACCAAACTCAGACCACCTCCTACATGTAGTCTCGGGTTCGGCACCACGGTGCGCTCCTGGGTCCACATGACAGCTTTCACATTCATGCAAACCGTGCCCCGTTTCAAACTAAACTGCTAGTGTGAAAGCACCCTAAGAGAAAGTTTAGATCCAGTAACTTTTATCTTTTTTTATAACAGCGACAACAAAAATCTCAATAAGAGGGAGTTCTTATGGAGAGGAATTGCAGATCAAATAGGATTCAATGGTGAGCTGTGATAGCGCCATCTACTGTCATGGAGTGAATTTGCATGTTCACTGAAAATCGCTTGGGTGTGAACACAAAGATGCGTCGAAAAACGTCTCGAAAAATGCTGGCTATAAGCGCACGCGATAATCATCCGGAGTGCACGGGGCTTTATTATGTTTACTTTTTTAATTCACATTTTGTCTTCACTAGTTAATTTAAATAATGACAAATTAAAAAGTGTACTCTGTTTCTAACAGTTACGTATATTTAAAAGAACCAATATTACATATAATATTTAAATCAATAGGGTTATTAGAGCATTATTATATGCATGTATAATTATAAAAATAACAAAATGCTGTGTAAAATGATTTGAGAGGTGCAGTAGGCCTTCATGCCAACCTATTTCTTGTATATTTCCCAAATACACCCTGTATTATTGCTATACTTATTTATATATATAAACTATATACAAGTGTCTACACCAACGACATCTTTCTGACAAAGAAGTCATGTTCGCCACTCGCCAGCAAGCTTTTTGCCAGCAAGTGGAGGGAGCAGCCGTGAAGTTGTCGGTAAGTAGATAAACACGGCTGCTCCCTCCACTTGCTGGCAAAAAGCTTGCTGGCGAGTGGCGAACATGACTTCTTTGTCAGAAAGATGTTGTTGGTGTAGACACTTGCCAATCAAACATGTCTGACCAATAGAGAAGCACCCGCCCACTGAGGAACATTTGTGTCAAAATGATCCAATCAAAAAAATTTGAACTTCAAAAGTTTTTGCACTTAAAAAAAAAAACAACAACGAAAAAACACATTCTCTTCAATACTTTTTTTATTCAAGGGTAATTTTTTTTTTTTTTTTTTTTTTTGCATTTGAACAGTTTTTTCTTTGATTGAAAATATTGTTTTTGATTGAAACAACTTTTTTGGAATTGAATGATTAAGACACAAACGTCCTACCCATGTATGGCCCAAACACAAAAAAGATTACTTCAATCAAAGAGAACATTTTCAATAATAAAAGAAAAATGTTCAAATGCAATTTTTGGAGTCTCAAATATTTTATTTGCATTCAAAAACGATTTTCTATATTTGAAAATGTTTATAATTTCATTGAAGTGACTTTTTTATTGATTCTGTTGTTTGTTTGTTTGAAGCAACTTCTTTTTTGATTGAATGATAAAGACACAAATGTCCTACCCATTGCATGGTACGATCAAAAAACAATGTTACTTCAATTAAAAAGGTTGCTTAAAAAAAACCAAAGACTTCTATCAAAGAAAACATTTTCAATCAAAGAAAAGCAGTGTTCAAATATGTTTTTTTAGTCTCAAATATATTTTTGGATTCAAATAATTTTTTTCTTTGATTGAAAATTGTTTTTTTCATTGAACTGAAGGTTTTTTTAATTGAAGATATTTTTTGGGATTGTAGCAACCTTTTTTTTTTGGATTGAATAATAAAGAAACAAAACTTCCTCCATACTGATGCAGCAGGTTCCCAAACTCTGAGGAACCATCTCTCTGCTGGAATGGAACTGGCTAGAGCACTTCCTCTCTCAATGAAAACCAGGCTCTCATGAGGCCATGGCTTAAACACAAATGTCTTATTCTAATCAATGTTGAAAACGGTTATTCTGCTAAAATGTAATACATTTTTTAAGGATTATTTGATGAATAGAAAGTTCAAAAGATTTTTTCTATTATAAATGTCTCTACTATCAATTTTGATCGATATAATGCATCCATGCTGAGTAAAAGTATTAATTTAATATTATTATTAGAAATCGGTAATACTATTTTGATGGTCCCTTTTGAACATTCTGTTGACTATAAGTAACTTTGCAACTACATGTCAACTAACTCTGATTAGAGTGTTAGTAGACTGTCTGCTTAATATCTGCAAACTCTTTATTGTGATGGTCCACCAACAGACATTCTACTGACTATAAGTAGAATAGTATATTATAATAAGATAGCTTATTCTAACCATAACTCTACCAGTCTACTAATACTCTACTAACACTCTAATGAGAGTTAGTTGAAGGTGCATCGTTACTTATAGTCAACAGAATGTGTTAAAGGGACCATCAAAATAAAGTGAAACCAAAAAAATCTAAATGACCCCAAACTTTTAAACGGTAGTGTCTATATATAAATTAATCATGATTATATCTTATATTAATCTAACATAATGAGAATGTGGGAAAGTGATAGAAAACTGTACTGCACTAAACAATCTGGAAACTACTTCCTTCAGAAAAACTAATTCCACTGGAACATATCAACCAGTCAGAAACGTCTCAGGTTACGTATGTAACCATAGTTCCCTGAGAGGGAACAAAACGCTGTGTTAATATGCTGTGGGAACACCCCTGTGTGATTGCGTCATGAAGCATGCGTATAATCAGTCCAATGGAAAGACGAGACGTCATAGGCGGGTGACGTCATCGACCAGGAAGCTATAAAGCACCCCTGAAAACAGACCGCGTCAGCTTCTGATAAGCCTGAAGCAAGTCGATCAGGGCATGCAGTAAGTAGGGCAGGTGAACACAGCGTTTCGTTCCCTCTCAGGGAACTATGGTTACGTACGTCACCTGAGACGTTCCCTATCAAGGGAACTCCCGCTGCGTTAATACGCTGTGGGAACCCCATACCCACTATGCCATAATGACAAGTGCCCGTTCTGTGTGAAGTCCGAGTACACACCAAGAAGCAAGCAACTTAGCCCCAGGAGTGGAGCTAAGGTCAAGGTAATAAAACCTGACAAATATAAGCGGCGAGGACCAGCCTGCTGCATCACAAATGTCATGAAGGGAAACTCCTGAGATTAATGCCATAGAGGCAGCCATACTCCTCGTAGAATAAACCTGGACAGCCAAAGGTGAAGGCTGTCCGGCCGCTTCATAAGCAAGTGAGATAGCCTCAACTACCCACTTGTTCATCATCTGTTTAGTATGCAGGGCAACCTATCTAAAGGGGGCGCGAAGCAGACAAATAATTGCTCTGATATACGCCACAGAGAGCTCTGTGGACATAAGCATCCAAAGCCCGAAAAGGGCATACCATATTAAGTTCTTCCTGATCTGGGGTATTAAAGGTGGAGGACAGAAGGCCTGCAGCACAAAAGACCCACAAACTTAGTAGGGACCTAGGAATACAACCCGACCTGGGGTGAAGGAATACTACCACCATACCAGGTGCAAATCCAAGTACGTGCAGGCCTAAGCCTCATGTACCACGGAGGAGACGAAATTAAGGATCTCTCCTCAGAGATAACCCAGCAAAGAAACATTCATTACAGAAATCAAGTACTGTACCAACAGGGCAGAAACAAGATTCAGAAGGCGTTCTCCGCACCAGGCAGATAACAGTTTTCATTTCAATGCATATTAGTCTCCTCGTGGAGCGAGCTCTAGACCGGAGTACGTCTCCATGACCTCGGTCGAGAGACCTGAATCTATGAGCTGGGCCCCTTCAGAGGCCGAGCCCACAGTATCCATAACTCTTTTTAGAACTCCCGGGAGCAAAGATATCGGGAAATGCATACAGGTGTAGCTTCAACCACACCTAATACATCACATCCAGTCCAAGCGGAGCTGGATGCGTGAGGGAGAACCACATAGGACAATGCATTGTACAAACGATGCAAAAGGTCGACTTGAGTTGACTGAAGTTCTCCCAAAGAAGCTCCACCACCTCGGGGTGAAGTCTCCATTCCCTGGGCCTCAGCCCCTGCCTCAACAGGATATCTGCTCTGATATACGAGACCATCAGTGTGGCTTCTGTCAGCGTCCCCAAACGATCCTCTGAGGAGGGTCGTAGAGCAGTCAGTTCGATTCACATGGTGACCTCTCGGGTCTGGCAGGAAATACCGCCGTCACTTTTAGCTAATTATGCGCTAAAAGGTAGATGGTCCTGCCAAACACCCTTCGCCGAGCGACCACTCAGTGCTGGGAGGAGCACACTCTTCTTGGCGTTGAGCCGCAACCCCAACATCTTTAAATGAGACAGAACGACTTCTCAATGCCGAACTGCCATATGCTCAGATTGAGCTAGGATCAACCAATCGTCGATATAATATAATACGCAAATGCCCTGGAGTCTCAGAGGAGACAGAGCTGCATCCACACATATTGTAAAGGTGTGGGGTGATAAACCTAGGCCGAATGGAAGAACCCGATACTGGTATGCTTCACTCCTGTGATGAGGATGGATAGATAAGCAAGCGTCCTTCAAGTCTATTGTGACAAACCGTCCTCGGACTGAATCTGTGACACAATCATATTTAACGTAAGCATACTTTGAACTTGAGATTCTGAAACCTGCTGTTTAATTGACGCAGATCTAGAATAGGACGCAACCCCTCATCCTCTTTCGGATCAATGAAGTAACGGCTATAAAACCCTGACTGTCTGCTGGGAGGAGGAACCCTCTTCTACAGCTCCTTTTGCAGAAGTGTCAGTGCTTCCTGCTCCATAACCAAAGCCTGCTCTGTGTCCACCACTGTGGGGAGGACCCCTAGAAATCTGGGCGGACGAGAACCGAACTGAATTCTGAAACCCTTTCCTATAGTGTGCAGGACCCACTGAGAAATATGTGGCAGTAGTTTCCACGCTGCCAGAAATTCTACCAGGGGAACCAGTCTCTCAAGACTGGCCTCTGGATTTGGTTGAACAGTCACTTCGGTGCCCTGAAGCGGCGAATCAGCAGGGAACAACCAAACTGACAGTTCTACGACCCTCCTCAGTGGATCATATGGGGACGCTGACACCTCGGTGCCCTGAACGGCAAACCGGCAGGGAACAACCGAACTGGCAGCGCTGCGACCCTCCTCAGAGAGTCGCACCCCAGAGGGCGCAGAGGAGAAACGATTTCTCAAAACTGTCCCTGCCCCTGAGGAGCCCTCAGAAGCCCAATAGCCTCGGCGACAGGACTTCTTTTCTAAGCTTTATTAGAGATGACGACAGTCCTCAGATCTTGCCTACCTCTAACTAGCTTAGTTCCTACAACCCTCCTCGGAGGATCATTGAAAAAAGTAGGCACCTCAGCGCCCTGAAACAGCGAACCGGCAGGGAAACCGAACTGACTGCTCTACGACCCTCCTCGGAAGATAGTTTGGGGACGCTGACACCTCGGTGCCCTGAAACGGCGAACCGGCAGGAAAACCGAACTGGCAGCGCTGCGACCCTCCTCAGAGAGTCGAACCCCAGAGGGCGCTCAAAACCGTCCCTACCTCGGAGGGAACCACCCAGCCTCGGCATCAGGGCTTCTTCTTTGTCCAAGCTATTTTAGAGATAAAACAGTCCTCAGATCTTGCATATCTCTAACCGGCTAGACTGCGACCGCCACCCAGGTCCCCTTTGATTGTGGGGGAGCCCGGATGGCGACGCTCTGTTTTGCTGCACTCTGTGCTGTGAGGAGCTTTGTAGACCGAAACTGCTCCCGCCCAGCAGTCTCAGGAACAATAAATCGGTGAGGAAGAAACCTCTGGAACGCCGCTGAATGGTTTATTTCTTTGTTTTTTGAAAGCGGAGCGTCCAGAAGAACAGACATATTTTATCTTTATTTTTATTTATTTTTATATCAGAAAAACAAACAACCGAAATGGCAGCGCTGTGACCCTCCTCAGAGAGTCGGCCCCCAGAGGACGCTGAGGAGAAACGATTTCTCGAAACCGTCCCTCCCCGTTTATCTGTATTAGTGCGACACAATTCTCGATTAAACACATAAAATAGAAACCGGGTTATTCCATGATCTCAACACCTCAGTGTGGAGATAAGGAAAAAACGGCAGTCCCCGACGAGGAGGCTGAGATAAAGAGTTTTCCTGTTTTTTTAGATATATTTCATTTAATAAACTCTTTTTATTTTCACTCTCATAATGTTCGGCTGGCCAGTAAATATTTAACTAGCAACAGCACTAGATAAAAACTCCTTTTAAAATCTCCTCTTTATTCAAGTTATGAGCTGACTTATTTATTTATTGAAAACTCAAACAACTGCCTTTTTCTTAATATTTTTATTTGTTTTGTTCTCTTTTTCTTAACAAAACAAAACGATACCAATTTCTCGGAACTGGAAAAATCGCATGCACACTGGATCTGGCAGGTGAAAGCTGAGATAGGGCGGGACCCGCGCGGGGAACGCGAACCGAACCGTCCTCCTCGAAGAACGCCCAGCGGGAGCGGAGCGTCCTCACGGACAGCTTCTCGCAATGCTTACAGTCAGCCCCCTTGAGAACTGACTGTTGCATGCTCCACTCCCAAACAAGCAACACAAAACTGATGTGTGTGTCCCCACCCGTGATATAACGTGGTCAGGGAACAACACAACGCTTGCTTACTCTCTTTTGCCATAATATAAATATATTGCAACTTGACAGACAACAATAAATATGACAAGGACAGAATACACAGATCGCTTGCTAAAGGCACAGAAGCTGACACAGTCTTTTTTCAGGGGTGCTTTATAGCTTCCTGGTCGATGACGTCACCCGCCTATGACGTCTCGTCTTTCCATTGGACTGATTATACACGTGCTTCACGACGCAATCACACAGGGGTGTTCCCACAGCGTATTAATGCAGCGGGAGTTCCCTTGATAGGGAACTAGAATTCTGACATTATCATGTTAAGTACACTGGTAGTTCTCTGACTGAAAAATAACACAGGGTATTTAGGGTGAAGTCATGAAAATAATATTAAGTGGTGCAGAGATCTTCATCGATTACAATGGATAAACACACTGTACAATCACAACAGACAACTATATTATTATTCCAAAGTTTAAAAAGTTTTCCTTGTTTCTTAGGAGGAGAAGAGCCTCAGCATGAGAAGGCAAGCACTGAGGACCACTGCGGGAAGACAGCAGGGCCCAAATGTGAGACAGAACTCTGGCTCCTGTTTAAGATGCCAAAGCAGCTGTCACAACACTCAGCTGTGGTTCAGCTCACAGGATGAAAGACCTTCTTGTGTCTCCCTCTTGAGTGAGCTAACATCTGCCTGGCCAACAGCTTCATTGATACGAAGAAAAAAAAATCACCAAGTGTTTCAACTGGAAGAGACATGGGTGGTTGAAGAAGAGGATCTTGGTAAAGAGATGAAAGAAGAAGAGAGTGGTCTTCCAGTAAATCTGCTGTAAAACCAGAGGTGTCCAACAATTTTGAGAGGAGTAAACAAAGGCTTAAGTTGGAAGTACATACTAGATCAACATGCTTTCTGGAACCAAACACTTGATATCATTGTGTGTGTGTATGTGTGTATGTGTGCTTGTGGGTGACATTTGGACATCCTGCTCCTTCCTCTGAACTGTGGGTGTGGGGAGCGTGTCTGGCCTCATGCCAGCGCTCTGACCAGACGTTCCATACAACATGTTCTCTGAAACCTCTCTAGGGAAAACTAATAGAATTTGGCATAAAAAGGAGGATGTATAGAAGCAGTTCCAGTGACCATTTAAAAGAGGTGAGATCACAAAAATAATAATAAAATAAAAAAATATATCAGATTTGCCTATACAGGTCCTTCTCAAAAAATTAGCATAGTGTAATAAAGTTCATTATTTTCCATAATGTAATGATAAAAATTAAACTTTCATATATCTTAGATTCATTGCACACCAACTGAAGTATTTCAGGTGTTTATTGTTTTAATACTGATGATTTTGGCATACAGCTCATGAAAACCCAAAATTCCTGTCTCCAAAAATTAGCATATCATGAAAAGGTTCTCTAAACAAGCTATTAACCTTATCATCTGAATCAACTAATTAACTCTAAACACCTGCAAAAGATTCCTGAGGCTTTTAAAAACTCCCAGCCTGTTTCATTACTCAAAACCGCAATCATGGGTAAGACTGCCGACCTGACTGCTGTCCAGAAGGCCATCATTGACACCCTCAAGCAAGAGGGTAAGACACAGAAAGAAATTTCTGAACAAATAGGCTGTTCCCAGAGTGCTGTATCAAGGCACCTCAGTGGGAGGTCTGTGGGAAGGAAAAAGTGAGGCAAAAAACGCAGCACAACGAGAAGAGGTGACGGACCCTGAGGAAGATTGTGGAGAAGAACTGATTCCAGACCTTGGGGGACCTGCGGAAGCAGTGGACTGAGTCTGGAGTAGAAACATCCAGAGCCACCGTGCACAGGCATGTGCAGGAAATGGGCTACAGGTGCTGCATTCCCCAGGTCAAGCCACTTTTGAACCAGAAACAGTAGCAGAAGCGCCTGACCTGGGCTACAGAGAAGCAGCACTGGACTGTTGCTCAGTGGTTGCATGTCATTCGGAAATCAAGGTGCCAGAGTCTGGAGGAAGACTGGTGAGAAGGAAATGCCAAAATGCCTGAAGTCCAGTGTCAAGTACCCACAGTCAGTGATGGTCTGGGGTGCCATGTCAGCTGCTGGTGTTGGTCCACTCTGTTTTATCAAGGGCAGGGTCAATGCAGCTAGCTATCAGGAGATTTTGGAGCACTTCATGCTTCCATCTGCTGAAAAGCTTTATGGAGATGAAGATTTCATTTTTCAGCACGACCTGGCACCTGCTCACAGTGCCAAAACCACTGGTAAATGGTTTACTGACCATGGTATTACTGCGCTCAATTGGCCTGCCAACTCTCCTGACCTGAACCCCATAGAGAATCTGTGGGATATTGTGAAGACAAAGTTGAGAGACGCAAGACCCAACACTCTGGATGAGCTTAAGGCCGCTATCGAAGCATCCTGGGCCTCCATAACACCTCAGCAGTGCCACAGGCTGATTGCCTCCATGCCACGCCACATTGAAGCAGTCATTTCTGCAAAAGGATTCCCGACCAAGTATTGAGTGCATAACTAAACATAATTATTTGAAGGTTGACTTTTTTTTGTATTAAAAACACTTATTTTATTGGTCAGATGAAATATGCTAATTTTTTGAGACAGGAATTTTGGGTTTTCATGAGCTGTATGCCAATATCATCAGTATTAAAACAATAAAACACCTGAAATATTTCAGTTGGTGTGCAATGAATCTAAAATATATGAAAGTAACATTTTTATCATTACATTATGGAAAATAATGAACTTTATCACAATATGCTAATTTTTTGAGAAGGACCTGTATTTAAGAAAATTATATATACAAAATAAGTTGAATATTAAAAATACCATTTAAAAAAACAAGTTAAGTAACGCAATAAGGTGATATGAATTACAGCAATCCATTTTATAACTCTACTCATTAGAAGGTCTTTTTCAACATTAAAATGAGATTTATACTGCCTAAAAAGTACAGTGCTGATCATTTTCAATTCAGTTTTCAACCAAATTGCAAGTATTTATATGACTGTTTTCATCAAAACACATGGATCCAGACACTAGACTTTGGGTCAAATCCTGGGAATGTTGTGCAACAGGAGAATAGTGTTAGTGATAAGCAATTAAGCAAGGTCATAAAGATATGAGAAGCAGGTGGGTGAAATGGACATAATTTAGAAGCAGCTAAAATATGATAGTGATAAACAATGATTTAGACTCTAAAACCCTGCCTGTATGACTCTACGGGCTGTAAACGAATTATGCAATCATGAAAAAGTGTCTGTACTGCAAGTCATTACTAAGCAAATACACTAGGGATTGAAGACGCATGTGATTGCATTTATTTAGTCATTTAGGTGATAATTCCTTGATTTAGGTGATTAAGTTAACCTGTACAGAACTGAACTTACATCATCCTTCTGGCAGTAAATGGGATGTTGCGGCTGTGGCCTTAGGCAATGGGCTGGCATGACGATGTCAGAATTTTTTTTCTCTTTAAATCCTTTCTATATTTACTTTATATCTAAATTTAGCTTCCAACATGTTGACCGGCCCACCAGGAAAAGTTCATCCCTGTCCCGAGCTAAATGTTTGGTTTGACATGTAATCAAGCAGTAACACACCCTGGCAGAATCAACATCTAGAAGAGCCACAGAGTGTTAACAGGAAAGAGCGAGTTTATAGATGCATATTTATCTGACTGTGCTTCTTACATAGTCGTTAAACACATCCGGCATGAAGGAGCAAATTTGCAGCATAATGTATTTGCTTACGAATGTGTCCTGCAATATGAAAAAAGCATGAGTGGGAGTTCTACAGAGAGGTCATTGTGTTTGCGAGCAAAGGGTGGGCTGACGGTGCAGCCCTCTGTAATGAAGTTGAGTGGTTTAGGATTAGCCCGCTACGAGCATGCTCGCGCACAAAGAGGAAAGCTAACATTGCACATGGCAACCCTTGCTGACCACCCACACGCACACTGTACAATACCTCCATTTAAAGCCCAGAACAGCAGATACGGGCAAACAATGAAACCATCACGGTGGATTAACAAGTGAAAGGCAGTGTTTAACATGCTAATTATACAAACATTGGTTGGAAGGTGCTGATATTACATTTTCAAACAGTGGCAATTTTGAGACTAAACATGAAGGTGGAGGTTGTAAACACTAAAAAGATAATCATCAAGTTGAGAGTTGACATACATATTTACTCAGCAGTGGAGAAGCGAGTTACACTAGATTTAATCCAATGATCTACAACCTGTTCAAAATTGCTGAGGGTACTTTTAAAAGAAAGGAAAGACTAACAAACCATCATAGAAAGTAATACATTATTTGGAAGGTGTGTAATTATTTGGAAGGCAGTGCAATATTCCTGAAAGCACAGCCCAGAGCAATCTGATGATTGCTTAACAACACACTTTCCTAAAGGAAAGCACCTACTCTTAGTTTACTTTCTGTTTCTCTGATGATCATGAGTTCTTTGCTTTAAAAGCACCGGTTTATTGTAACTTTTTCACTGCAGTGACAGGTTCTTGCACTACTAAAATGGTAGGATACCTTGCGGCTATTTATTGTGCAATTTGTAAAATTCTGTATAAAAAGAACACAAGCTTACACACCTGAGCTGTTTGTACGCCCTCGGTAGACGTCATCATAAGCCTTCCACTGCTGAGTGACCTGATACGCATGGATGAAGATCACCAGCACCCCTACCACACAAATGAGAGGAACCAGGGCGGCCGTACAGAGAGCGGCATATACATTTGGGATGAAGCAC
Source organism: Meda fulgida (assembly GCA_030578275.1). NCBI lineage: Eukaryota > Metazoa > Chordata > Actinopteri > Cypriniformes > Leuciscidae > Meda > Meda fulgida. The sequence continues at coordinate 18,840,376 of CM060620.1, read as the reverse complement.
CTACAAAGATGACAAGAAAGACAAAACAGAAAATGAATATTGCCAGTACACAATAAAGAGGATTGGTACACAAATGTATTGTCAGGTTTATGGTTGTGTGTTTGTGTATTTAGTATTCCATGAAAGAATGATGGGCGTCCTTGTGAAGTTTTATGAATGTTGTCTATTTTCACTTCTGAACCACAAAAACACAAACTAAAGATGGAATCTCCTGGGATTCTTTCTTTTTGTCTTTCTCTGACTTCTTTCCTTCTATCTAAGGAATTTCTTCCAGTCTGCATTTGTTTTTGTCCTGTATGCAGTTACGAAGTCTCTGGCTGGTATTTGGAATGGGGAAAGCTTTGGGAAACTCAACCCAGAGTAATCTTGTTATGACGTGATATGTATCAAAATAAGCAGCAGTTGCATTCTGTTCACAGGCCTGGCATCTCCCTGTCCAGACAGACAAACACAGTCCGTAATCATTTCATCGAGAAGAAATGGCACAATGTAGCCATAATAGAATTCAGAGCATTTGCCTGTAGGAAATGCCTGTAGGAAAATAAACAAGTCATTTTTCACTAGACTTCATCTGATTATAATTTTGAAAATCAGGCCCGGTTTAGTGCAATAGCCTGCCTGCATATCTGCCACACAGAAAACATCACACATTTGAAATACGAAATGAAAATGTAGTTCAGTTTCTAGTTGTGATACCTGTAGAGTAACTATAGCATTTCTCTGGCAATTAGGGACCATTCACACAGATGTTTTTTTTACGTTTTAAGTGGCAGCGGAATGAAAAAAGAAACTCTGCAAGGTCTAGAGATTTGGAATGTGTCATGCACGAGACACTGTAAAAGATAAGAGACACAATAACATGAGCTTCTGTCTAGTGCAGGTTTACTTACAATAATGGTGGAAAATCAGAGCAGTAAAATGCAAAAACATGTTCTGTGTGAAGGGTCACTTACAAATGTCTCAGCATAGTTTTATTATCATTTAAATCATACACTTATATTGCAAGTAAAGGTTTCTTGCACGCACGCACACACACACAATGTTTTTTTCATGACAGTTTTGCTCCCTCCTTCACTCCAGTGTTGTTAACATTTACTAAAACTAAAACTATTAAAAGTGATTTTCACTAATTGAAATAAAGCTGAAATATAATGAAATTAAAAAAACTTAAATGAAAATGAGAAATGTTGCCCTGGCAGACAAAAATAAATAAAACTGAAATTAAAATATCCCAAAACAAATAAAATGGGGAAAAAATAAAATAAAAATAACACATAACATAACAAAAATACTAAAAATTTTACTAAAATTAAAATTACTTATCAGAAATAAAACTACTATGAGAATAAAAGCTAATCAAAAATGTTATAATTGTTGTACCACAACATGATGCCAATAGTCATGTCACCAATTTATATTTATACATATGGTGATGTTTACAGTGTGTTTAAATCTGACCTTTAAACTAATGTTCTTCTATTTCTACAAGCATTTCACTCTTCCCGGGCCACAAACATTTCCCTATGGTACGGGAAAAGGCGAGAACTGCGGTGGCCTGTGAGGTGACATCATTTGTTTGCTCTTGGAAAGAAGAGAGATGTTTGGCTTTCATGAGTCATCTGGGAGTTTACTTGCTAAGAGATTCTTTTAGACAGGGTGAAGAGGAGTTTCCTTAGTCTTCTGTTATCACTACAGGCTTGGCTGGGGTGAAACCGAACGTATGCACAGTCACAGCTTGTGATCTCATAAACACAGAGAGGCTAAAAATAGCAGCTCTGACTTACCAACAACAGACCCTGACCACACAAAAACTGGGCAAAGAAGAGTTTGTGTGCATGTGACAGAAAATTGCTTACAATAAATTAACGCAGGAAATGAGTAACTATGAGTCTGAAACAGTGACAAAAATGTGAGTGTGGCGAACAGGACGGCCGAGGGACGTGAGAGAACGGCGCGAGGCCGGTGGTGCGATTGCTAATGAGCAACACCTGTGAAGCACACCGGTCTCGCATCTCTCACGGAGGAGCGGAAGCATAAAGGAGGAGCGACGACGTTGATGATCGAGAGAGGAACAGGCCTGTATTTTAGTTGTGTTTTGTTTTGTATTTTACTTTAGCCAGCAGTCGTCCGCGAGGGGCTGCTGGCAGTTATATTTATTTTCGGTAGCCAGCAGTCGTCCGCGAGGGGCTGCTGGCGGTATTTTCGTTTGTTTGTTTTATTTTAAATAAACTATATTTTGATGGTTCGCCGGTTCCCGCCTCCTTCTTCCCTGAACATTGCTACACTGGTGCCGAAACCCGGGAAGAGGGAGGAACGCGCTGTCAGAGAGTCCTCGCCGATGTGGGGAATCCGCGGTGCCATCGAGCATGGTGCGCGAGTCGCCGCCGCTCGCCGTGGGCCGGAGCCTGCTGCCATCCGCCGAGCGAGGGGAGGAGCAGGGAGCGGGGGACTCGCGGCCACGGACACTCGAGGCGGTGCGCTGGAGTGAGTTGCCGGTGGGACGGTCGAGCTCGCTGCCGGCCGCCTGGGTATTGGAGGGGCGGCTGCCATCCGGGAGGGAGAGGAGGAGTCGCCGCCGCTCGCCGTGGGCCGGAGACTGCTGCCGTCCACCAGTGAAGGGGGGGAGCAGGGAGTGGGGGACCCCTGCCGTCTGCCCAAGGCACCCGAGGAGCCGTCGCCGTCCACCGGGCGGCGGAGGAGCGTCGAGTCGTCCACCGAGGGCTACCCAGCGTCACCGCCAGGCAGGGGCGTCGCCAGCCGATTTTGCCGGGGCTTCAGCCCCGAATGTTTTGAGTCAAGCCCCGAATGTAATGATGACTGTCACTGAGCAAATATGAAACTGGACAAACAATAGCCTATGTAAACGCCCGAAATCATAAGTTGCTTTATTTCATTGCGCTTTGGCTTTGCATGCATACAGCCTGTAAAAAAATAGATCTTAAACATAATCTAGCCTATAGAATACATTTCTTTGCTGTCGGTAGCCGATGGGCTACTCCGTTTCTTCCTCTCAGTTAAATATGCAGCAGCAGCAGGTAGAGGAGGAGCTAGCACAGTCAACCGCAAGAGCGCGAGTTAACAACTGAGACAGTCAGCAGGCGGGACGAGACTTTGGGGATTTCTCGGAAAGAAGTCAGTGGGTAAGAATTTAGTTTTTTTATCCTTAAAGTCTGAAGATAGATCATCATCTGGCTGGCTTTCACTGTAGGCCTATTTGTTTAACTAGCTAGTTATTACCATAGGCTAACATTATAACGTTAGCACTTAGGCCTACTGGCATTTTCTAGTAAAGAATCTCTTCAGGATAAAAACACAGGAGAAGAAGCTGAAACAAGTGACAGAAGATTGCTCACTCTCTCAAATATAAAATAACGTGATCATCATCAAACATTAAACGTAAATCAAAAATCCGCTTCATGTTATCAAAGGGGGACCACCTGTCATGCATTTTGTGAAGCTGTGAAGAATGTGAAGCTTTGTTGTCCCGCGTCACGCAAGTCATAAGCAGTGTGCCTCATTTTAATTTTGTCTGCATCATTTTATTTAATCCTTTAAATTCCAATTCTAATGTTGCCTTTCTTTATGAAACTTACCAACTTTCAAGTGTTGATAAAAAAGAATGGATGAAGCTAATGAAATGTCTTTAAAATTAAAGTACAGTTAAAGGTATTTTTTAATAAAAAACATCTACATTTGAACATAATAGTATACTGCAAGTGTAAAAATAATACATAAATACTGAACTATAACAAGTATAAGTTTATGTTCACTTTAAGAAAACTTGCAAGTATACTTGCAGTATAAACTAGTAGTTTACTGACAGTACACTTCAGTGTGTACTTTCATAAACTAAAAAAATACTAATTGTATTAAAATAGTAAACTACTACTAGTATACTTATAAGTTCACTTGTAGTACAGATGCATTACAAATGAGAAACCTAGTTGTGTACTTAAAGTTTACTACTCTTACACTTATAATACATTTAAACGAATAATACTTCTTCATAAAATGAACTTGAAGTATACTTCTTTTTCGTAAGGGTAGCCAGAAACATTAGTTTTATCCCACTGCACTGAATACTTTCCTTGTTTACATGTGTTGTTTTCTCTAAGGATAACCAATAAGCATTAACATAAAATGTATGTGTGACTTGTTTTATGTTTGTAGTTTGTAGTAAATATACACTATGATTTGATTAAATGGTTTTGTAGAGGGTAGCAAAGATGAGCTGCAGACTGGGGAGGAGCCAGCAGCAGCAGTAGCAGCTGTGCCAGGATCAGACATGGAAACTGGTAACAATTAATCAGTCATTTTACTTTGGAGAAAGATAAAAGTGAAACATTGTTCATCCCAATGCTCCTGATGAAAAGTTTTTGACAGATGTACATTGAGAATTATATACAGTTCGATGCCATGGTGTGTCAATGAACGTAGACTAAAGTCATCCATGTATAGAGGGAATGCATATAGATATAGATAGGTCTAAATCCGAGTGATCACTTACATTAATGTTATACTGTATATCATCATATCGTCCAGCCCTAAAACTTGTATAGTTTTTTGTCAGTGTTTATTTAAAAACATCCAATTATGCAGAATATAGTCTGTTCTGTAGCTTTTTGCAGTCTATAAAAATATACAGTACCTCAGATTTCTGGTCAAATCTAGTTGTACAGTCAATCGCAAAGCTCTTTCCCGTTTTAGATGTGTTTTGTGTCTTTTTCACGGCAGTCACGCTGAAAGCAAATGCTGCCGCTCAGTCTTTTTGCCACTTAGTGGTGCTTGGCCCCTAATAAGAACCGGAACAGATACAATAGGTGCCTCCGCACCTTCGGTGCTTGGCCCCTAAAAACCGCTTCGAGTGATCCCTGTATTTACACAAAATGGTCTGGGCTAAGCCCCGGATGTCCTTCAATGCTTGAAACGCCCCTGCCGCCAGGCACCGCGGAGGAGATCGCCTAGCTGGTGGGGGACCAGATGGCAGCGCGTTGTGGGAACCGGACCAAGTTTTTTTTTTTCCTCTCTCCCCTCTCTCGATCTGTCGCTCCTCGTGCTTCCGTCTCCGTTTCCCTCGGTTTGTCTGTCCATACTCCCCAGGGATCGCCGCCGCCGGGGGGGGGGAGTAGGCACAGGCTCGTGGGTACCCCCCGGCCTGTGAGGGGCGATGGGGGTATGTGGCGAACAGGACGGCCGAGGGACGTGAGAGAACGGCGCGAGGCCGGTGGTGCGATTGCTAATGAGCAACACCTGTGAAGCACACCGGTCTCGCATCTCTCACGGAGGAGCGGAAGCATAAAGGAGGAGCGACGACGTTGATGATCGAGAGAGGAACAGGCCTGTATTTTAGTTGTGTTTTGTTTTTGTATTTTACTTTAGCCAGCAGTCGTCCGCGAGGGGCTGCTGGCAATTATATTTATTTTCGGTAGCCAGCAGTCGTCCGCGAGGGGCTGCTGGCGGTATTTTCGTTTGTTTGTTTTATTTTAAAACAGTGAGCTTTCATGTTTGTGAATGCATGAAGGGCTTACGAAAAAATCAAACCTTTAGTAAGAGAACTTCTATGTACAGTCAATTCCAAGTTTTACTAGTGAATCTGTACCAGTGAGTATGAGGACAAATTTGTTTCATGAATATGTTACAACCTCCCTTTAGAGACATTTAAGAATGTCCTAATTTGAAAAAAAGAAAAGAAAAAAAAGAAAAAAATTCACCCAACAAAGTATTACTGAAAAGTACCAGTTCGTTGGACATCCCTACTCTACAGCATTTAGAATTATATACAAATGTACAACTGTATGGTATGGCCTAATTTAGATAAGTAAATGTGTGTATGTGTGTGTGAGAAAGAGAGAGCAGATTTTCACAAACTCACAGATCTCCTTGCACCAGGCCATACACACTATGGATGCTCCATCCAAAACCTCCCAGCAGGACCACAACCAGAATGATGATGACCAGAGCAGGAAGTCCCCAGCTGAGCAGGAAGTAGAGAAGATAGCGTCTCTCTGTGTGCTCATCATTCATGACCAATATCTGCCAGAAGTTTATGGCCTATGAAAGAAAACAGAAGTGTTACTAAATAAACAAATGGAAACATGGCCGTGTTACAAACAAGTCTGATTCATAAAAAAAGGAAAGTTGATTAATGTTCTGATAAGACTAGTGTAACTAATCCAACTCAACCCGCTCCGAGTGGGATTCGAACTAGGGTCTCCGGCTTGGGAGGCGGGCACTCAAACAAGGAGGCTAAAGGCATAAAGGTTTTAAGGTACTTCAGCAAAGAGTTCAAAATCAACATTGAAGTTGTAGGTGGCACCTTCATCCATCAATATTAACTCCATAAATGGATAGAAACTGCTGCAGCTCTATTTTGCTGTGCTTGGAACTTGGATAAGAGATGAAGAGAAAAGCGAAGCTGGCAGGACGCTGTATTAGCTTTTGGGTGTCCAAACACACTGCAATCCCTCTCCAGCCTCTTTGTAATTATGGAAGAAGTTGGCACTACGCCTGTCTCGCAACTTCCATTGATCCGTTGCTTCATCCGTGGCAGTTTGTGGAGTCTCTGGGATTTATTTTAGCACAGGCTGAAACACGAGTCCCTATGCGTAAAAAGGAACTCTTAGATCAATAGTTTTTATTGATAAATTGTACTTTTTTCAGTGCCCTTTTAAAGTAGGCATGGAATATCTGCATTATTTCCATTGAAGGCTGGAATACACAACATGACTTTTAAAAAATATTTGTCAATAGTGTTGCCAAAAGTGAGAACCAGTCTGCAAATTCTGGTCAGTCGGAGTTGACAAATCATGTAGTGTATGATGGACACCGATTGTTTTATCTTCATACTATGATTCCATCTGGTCTGAAGATATCAAACATGTCTGATATTGAGCAAATTTTAGAACTAATACTGTTTTTTATTTGTCAAGCATCTCCTAGCAACGAGGTGTGAGTATGTTGTGTTTGGAATGTCTTGAAAATATGGTATATGGTCCTCAGTCGTTTAGTGTATGATGCGAGATTTTTTCTGTAACCAGTTACAAATTTGGCAAGTGTATGACACCTAGCATTCTAGCATTCGTACAAATCTCTTTGGATTTGAAAAGTTGTGTAGTGTATAGTGTCTTGAGTAAACAAAGACAAAACTTTGTTTTAGTACCCAGATTCTCTCAGTTAATTTAGAAAATTAGGTACCAGCAAAATTTGCACTGAACACAATTATTCTGGTGCAATTCCCCATCTTGTGGGTCAGTTCTAGGTTGTAGAAGATGCAGCAGACTAGCATACACTGGATTGTGGGTAGTTACCGAATAAGATGCACTTTTTTTAACGCTGAAAAACGGATCAGAGAAATTAAACAACAATGAGAAAAGTGTAAATGAATTGTGACACATCACTTAAAGTGAAGTTGTATCACAAGCTGTTATGCCAGCTGTTTTGGGACTGTTTTGAGATAAAGACAAGCACATGTTCAAATCATTCTCTCCAGGATGCAAATACTTTCCAGTCTGAATCACAATTTACCTTTCCCACCAAAGACAACTTGTGTGTGATTTATTCCATGTGTGTTTTCATAAACTCACGCCCACTTCGGCACATCAACACACTTACATAAACATAGTGTCATACATATTGGCCCTTACTCTTTTGGCCCTTTCACAATTTATGGTCCCATCTACCTAAAACCATAGTCGGTTAGTTTCTTTCATGTTCTCTTGCACAATCTTTCAACACCAGTTCATCAAGTGCCAAAAGAGATTACATGCTCTGTGTAAACTGCTAAGCCCCTGGTGTTTTCAGCGTCATTGAGAAAAACAAGATAATCTCACTATGTGAGCAAAACAGCCTTTGATTTTAAGAAGTTCAATTTAGGTGAGAGGTTCCTCCAGGGTCCGTGCTCGGCCCTATTTCTTTTCAACCCTCAACTGCCATATGAGCCCAGATGTTTGTGTTCTGTCTGGGTCTTTGGGGGATTAAAAGCTATGTTCTTTTTTCATTGCATTAAACATATTCTGGCCAAATCCTGTTTTTGCTTCTGGAGAACAAGACGAACTTCACAGCTATGAGTGAATTGACTTCCAGAGACAGGTTTCTGTGCTTAGGAGGGATTACTGCACAAAGGAATAGAAGAGAGCAGGCAAAAGGGTAACAGGTCCAGCAAGAGTTATGCGATGGATTTTCCAAAGTTCTCTGACCAGCTATTGCAGGCGTGCTGGAACACCTTCCTGCAAAATCTCCACCAGAATAATAACAAGTAGCTGGAACATGGCAGGCAGCACGTAATATAAATCATGTGTTTCCTAACAGATTGAACAATAAATATTAATTAGGCCCATTCCTGAGCTGGCAATGGGAAGTTATGAATGTTAAGAAGTCTGTATTTTAACAGCATAATGTGTTATTTTGCCGAGGCCAAGACGTGTTGTTCTTTAAACAAATACACATCAGAGAGAAAAGTGGAACTACTAAAGTTGGGAGTTTCTTTTTCTTCAGGGTAAAACCTTGTCAGGCAGTCTATTGTCTGAGGGCAAGTTCAATAAAACTCTAGTGAACAATGGCAATGTGTGTTTAATGCAACTTACAACTGTGAAATGTTTATCTCTCTGTAAGTAAGCTCATCGATTAAAAAAAGGTTTGTTGCACACCTTCAAATGATCTGTGGTAAAAACTTTACTCTGAAAACGTACGATCTCACCTTCAATTGGTTTAAAGGGTAGGTCACCCAAAAATGAAGATTCTGTCATCTTTCTTTATTCTGATTATTTTTTTGGTCATACAGGTTTGAAATAACATGAGGGGAAGTACATTTTGACACACTTTTAATTTTTCATTTTGTTGTGGTCAATGCCAAAACTTGCTCTCACTGACCACAAGTAGATTACAAAAGTAAAGTTTTACCTGTATGAGCATCCAGCTGAACTGGCAGAGGTGGAAGTAATGGAAGAAGAGGCCAAGAGTAGCGCAGCTTTCCTCTGAGAACATACGTCCCCGGAATGCAGACACCAGGAAACATATCTGAGAAACACAGAGTGACAGATACATCAGCAGAGGCCCTGGGGTCCTCATCTAGCCGGTACACACTCAGCAGAATACACACATTCAAAATGACAGAGTCTACCTCTGAGTCTGAGTAGAGCATCTCAAAAGTCCAAGATTATTCTTAAATTATTTATGCTAATAATATGTTTTATGCATATTTTAAAAGCTGACACTGTCAGTTCTTGACCAGACGTGTGGAGGACTGTTACATCACACTGCAGAATGGACATCCAGAAAAAGCAACAGTTGATAAATATGTGAGTGTGTGTGTGTGTGTGTGTGCGTGTGTGTGTGCGCGTGTGTGTGTGTGCGCGTGTGTGTGTGTGTGTGTGTGTGTGTGCATGTGTGTGTGTGTGGGGATCTACAATAAATTATATCCGGTATATTTTCTATAAGATTCTATATTCTAACAGCTGACCTTAGAATCTAGTTTCCTATTTACAGTTAACCAACTAGGGCTTTTTTGATATGACAAATTCCAAGAGTCAATGTACACTTCAGGAACCACAAAACCTTATCAAACAAAAACAATTGGGCAGTTTCACCTTGTCTGCGACCTCTCATAACTGTATTTGTGGAAACTTAAAAACCTTGCAGCCATCTCTCATGTTGAGGGCACTAGGTAACAGTCTGTTCCGTGTACAGTGGAAGGGTTGAAAGTAAACATTGTAACATTGAAAATGTAACACTGTTCACGGAACAGAACGCTACTGTTCCGTTAACAGTGTAACCCTTCCAAGGCAAGCAACAGTGTTTTTTTTTTTTTTTTTTTTTCACTAAACTGAGAGTCCCTGTTGGGAAAACCAAATTAAGGGGAAACAGTGTCTGTGGAAATCCTATCCTGGCTGCTGAGTGAAGGGAAATATGGAGTCACTACAGCCGAGATGGCATTAAATGAGGTACTGTTGGGATAAAAGTCAGGAGGGCAGCGAGTGTGAAAGGGAAGTGTCAGAGGAGGAAGGAAAAGAGAGCTGGGACATCCGTAGTGTGCAGTGACCATCGGGTGCATGCTGGGAAGCTTGATTCTGGGTAGTTGTAAGCTGGCATGGAAATGCAGTAATGCTGCCAAAAAAAGGTCTGTACTGAATGTGTGTTAGTTAGCAAGGTAATGGTACAATCTCATAAACAAATAAGTTCAAATAAAGCCTTGCTCATTCGGACATATTCATTTATGGTCTGTCATCACTTCATTTTGTGTCCTACATTTGCTTTGTATAAAAAACGTCTCGGGTTATGATTATAACCTTTGTTCCCTGAGAAGGGAACGAGACACTGCGTCGAGAATCGACTCTTTGGGGACGCTCCCTAAGCGTGCGCCTCTGAAGTATGAATAAAACTAATCCAATCCTGATTGGTGTTACGTCGTGACGTAACATGTGACGGCATACCCGGATGTATAAAAGTGACGCTGTCACAACACACACTAGCCTCGCGATGAAGCAAGATGCTCAAAGGCCTCAAGGGGCGTGGCAGAACGACGCAGTGTCTCGTTCCCTTCTCAGGGAACAAGGGTTATAGTCATAACCCGAGACGTTCCCTTTCGAGGGAACTCAACACTGCGTCGAGAATCGACTCTTTGGGGAACGAGTGCCCACTAGGCCTCGCACCGAATAGGCCTGTCCCGGAGTGAAACTGTCTAGGCACTCAGCAAGGACTGAGCACGTGTGCGCCAGGCGTACTAGGAAGGTGGAGACTGTAGAACCCGATAAAAGTATGCGGAGTAGCCCAACCGGCTGCCTCGCAGATCTCCTGTAGAGGTACTCCCGAAAGAAGGGCCCTAGAAGAAGCCATGCTTCTAGTTGAATGGGCCCTGACGGCTAAAGGTGAAGGCAAACCGCGCACCTTGTAAGCCTCAGTAATAGCCTGGACTATCCAATTACTAATAGTCTGCTTGGATGCCGGGAGCCCCTTCTTAGGTGACCCAAAACATACTAATAACTGGTCCGACCTTCTCCAAGAAGAGGACCTCTCAAGGTACACGCTCAAAGCTGTGACGGGGCAGAGCATATGAAGCTTCTCTTCTTCTGCCGACACATGAGGTGGAGGATGGAATGCCTGAAGGACTAAAGACCGAGCCGTGTTCGAAGGAACCTTAGGCACGTAGCCCGGACTCGGGTGCAAAAAGGCCTTTACTCTGCCAGGGGCAAACTCCAAGCAAGCTGGTGTCACTGCCAGGGCTTGGAGATCTCCCACCCTCTTAAGTGAGGTAATGGCCAAGAGAAAAACCATTTTCTGCGTTAAAACCTTAGGCGAAGCCGACTCTAGAGGTTCGAAAGGGGCCAGGGATAACCCTTCCAGAACTATAGCCAGGTCCCAGGCAGGAACCCTAGACCTGGTTGCCGGCCTCATCCTCCAAGTACCGCGGAGAAACCGAATGACCAACTGGTGCCTCCCCAGAGGCCCATCACCTAACGGAGCGTGGAAAGCCGCAATGGCTGCCACGTACACCTTAAGCGTGGAAGGGGAGAGACCCGCAGAGAACCGATCTTGAAGAAATTCCAGAACTGAAGCCACCGGGCAGTTTGCTGGATCTAACTCATGTTCTCTACACCAAGTGGCAAAAACATTCCACTTGAGGCCATATAATCTCCTAGTAGACGGAGCTCTGGAGCTAAGTATAGTTTCAACCACTCCAGCTGATAGACCAGCATTTAGGTACTGAACCCCCTCAGAGGCCAGACCCACAATTTCCACAGCTCTGGCTGAGGGTGGAATATTGTGCCCCCCGCCTGAGACAACAGATCCCTCCTCAGAGGAATCTGCCATGGCGGAGCTATCAGGAGTGATATTATGTTTGAAAACCACACTTGGGTCGGCCACATTGGGGCAACCAGCAGAAGACTGATGCCCTCCTGACGGACCCTCTCCAGGACTCCCGGGAGCAGAGCGATCGGGGGAAAAGCGTACAGGCAAAGCCTCGGCCAGGCCTGTACCATGGCATCCAACCCCAGTGGGGCTGGAAGTGAGAGGGAGAACCAAAGTGGACAGTGGGACGTCTCTCGAGATGCAAACAGATCCACTTCCATTGGTCCAAACCTCTCCCATATCAACTTCACCACATCTGGATGAAGTCTCCATTCCCCGGGCCTCAGCCCCTGCCTCGACAGGATGTCTGCTGCCTGATTCTGAACCCCCGGAATATACATTGCCTTGATAGACAGTATTTTCCCCTGGGACCAAAGAATAATCTGATGCGCCAGTCTGCACAGAGGGCGCGATCTGAGTCCCCCTTGTCGGCTACCACCGACGTATTGTCGGATCGTACTAAGACATGGTAACCCTTGATGTCTGGGAGGAAGCTCCTCAAAGCCCTGAACACAGCCATCATCTCTAGGCAGTTTATATGCCAAGAACGATGATGGTCCTGCCACAGACCCCTGGCAAAGCGGCCGTCCATGACCGCGCCCTAGCCAGTGAGGGAGGCGTCTGTCGAAACGGACTTCCGGCGACAAGACACTCCCAGTACTGGCCCTTGGGATAGGAACCAAGGTTTCTTCCATATTTGCAGAGAACGAAGGCATCTGCGCGTTACTCTGATTATACGAAACGGATTCCCCTTGGGAGAAAACCCCTTGGTTTTTAACCACCACTGAATGGGCCTCATGTGCAGAAGGCTCAAAGGAATGATGTTGGATGCCGCTGCCATGAGCCCCAGCATTCTTTGAAATTGCTTTACAGTGATGGCCTGGCCCAGCCTTAACCCAGATACCATCGCCAGAATTGACTCGATACGTGCGGGAGACATTAGTGCCTGCATCGTAATCGAGCTCCACACGATTCCAAAAAATATCGTGCACTGGGATGGTTCTAGCACACTCTTGAGTCTCAACCCCAATTTCTGAATGTGGCCAAGGACGACATCTCGATGCCGAACTGCCATTTCTCGAGACTGGGCCAGAATGAGCCAGTCGTCGAGATAATTCAATATACGAATGCCTTGAAGTCTCAGTGGAGCAAGGGCTACATTCATACATTTGGTGAATGTGCGGGGAGAGAGTGCTAGGCCGAATGGAAGGACCCGATATTGGTAAGCTTCGTCCCCGAAAGCAAACCTCAGGTAACTCCTGTGACATGGAAGGATGGAGATGAGAAAATAGGCGTGCTTTAGATCTATCGTCACAAACCAGTCCTCGGATCTGATCTGACTCACGACTGCAGGAATGGTTAACATTTTGAACCTGAACCTCCTTAGAGATCGGGTCAAAACCCTGAGATCTAGAATTGGCCTTAACCCCCCATCCTTCTTTGGAACTATAAAGTACCGGCTGTAAAACCCGGACCCCCTGTCTAAAGGATGAACACGTTCCATGGCTTCCTTTAGTAGCAGAGTCTGTACTTCTTGTTCCATCACCTGAGCCTGCTCTGGAACCACTGTAGTTTGCACCACCCCAATTTAAAACCTGGGGGGGCGGTGCGCAAACTGCAGCTCTATTATATGCAGGACCCACGCAGATATGTTGGGAAGATGATACCATGCCTCTACAAAATCTACTAGGGGTACCAGCCTCTCGAGACTGGTCTCTGGTGTTTTTCGAGCATCTTTCTCGACTTCCTGAAGCGGAATACCGGCAGGCTGTAGTCGATACGGTTCTTTTAACCATAGCTGATGCTTTTTCTTTATTAGAATATTTTCGCTGGAAAGAGATGCGGCCATGTAAGCCCTGCCTATTAAAGCAGATGTATCTCTGCAGGGCTTACTAGGCAGCGCCGGGGTTTCCAGGGAAGATGCCGATTCAGGGAAAAGATAACCTGCTAAAGCCTTTTCTACCTTAGGCATCTTCCCATAACCCTTGTCCCGTACACCCACAACATTGCTGTAAACACTGGGACTGGAGACACGGGACGAGTGCGGTTTATCCCACGATCTCGAGATCTCACAGTGGAGATCGGGCAAAAACGGCAAACCCCGGCACTGAGGTTGTGCTCTGTGCTGCAGGAAACGCTCATCAAGCATACTTTCTGCTTGCGTTCCCTGCTTATCATGTGGCCAGCTGATGTTAAGTCTGGCCACCGCACGAGTCACAACCTCTATCAGCTCCTCAAAACCTTGGCCGTGAACTGGCGCGCCAAGATCACGGTCATCCGCATAAATGCTGAGCACATCCACTTCCTCAGAAGCAGAGAGCTCAAGCATTGGGATCTGATCGTGGGCAGGAGAAGCCGCGATGCGGGCTCCTGGACAACTCTCAGGGGCTACGGGATCTTCAGATGAAGAATGAGAAGGTGCCTCAGCAGCCTCATTCTCATCTAACAGATCGCGCTGCGAGCCCCACGATCTCAATCGCCGCGCTGCCTCAACAGACGCGGGACCAGAACCGCGGGGAACGCGAGCCTGACCGTGCTCATCAAAGCACGCCAGCGCTCCCAAACAATTCACACATAAAGAATGTGTGTCCCCACCCGTAATATAACGAGGGCAAGGATGCACACATTTTTTGAATTGTTCGCTGGCCATAATAAAGATATAAGGACAAACAACACCAAATAAGACAGACAGTTTTTCAACACAGAGCGCTTGCTGAAGAGCGAAAGCTAGTGTGTGTTGTGACAGCGTCACTTTTATACTTCCGGGTATGCCGTCACGTTACGTCACGACGCAACACCAATCAGGATTGGATTAGTTTTATTCATACTTCAGAGGCGCACGCTTAGGGAGCGTCCCCAAAGAGTCGATTCTCGACGCAGTGTTGAGTTCCCTCGAAAGGGAACAGTGTCAAAGATTACTGACGTAAAATATGAGAATTTGCAGAACACAAATATTAAAGGTTATTTTTTAGGTTAATGCAAAGCATTTTGGGGACTGTGTGATATTTGCACTTATTATTGAACAGAACAAAATAAATATATATTATATTTTTAAAGAAATACAAATATTTTTACTTTATACTACTTAATACAGAAATAAATTAACTTTCTATTTATTACAGGTTTCTGTAACACTTTACGGTAAGGGTACATTATCATGAATTCATGTATAAATTAATGCATGAATTATGCATTCATTCATGCATTAATATCTCATGAATCATCAGGAACTAACACGAGTTCAACATTTTTCATTCATGACTTCATGGATAAACAACACCTTACTTAAAACATTAACTAAGCTGAGCACATCATCATGAATTATGATTTATTACGCATGATCATGATGTTTTCTTTGCTCACAGTTATGCCACCATTAATAGCACATTGATCATCAGTGTTTCAAAGGACCTAGTCACCACTTTAGTTGAGGGGCCACACACGATGAAGTCATTGATAGATGATGCTTAGTTAATGATGACTACTGTATTTGGGTGTCAACAGAATGTGTGTGCTATGAGCTGTGATTGGTCTATTTTGTGGTCTGTCCAATACAGTAGTCATCATTAACTAAGCATTATCTATCAATGACTTCATCATGTCTGTGGCCCCTCAACTAAAGTGGGGACAGTGAACTCAACTAGGTCACTGGCCTAGACAAAGAACAAAGAAAACATAATGATCATGAGTAATAAATCATATTTCATGATGACGTGCTCATCTTAGTTAATGTTTTAATTAAGGTGTTGTACATCCATGAAGTCATGAATGAAAAACATTGAACTCGTGTTAGTTCCTGATGATTCATGTGATATTAATGCTTGAATGAATGCATAATTCATGCATGAATTTATACATGAATTCATGATAATTCATGTACCCTTACCATAAAGTGTTACCAAGGTTTCATACTAAAAACAATGAATCACTGTTTTCACAAATATTAAGCAGTACAACTGATTGTAAAAAGATATTAAAAATAAATGTTGTCTTGAAATGTTGTCACCAAATCAGCATTTTAGAATGATTTCTGAAGCATCATGTGACACTGATCCTTATCCACTCATCCTTATGCACATTACTCTGAGGGAACAGAACTTTTCCTAACTTTTCTAAAACTCATATGGTACCTGGGAATGTCATTATTAGATAAGTAACCCGGCAATGATATTGTATACATTTCACACGACTGCGTTAAATAACTATCTATCTATCTAGACACATACAGTAGCCTATATTCTTCATAGCCGTATGTTACCAAAAAGAAAATAGTGAGAAAAAGAAAAAGCTTGAAAAGATTGTTTATGGCTACAGTTGCTAGGATTGGTGGCCGGCTTAGCAAAGGATCAGTTGTTCACAGGTCTTCTTCTGTGTCACAGTACAAATACCCAATCAAATTCAAACTAGAAACTCATTACAGACTCTACAGTGTCACCTTCATTAATGCACACTGAGGCAAAGCCCATGTTTTTGTTCCTGTAGTCGTCCCTAGGGCGCACACCCGGGTGAGTAAACAGGGAGGAGATCTGATCAGGTTTCCATTCAATATGATCTGCTCATGCACAACCACTCACACGATCACATCAGTAACACTAGATGCTGACGGCAGAAGAGCCATCCCCCCTCCAATAATAACCTTTCTGGATGGTTCTCTGGCCCACGATTGATCCCGTTGCCTTATGTAACAAAAGACAAATTCAGAAAGACTTCTAAACATAAGATAAAAGTAACAGCTGTGGGTCAGTTCAACGCAAACAACCCGTTCAGGTCACACATCAATCTACTTCGGGCTGTATTACTGGCCCCTATAGCCAATCATTTATCCTGCAGTAATGTGCATAAATATAGGCATGGCTCCGACTTACATTAACAGCTCCTATTTAACAAGACATCAGAACCTCCGTCATGTGAACCACATGGCCTCCGATGATATAATCAAAGCTGTATGGGGGATTGCGGTTCATTTAGAGGCTTGAGATTGGAGAAGGGTGATAGAGAGTCAATTTGGAGATTAGAGGACCCTGTGTCTGGGACCAGTCTGGCCTGGGGAGTCAGTCCTCATGACCTGATACACTTGATAATGTGGACCTACTTATCCTTTCAGTAGTCACTGAAACCCAGAACAGGGAGTGGCAGAAAATAGACATTTCAATCTGATACGTGTTGTGTTTATAGGACGGATGTACTGCACCTCACTGTACCATAAACAATATGGGTGTAAACAGTACATGTGTGCAGAACAGCTAATATCATCATGAGTTAAAAATTAAACCCACACTATACAAAACCTTTTTAGCGAGTTTTATATTTAACAAGTGAAAAAAAAAAAAATCTTCCACTAGACCAAAATACACTTACTCTAATACATTTATTATAAAAAAGGGCAAACATGTCTATAATAATAATAATACAGATTAAATATAATTATTTTTTTTACAAAGTCTTTATTTTGTTTTTGGTGTCTACTAGAATAGGTCATAAAACACATTATTTTTCACTTATTTTATATTGTTGCAGCACCTCTTTTCCAAGTCTGTCAGTAATGTTCTGTTTAGTTCTGGTCTCAATGCCCCTCCTTAAAAGCGCAATGAGATCTTATTGGTCTAATAAAAAAAATAAAATTTATTCTAAAATAATTTACTGTTTGGTTTTGAATTTGTAGTGAATCTTTTGCAAATGACACTGTAATAAAATAGTTCAGGAACATTTTATACCGCAAAGAAAGCAGAATGTAATATTCAGCATAAAAAAAAACAGCACTAACTGCAGGTCAAAAGGAAGAAAAAAATGTCAAAATGTTCTATAAGGTCAATTGGTTCCTGATAAGACAGAGAAACAGTATCAGAGAGGCCTGTCATTATGGAGACTGAGAGATGAGTCACTCTGTATTATGCAGCTTTCTAATGACAGTGATGGATTAGAGCCAGAGTTCTACAATGCCACTGTCTTATCTGACCAAACAGACATAAATTAACTATTGTGATTTGATTGGTTCTTTGTTTGGTTGCATTATGGCTGTGATGTGGAAACATTTTTTTTCTCATAGCCTATGTTTCATTTCCAACAAATTAAATAGGGATCTACTTTCACTGGATCTATGGACCAAAACAAAAACGTATAGATTGTACATATGTACAAACATTTTATATATATATATATATATATATATATATATATATATATATATATATATATATATATATATATATATATATATAAATTATCTGAAAAAAAAAGAAATATTAATATCTACAGTTTAATTCAGCTAAATTAGTTATTTTTTACATGGTGACACAACATATTCAACTTTTTTTTTGAGTTGCTATATGGTAAGAAAGCAGCTGGAAATGTAAATATACTTTTCTTTTCTTTTTTGTAGCTTATTCCACAGTCTCTACAGATATGCCCTATACAGAGAAAGATACTGAGCTTAAAATAGCCATACACCATGCATTCAAAACATTATGCCCTAAATGACAGGCGGATGGCTTGGGAACCAGACATATTAAGTGAGAACGACAGCCCAGCCAGGAGCAGGAGAGTAAAAGCTATACTTCAGCAGTTGCTTTGGTTAAAAAGCATCTACTGGAGGACAAATAAATCAATATAAAACAACACTATTGGTTCTGAGACCTAAGCATTTGCTTCATCTATGTCATTGGCCTTGACACATCTTCTACATATTAAGCCCAAAATGTTGTTTTCTCATGATCACGACTTAAAAGAAAACAATTATGTATAATACATAATATAAGTAGTTTTCTCTTACAAGAAAGAAAATATATTGTACGTCCCTCATAACTTCAGCTGCAAAGCATTTAATGGCATCTGTCAATCATGTAGACCATCCCGTCACACAAGTTGGCAGGGAATGGAACTGACCATGTGACTACAGTATGTATGACGATAAACTTGTTGCCTCCTTCTCAAGTGTCTGACGCTGATTTGTAAGTGGTCTGTCACTGAAAAAAAAAAACAGAGCTATATTGGCTGGAGTGAGTCCCTGATCAAAGTAAAAACGAATTTGCTCAGCCATTTTGCAGCAGTATAACTAAGCTTAGAAATGGCTTTTGCTACCCTTTGTTTTCTTGAGATCATACAGGGTGATGTAAAAGGAAATAATAATAATAATAATAATAATAACAATACTGGATGGGTCTCTGAAACCTTTTAAAACATTAAATCTTTTGTAAAATATTTAATGTGCAAGTGGATTTCTACTCCATTAAAAGATACATTTACCTGAGAAGCAGGTAAATGCATTGATCTTTCAAGTCTGCTGTACTCAGAACCACTCCAGTCCTGTACTCCATCTGTGTGCCTTTGAGTGCTACTATATATAGATACTGTTAGATGCAGATGCACCTCCCCCTTTTTCTAGAGCCGACTATAAAGGAGCCAAGCAGTCTGTTGCCTCAAGCTAATTTCCACACACATCAGTCAGACAGGTAAACCTCAGCAACAGCCCCGTGGCCCTTCATGTGTGAACATAATCAAGAGCAGTCCAGTGATATACAGTATGTGTACAAGTCCTTTAAACAGCTATCATCACCAGCTGATGGAAATGTGTAGTGGTGAAGTGAAGAGAACAAATTGCAGGATAATAATATAGCAAAGATTCGTCTGCCTTCCCCCTCAGAAGGGAGAGCCGTCTAGGCTGTTTCCTGCCTGGAGGATCCATATGTGTTTGTCATCAAGCAACAACAATATATATATATATATATATATATATATATATATATATATATATATATATATATATATATATATATGGCTCAAGGTATGTGTGTTAGTCGCTGTCTCGAAGGATAAATCAATCTCTGCTCTGCTGATGGTAGATATTTGGAAGATGACAAGTGTGGTTTGGGCAGTTTCCATAGTTTCCATATACTAGAGTTAAATTGTTATGTCTGCACTAAAAAAAAAACTATTTTTAGACATGGAAAGCACAATAATGCCATAGTTATTTTCATGATTCATTAATATTTTTCCAACATGTACAGAACAACGAAATGCTGCATCACTGTCTTAAAGTCAATCGAAATTGAACAAAAAAGTAAAAAGTATAATTCATTGTCCTGTCAGTATTCTCCTCACTGCATTTTATATAATTTTAAATTAAGGCATTTTAATGTTTAATGCTGCTGGCTTAAACTAAATTGGTTAAAATGGGGTCCATTGTGTTTATTTGTATCTCAATATATATTAAAATATAATTATTTTTGAGTCAATTTATTTGTTCAAGTTAATGCTGCCAGCGATCATCCTAATTGATTTGAACCATTCAGAATGTGTTTGTTTATCCGACAGATTTAAAAAGAAAAAAAATTATCAAAGAACAGTTATATATTTAAAAAAAAAACGATATGGGTCCTTAAATAGCTTTAAGTTCTACAGTTTCAAAGTAGCTTCCCAACACTGGAGGTCTGTAACAAAAAGTACCATATATAACCATCGGTGTACAACTGTCACTGTATTGTCACTGTATTGTTCTGTAAGGGCAAGGACCTGATTTTTTAAAATAAAAATAAAACATATGTATATACAAAAACACCATCCGTCCATGCCAAAGGACAAGCACACTATACCCACCGACTCTGGATCTCTAGAAAGAAAAGGTTAATTTGAATGATCATTAACATGTCAGAGGGTCAATATGCTCCTCTCAGTGATCTGCTGCTGATGTTGACTTGGCACAGGACTCTAATAATAGCACTGGCCAAAAAGATTACATCACCGACAGAGCGTGAGAGATGAGTCACCTGAAACAGACGGTCCGAATATTCAGTGTGTCAGACATAACATAACATAACACCATCCCTTGTTCTCAATTGCCCTTTTTCTTTCATTCTCTCCCCCTACGTCCCTTCCCACCCCCATCCATCAACAGCTACCGGTCTAAACTAGCTGGTTCCAGACTCAACAGCATTGTGGGTTTTTCCTCAACTGCTTTTCTTCATGGGTGCCAAAGGCACGAACATCTCACGAACATCCACCTTCATCTCTGCTATAATTCTTTCTTTCTACCTTCATTCTCATCTGGAAAGATTCCTCATTGTTCATGACCGGGCTATCCCCAAACTGTCAGGTCTGATGGGAATTGTTTTGCATAGACTTTCATCAGCCAAAGAAAGCAGTCGTGGGTTTGTGCCTCAGGCGTGCGCTAAGCGAATACTCACTGTATCACGATGAGACTCGTCAAGAAAAGGACGTGGTTAGTGGGTCAGTGTGGGAAGCCGCACCTGATGTGTGACTCACATGCGTGCTGCTCAGCCATGATATGAAATATGTTAGATGTGCAGGCGGCTGTTCATAAGGAAGACTGTATTTTATACATCCTTCAAAAATGATTTTCGCAATCTGTGGCTACAGAAGAAAATTTGTCAAGACCTGAAAATAAAAAAAAGTTATGTGAGATGATGAAAACGTCCTATTACATTTTTGATTATTATTTCAGCAATTTTAGGCGTCAAAACCTCACTGAACCTAAAATTAAGTTTTATGACTTAAAAAACATTCAATAATCTCAGCGTAATTAAGTCATTCTAATTAGGACAGTTAAGCTAATTAGGCTTTTGTGCTAATTGAAAAATAAAAGTAACGTGAAATGAGCTTTAATATTCACAAAGTTGTTTTTGCAATTAACATTTGATCCAAATAACTCCATGCTCATGTTTATGCAATATTATTTTGTTATGAAACACGAAACTCCCACTCGATGTTTCACTTACAAACACTTTATATGTCAGCGCTCAAACTGACAAACACACACAAATCATTGACATTCAGTGGAGCATTATTACACCCTTGGCACTAGTCCGGTTGACCTGGCCCCTTTTTTCTTTTGTTCGTGATTAGATTTTATCCCTTATGCAAGCTTGCTTTTATCAGGGACAGATAAATCTATTGTTTTTGACATCTGCAGTCAGTTGCAGTCTCATAGTAAATCAAAGAAAGGCATAAAAACAAACTATGACAAACAGAAAACTCCAGGAGACACATTTAGAGCCACGCTGTTGATACGTGCATAGAACACAGTGTCCACAAATGTACACGTTCAAAAGTTTTGGGTCGCTAAGATTTTACAAATATTTTTCAGCAAAGTCTCATCAAGGCTGCGTTTATTTGATCAAAAATACAGTAAAAACGGCAATATTGTAAAATATTATAATTTAAGATAATTGTTTTCTATTTGAATATATTTTCAAATGTAATTTAATCCTGTGAAGGTAAAGCTGAATTTCCCGCATCATTACTTCAGTCACATGATCCTTCAGAAATAATTTTGATATGCTGAGTTGATACTCAAGAAAGATTCTTATCAATGTTTTAAACAGTTGTGGTGCTTAATATATGGAACTGATCTTTTGATCAAATTAAGGCATCCTTGCTAAATAAAAGTATTAATTTCATGAAAAAAATATCTAACTCAACCCAAAACTTTGAAAGGCACACTTTGTATAAATGACATTGCATTATTTGTTATTATAACAAAATATCAATTCAGGTGGCATTAACTTTAAAGACAGCACAAGCACACTTGTAAGCACTGCATTGAAAAAACAAGAAGTCTTTGTGTTTATTAAGACAAAAACGAAATGGTTACTAAAGGCGACATATTGAAATGAATTTGGGAAGTGGTGACAGGAACGTCATTAATCCTCTTCAAGCCAGCATGAACTGAGTAACACAGCAGAAGTGACTTCAAAGTCTGCTGTATCTTTCTTAGAAAACCTCCATAAAGTTTCTGAGTGTGATGAAACCAAACAAGCTTTCATCCCTCACACCTAAACTCACAGACACACTGTGTTGATGTTGTCACAAATCTCCTAGCTACCTGATACCACTACCGCTCTCTCCTCTTCAAAACAACACATGCTCTCGTTTATCTCATGCCAGACTGTGGTGAACAGAAGACTAGCTATCGCGCTGACACGCTTCAGTTCAAAGCGGACACCACCGTCGAGCCATAAAAGTGACCATAGGAACAAAGTTTTAAACAGACTATCAGAAAAACAATGATGGCTGAAAACATTAAAATCAGTACATTCAGTACTGCTTACAACATCCTTTAAAAGAAAAATGATGATTGGCACCAACAGGGTATTAATCAATTGTCTCATAATGCTGTCTTTAATCTCCAACTTGGAGATTCATTGAGAAGCACTTGAGTTTTCAATGACTTTGTAACTCACCTTGAGACAAACAGTGACTTGACACACTTGCATATCAATGACTCAAATCATGAGAATCTCACTTTGAGATACCCTTCCTGAGGTTTATTAGATCATATCATATCCAGGTCTACATTATATTATCATTTATGTATGTATGCTTTAAATAGGATGGCATAAATGGTGCCAGCCTGCGGAGTCATACTTTCTCATATAATTTCGAGATTTCTTCTTCCTTTCGGAAACATCTTGAGGTTACTTGTGGGTTGTAATCCGAAAAATAGTATATATATAGTTGTATATATCGAAATTATTCACCCCCCATTGCAAATCAGGTTTATTGGCACACTTCACAGACTTTCACCTGTATGCAATGAACAAATCAAACAAAAGTGAGTGAAATAGCTTAACACAACAACTGTTTCAAGTGGTTTCCCCAAATTCAACTGAAAAGGCAACTTTTAATGACTTCAGTAGTGTCAAAATGATTCAACCCATTCATGGCAAGCATCTTTTGTACTCAGTAGAACACCATTTTGCTGTTATAAATGAGATGTATAACCAGACACCACCTTCTGGATCAGGATCATTGTCTTGTTGGAAGGTCCAATGATGCCCAAGCTTCAGCTTCCTCACTGACGGCATGACGTTTTCTCCTAGGATTTCCTGATACTTCAATTAATCCATCTTGCCTTCCACACGCTGCAGGTTTCCAGTGTCAGAGGATGCAAAGCAGCTCCAGAGCATCACCGAGCGCCAGCATGCTTAACTGTAGGCAGAGTGTTTTTTTCAGCATATACTTCAATTTTCTTCCTCCAGACATACTGATGATCCATAGGGCCGAAAAGTTCAGTTTTGTTTCATCGCTCCACGGAACAGAATCCCAGAACTTCTGTGGCTTATTTATATGATTTTGAGTACTTTTCTTGTGCTTTTTGTTTCAGTAGTGGTGCAGTCTTGGAGTTGGGCATGGAAACCCCATGCGTTTATATGCTCCTTACTGTGGAAGCTGAAACCTCAGTGCCTTTTGCCACCAAGTCTTGCTGCAGGTCTTTTGCAGTCACTGGAGGGTTTTCTGAACCTGCCTTCTCAGAAATCTGGTTGCAGCTGTTGATAGCTTCCTTTATTCTGCCCCGTCCAGGCAGTGTAACCACGGTTCATTTAACTTTGAACTTGTGAACTATGCTTAAAATGGTGTTTATAGGAATATTTAGTGCCTTTGCAATCTCTTTGTATAATGTTCCTTTGTTTGTAAAGGGTGACGATATCATCTATTAACTTTTTGGACCATTCTTTTGACTTGTCCATATGACTAACATGCAGTCAAACGTGAAACTCAACAAACCTAGCCAGTTCAGATATCTCATATGTTCTAGCTCAAGTACTCCAGGTGCAACTAATGGATTAGTTGCACCAGGTGTGCTTGAGACAAAACCCGTTTTGCAGATGTGTGCTGTCGTGAGGGATTCTATTCAGGGGGTTGAATAATTTTGAGACTGCAGAAGTAATTAAAAGTTGCGTTTTCAGTTTAATTTCAATTTGTTGAGATTTCAATTTTTTATTTTTTTATTTTGTTTGATTGCAAACAGCTAAAGGTCTGTGTATGTTGCCAATAAACCTGCTTTGCAATGGGGGTTGAATAATTTAGATTACAACTGTATGTATGAAATATAGGCCTACACTGCAGTTCAAACGTTTGGGTCAGTAAGAGTAAACAAACAAAAAAAATAAAAACAAAAAAATACTGTTATCAGTTAGTTTTAAGTGACAATAAATATATTTATCCTATTACAAACAATTTATATTCTAAATAAATACTGTTCTTTTGAACTTTACATTAAAATAATCCTGAAAAAAGTATTATTTACAAAATGTTTAGCAGCACAAATGTTTTTAACATATATATTAATAAGAGATGTTTCTTGAGCACCAGATCAGCATATTAAAATGTTTAAAAATTATGAAAATAATTTTAAATTGTAATAATATTTCATAAAATTGCTGCTTTACTGCATTTTTTCAAATAAATAAAGCCTTGGTGGGCATTAGAGACTTCTTAAAAAAAAAAAAAAAACATTTAAAAAACGTTCTGACCCGCCAGAATACCACTTGATACTCAACAACAGAAGGCCCTTAATTATATCTTAACCACTTGACAGTGTTTTTGTTCTAGGTTGTTTTTCTAGCTTTTGCTCACTCATATTCTAATAAATATTATTATGTGAAAAGTGGAGCTCTCAATACATATTTACATACATTTACATTAGATTAAACATATTATAAACGACCCTAGGGTTAAGTGGGTGGAAATGATTACATGTTTTGATTTTGTTTTCATATAGGATACTGTACATTGTTTTGGTTTGAGAATGGAGCTACAGTGACCCCTACAGCCATAATAAAACAATACAACTTATATGGAGACCAGTGTTTTGCAGAACTGCAGTGATAAATATGAGTAAACATTAATGTTTGGACAGTTTATCTTAAAAAAAAAAGACTGTTGACTGTTTGTTTTGGCCACATCATCATGCAGACTGCACAGTCACGCAGTCAAAGTGCACTAACAAAAGACCTGAAATAGGCCTGAAGTTTAATTAAATGGCTGATGATGGTTTCCCTCCTCAGTTATCTGACGGCACATCCTGAAGCTTCTTGGAAATCTGACAGAAGCCTGGTCCCTCTATCTATTCTGGAACATGCACAATGGCCTTTGGCTGTTTCTTTCAGTGCTCTAGATTCTGTCCTTGTAATTTGTACACGTTTCACTGTGTGGAAATGCTAAACTAGACCATGGCCAACTTCCAGTTTGGATGTAGCGCATTATACGTGTTGATCCCTCAAGGTTGACACCAAAGTCATTCTCAAATTGAGCTTAAAAACTAATACCTGCACATGCAACTATGCGATGCAATGCGATTTAACCTGGGCACGAGCGACTAGCTGTGCCAGCGCTGACCCTCATTCTTTCCAAAGTCAATAAACAAACAAAGGGCCAACTCATCAGGCGAAGCATTGCCCTGTCTCACCCTCCAAAGTTCAGGCCAAATTAACTTTTCATGCTTCCCAGGTGTCCAAAAATAGAGCGTTCGGGCTCCCAGAGTCCAGAGGTTTTCCAGGAAACATGCTGACAGACCTGTGCTGATAGGACCGTCCTGGTTGGCCACCAAACCTGAACCAAGTTAAGAGCTGGTTTGACAGACAGGGCATAAACATTAATGATGAAGCAGGGTCTAAGGACATTAAGTAAAGCTGGTAGCGGATCAAAATGCAAATTAGCATTAAGTACATACACAGTAAGTACATAGTACATGTAGGTTTTTGTGAGGTCAACTGTAGTTAGATGTAAACATGCTGGATGAAGCTGAGCTACAGTCACATTATTTAGGTCTGTCGGTCCAATTGACAATTACACATCCAGTCAGTCTAAAGCATTTGCACAACATTTTTAAAGGACAAATTGATTTTGTCCATCTGAAGTCAAACTATTAAACTGCATTTTAAATGAACGTGTGGTATGCAAAAAGCAGCCACAATGACAATAAACGAATGTGACACTTTTAAGATCATGCAATACATATTGATTTACGTAGGAGAATCCAATGGGAGGACCATGGAACCTTAAAAAAAAGAAAACACAAAATACACTATATGTTTATGTTTAGTTTAGTTGTATTTTTGTTACCATTTGTTTGTTTCTGGTGGTTTAGTTTAGTCCTGATTTGTCCCTAGTTTGTTCGCTTGGTTACTGTGTGTATCTGTCACAATCTGGTCCACAAAGGATGACAAAGAAAAATGTATCCGTTCAAACAGTAGAGTGATTTTAAACACTTGAAACACAAACAACAACAGACAATGAGGAACTGAAAGAGAGAATACTAAAGATAATGAACTCAATATCAAACAGGTGTGATAATATAATCAAAAACCAAGATAACTAATGATGAGCTCAGGAACATAGGAACAAAGAGAAGCAAAGTAAATGTCCAATATGAAAATAGAACCAAAACAAAGGCAAAACGTGACAACCCCTGGCGCCGTACGAGCATCCGTTGCACCGTTTGTTCGTAAGGCAGAACGTAGCTAGTAGGTCGTCAACTCTCCCTTAAGTAATGTGTTGACGCATAGAATGACGTCTATTTTTCTTAAGCCAATCACAAGCCTTTTAATAGGTAAACAGGAAATAGTCTGAACAGCACGTAATTTCAAATTCGTTTTTGACTAACTGAAAGTTTTAATGTTTAGTTAATGTTATGTTTAATTTAGTTGTCCTTTTGTTCCCACGTGTTTGTTTCTAGTGGTTCAGTTTAGTCCTGATTAGTCCCTACTTTGTTCAACTGGTTACTGATTACGTTCACCTGTCAATCATAATATCTCCCTCTGTATTTGAGCCCTTAATTTCCTCAGTTAATTGTCTGGTATCTTCTTTATTCCATGTGGTTGTGTAATAGTTTTCTCCTATGATCTCCAGGGTGTATATTTGTGGATTAATAAAGAAGTATTTGTTTGGATTCTCCTGCGTTGTGCGATCACTGTTAGTGGTGCACCAAAAGGCTACATTAGTGTGCAGTCTGCCTGAAAAATGTTGAGAACTGTGCTAAAGGTCAGGCCAACTCGCTGCCTCTGTTTACAATGCTTTTTTGGTAAGAAATAAGGTGTTCAAGGTCTGCTGTGGGTCATCTGGGGTACATCACTGGGTAGCTAAACCCAGTGCTGGAAAAAAAGTGCCATTGGCCAAAGTTTCAAGGAGGACATAGTCTAAGCACACACACTAATCAAACTACACAGCAGAGAATGACATATCAAGACATGCAGCATTTGCTCTAAAAACAAAATGCTCTTGGGAAAAAACAATATTGAAAACAGCTCCATAAGAGTAAACCTGTGCTAGCGTTAAGATCACCAATAAAACTAAATTAAAGCTCACATATGCACAATCAATAGTCAGAAATAACTAGGATCTAGGAGTGCTAGCCAAAAAGAAGTATCTTATGCTGGAGACTTAAGTATCTTAGGCTGGATTTATTTGATCAAATATGCAGTAAAACAGTAATATTGTGGAATAGTAAACACTTTGAATAACTGTGTTGTATATTAATACATTTTTAAAATGTCATTTATTCCTCTGATGGCAAAGCTGAATTTTCAGCAGCCATTACTCTAGTCTTCAATGTCACATGATCCTTCAAAAATCCTTCTAATATGCTGTTTTTGTGCTCAAGAAACATGTATTATTATCAATGTTAAAAACAGCTGTGCTGCTTAATATTTTGGATTATGAATATGTCAGTATATGTCATATGTCTTTCTTTAATATAAATTTCAAAATAACAGCATTTAATTGAAATATAAATCTTTTAACTTGTACAAAAGGTGTAACATGATAAATCTTTACTGCCACTCATGATCAATTTAATGCATTCTTGCTGAATAAAAGGATCAATTTCTTAGGAGAAAGGAGAAATTACTTGAGGTATTATTGATATACTAAAGTTTAATAGAAATTACCCAGCAGTTATGTAACTCTGCAGAAAGAGTACTGCACGCATCCAATTTGCCTTGTTCTCCACGAACCCACGTACAGACCCCAGTCCAGTTTGAGCCAGTCTTTCTGAAAGAAGTGCACTGTTGATATGAATAAGCATGAGCTTCCTTGTCATTTGAGTAAATTAACAGACATGGGCACAATTTAATTAGAGAGGGAGAACTCTGGCCTCTCAAACAGCCCCTTCTGCCATCTATTGTAATCAGATTGCATCGTGGGACCATCAAACTGTTTAGATTCACTAAGCAGTTCGAGTGTGTGTTTATAATTCTGTACACACACACACACACACACACACACACACACACACACACACACACACACACACACACACACACACACACACACACACACACACACACACACACACACACACACACACACACACACACACACACACACATACACACACACACACACACACACACACAAACACACAGATTTGCTTCCTTTTGCTCAACTTTCTCACAGGCATTGTTGTGCTCTCCCAGACTTTTTGACGTCAGACAAACCATGAGAGTCACTTTCCCGTTTACGCCGAATGGACCTTCCCTATCTGAAATTTAGCTCTCATAACCAGCTGAAATAAAACTCTTGAGGTCTTAAAACATGAATTAGAGTTACATTAACAATACTCTCATTGTATTCATTCAGAGGCTTATAATAATTTACATCCAGTATCCATTTCTAGCCCCATGACAATTATAAACAACAGATACTGTCTAACAGACATTGGAATGCCAATCAACGCTTGCAGGTCATACCCTACAGTTCAAAAGTTTGGGGTCAATAATACAAAAAAAAGACATTTATACTTTTGTTCAGGATGCATTTAACTATTACAGAAAAGTGACAGTAAAGACATTTATAATGTTAAAAAATATTTCTGTTTCAAATAACTATTGTTCTTTTGACCTTTCTATTAATCATAGAATATTGAAAAAAAAGTGTGTAACTGCTGTGCAACTGTTTCCAGTATTGATAATAACTGGAGTAATGATGCTGAAAATTTGCCTCCACAGGAATAAATATAAATATATTTTAAATTGTGATAATATTTCACAATGGTGTTGATCAAATAAATGCAGTCTTGGTAAGCATAAAAAACATATATATATAATAATAATAATTTTACCATCGAAAAACTTTTGAACAATATTGTGTGCTTTGCAGCAGAACTTGATTTCACTAAGTGCAACATGTTCCTTGATCAAAATCTTTGTTGATCCTAGAACAGCATTCCAATTAACCAATCTTTTTGAGGTTTGTTTAAGTTTACAGTTTATAATCAAGTTTAGGCTTACAACCAGGGTTAGGTGCTATCGGTGTTATTCTCCTTTAATTTCCCTCTGAATTTAGGGATTCACTTATGGGAAGGGTTGAGTTTAGGGATAGTAATGGTTAGGATTAAATTTACAAAATAATTGACCCAGGAATGTGTCTAAATTTGCATTGGAGTGTTTGTCTGTTAGTTTTTAAAATTAATTTGGTTAAAAAAAACAGTAAATATAACATGAGGCAATTATAATGACGACATTAGGCATAGCCTACATTCACAAAAGCATTCACACCACATTTTCCTAGTTTCCTAATTCAACAGATAAAGTGGATACTGTGGATTGAACTACACGTCAGCCATCAATAAAACACTATTCGTCATTGTCAATAAAATAGTACTACTCAAAAAAAAAAAATGTTATGAGTCATGAATTATTATGTCCACCTGGATTCACGTACGTAACAAACCAGATTGCTCTGAAAAGGCTTCCCAGGAATTCCACAGCAATATCTCATCATTAGCCTGCTATTATGCAGCCATTAATGTATTTCCAACGATGATTACTAAAGCCGCCTCTTGCTCGCTTGCGTAATTCATGACACACTCAACTCGCTTCAGTCTTTTGCCATGTATCTCCAAACAAACGTGATCAGAACAAATGTCAAAAGAAAAATATGTTCCTTTCCTCAACCCCCCCCCCCCCCCCCCCCCAAAAAAAAACATACATTATTATATACATCATTTTGGGAGTACGATTAGAAGCTCTTTGTATTGCACATGCACAGAAGGTGTTTACATGGAAGTTTAAAAGGTACGGTAGCAAAACAGTTTGTTTGTTTCTATGTATCAGAGAAAGTGTGGAAAACCAAATTTAGACTGGTTATATACACTGACGAGCCAAAACATTATGACCACCTAATATTCTGTTAGTATACCACCTAATATTCTGGCCTAATATTCTGTTGTTCATCCGCATGCCACCAAACAGCTCCGACCCACCCAGGCATGGACTCTTCAAGACCCCTGGAGGTGTCATGTGGTATCTGGCACCAAGACAGCAGATCCTTTAGGTTGCGAGGTGGAGACACAGTGGATCAAACTTTTTGGTCAAGCACACTCCACAGATGCTAATCAGATTGAAAACTTGTCATCATGTTTTTCAAACCATTCCTGAATAATGTCTGCAATGTGGGACGGTGCATGATCCTGCTGAAAAAGGTCACTGGCATCAGGGAATACCATGCCATTAAGCCTGGTTTACAATGACATTGTGGCACGTGTCAAACTGAAGTCCACATGAATGGACCCATCCCAGAGTTTCCGGACCCAGATATTCCAAGCAAAACATTGCATAAAGCATCAGGTCTGCGGCTACTTAGACGCATAGGTAGCAGGGTGTCAAGTACTGTGTGTTGTGTCACATTCCTCCCATAACCATCATTAAAATTTCTTGTGACTTGTGCCACAGTAGACCGGTTTCGGACCAGAAAGGAGAGCCAGAAAATAGGTTTGTCACTCCATGGACGACTGTCGGTAGGTTCTTACCACTGCTGACCAGGAGCAACTAACAAGGCTTGCCCTTTTAGAGATGCTCTGACCCAGTTGCCTGGCCATAACAAATTTTTTTACTAATCATCTAATCTACTCAGAATATATATTTATCTTTACAGAAAAAGCATTGACTTGTAAGACTCTATTATAACAATCTGTACAGCAAAGCTAGATGACTTGACACACAAATGACACACTGTGTTGGTAAGGAAGGGCTTTAGAAAGTCACTGCATGCTGCACATGACATCGCTAAGTGAACCTAATATTCTAACCTTCAGATAAATAGGATAATGGTGGATCTCAATTCTCAGAGCTGAACTGAAATGAGCATAACTGATTTTTTGACATCCTGGCCTATCACTTCATTCCGGGACATTCAATTCAACAATTTTTGCAACAGTTCAATTGGTGAACTGGTGGCCATGTGTGTTAGCGTCTCCATATGTGTTTGTGTACATCTCACACATGAACTGCATGCATGTGAATATAAAAGGTTGCCTTCCCGAAAATCCTTTTATTGCTGAAGCTCGCTAGCTGATTACCCTCACTAATGTGTGTTATTGCAGCTCATTAGAACAGCCCTATCTGTACTGACATATTGGGCCAGGTGAGCTGGTCTGGGTAAATTTCCACTAACTACAGTCTTGAGTTGTTGTCCTGTCTTACCTACATGCTGTCACGCACTCAGGTAGTCAAGAAGAGGCAGGCTATTTGAAGAGAAATATTGTTTGTTCTCTATGGCTGAAGGTGTGAAATGTTTTAAGATGGGATCACAATACATTTTCTTATTCTGTATTTTTTAAACTCCTAAACAGTAGGTGAATTCTGAAGTCGACTGAAATGTCTTTTTCATATCAGAAATTACATTCGACTTAGATATTAAATTCAGCAATTACAATTCAACTTTTTACTCAAATTGTTATGCTGACAATATGATGAATGCAATGAATCAAAAATTATATTAAATTAGAAGCATGCAAAACAACCATTTAGTGGTCTCATATTTTTGGACCCCATTCTGTGTCACCAAAATGTTGATTTAAAGGAATAGTCCATTTAAAAATATAAATTCTGTCATCCACATGTTGTTCCTGTATAAACATAAAAAATATGTTGAAGAACACTGGGGACCAAACTGTCACAAACAGCATTGGAACCATTGACTTTTATTGTTTGGAGAGAAAAAAAGAAGAAATCTTCTTTAAAGATCATACAGTTTTGGAATGAGGGCAAGTGACATTTTTGGTTTAGAAAATCCCTTTAACATGAGCATTTTCATCTAGGAGAAGTCATGTTTAAAGTGTTTACTCATCTGCAAAATGTTAAAATGACATATTGATGTTTTTGAGACATTTCAGATTTAGAAGGTGTGTGGACTCTTTTAAAGATGTTTATCAAATGTTTGTACACAAATGACACTCTAAAAAGATCACATTGATTTACACATAATGCAGTCTTTCACAGACATCTCAGTAACACACGTGCTTACTGGGAAGTCTGGAATCGACTTAAAGCAAATCATTTTCCAAGTCTAGAGGGTATTAATCTTTTAACCTTTTAACATCCTTTGACAAAACATGAGTCCAGCGGTTGTCGGTACCGAACCTGCATGACGCATGACTTCTTGGGATGGCCAGACTGGAATTTTCCATTCAGTGCCGTTGAGGTAAAGAAAAGCAAAACAATTAAGGGATGACAGAATGCGACCGGGTTTATCTAAGCCCCGTTAAGTAGAGCCATGTTTGTTTTCTACTTTTTCTATAAGTGAGCAGGACCAGTGGAAAATTCCCACTCCGATCCACAGGTATCAGACCACTGACTAAATGCCCCCCCTCTTCTTTGTAGAGGGATGGGTGCACAGGGATAGTTCGGTTGTCAGGGCTAGCACACTAGCCCATTCGGATGTGTTCGCCCAAGCTGCAATGACACATTTCTTAGAAAATATTATCTGTCCCCACACCAAATCTAGATGGGTACAAGCTGTGTACATTTGAATCTAAAGGGTTGCTAAAAAGCTTGGGTTTCCCAACGTGTTTGATTTGAAAGAGGTACGTGCAAAAAGACACCTTCAACACCTGTCCATTCACACAAAACTAACTTGAACCCGACTTATCTACTTTTAATCACTGTTTTCAATAGACATGTGCAGTACTCTTTGTGTACTGTCTTTGTGTACTCAGGTTACAATACAATGTTCCTGACGCACAGGCAGAGGAAAGTACTTTAATGCTCATGCTTTTGCATGACCACCTCAACATGTTATTCAAAGCATGTAAACAACATCCACTTTGAGCATTTACTAAGTTTAAAACAACTCCGGGACTTTATACTGTACCTTACACTGGCTCAAAGACAACTAAAGATCCTCACCGTAAACTAGGCCACATTACGCAGCAAAAAGCGTCATGTTGACGTCATAGCTGTATCGCATTTCTTTAGAGCAGCGTCCTAGATCCTGATACTGATTCCCAAGCACAAATTATAAGTGCAGTTCAGCCCCACCATTACAATATCAGTTACTGCACTGTATTGACGCAACACACACTAGACCAGCTAATTTGTATCTTATAGGAACAATGTGGAGTTACAGTGAACAATTAAACCATCTTAAACCAGCATGTATTTACATTCAGACTTGATGTTGGTCTAGCTGATTGACTAGAATGCTGCTTACCATCGAAACTGGTAAATCTGGCAGACCAAATTACTGGAAAAGTTAGGTCTTACCTGAGTCCCTAAGCAGGCCATCATCATGTGTGTGAGGAGTTTGGCAGCAAACATGAGGAATCTAGAGCACAGCACATGAGACACAACGGCCAAGGCAAACCCTGCGGGTGAAAGACAGACATATACTGTACAAAATGTTGAGGACACAAGCAATGCATGATCTTTTGTCACGTTACGGTGGGTTTGGTATCCCCTTAAGCATGTAGACAGGACTGCCGTGAGTTACCTGAGATGCAAATAAAGCCAGCAGCATAGAAGGCCTCGTTGAATGAAGCAAAACTTCCCGTCTCTGCATATGCTGTGTAGACGGACAGATGCGTACAGGCACACTCGACAAAATTCTCACTGTCATCCACCACATGACAGAACTGACCATCAGACAGCCAGCTGGAGAAGAGAAATACCAAAATGATCATGATAAGCCACATATAATGCCATATTTAAACCTGTATCAAAACAAGACTTTTTTTTTTTTTTTGCTTGAGTTTTGTTTTTTAAAAGGTGAAGTATATAATTTCTATTCCACTAGTGGCACTACCCTTATAGGTAACACTTTATAATAACTGCACGCTATTAATTATTAGTTAAGCATTAGTAAACAGTTAATTCATTTATATTCATTTAGAAAGCATTAAAAAGCAATTTATAAATACAGCTATAAATGCTTTATTCTTGATTTAAAAGCATATCTATAATGTGTTTAATAATTGAATTTTCATACTTTATTAATGATAAAAGTATAATTTCTAAATGAAGTATAGCATTATTTAAGTTATTTAGGCGTTGTCAGTGGTTCATAAGATCACTTAGAGTAAGTAAATGATTAATAAACTATTTAAATGTACATTCATACAGCTTATTATTTAGGCATATAGTAATAGTTACTTAGTGTGTTAGTAAATGCTTTATTAACATGTATTTCTACTGTAATTCAGGGTTAATTCGTGTATTTATAAAGCAGAGGTCAGTTAACTGTTTGTGAGCTCATCTAAAGTGAGGACTATTTATGCCTGGTAAAGCATTTACAAAGGAGATTTAAAGGCTGTTAAATATTTCTATGTTCTGTATCACTGATGTGTTTGTTTCCTCTTTCTGTTTAGAAGATAAATGAGCCTTTAAATCTCCTCTGTAAATGCTTTACAAGGCATGAATAGTCCTCACTTTAGATGAGCTCACAAAAAGAGTTTACGGACCACTACTAAATGCTTTATAACTACCTGAATTTACTCCATTTACTTACACTTTCTAAGTGATCTTATGAATCACTGATAACTCTTTATACTCAAATAACTGGTTTGTAAATAATGCTATACTTCATTTAGAAATTATTAATTGATCATTAACAAAGTATGAAAATACAATTAATAAACACTTTATAGATATGCTTATAAATCAAGAAAAAAAACATTTATAGCTGTATTTATAAACTGCTTATTAATGTATATTAATGCTTTATAAATTATGAATTAACAGTTTACTCATGCTTAACTAATGATTAATAGCGTGCAGTTATTCTAAAGTGTTATATATTGGGAAAAAACAAACAAAAAAACAATTGTTCTTAAAAAAAACTTAATCAATTATTTCTAGTACAAAGGGAAATGCTCAGTTTGCTGTTGGTTCAGGCTGTGAAATGAGAATTTTAGGATATTTTAAGATCAAGTTAAGTGTGACAGATTTTTTCTGTGAGGGAACACAGAAATCTGTTATATTGGACTTGACTGTCTGTTCATCTAAATTAAACTCACACAACACACTAAATTATCATTCCAAACTAACTCAGTGAACTCCCAGCTATTAAGCTGTCACTAAGATAAGTTAGCTGAAGGAATCATTTAGTTGCTCTAGGATGTCATTTACATTACAAGGAATCACACTTGCATAATAATAAATTATCCCAAAAGTTCCCAAAAAGGTCCCAAAGTGATCAGAATACATATGCTTTAGGATAACAGATATTCTGAATATTAATTCTGAGAGCAATCTGTTTTACATCAATCCAAACCTGGAGAGAATTCAGGGACAAACTGTACAGCTAATAGTCTTGCCTAAAAGCAATGAAATGTCCTCTAGAATGGCTTCCTGGCCAAGAACACACAGAACTTTCTCTGTCCTAAAGAATGTGTGAGACAGGCCTTAAAAGACTCAGTCATGGCAGGTCACAAACCCTGACCCTTAAACTCCATACTGTACACACTGTCTGTCTCACTGATGAGTGTGAAATACATGGACAAGGTCAGAGCTTTACAGCCAGATGGTCTGTCAAGTTCATTTGCATGAGGAATTGAGAAACGTCCATTACCATAACTGAATTTCAGCTCCATTCTGAGGCTTCCTAAAGCTCAGAGATTGCACACACTGCGAAGACAGTAACAATGGCGTTGATTTTACCATGTTGATTTTATCGCGATTATGTGATGTTGCAACTTTAATTCCTCCCCATCAGCATTCATAAGTGTATGTCCATCATCCAATGTGTATATTTCTAATTTATTATGGTCTGCATCATTAACCCTACCGATACCAGCACGTACATTACATGAATGACAGATGTAAGATTAAAGTTGGTAAAGCAAATCTTGCTCCATCCTTTATCATTACTCAAAGTAGTAAGAACAACAGACAATCTGCATTAATGGACACAATTTTAGGTAATAGTGGGCATACTGATTTGCACCTACAGCTGCACTGGGTGTACATAATGTAAAACACAAACTACGTATTTTGAAAAAACGATAGTAAATATATGCATCAATAATTAATCAAACACACAGGTTGTGATTCTGAGGAGCAATAGTTGTTCCAGATAAAGTGGGTACTGTCCCATCTAATGGATAAGCGTTATAAATGTAAATCCCATTTAGACCTCATGGAGATTTGAGAAGCAATCATCAAAAGGTTATACTGATGTTGTATCGCTGTGGTAATTTTAACCACTGAATCTTCACATCCTCATCCTTTGAAAGTGTTTACAAAGATCATTTGCTTTTGCAGAGCAGAAAACAGTGTATTCTCGACATTCACACAACACAGACCAGCTACATCATTTCAGGGCGGGTCAACGTAGATGTTGTCCACGGGCAGACATTGGGCAAATGTGTTACCCAGTGAAGTGTAGCCATCACGGAAGTGGGATTTAGAGTTCAGAGTCAATTCTTTATTTTCAGAGGCAATCACTTTTTTATCGACTTCACAACTCGTTTACATTCACAGACAGCTACATTAAACATTGCGTGAAAGGGAAAATTAGTAAAAGCATAATAGGGGCACTTTAATGATAACAATACACATGTATTTATGCTTCATAATTACCTTTCGGCAGCCTGATTCCAAAGCAGGCACAGAGATTGGCGAGGTTTTCCACGTCGATCTGGAGTGTGTATGCGGTAAACAACCTCTTGACCGTCAGCGAGAGGTTTAGAGCCTCCGCCATGAAGACTGACTGAGAAAACCTGCAACAAACATACATATAGATTATTCAAAATGGATGAGCTATTAAAACAGAGTTTTTGTAGTCAGTTTCCCAATTCCAAACACATGATTTGTAAAGGATCACAAACCATCTAAAATCATAATTACACATTGAAGAAAAGGAGACAACTTTAAATGTCCAACTCAACAGTGTCATCTGCTGGACACTTGCTTGAGCCTACTTGACAAAAGCTACATTTACCTTTGTTTAAGCAAACTGTAAATCAAACAAATATAAAAAATAATACAGTGTTGATGTATTCAGGGATACAGTGCAACAGTCTTTTACCTTGTCATTTAATGCGCTGGCTTTTGTGTTGGTGAGGAACCAGTGCTCAGTACTGTATTCTGTGAAGTGCACTTTACGGCAAGCGGACGGGGCCATGCTGTCGGCAGGAAGGGCTGGCACCTCCAGCAGGGTCTCAGGCAGAGTGAACGTGTCTGTGTTTTTGCCTGTAAATGTGTGGCCGTTGATCTGAGTGGGGTACCAGTGGTGAGCAGTTATGGTGAAATAAGGGCAAGTATCCAGTATGGTTGTGCCTCTGAATGGAGTATAGAGGAAATCAATGCATACAAGAATGAGCTCAGGTAAAAACAAACAGAATAAAATCCTATTAATGGCAATAAATTGATCTCACCTCTTTGCTTCTGCCTCACACTCAACGTCCGTGAGCAGACTGAAGGCAAAACGCTCCGCCACTTCAGCGAGCTGGCTCAGTCCTCGAGTGTCCGCACGGCTGGGGTTTGCCATGGAGCACAGGAGGTCATAGGTCAAGCTGCGGCTGCTGTCTTTTAGCGGAGTCTGCTCAGCGTCATTCAG
Source organism: Meda fulgida (assembly GCA_030578275.1). Taxonomy (NCBI): domain Eukaryota; kingdom Metazoa; phylum Chordata; class Actinopteri; order Cypriniformes; family Leuciscidae; genus Meda; species Meda fulgida. Next base: position 18,801,964 of record CM060620.1, on the reverse strand, counting down.
AATCTGTGAAGTGAGGTTAAGAGAATTAAAAAGTTTGAAAACTTTAACAATATATACACTTTGCATACAATAAAATACAACATTCATTTTAGAAAACCAGTGATAAAATAATACAGATGAATTGAAACTTTGTTGCCAAGAGATTATTTTACACAGTGGAGCCTTGTGGCTGCTCATACAAGCATTGTACTCCTAGATACGACATTTCTTTGAACTTAAGGAACAAAAAAAGCATTGTAAGGAAAGCTTTCTTAATTGATCTCTGGGGGCCAATATGTGGCCCCTCATTGTTCTTTAGACCGAACGTAGATCAGCTGGATTTCCTGAACTACCCTATTCAAAAATTCTCAAGACCTGGCTAACTTTAAATAAATCCTCACCTCTCTAAATCCAGATAAACATGTTTATAATTCATTAAATATATACAGTCCACTACTGTTCAAAAGTTTGCCATCTGCAAGATTTTAATGTTTTTGAGAGAAGTATCTTATGCTCACCAATGCTGCATTTATTTGATTAATAATAGTACAATTGTGAAATATTATTACAATTTAGAATAACTGTTTTCTATTTTAATATATTTTAAAATGTAATGTATTCCTTTGATGGTAAAGCTGAATTTTCAGCACTCGTTACTCCAGTCTTCAGTGTCACATGATTCTTTAGAAATCATTATAATATGCTAAAAGGATATTTGGTGCTCAAGAAACATTTTTTATTATTATCAATGTTGAAAGCAATTGTGCTGCTTAATATTTTTGAGGAAACAATGATGCATTTTCAGGATTATTTGATGAACAGAGAAATCAAACTGTATTTACTGTCACTTTTGATTAATTAAGAAAAGAAAAAAAAAAGAAAGGAAATCTTACTGACCCCAAATGTTTAAAGAGTAGTATGCTCTACATATCAAGGTTTGGAGCCAAAGGGTTGTTAGTGTAATGAAAAGTGATTTTACACTCCTTTGGCCCACAACCTTGACATGCTTACCTTGCTATTTAGGTATGGATGTCCCATTTACTACTATTGTTTTTTAATTAAACTATTGAACTTGATTAAAACCCTAAACCAAAGTACCAAACCCTAATTCTAAAATAGAATCAAAATATAATTTAGTCAAGTTCCTTCTGAGGACATCCTCAAAAGGACTTTTTTTTTCTCAGATTGAGGTTACTTGGAGACATTTTTCAGAAATTTTGATCCTTAGGTCAAACACACACACACACACTGCCCTCATTTGCTCACCTTGCTTAGTGCATCTAACACTGCTGTTAGCTGCTCTGGAGTGATGTCCTTACTAACTTTATTAATAAGCCCCTGCAGGACCCGGTTGATGATGGTCTCATCCAGAGGCTGATGTAACTGGTCCAGCAGGGCCCATATTGCCTGAGCCTCCGAGTCTGAAACCAGGGTTACATTAGCCAGCCCGAATTCTGGGTGAACCCGTGCGCCACCGGTGGCATCAGACAGAACCACGCGGAACCGTTTGGGTGTTGGGTTGGAGGAACCAATGCTTGGCGTGAGGGCCACATCCAGACCCGCACTTCTTTGTCCTATCTCAAAAGTGAGGGTGCCCTCCGCCATGACGAAGTCCTGTCCTGCCACAGCAGGCCAGATCAGATTGGGTCCTAAAGATTCTGCTTTCTGAAGCTCCTGTGAGAGTAGATGGCATACATTACACAATTAATACACAGACATTTACTCCGAAAGTCACTTTCCTAAGAACTTTTAAAGTAGCTGGACACATGGTCAGAGGTTGACAGAGGTGAAGATATAAAACTTTAAATTCAGAGAGATGATTACATGTTCTGCTTTTTCCCCCTTTGAGGTGTGTAACATACTGGAAATTAAAAGCATTTCCTTATCCCTAAAAGTGAAACAGTAGGCAATAAAAACTGAAAAATGGAGGAAAGGAAAGGGTGTGCCAGAGGGACAAAAAGAGCAAAAAACCTGGCATGAGAAAGCATTCCCACAGACTGATGTATTTTTGGCGTAAAACCATATTCGACATGTCAATCCTACTTTTCCAGATCCACTATGCAACCATATATATTGCCTTTGAAGTATATTCTGGGAACTCAGTGGCCTAATTGCTCAGAGCTCTTATCTTCTCTACATTCATCATCTTAGCTCATGATTTTGACATCATCTCAGGCCTCTCATCACTAATGAGGTCACATTATATAATGGGGTCTGAGAGGGGCGTAGGCTGGGTAGTTGTAGCTGCTATTTGATTACAGCCAATGAACAATTACTAAGAGTAACGGAATTATCAGCAAGTAAGTTTGCAATGTAATATTTTGGTAGAACACACATAATCAAGAAAGTACTGTATATGTATTCTCGATGCCTCCTCTATGCCTCCCCTCCAGATCCTGCATATTATTGTGCTCAATGCATATTTATTGGTATTTTGGGAGAAGCTTCCCTCTTAAAATGAATCTCACCTGCATGCGGTACTTCACAGAGATAGTGGATACTGTACTGGAATCCCTGTAGACCTGAAGACTGACGCTTGTGGCACTGAGGGTGACCACGGGTAGCCTGGAGCCCTGGGCAAAGTACACCAGCCCCCGTGGGTCATCACTCTCTAGCATGGTGACGTTGGCAAAACGGGCAGTTTGGTTTATGCTGGCACCCTCACCCACTTTATAGACCTCCACCAGAAACCACAGCTCATACTCTGGGTCCTGCAGTACACAGACCAAAAGTTAAGGAGCAAGATGATTAGAGAAGCTGTTTAGGTGGATTCCTCTGAAGCACTACATAAAAAAAAAAGAAATCTAAATGGACAGAAAGTTCAGAATGAGACTTAAGGTCAATTCACTCCGCACAGACAAGCGGTAACAGACATGTTTGTTGGGTTTTGTCGAATCAGTTACCCCTGTTGGCGTCTGTTGGAGTTGGTCAAGGGTTTGTTTTCACCCGACTGAACATGTTCAGTCAGAGTTTGTTTAAACATGTTCTGTTGGGGCAGTGTGAGCATGTCAGTTATTTTTCATAAAATTCTAAATCCAATGGCCAACTTGTTTGTTGGTGTTTGTCTGTGCAGTGTGAATTAGCCTTTTGAAAAAAAAAAAAAAAAAAAAAAAAAACTATACCTTGTCTGGCCGGACTTCCAACTTGAGAGCACAGAGTATTTCTCCCTTCCTGCAGACGGATGTGCCCGAAGTCTGCTGCAGCTCTCTGGTCAGATTCACTCCGTGACTGACCACTGAGTGAACTGTAGCGCTGAACGTGACTCTCCAAAACACCAACACATCCTCAAATGCTCTGGAAACGAGGGAAAATGTTTCTTTTTGGCATGCATATCTACTGATTAACACTGATTTGCAGTATTGAAAGCACAACATACTCTTAAATATCGATGATACCTGTTTTCCTGTCTTTGCAGAAAGAGTGTTGCTGTCTTGTTCTCTGAGTCCTCATCCAGAATCTGACCCGACTGAGAGCTCAAACTGAAGCCAACTATACCGTTCTGAAGATCACTCCCTGTTGCAGAGAAGCATTAGTAGCTGAGTCAGTAAGATTATTATTATCTTTTTAAGAAAACAATGAGAAATGTTCTCAAAATAAGGATACATTTGCTAAAACAGCAAAAAAAAAAAAAAAATTAAGGATCATGTGACACTGAAGACTGGAGTAATGAAAATTGTTATTTTTTTACCGACCCCAAACTTTTGAACACTAATGTACTGTATTAATAAAAACAAAAAATAATAAGCAAGGGCTCAACAATAAGAAAGGCCAATATAAAAGAGCCAGCTGACTGAGGTATCACTTGCTCTATCGGGCAAATGTTTCATTGTCACTACATATTACGTTTATCTATAATATGTCTTGATCATGTACATGTGATATATTGAGCAATGTTATTTGGCTGATTTACCAAAGTCACCAAAGTAGCATTACTTAGCCTGCTAAAAATAGATGAGGCATTGTGAAATCTAAAAGAATTACCTGTCTCAGAAGCATAAATTATAACAAACTTAAAATGATCCATTTGATTATATTTAAAAAATTATATATATATATATATATATATATTTTTTTTTTTACAAATATACAGAAATTCAAAAAAGATACGTTTATAAGGTCTGTGGTGGAGCCAGTGAAACTTTTGGCAGGAAAAGTACACAATATTGAGGAAGAAAAAAAATCGTAATTGTTGATTCCTGTAATGAAAGTATTGTTCTCACCCAGAATAATGATTTTGGCAAAGGAAGTGAACCCCAGTTCATCTGGCACGCTGACGATCTGCGCCCCACCTTCTGCCTCGCTGAGGTAGATAAAGAACGCCTCCTGTCCCTCCGGCTCCTGATCATTCAATACGAGGACACTGACCTCCACCTCGTTCTGTCCCTCCAACAACGTGACAGTTTGGGTCTCCAAGGCAAAGTCCTCCCCTTCCAAAGCCCATGTGCCATTATGCTCCTGATGAAACTGGGCTGCATCCCCGTCTGGGGCTCTGAGTCCTGAATAAGCCCTGATTTTGGCACTCACCACTCCTGTGAGCCCTACCGACCTCCGTACTCTTAGGGAAAGCTTCTGTTGGGGCGCATCTTCCTGAGTGTCTTCAGAAATGCGTAATATCGCTGGTCCTATGCTCAGAAATCCACTAACAACATCATTAGCACGAATGGTAACTGTAGCAACACTATGCTGAGGCACAAGTCGAGGCTGAGCTGCGATTGAAGGCAAACTGGTGCTGAGAACACGCACGCTGGTTAAGTTCACATAAAAAGTCTCATCTGGTTCAGTTAGGGAATCATCAAGAATGGACAGTCGAATGGCAGCAGATGTTTGGCGGGAATCAAACAGAAGCTGCCCGTCTGCTACTGCCACAAAGTCCTTATCAGATTGGGCAATGCCAGGCCATGTCTTGTAGGAGATACTGGAACGGTTGCTGCGGAAGCCGTAGAGGCGCTGGACGTAGAGGGTGATGGTCTGCACGTCCTCCTCAATGACCAGCTGCCGAGAATCAGGATGAAACTGATACAATCCTAATGGCTCCACCTCAGCTACTGTGTAACCAGTCCTGAACGCAAAGCACATATATCAAAACATTCAGATAGCAACAAGAATTAAGAAAAAGGGGATTTGTTTTTTGAGAAGAGTGTTACCTGAGACGGGCTCCACCAGGTGACCCTGACTCTACAGAGGTCAGGTAAATAGCATGTGCTGTGACAACTGATATGTTATTAACAGCACTGAGAGAGATCACCTCACTCTCCTGACCATGGGCAAGCATTACCGTGCCTTCAGGTAAAGAGAAAAAAAAAAAGAACAGCAGATTCAGACTAATACTGTGTCATAATTTCTGGATTTTTCTCATATATATTTGGTGGTTTTTCCCCCTAGGGCAAACCTGATCTTGGTGAGATGTCTCCTGGCTGGTAGCCTGGTGGAGTTTGGCCAGGGGGGAACCCAGAGCTCCATCGGACGGTTACATTCCCATATAAGCCTGTCCGTGTCACCAGCGCCTCACACTGGCCACTCTCTGTATCTGAGACGCGCAGGTTCAAAGAGGCAAATCCAACCTACAGCACAAGGAGATAAACAGCACTAAGATTGAGTTTCAAAACAGAGCATTAGAGACAATCAGTGAAAAATAATTTATAGTAGATTATGTCTATTATAATGATGCATTAAATGATTTGTTTTATTTTTGCATTGTGGCATTATTTTCATAATAATAATTCCACTTTCTTTTTGTTAGATTTATGTTTATATCTTACTTTTTTTTTTTTTTACAGTGTTTTACAGGAAAAAATAATGATCATGAGCATAACAAGTTTTCATTTTTCTTTAGTTATTTTTTTAAAGGGATAAAATGTGACCTGGACACCTTTCACATTTTGTGGTGATTGCTTTAAGACTGCACAGGACGCATTTCCCTTAAAATGTCAGGAAAAATATTGCCATTTGTAAATATAGTGAAATGCTGTTTTGAGGATTGTCTCTTATTTTCATTAAATTTCAATTCATTGCACTTTTTATAGCTTTTAGAGGTATCATTGCAGACAATAATATATGCAAACAATAATAAATAGGTAACACTTTAAAATAAGGTCTTATTTTTTAACATTAGTTCATGCATGAACAAACAATGAACTAACACTCTATTTTACAGCATTTATTAACCTTTCTTAATGTCAGTTGATACATATGTTCATGTTCATTTTAGTTCACAGTGCATTAACTAATGTTAACTGATACAACCTTTGATCTTAAAAATGTATTAGTAAATGCTGAGATTAAAATTAAGATAAAAAGGCTGTAGAACTATTGTTCATTTGTAGTTAACTAATGTATACATTAAATAAATAAATAAAATATAATAAATACATTAAAAAAATAGAAAGGTAAATATGCAATATTTGACCTCAGCATTAGCTGCCACTTCAGGAACAGAAACGACAGCCAGCTTTGATTCCAGTTGAATTCTGGGAGGTGAACTGAGCAGGGGACCAGTCAGAGTCACATCTATCAGCTCAACGGTGAAGTTAAAACCTGTCGCAAAGAACACCTGTAGTGGACACATTCAACATATCAATACAGACCTTAAGAAGGTTGACAAGCATCTTAATGTCCTTTAAAAAATCGTATATCTAATTCAATGACAATAAACACACACCTGGCTACTAAATGGCACTCGGGCGCTAGCCTCTCGTTCTCCGTCCTTCACCAGTATGTTCCCAGAGATTGTGTCCTCTGTAAAACTCTGCCCAGGGGTGGTAAAACTGATTCTGTAACCCACACTGACATTGCCAAACGCCCCTGCCAGCCTGTTCACACTGATAATTAGTTGTCTACTTTGGTCCACCACGTTAACCACCACTGACTGGTTTTGAGAGTAAAGGACAAACACCCCGTGGGGTTCGTCATTGGCCCGGACTTTCAAACGGGTACTGCTGCTATTTATATCCAACTCTGCGCCTCCCTCCACAGAGATTAGACGGAGGATGTACGTTTCTTCCAACTCAGGCACAGAGTCGGGAAGCAGGGTGAGGACTATCTCTGTCACACGCTGTCCTGCCAGGATAGTGACAGAACCCTGCAGAGCAGCAAAGTCTCCTGATGTGTCTGCATCACTGAGGATTTCCCAGAAAACCTAAAAAAAAAAAATGATATAAATGGTGCTAATTATTACATAATTACAATACTATCACTACTGTTTCGGGTCGATAAGACTTTTAAAATGTTTTTGAAAGAAGTCTCCTATGCTCACCAAGGCTGGATTTATTTGTTTTAAAATACTAGAAAACTGTAACATTGTGAAACATTAATACAATTTAAAATAACTGATTTTTCTATATATATTTCTATATCTTTAATGATATATATAAATATATTTATATTTATATATTTAATTTATATATATATATATATATATATATAAACATGCAGTTTATTCCTGTGATTGTTTTTAAAAAAAGTGTTTGTGTATATTATGCTTTATGTTACGCTTATATTTTTCATTTGAATTTTTCTTACCGTAATGTTGCCCATAACGCCCTCTCTACGTGTGACAAGGAGTGATATTTTAAGCGGGCCTTCGCTGTCAGAAGGCTCACTGTAAATGCGCTCTTTCAGGTCCTGTTCTGTGAACTGTACAATGCCATTGGGGTCTCCAAACTTCTCAATCTGGAGAATGAACACATTGTACACACTTGCTAAAATGTCACGTTGCTGTATAGTTTTACCCTCTGTTTTCTAGAGGTTATCAGTCACTTTTTGCGTGCTGAGCAGAACGTACCGTGAGTGTGACAGATCCAGCTCTGGGGTCAATGCCAATCTCTCCAGAGAGGATACTAAGCACGACGATAAATTTCTCTGTGACCTCCACCTCACCATGAGGCAGGATCTTCAGCTCAATGCTGCGCACACCCCCTTCCCCATCTCTGAAACCGAACGTCCCGTTTACTGGTTCACCAATGTCTGTGTTTACTGATGGTAAAACCTCATTTGAGTTCGGACCTAAAATCTGCCATATTACCTGAGGAATAGAAATGATACAAGCACATGTCAGAGAAACACTTTGAATCTGTGTTGATTCCTTTAAGACAGAACAGGAAGCACTTAAATATCATGAAATATCTTGCTTGCTGTCATTTATTGTAAAATACTGTTTTGAGCCTTGTCACGTATTTTCATTAAACTGTATTAAATTTCACTGTTTAACACAGCTTTTAGAGGCATATTGCAAACAATAAAATAAAATAAAATAACACTGCTTTGAACCCTGAATAAATTACAAATCAATATCTTGCAAAAGGAAACAAAAGGGAAAACCAAAATCTAATAGAAAATAAAAGGAATTTCTTCTACAATAGATTTGTATTACTTTCCTGATTAATAATTAACATAATTATTACTGTTTAATTGATTATTGAAACTTACTTTGAATAATACATATTCTTTTGTCTATAAAGAATATAAAATCTACATTAAAGTAGCATAAAGGTCTGTACTAAAGCGTGTATTCACCTCACAGACCATCTTCTGAGTTTTGATCCACCAAAATATTCCATGATCCTCATTTACCACATTATTAATTACATACAAATCAACAGAAACAACCAGTTCATGGTCTGTCTGTCCTCCAAGTGCTTCCCCACATGTAAAAAACTGATATTTAATTTGATATGGCATCAGAAGCGTGATGTCATAGTCTAGACGGGGCTCACCGTGGCGTTTCCCAGCAGCCCATCTGCTCTCTCTACAAACAGGGTCAGTCTGAGCGTACTGTTGGGATTTGGAATTGTGATGGCGCTTTGATTGATGAATCGTACCACACCATTTGGCGAGTCACTTTTGGCAATTGTAACTCGTGCAATTAGCTGAGCTCCAAGTATGGCACCTCCTGTGGCACCGGTGAGTTGCATCTCAAATATCTCATTCAATTCACTGTGGGGAGAAAAAAAACAATGTTAAATGAAACATGCTACAAGTTCATAAAATGTACAATCATCGACAATTTTTTTTTTAACCAATCCAAAAAAAGCATGAATAAGGGTTCTTCGGTCATTTCTGACCGAAATGTTTAAAATAAAAAAATGTAAAAAATCGTAGCTTCATCAAAATGGTACGAAACTTGGTGACTTTTATGATACTTGGTATATGAGCACACAAAAAAATCGGGGACATGATTTGAAAAGTCTAAGTGGTCGTAAAAAAAAATAGTCACACTCGGGACCTTCGGTCATAAATGACCGCCCATAGGAAATGAATGGGAAATTGGCAAAAATATGAAAATTCAGAGTTTTTTTGTGCGTACAATCTACAAATCAGCCACGATGCAGAAAAAAAGCACTCATCAGTCAAGGGGTGACTCTCTAAAACATCACGAGTGCAAAACAGACACAAACACTCTAACACACACATACTTATATACACAAAAACACACGCACACACAAATGAACGTGTGTCATTGAAAAAGCTAATTTTGGGAAATGTGTGAAATAAAAGCAATTATTCATCAATGTAAGGAATAAAAAGCACACAGCAATGAAAGCATGAGACTGTAAGCCATCAAGGTTGCAAAAATAGATAGACACACACACACACACACACACACACACACACACACACACACACACACACACACACACACACACACACAAACAGGGAAATATGAGACTGGTGAAACTGTAACAGAGAAATGTGAGAATATGTGAAATAAAATACAGTCACAGTTAGTTACAAATACAGTTAGTATGTAAATCTGTAAATATATTTAGAGAAATAAAAAAAGTGTTTTAAATATCATCCTAACTATATTTACATATTATGTGTATATTATTTGCATATTCAATGAACAGTAACTCTTATTCAAAAGGCAACAGCAATTATAAACAAAAAACTAAAATAACAGCAAAAGTATAATTGTCAAAAAATATAGAGAAATAAAAAAGTGTTTTAAATATCATCCTATTTTCCATTTACTGTTTGATAATTATTATACTTTTGCTGTTATTTTAGTTTTTTGTTCATAATTGCTGTTGCCAATTTTAAAAAAGAGTTTCTGTTCATTGAATTGTACAAAACAATTTTAAACCAACCAAACAAACAAAAAACTTGACAAAAAGTCTTTGAGAATCTCTTATTATATATTAAAATCCACAACCTGTAAAAAAAAAAAATAGGCAAATATGTGCAAAACAACTAGAATTCAGAAGCCTTTCTACAGAGAGCTGTAAATCAGTCTAGTGGCTACAATATGATATTGCATGATAACTATGCTCACTACTTCCAACAGATGGCACCAATCTGATTTAAAAAAAATATATATTTCGATAGGCCTAGTCTCTAATTTAACCTAAAATACAGCATTAATAAAAAAAAAAAAAAAAAAAAAAAAAAAAATATATATATATATATATATATATATATATACAGTCGTGCTCAGAATTAATGGTACCCCTGGTAAATATGACAAAAAATGGCTGTAAAAAATAAATCTGCATCGTTTATCCTTTTGATCTTTCAATCAAAATATTGGCAAAATTCTAAACTTTCATTGAAGTAAAAGAATAGAAAGTGGGGGGGGGGGGGGGGGGGGGGGGGAATCACATTATGAAATAAATGTTTATCTCCAAAACACGTTGGCCACAATTATTGGTACCCTTTTATTAAATACTTTTTGCAATCTCCTTTTGCCAAGATAACAGCTTGAATTTTATCCTATAATGCCTGATGAGTTCGGAGAACACCTGACAAGAGATCAGAGACCATTCTTACAGAATCTCTCCAGATCCTTCAGATTCACAGATCCATGTTGGTGCTTCTTCTCTTCAGTTCACTCCACTCATCAGGTCTGGGACGGTCATGGCAGAAGCTTCATTTTGTGCTACTTAACACATTTTTGTGTTGATTTTGATGTTTGTTTTGGATCGTTGTCCTGATGGAAGATCCAACCACGGCCCATTATAAGACTTCTAGCAGAGGCGGTCAGGTTTAGATTTTTTATCTGTTGGTATTTGATAGAATCCATGATGCCATGCATGTATCTGAACAAGAAGTCCAGGACCTCCAGCAGAAAAATATGACCACAACATTAAAGATGGTATATTAAATTGTACACATGGGGTACTTTTTATCCTTGTGTGCACCAAACCCATCTTGCATGTTTGCTGCCAAAAAGCTATGTTTTAGTTTGATCTGACCACAGAACCCTGTGCTGTTTGAAGGTCCAGTCATGTCTGACAACTGAATTTGCTGGGGTTTGTTTTTGGATGAGCAAGGAGGATTTTTCTTGAAAACCTCCCAAACAACATGTGGTGATGTAGGGGTTGTTTAATTTTTTTTGAAAGGCTTTCTGAACCCAAGACTCAACTAATCTCTGCAATTCTCCATCTGTGACCCTTGAAGAGTCTTTGGCCACTCAAACTTTCATCCTCACCATGCATTAAGACAATATAGACACACGTCCACTTCCTGGCAGATTTGTAACATCTTAAGTTGATTGGAAGTGCTTAATTATTGCCCTGATGGTCAAAATGGGGATTTTCAATGCTTTAGCTATTTTCTTACAGCCACTTTCTATTTTGTGATGCTCAACAATCTTTTGATGCACATGAGAACTATATTCTTTGGTTTTACTCATTGTAATGGATGATTAAGGGAATTTGGCCTTTGTGTTTCCTCATATTTAAACTCCTGTAAAACAAGAAGTCATAGCTGGACAATTTCATGTTCCTAGTCACCCTGGTGTGCAAAAAAAAAAAAGGTAAATATGAATGGGAATATACTTCAGAGATATTTTACTCGTAAACAATTCTAGGGGTACCAATAGTTGTGGCCAACCTGTTTTGGAGAAAAACATTTATTTCATAATGTGATTTCCCCTCCACTTTCAATTATTTTACTTCAATGAAAGGTTTGATTTTTGCCAATTTTTTTAATGAAATATTAAAAGGATAAACGAAGCAGAATTATTTTTTACAGCCATTTTTCATCATATTTACCAGGGGTACCATTAATTCTGAGCACGACTGTATATACATTTCTATTATATTCAATGGGGAAAATGGAGCATAATTATTGCATAAATATTAATTATTATCATAAAATTCTCAAAAAAACTTGACAAAAATAGTCTTTGAGAATCTCTTATTATATATTAAAATCCACAACCTGAAAAAAATAGGCAAATATGTTCACAGAAACTAGAATTCACAAGCTTTTCTACAGAGCGCTGAAAATCCATCTAGTGGTTACAATATGATATTGCATGATAAAAATGCTCACTACTTCCACCAGATGGCTCCAATCTGCTTTCAAAAAAATGTCTCTATAGGCCTACTCTCTACTTTAACCTGAAATTATTAATTTAATTAATAATTAATTAATTAAAAAAAACAATTAAAAAAACAGATATAAATACATTTTCTATTGTTTTCAATGGGAAAAAATGATCATAATTATTGCATAAATATTAATTATTATCATAGAATTCTCTCAAAACACCAAAGGAAAAAAAAAGAAAAAAATATTATTGAACAAAAATACATTTAATTGATTTTACTGGAAATTTGTTATTTTTTTTATTTTAGGGGTCCGGTCACTTATGACCGTGAAGGTCCTATGTGTGACTGGTTGACGAAGAACCCCAGAGGGATAGCAATGAAAGTTAATAACCCCATCCTTACCTCTCTGTGTCATCCACTATGGAGACATTGATATAGCTGAGGGATTGGCCATGCTGAAAGGTGATGGAGCCATTGAGCAGAATGTAATCTGAACCAGGTTGAGCAGTCAAACCTTTAGAGATAAACTCTGCTGTGACCTGCCCATAGGATCCAATACGCCTCAGTACAGGGATGGACAGGATTCTTACATCTTCCTCAACTGTGACACAAAAACAATCGGAAAGACTGACAACAAATATATGTATGTATCATACACATTTGTATCCCAGTGTAATTTAATATTATTTATATACTATTACAGTATTTATTGCATTTCATTTCAATTTAGCTCAAGTTTTAGTGACTTTGTATTTTTTTTAGCTTTTTTTATTTCTATTTTGATTTCTATTGCTTTTATATTTATTTCATTTTTTATTTCATTTTTATTATCAACAAAAAGTTTATTATTATTTAGTTTTAGTAATTGTAGTTCTTCAAGATTTTTGTGTAATATTTATAATTTTCACTTTACTTCAAGTCAGCACATCAATACGTATTATAATCGAAATTATTTGAAGGTGAAGCGTAATTCTTAAACTAATTTATATTTTCCAATCTTAATATGAAGAAAACAATGCACGATAGTGATGCCTAAATTCAAGTGTAACATTTAAAACGTCTCGGGTTATGACTATAACCCTTGTTCCCTGAGAAGGGAACTCAACACTGCGTCGAAAATCGACTATTTGGGGACGCTCCCTAAGCGTGCGCCTCTGAAGTATGAATAAAACTAATCCAATCCTGATTGGTGTTGCGTCGTGACGTAACATGTGACGGCATACCCGGAAGTATAAAAGTGACGCTGTCACAACACACACTAGCCTCGCGATGAAGCAAGACGCTCAAAGGCCTCGAGGGGCGTGGCAGAACGACGCAGTGTCTCGTTCCCTTCTCAGGGAACAAGGGTTATAGTCATAACCCGAGACGTTCCCTTTCGAGGGAACTCAACACTGCGTCGAAAATCGACTCTTTGGGGAACGAGTGCCCACTAGGCTACGCACCGAATAGGCCTGTCCCTGAGTGAAACTGTCTAGGCACTCAGCAAGGACTGAGCACGTGTGTGCCAGGCGTACTACGAAGGTGGAGACTGTAGAACCTGATAAAAGTATGCGGAGTAGCCCAACCGGCTGCCTCGCAGATCTCCTGTAGAGGTACTCCCGAAAGAAGGGCCCTAGAAGAAGCCATGCTTCTAGTTGAATGGGCCCTGACGGCTAAAGGTGAAGGCAAACCGCGCACCTTGTAAGCCTCAGTAATAGCCTGGACTATCCAATTACTAATAGTCTGCTTGGATGCCGGGAGCCCCTTCTTAGGTGACCCAAAACATAATAATAACTGGTCCGACCTTCTCCAAGAAGAGGACCTCTCAAGGTACACGCTCAAAGCTCTGACGGGGCAGAGCAAATGAAGCTTCTCTTCTTCTGCCGACACATGAGGTGGAGAATGGAATGCCTGAAGGACTAAAGACCGAGCCGTGTTCGAAGGAACCTTAGGCACGTAGCCTGGACTCGGGTGCAAAAAAGGCCTTTACTCTGCCAGGGGCAAACTCCAAGCAAGCTGGTGTCACTGCCAGGGCTTGGAGATCTCCCACCCTCTTAAGTGAGGTAATGGCCAAGAGAAAAAACATTTTCTGCGTTAAATCCTTAGGCGAAGCCGACTCTAGAGGTTCGAAAGGGGCCAGGGATAACCCTTCCAGAACTATAGCCAGGTCCCAAGCAGGAACCCTAGACCTGGTTGCCGGCCTCATCCTCCAAGTACCGCGGAGAAACCGAATGACCAACTGGTGCCTCCCCAGGGGCCCATCACCTAACGGAGCGTGGAAAGCCGCAATGGCTGCCACGTACACCTTAAGCGTGGAAGGGCAGAGACCCGCAGAGAACCGATCTTGAAGAAATTCCAGAACTGAAGCCACCGGGCAGTTTACTGGATCCAACTCATGTTCTCTACACCAAGTGGCAAAAACATTCCACTTGAGGCCATATAATCTCCTAGTAGACGGAGCTCTGGAGCTAAGTATAGTTTCAAACACTCCAGCTGATAGACCAGCATTTAGGTACTGAACCCCCTCAGAGGCCAGACCCACAATTTCCACAGCTCTGGCTGAGGGTGGAATATTGTGCCCCCCGCCTGAGACAACAGATCCCTCCTCAGAGGAATCTGCCATGGCGGAGCTATCAGGAGTGATATTATGTTTGAAAACCACACTCGGGTCGGCCACATTGGGGCAACCAGAAGAAGACTGATGCCCTCCTGACGGACCCTCTCCAGGACTCCCGGGAGCAGAGCGATCGGGGGAAAAGCGTACAGGCGAAGCCTTGGCCAGGCCTGTACCATGGCATCCAACCCCAGAGGGGCTGGAAGTGAGAGGGAGAACCAAAGTGGACAGTGGGACGTCTCTCGAGACACAAACAGATCCACTTCCATTGGTCCAAACCTCTCCCATATCAACTTCACCACATCTGGATGAAGTCACCATTCCCCGGGCCTCAGCCCCTGCCTCGACAGGATGTCTGCTCCCTGATTCTAACCCCGGAATATACATTGCCTTGATAGACAGTATTTTCCCCTGGGACCAAAGAATAATCTGATGCGCCAGTCTGCACAGAGGGCGCGATCTGAGTCCCCCTTGTCGGTTCAGATAGGCTACCACCGACGTATTGTCGGATCGTACTAAGACATGGTAACCCTTGATGTCTGGGAGGAAGCTCCTCAAAGCCCTGAACACAGCCATCATCTCTAGGCAGTTTATATGCCAAGAACGATGATGGTCCTCCCACAGACCCCTGGCAAAGCGGCCGTCCATGACCGCGCTCTAGCCAGTGAGGGAAGCGTCTGTCGAAACGGATTTCCGGGGACACGACACTCCCAGTACTGGCCCTTGGGATAGGAACCAAGGTTTCTTCCATATTTTCAGAGAACGAAGGCATCTGCACGTTACTCTGATTATACGAAACGGATTCCCCTTGGGAGAAAACCCCTTGGTTTTTAACCACCACTGAATGGGCCTCATGTGCAGAAGGCCCAAAGGAATGATGTTGGATGCCGCTGCCATGAGGCCCAGCATTCTTTGAAATTGCTTTACAGTGATGGCCTGGTCCAGCCTTAACCCAGATACCATCGCCAGAATTGACTCGATACGTGCGGGAGACATTAGTGCCTGCATCGTAATCGAGCTCCACACGATTCCAAAAAATATCGTGCACTGGGATGGTTCTAGCACACTCTTGAGTCTCAACCCCAATTTCTGAATGTGGCCAAGGACGACATCTCGATGCCGAACTGCCATTTCTCGAGACTGGGCCAGAATGAGCCAGTCGTCGAGATAATTCAATATATGAATGCCTTGAAGTCTCAATGGAGCAAGGGCTACATCCATACATTTGGTGAATGTGCGGGGAGAGAGTGCTAGGCCGAACGGAAGAACCCAATATTGGTAAGCTTCGTCCCCGAAAGCAAACCTCAGGTATCTCCTGTGACATGGAAGGATGGAGATGAGAAAATAGGCGTGCTTTAGATCTATCGTGACAAACCAGTCCTCGGATCTGATCTGACTCACGACTGCAGGAATGGTTAACATTTTGAACCTGAACCTCCTTAGAGATCGGGTCAAAACCCTGAGATCTAGAATTGGCCTTAACCCCCCATCCTTCTTTGGAACTATAAAGTACCGGCTGTAAAACCCGGCCCCCCTGTCTAAAGGATGAACACGTTCCATGGCTTCCTTTAGTAGCAGAGTCTGTACTTCTTGTTCCATCACCTGAGCCTGCTCTGGAACCACTGTAGTTTGCACCACCCCAATTTAAAACCTGGGGGGGCGGTGCGCAAACTGCAGCTCTATTATATGCAGGACCCACGCAGATATGTTGGGAAGATGATACCATGCCTCTACAAAATCTACTAGGGGTACCAGCCTCTCGAGACTGGCCTCTGGTGTTTTTCGAGCATCTTTCTCGACTTCCTGAAGCGGAATACCGGCAGGCTGTAGTCGATACGGTTCTTTTAACCATAACTGATGCTTTTTCTTTATTAGAATACTTTCGCTGGAAAGAGATGCGGCCCGAAACGTCGTTGACGGCGGGCAATCTACATCGTTTCCCAGAGGGCTCCGCTGCGAAAACAAGGAAAACTCGGTTGCCCTGCAGTGGAGGGGACAGCCCTCAGAGGTCCTACCACTTCGGTCAGGACCTCTTTCCGAAGCCCTCCTAGCCTGAAAGACTTCCCTCAGGTCGCCTCTCTGGCTGGAGAACTTCGATTTCTGAGAGCGCTTCCTCTGTTGCCAAGCTCCAGGAGGAGGGGCTCTAGAGGAAACACTCTCTCTCTGCTCAGCTCGGTGTGAGAAGCTGGCTGATGGCTGGGGCTGATCACTCGGCCCCACCCTACTCGATTTGGATTTCGCCTTACGGGGGAGGTACTGCTGGAACACCACAGATTGCTTCTTCGCCTCCTGAACCCTGTCGACGACCGATGTAACGGCGTCACTAAACAGGCCAGAAGGAGAGAGCGGTGCATCCAGCAGAAAAGATCTATCTCCATCTTTGATACCAGATAGGCTCAGCCACAGATGTCTCTCCGTAGCTACCATAGCTGCCATAGAGCGGCCAATGGCACGGGCCGTCTCTTTTGTGGCCCGGAGAGACAAATCTGTGGCTCTCCTTAACTCTACAATATCTTCAGGAGTTAGCCCCTCCCCCTCATCCAAATCTTTCAGGAGATCGGCCTGGTATGCCTGCAAGATAGCCATAGAGTGCAGACATGAACCAGCCCGACCTGCCGCCATGTAAGCCCTGCCTATTAAAGCAGATGTATCTCTGCAGGGCTTACTAGGCAGCGCCGGGGTTTCCAGGGAAGATGCCGATTCAGGGGAAAGATAACCTGCTAAAGCCTTTTCTAGCTTAGGCATCTTCCCATAACCCCTGTCCCGTACACCCACAACATTGCTGTAAACACTGGGACTGGAGACACGGGACGAGTGCGGTTTATCCCACGATCTCGAGATCTCAAAATGGAGATCGGGGAAAAAACGGCAAACCCCGGCGCTGAGGTTGTGCTCTATGCTGCAGGAAACGCTCATCAAGCTTACTTTTTGCTTGCGTTCCCTGCTCATCATGTGGCCAGCTAATGTTAAGTCTAGCCACTGCACGAGTCACAACCTCCATCAGCTCCTCAAAACCTTGGCCGTGAACTGGTGCCCCAAAATCACGGTCATCCGCATCAATACTGAGCACATCTACTTCCTCAGAAGCAGAGAGCTCAAGCATTGGGACCTGATCGTGGGCAGGAGAAGCCGCGATGCGGGCTCCTGGACCACTCTCAGGGGCTACGGGATCCTCAGACGAAGAATGAGAAGGTGCCTCAGCAGCCTCATTCTCATCTAAAAGATCCCGCTGCGAGCCCCACGATCTCAATCGCCGCGCTGCCTCAACAGACGCGGGACCAGAACTGCGGGGAGCGCGAGCCTGACCGTGCTCATCAAAGCACGCCAGCCGGGAGCGCAGCACTCTAATGGGTAGTGCTTCACAGTCAACACAAGCAGCTCCCTCGAGAGCTGCCCGTGCGTGCTGCGCTCCCAAACAATTCACACACAAAGAATGTGTATCCCCACCCGTAATAAAACGAGGGCAAGGATGCACACACTTCTTGAACTGCTCGCTGGCCATAATATATATATATATAGATATATAGATATAGGGACAAACAACACCAAATAGGACTGACAGTTTCAACACAGAGCGCTTGCTGAAGAGCGAAAGCTAGTGTGTGTTGTGACAGCGTCACTTTTATACTTCTGGGTATGCCGTCACATGTTACGTCACGACGCAACACCAATCAGGATTGGATTAGTTTTATTCATACTTCAGAGGCGCACGCTTTGGGAGCGTCCCCAAAGAGTCGATTTTCGACGCAGTGTTGAGTTCCCTCGAAAGGGAACTATTAATTCTATTTCTAGTTAATATTTTAATTAATAGTTTAATATTGGTCATTTATTGGTTATTGTTCATATCATGTTTACCTGTATATTTTTTAAGAAAAGGAACATTCTCTTCATTTAAAAAGGTAATACATACATAATAAATCACAAAAGAGAAAAAAAAAAGAGAGAGGCATAAAGGTACCAGTGATGTTGACATATTTGGGGTCAAACTCCAGAATGCCCTCAGCGTTGTCATTTTTCTGGATAATCACCATAAGGGAGGACTGATTGCCAATAGCTGGAGGCTGGTCAATCTGTAGGCCGTACTCTCTCACTGTAAAATCCACTGAACTGAAAAGAAGAGGAAAGAAATATATTTTTCAGCAAAAATAGCTAGTACTGTTCCAAGCTATTTTTAGCTATTTTTGCTGAAAATCTATTTCTGACTAAATAAAATCTCTTAAAAATCTATCTGACTTGGGTTTCAGATAGCAGGCTGAACTCTACCTGGCATTTAGAAGCTCTACTAGAGTAATGTTGAGGAAAAACTCCTCTGGTCCTTCTGGAAGGTCATCATCGAGTATAGTCAGTGTGATGACCTTTGAACTCTCCCCAGGCCTGAATAGCAGCCGACCAGAGGACTGTCCAAAATCTTGTCCGCTGATTGCAGTTCTGCCTTCCGTGTGGTAACTAACCCACACGCTGCCAAACAGACCCATGGAACGAACAATGGTCACATTTACCTGGTAAGAGACAAGACACTGTTGGAGACTCAGCTACTTTTGAGAATGGGTTCACAGAAATATTCATTCCCATCTTTTACAATCTGTTACAATTGAATCTAGGAAATTTGCAATGGACAAAGCTAACTGAGCATACACAGAACTTACCCTGTGTGCCTATTTTCAAAAGCAATATAGTCTTATTACCTATGAACAGCTCCATTATACTCAACAAGCACTAAAAACACAACGTCTATCATTAAGAAAACTTTCCAGTGTTTTTTTTTGTCATTGGATTAATGGTTGCTAGGCTATTGCTTTATGGAAGTTTCAAAACATTTTCAATGACTTTCCCAGTCAAGGGGAACAGGCAGAAGCACTTGGTTGTGGTTTGTATCTCAGCAGTGGTAATGACATGTAAAAGGTCTCACAGCTCTGTCCTCCTCAGTGGCACGCAAAGAGACTTGAGAGAAGGAGAAGAGCCCATGGGGAAGGTCACTGGCAGCCATAGTGATGGTGGCAAGTTGTCTGTCAGGGTTGATTGCTGAGCCCGGGGTTAGAGAGCTCAGTCTGAGCTCATATATACGTCTTTCTTCTGGAATCACATCATCAAGCGCCTACAGAAACAGGGAGAGGGAATCAATTTTATTTTGTGTAAATATGGTTTACATCATAATAATATTAGCATAATAAATATTATGTTGGGTCTAGACAGGGAACAAGGGGATATACTACACTTAAATTATACATTTTAAAATGATTATGTATTCGTTTTCTGATATGTCTGGAGGTTATTTAAATATTGATACGGAACAAACAAAGTAGTGTATCTATTACTGTTCAAAAGTTTGGGCTCAGATTGTTTATATATATATATATATATATATATATATATATATATATATATATATATATATATATATATATATATATATATATACATATATACATATATATATATATATATATATATATATATACATATATATATATATATATATATATATATATATATATATACATATATATATATATATATATATATATATATATATATATAAACTGTTATTTTAAATTGTAGTAATATTTCACAATATTACCGTTTCCACACTATTTTTAATAATAATAATTAAATCAATTAATTATTAATTAAATCTAACCAGCCACAAAGTTTTGAACAGTACTGTGTATTACTCAGCAGTTTACCTTCAGCTGAATTATAGCGGCAGACTGGTGGTCTTTCATAACAACTTTGCCAGAGGTCTCCTCAAACTCTGTATCTGCAGCTGCGCTGATGTTCCAGAAGATCTCAATCTCACCAAAGATGCCTGGACCTCTTACGAGACTGCAATTGATAGGGCATAATTTGTCTTCAGATGGGGTGTTTGGGATATCTGTTTTGCTATTTTTGTTTGCCGATTCAGTTCGGTGACACCAATGGTGCAGAAATGAAATATACAGTAATCTCTGTTGGTTGGAGAAGGTGAGCATTTTACCTGACCAGAGCTGTTCCATTGTAATTGTCTCTTGATTCACTTGGTTCACCAATCAGAATGCTCCTGCTGGAATCAGCTATTCCTACAATTCCCAGGGCACCCACATCAGCTTGAATAACAACTGTAGCAACTCCTGATGGAGAGAAAAGCAAATAAATTGTGATTTTGAACACTACCTGTCAACAATTTAGACACATGATATATACTTGATAATGGAAATAATATGTTGTCAAACCTCTAACTGTATCAATGACTGGGTCATTCTTTGGAGACAGAAGCTGGATGGTGAATCTCTCCTCTCCCTCCAAGACAGCATCAGCCAAAGCCTGAATCACCAGAGTCTTCTTCGACTCAGTCTAGGAGCGATAAAACCATTAATCGACTGTGAGTATCACAAGGCAAAGTGCTGTTCATATTCATATTTGCCAGCCATACCAACCCCATTAAAAATGAGAGTTCCATTATGAGGGCTTAGGTCATCTCTTCCCTCTTCCTGCAGAAGCCAGATCAAATGCACCACTCCCTCTCCTCCTGAGCTACGCACCACGGTCAGTGTAGCTATGGAAGCTGGGTCATTTAGGAACTGAGGCTCAGACACAGAGATCTGACAAAAGATTAAAAAATATATTATTTTCAGTCAAGCTGATTATCAGTCAAGCTGGCCTCGACAAACCACAAATGTATCAAAGCACTAATTATTATCTCAATAACGACAGTAGAGAAGTTAAACTAAGTACAGGGTTACATCTTATTAAAAAAAGAATAAGTTACTTTATATACAAGTAACTTTACAGTTACTACAGAAATACCCCAGCGATTCAGAGAGCATGTCAGTTTAATTATGATGTGTAAGATTATGCAAATATCATGACAGAGATAAAACACATAGGTAAGCCAAATGCTAATATTGGACTAACATTCATAGATGTTATTGGTAAAATTACCATTAGCTCCTCAAACCCAAACCGACCAAAAGGTGAATCATTGGCCGGGATGCTGACTACTACTGACGTCTCGTCCCCCAACCTGGCACCTCCGATGACTCGAATCAGTTTGACCATAAATGTCTCTGTGGACTCCACAATCGTGTCATCAATAATTGTGATCTCAATATAAGCAACTGCCTGCAAAAAAAACACACACACACACACACACACACACACACACACTGGTTGGTTCACATTATAATGACAATCATTCTTATTCTATATTTCATATCCAGTCTTTTTAGTTTTACAGTTTTTGTGCATCAAAATCCCCATCATTTGTTGAATCAGCTAATTCAAAATATCAAGTTACTTAAAAGTAACATTCTGTTCCAGTTTTACTATCACATTAGCTCCAGTAGCCTTTTCTATATATATATATATAATTTATACCTATAGTCATAAAACTCTAGTCAGCCTAAAAGGGGAAGAGTAGAAGCATAAAGTAGATAGGAAGTGACATGTGTTCGAAATTGCCCACTACCCTCATTGACTATTCCCTATTCCTTACATTAATCCACTAATAGACCACTTAAGTCAACTCGAATGAAAACGAGTGAGCGAATTCAGACACTGAGTGCGTTGTAAGGGCTGCCGCTTTTGCATCATTTGCACTTGCTGTTTAATAATTATTTGAAGAAAAACAAATTGTTAAAGATTTTGGACACAGTCATGCTCTCCACAGTGGGTGCTTCTTATGTATCATTTGCGCATCCTCACTTCCTAACCTAGGATGTGAGGGAGGGATGCAAGAAAAGAAAATGAGGAATCGAAGGAATCGAAGCTTGTTTGTACATGGGAATATTCATGATCACTCTAGCGTCACTTCAAAACATCATCAACTGCACTCAGGGATCTGCTCTTCTGTTGATAAAGTTTGGTTATTTAAGAAATGAATTATAAATATTAATAAAGCAAGATGTCCTCTTGACATATACAAAGGTACAAAAAAAATATTAAAATGATTGTGAGGGGGGAGGATAATTTGGAATTGTGTCAGGTTTTTCGACAATAAATAATCCTGTATAGGATACACCTGTTCATTCTTGCTCATAGCTCCTCGGGAAGCTTTCTCACTCCTCGTTCCTCACCTCCTTGCTGTGCAATTTGATTTGAGATATTCTTTGAAATGGTTAACTTTGATCGGTTTCAGGGCCACAGGCTGGAGGACAGATGTACGAGGAAACGAGGAAGCATCAATTTGACTTTCTACTTAATGCTTCTTCTCTTCCCCTTTTTAGTCATTCAATTTTTTTAATCTTTACCTGTCCTTCTTGAAATGTGAGGTTTCCAGAGGAAGGACTATAGTCCTCAGTGCTGGCTGTGACTGCTTGTGCCTCCCAGTATAGAACCAGTCTACCTGATCTACCGGCCATTCGCATGACGGCCAGGCGAAAGACATTTCCAGGTGATGGTACCTCAAATGCCAACACTGCCCCAGAGACATCCTAAAGGACAAGGGATTGTAGAAGTGTTTGTTTTTGATTATTAATAAAGACAAAACACATGATACATTTTCCTATGGCGTTTTATACAATTTAAAAAAAAAAAATCCAATTTATGAGTAAAATAAAGGGGTATCAAGTGGGAAACATAACTTGAAGTTACTTTGACGTTCCGTTTTACAACGTACACAGCACACTCCCACAACCCAAGCTGTCTTATCTAATTACTTATTAAAAACCTACGTTTTCAAAAATGAACATAACTGCATAATTCTCATTTTCGCTATGTTTGTTTAATTTAAATTGTAGAACAAAACGTCAAAGTATAGTCAAGTTATGTTAACCACAGGCTTTATTTTCAAACGAAAAAACATTATAAAACCCCATAGGGAACCAACGGCAAATTAGACTTCTGGGTTCTGACATCATTCCTGCACCACTCTTTACAGTCAATGATGTATAAAAAGCCGATAAAATTGGTATAAAAAAATTATCCAAAAATAATTGTAAACCAACCTTTGAGACATTGTAACTGAGGACTCCTCTTGGGTCATCGTTCTCTTGGATGGTGACCTCGGCTATCTCCAGACCAGGTCTTTTCACACTGGGCTGGCCTGCTCCAGTGTCTCCACCCAACAGTTCAACTCTGGTGATGTTTACAAGGAACGTCTCAGCCAGTTCAGGAATCTCATCCTACGAGCAAACACACATATGCCATCCAGGAATTAATAAAGTCATGATCTGTCCTATACACACTTCATAAGTTAAACCCCTTAGACATCTCATGCACCTCAACATAAGTGATAATTTCTCCAGCAGATTCTAAACAGAATCTGTGCAATTAATTTCTAACAACATGCTGAGTTATGTCAGTAGTCTTTCAGTCTAAACAAATTCAACGTGGTTTTTGAGGCTAAACAAAATGTAAAAATATCCAACGACCACAGCAATTTGCAGAGAATGAGCTATTCCAAGAGCAAACTGAAAAAAAATGTGAGGTTTTTGTGGTGGTGATAGTAACTGGCTGTTGGCTTGTGCTGTAGGCAGTAGGAGGTCAGTCTGTCTCATCAGCTTCTGCACAATGTGTCCTCAGACTGAGTGACCGGAGACTAACTGTGAGGCTTAAGGGTAAGGGAGCCACCGAGAGAGTGGGTCACATATAACAACCTCGTCCACTTACCCCCTGTAAAGCTCTTAGCCCTAGCCTGATGGTTGCTACTTGCTACTTATTTTCATACAGAGAGCACTCGAGGAACAACACTGCAGGGGACAACAAATGAAAAAGTGGTACACTAATAGTGAAACAGTCCACTCTGACACTTGCTCCCTCCCTGAAGACCTTTAAGGAAGCGGGTTGATATACCTCCAGTCTCCATATGATAATGAACTGAAGGGGGCAACATAGGAGAAGTGAGACGCAAATAACGATACAGTCCATCTTCTGTTCAGTCAATGCTACCCATATCTCTTCCCTGCATCAGAGAAGAGTGTTCACATCGTCTCCAAATGTATTTTGGAAGGGGTTCAATGTTCAACATTCCTTTTTGCATTTGTTAATCTACCACTTGACTTCTTCATAGGAAAGTGCCTGCTCAAACTGATCTCATGGGAGGCCAACACCATCTCCAGCTCAATGTGTCCTTGCTAATTAAAGGTTTTTTTTTTTTTTAAATAACTTTCAAAAATGTGAAATATATTTACAACATTAATGAGTAGTCAATTCGTTATTTGGTTTTCATGTTTGGCTTCTAACAGCATGATAAATATTTAGCCACAATTGTAAGTAGTCAGTAAATTAAGTAATCAAGGTTTAAACCTAAAACTTTTAAATGATCAGATCAGATTTCCAACCAATACACTACAGCATCCCTATGATTAGGAATGATTTTAACATATTAAAGGTCTTTGTTATTTTATGGCATCCCAGTGAAGTTGTGGTACTCACCGGCAGGATGGTAATGGATATCAAAACAACAGTAGCATTCTCCATCATGACGACAGTGGACTCTTTGGCTACATAGTCAGTCCCCTCACTAGCCTGATTGACAGGTGGCAGGTGAAGGGCTGCTTTGGTGGTGTAATAAACTAATACATCCCTTGATGCCCCTTGATCTCTCACAATACTTAGTGTAATATTGCTTGGGTTCTCTGAAGTGAAAGGAATAAAAAGGGAAAAAATTACATCAGCGTATTTCAAGAGCAAATATTTACAGATTGTAATGAATGGGGCAATTATGTGTAAAAACATTGACAAATGAATTCCTCCCCTTAATTCATCTAAACTATTCCAAGACTAAGAATATGGCTAGAAAATATGTACATATTTCTTCTCAGTAGTTTGGATTACAGGAAATGTTGACTTTAATTTTTAGCGGTACACCACAGCAATGTTAATTGGCTATCTTAGCCATTCATACACCGTTCATTATATTATTGTGCAGAAGTTCAAATGAGACAAAGTTAAACTCAGATGAATTACTTTGAGGTTCTGGCGTGATGAAGTACTGAGAATCCAGATGCCAGCCAATGACTCCATAAGGTGAACCATTGGCTTTAATGGTAAGGTTTGCTTGGGCACGCTGAGGGTCGATCATGGCTCCTCTGGATGAATCAATTATCCCAATCGTTGTGACCTTGGTCAGGACAATGGTGACTTTTTCTGCTAACTCTGGAATGTCATCTGCTAATACATTCAGTGATATGGTAGCAACAGCCTGGCTCACAGAAAATGTCACCTACATTGGAGAACAGATGAAGATGGTGTAAAGAGGTCGGTCATTTTTGTGCTTTATGTTTATTTGATGACATGTTTAAAGTCCCAATTGGGAGGTTTATATAATATTATACCATGGTCTGTCTAAATACTCGATTCTAATTGGCAAGAAAGTGTGCAATAAAACCATTTAATGTACAGGTAGTTCCAAGTCAGTTTAATGACCGTTCTATATTAATGCGCTGTTTTCATTGAAAAACACACACACAAACACATACATCACTCGCACACAAAGATCAGAGATCTTGCTGCTCACACACAGAAACATTCTTGTCTCAGCGCACAGAACCTTGTTTTCAACGCTACCCGCAACTTTTAATAATAAAATAGCTTTGCTGCTGAATTGCTCCGTTATATTTGTAATCAACAAGGGGGTAACATCACTGGTTTTGAAGTAATTAAACTTACAGTTTCGACAGACACATCTCTAATCTCTCATCTATCTCTCTGTCTGTCTGTCTCTTTCTCTTTCTCTCTCTCTCTCTCTCTCTCTCGATAAATATGCTATAATTCAAATGAATGCTATAATTCATTCATTCAAATAAATGTAATATAACGCATTACTTTATATTTTTGTCTGATTTAAAACGGGCAGAATGCTAGATATAACGAGCCGTAACTGATGAAAATGACCATCATTTTTATCCTACTGGTCAAATACTGCATTGTAGATATCAATAACAGCTTTAACTTGCTGATTCTGGCAAATGACCATGGTATGAGCGGGATAATCCACAGCTAGCTGTCCATTAAAAGATTTGAATGCACTCAACGGTGGTGGTTCTTTGCCTCCACGTTGTGCATTAAAATCATTTAACGCGCAGCTAGCCATGGATTATCGCGCTCATACAATTGTATAATTGGTTCTTTACATAGTTCATTGTTTTTAAAAATGGTCACTTGGATATTTCAGTCACAAGTATAACTGCTGAAAATGGCAGCTTATAGTTAGAGCTGTTATTTGGACTAGAATGACAGCCTGCAGTTCAAAATATACTTTTTAAAATATGCAATTGAAACAGAAAACAGAAACCCCATGGTATGCAAGCAGCTCTCACCACTCCTGAAGTAGGAAAAATGTCATCCAGACTACCATAGGCACTCCAGTGCACTGTTAGTCTGCCAAACCGGCCTCTCCTCCTCTCGATGCTCAGAGAAACAGGGTTATCATCCTCCAGCTCATCCACCTCCCTCATTAAAGAGTTCTATACACAAATAAATGTGTTTAAAAAATATATTATCAACTCAAAAAGTTAGGCTATATAATTGAGGGAAACTTTGGGAGTTACATATTCAGATAAAAGCATCATACACTATAATTTGATCCTGATACCTGTGCAAAGCCTATAATCCCATAAGCATCATCGTTTGCCGGAATGAAGAATGTCACTTGACCACGAAAGCCAATTTCTGCCCCTCCTTTAGGGTTCTTGAGGCTGACACGAAAATGTTCTTCCTCCTCAGGAACATCATCATCAATTAAATTCACTGCTATGTCTAGCTCACCCACCCCTGGCTGGAAAAACAGCTCTCCTGAACTGAGGATAAGAGATGGAAATATCAATAAACATCAGTAATGGAAGGAGCTAGAAATATATATATACAGTATAACTCAACAAGGAATAATTTAAAGTACTGAAATCAAACTATTTTTTATTTGTTACTATAGTTTACTTAACAACAGTAACATACTTGGGGATGAAGTCAGATTGATTGGACACAGAAGTCAGCTCATATATGACAGAGTTTGATTCTCCAGTGGCTACGATGAGACTCTTGGTGGAATTGAGAGATGGAACAGGGAGATACAGGAACTCTTGTGCAGATGGAGACTTGAGCACTTCAGCGAACTGTCTCAGATCTGACCTCCATGAGTGCAAGGCCGAACCATTTAGACCCGCAAGCAACAGGTGAGCTAAGAAACAAAGAAGCTGGTTAATCTATTTTCCCAATACTGATGGTTTTGGTTAAATATATGCAAGTGAGACAATATAAATTAAATATGCATTATGCAAATGCACCTTCATTCAAAAGTTTGAGTTTGTAAGATGTGTTTTAGAAAGAAGTATCTTATGCTCACCAAGGCTGCATTTGCTTGATCAAAAATACAGTGAAAACAGTAATATTGTGAAATATCATTACAATTTAAAATAACAGTTTTCTATTTTAATACTCTTCCTGTGATGGCAAAGCTGAGTTATCAGTAGCCATTACTCCAGCCTCAAGTGTCACATGATCATTCTGAAATATTTTTTTTATGCTAATTTGGTGCTCAAGAAACAAACAAAACGATTTTGCTGTATACTCTTTTTTGGAAACTATTGTGGACACTTTTTCAGGATTAAAAAAGAAAGTCCATAATAACAGCATTTATTTGTAATGGAAATCATATCAGTGTAAAAGTTTTTGCTGTCAATTTTGTTCGGTTCGCATGCTTTAGAAATAAATTTAATAATTTCTTTCAACAAAAAAATAATAATTGTACTGCCCTAAACTTATGAAAGGTAGTGTAGATACAAGAAAGAGGATGCAAATATAATGTTACGATAACATGCTGATTTAAATGCAACAAGTCAAAAAAAAAATTTAAAAGTTTTTAATTGCATTGAAACATTAACTTTTAAAAGTGAATGTTTGAATAGAGCTTAAATGAAGTATGTACATAAGTGTTTCAGTATGATATATTTGCAGAAATTGAAAGTGTATAGAACAAACCCCTAACCAGACCCCAAACATGTTTGAGGAACATCAATAGAATTCTGCCTTGCAAGCACTTTTATAATTACATGTAAATTAAAATATCAATACACTAAGCCATATAATTTCGGTAAATCTTAAATATGGGTAAAAGTATGCTTAATGGTAGTGTAAACACACTAAATGCATTATTATTTAAACAGACTGCACTCTATTGTCTGGCAACTCACATATTCCCGAAGGAGGGGTAAAGGGGTGGACCGAAAAGAGGCCGGGAAATAGGATGGACTGTGTCTGCTGGAAGAAGCTTTGCTGAGAACCCCACATAAACACTTCACATGTTGGGCTTGGACCTTTTCATGGGGAATAATAAAGACAATGTGAACGTTAGACACTGATACAGGGGAGCAAGAGAAATTAAAGCTCATTTTCAAGATCACACAAACAGTGTCAAAACATCTTCAAATTGAAAATGCTATTAAACTGCAATAGTACTACGGACTGCGTATGATTATTACCTTCAGTAACGATGAGGAGAAACGTATCTCCTCCCATCTGAAATGACTCCACTTGCTTGACTCGTGTATTGACTGCTAATGTTTGAGGGTTTTGGAAACGTCCATTATTCCACTGGTAGATGAGACACACCGATGATGTTCTGTTCCTGCACACGGCCAGGAGCTGTAGGTTGCTGCTGCCTCGTCTGAAGGGTACGGTGGTGGTAATGTCTTGTAACCCCAGACTTTGATGGAGGGAGAATGATCCTCCAGTCCACACAAAGATCTTAGGACATAAAGGAAATTATCTCAGTATTGAATTACTTACTATTACTATGTTATGTATATAACATGTTTCTATTTTAAACTAAATGTCGGTTTGAGTTTACCTCACTAGAAACTATCAAATATTCCTGGAGTTCAGTGGAGAAGTGTTTGACACTGAAACTGCTCACAGTAAGAGTCTGCTCCTACAGAAGTGGACAGCATTGAACAAAATACAAAAGCACCACGTTATACAATACAAATCTGGCCGTAGTAAGATAAACCAGTTTACAATGATCACATGATAAGCACAAATGCAGCTATTGTTGATGGCAGCTAAGTAAAATATCAAATCAGCAGCATATACTCACTTGAGTAAGGTTGAGGTCTGCCTGAATGCGAAATAAACTGATTGTGGCAGTTAATGACATGGTGCTGTTTGCATGGGAAACTGCCACATAGCTGGAGCCATTTACTGTAAAGCTAACACAAGAGCTGGGATTCTGGATGCTGACAAACTATGAGAAACAGAGTGAGAAAGAGGGAAAATGAATAAAAAATGAATACACAAAATTAACTTATTATTAAATGACCATAAAGGGCCAGATTTCCTAAACAGGGCAAATTATCTTGAGAGCGCAATTCCAAAAAAGCATAGATGGGAGTGGAAAGTTCTGCGCGTGATATACTGATGACACGCAAATTAAAGTACACAGACGCAGTCGGATCATTTCCATAATAACCAACATAATCTACCAGTTAGCGTCTGGTTTAAGACGTGCTTTTTTGGGGTGGTAAAAAAGGGGTGAGTATACTCAGAATGGGGTGAGTATACTCAGCTCAGAGCGCAGCCGGACCCAGGACTCTGATAGTGGGCGACTCCATAATCAGAAACATCATTAGCAAGGATACAACAACATGCTGCCTTCCACAAGCAACAACTTCTGATGTAAACAGAGAACTTCAGGACATTCTGATGAAACATAAGACTGCAAATCAACTCATCATTCATGTGGGGAAGAATGATATTCATAAAGAGTAGTCGGAACTCCTTAAGAAGGATTTCAATTAACTTTTTGAAACACTTAAAAGACTGAAAGTTCAAACATTCATCAGTGGACCACTCCCAGCAAGAGGAACAAACAGGTTTTCACGGTTGCTTGGGCTTAATACATGGCTGCAAAAAACCTGCAATATAAAAGGAGTGAACTTCATTGACAACTTCAATCTTTTCTGGAGTCAGAGGCAACTGTTTCAACAGGATGGCCACCACCCAAACAAACTTGGTTCAAGAGTGCTAAAGGACAATATCTACTTCTCCCTCCGTCATCCTTCTGCAATGTGTGCCAATCCACTCAACCTGAATGGCACACACAGACCTGGATACAGTATGAATGACCACAGGATTTCACTTCAAGCACCTGCATGGGCATGCGGTTGACACATCAAACAAGGACAATGATAACACCACTCAGCCACAACAACCTCTGCTCACGGACACAATCGCAGCTGAGCCCTGCCCACAGAGCTCACCACAGAGAGACTGTGACATAGTAGCACTGCTCCAAGATTCAGCACCCAAGGACGACTTTCTGGAAAACAGTGAGGTAAACCAGGACAGCATATTACAGCCTCCAGTAACACCAGAGCAACAGCCCCTCTCACCAGACAGTTTCTCCATCTCTCCAGTATCTCCACTTCTGTGCTTCTCAGAGAAAATGGAACAACTGGTGTATGCTGGAACTAGACTATCCCACTCTTTTGCTGCAAGCCCCCAGATACCAACCAAAAAACGACAGGCCCCACAACCACCAAAGCATGCAGGCCCAGCTCGCCCTCCCCCTCCTCCTGTGAGAGCTCTTCGGCCTGTGCCACAGCGCCAGGGCACAGACCCTCCTCCATAGGCTCAAGGTGAACCAAAAACAACTGATACCAGCTCTCAGTGATATGTGTCGGGTCCCCGCTATGGTAACAATAACTTTCTGAAATGTTTACAGAACAAGCGGGAACCCAGTGTGCCTGTATCTTTATCTTTCTCTATTGCTGTTCGATTACATGATAGAAAGTCTAAGGCCTTCAAAAGCCATACAGCAAACCCATCTAATCTGGTGCCTATTACACGCCAAACTAAGATTGCTGTGGGGACAAAAAGTAAGACTGTTAAGTTAGCACTTTTAAACATCCGCTCACTTAAAAATAAATCACTTCTAGTCAACGACTTAATAACCACATACAATCTGGATTTTATGTTGCTAAATGAAACTTGGCTAGAAGACAGCTGCAGTGCAACAGTTCTCAATGAAACGGCCCCTCCTAACTTTACTTTTATGAGTGTCTGCAGAGCTGTAAGAAGAGGTGGAGGTTTAGCTGCTCTTTTTAAAGCTGTCTATCAATGTAAGCAAATGTCATTTGGGAATTACCCGTCTTTCAAATATCTGGGTATTGTGTTAAAAGGTGCTCCACGCATTTTACTTATCATTGTTTACAGGCCTCCAAAATACTCTCCAGCCTTTGCTGAAGACTTTACAGAACTGTTATCAACAATTTCCTCAGAGTTTGACCGTTTTGCTATTGCTGGAGATTTTAACACTCACATAGATAATGCAGAAACCAATATGGCAAAAGAAATCAAAACTGTTTTAAAAACTTTTGATCTGACTCAGCATGTACATGGACCCACACATAATCGTGGACACACTCTAGATTTACTTATCAGTAAGCATTTCATCGATTGTTATTAAGGACGTAGCACTGTCTGATCATTTTTGTATTTTCTTTGATATATTGATCTCTCCTGCCATTGAAGCTAGATCTGTGTCTGTCAAGAAGAGATGCTTAAATGAGAACACTAGTGAACTATTTATGAAGGCTATATCTTTAACACCAAGCATATCTGCTGACTCTGTTGATTTTCTCCTTGATTCTTTTAACTCAAAAGTTAAGAGTGTTATTGATGATATTGCTCCTGTGAAAGTCAGGAAGAAGAATGGCAGACAGAAAGCACCTTGGAGAAACTCAACAGCAGTGCAAAATATGAAAAGACAATGCAGAAAAGCAGAGCGTATGTGGCGGAAGACAAAACTTGCAGTCCATTATAACATCTACAAAGACAGCATCCATGCTTTCAATAAGGAACTAGGCAAAGCTAGACAGACTTTCTTCTCAAATATTATAAACACCAATATAAACAACACACGCACTCGTTTTGCTACTGTAGAGAGACTGACAAACACCCCAAGCCAGATTCCCAGTGAAATGGTCTCAGACAGCAAGTGCAGTGAGTTTGCTTCTTTCTTCTCTGAGAAAATCAATAATATCAGAAAGGTGATCAGCTCATCCTTGAGCCGCACTGGGGTAAGACAGATCAGACAATAGCCTGAGAAAGTAGTCACTATGTCTGATTTCAAAGAAATTGATGGCAAAATTTTGGAAGAAATCGTACAGCACCTTAAAACATCAACCTGCACCCTTGACGCACTTCCCACATCTTTCTTCAAAATTGTTTTACACAGCTTAAAAGCAGATCTCCCAGATCTCCCAGTGGTAAATGCCTCACTTCTCTCTGGGAGTTTTCTGAACTCCCTGAAAACTGCAGTTGTCAAGCCCCTCCTGAAAAAGAGCAATCTGGATAAGACCATATTAAACAACTATAGACGATCTCAAATCTTCCTTTCATAGGCAAGATCATTGAAAAAGTTGTCTTCAATCAGCTGAACAAATTCTTAAACTCAAATGAATACTTTGACTACTTTCAATCTGGTTTCCGACCGCATCACAGCACCGAGACAGCGATCATAAAGATAATAAACGATATTCGCTTAAATACTGACACAAGCAAATTATCAGTTCTAGTGCTACTCGACCTCAGTGCTGCATTTCACACTGTCGATCACAACATACTTCTTGACAGGCTGGAAAACTGGGTCGGGCTTTCTGGGATAGTCCTAAAATGGTTCAGGTCATACTTAGAAGGGAGAGGTTATTATGTGACTATAGGAGAGCATAAGTCTGAGTGGACATCCATGACATGCGGAGTCCCTCAAGGCTCAAATCTTGCGCCACTCCAATTCAACCTGTACATGCTCCCAATGAGCCAAATAATGAGAAAGAACCAAATCTCTTACCACAGCTATGCAGACGACACACAGCTCTACTTAGCCCTATCGCCTAACGACTACAGCCCCATTGACTCCCTTTGCCAATGCATTGATGAAGTAAACAATTGGATGTGCCAAAACTTTCTTCAGTTAAACAAAGACAAAACTGAAGTCATTGGGTTTGGAAACAAAGATGAAGTTCTCAAGGTGAACGCTTACCTTCAGTCTAGGGGTCAAACAACTAAAAATCAAGTCAGGAATCTGGGTGTGTCTCTAGAGTCAGACCTTAGTTTCAGTAGTCATGTCAAAGCAATAACTAAATCAGCATACTATCATCTGAAAAATATTGCAAGAATTAGATGCTTTGTTTCCAGTCAAGACTTAGAGAAACTTGTGCATGCTTTCATCACCAGCAGGGTGGATTATTGTAATGGACTCCTCACTGGCCTTCCTAAAAAGACCATTAGACAGTTGCAGCTCATACAGAACGCTGCTGCCAGGATTCTGAGCAGAACCAGAAAATATGAACACATCACACCAGTCCTCAGGTCTTTACACTGGCTGCCAGTTACATATAGAATTGATTTTAAAGTATTATTACTGGTATATAAATCATTCAATGGCCTTGGACCTCAATACATTGCAGATATGCTCACTGAATATAAACCCAACAGATCACTCAGATCACTAGGATCACATCAGCTAGAAATACCAAGGGTTCACTCTAAGCACGGTGAGTGTGCTTTTAGCTAGTATGCCCGCCGCAGCTGGAACCAGCTTCCAGAAGAGATCAGATGTGCTCCTACAGTAGTCACATTCAAATCCAGACTCAAAACACATCTGTTTACCTATGCATTTACTGAATGAGCACTGTGCCACTGCTCGTCCGACTGTTTGTACTGTATTTTATTTAATGTTTTAATTATTCGGATTTTATTTGATTATTTCTGTATTTTATCTTTTATTCTAAACTGTTTTAATTTTTCTGATTTCTTTTGTTTTAATTTCTTCTATGTAAAGCACTTTGAATTACCATTGTGAATGAAATGTGCTATATAAATAAACTTGCCTTGCCTTGGTAAATAATGCCGCAAACACCGGTTTACTAAACTTTAGTAAATCACCTTGAGTGAGTCATTTAAATACTCTCCTCCCATGAATTTTGCGCCTGAAAGGAAATTTCATACAAATGCATATGCAATAAGGTCAGCCGCAAAAATAACGGTACCCACGCCTTTTCAGCGCTCATTTTTCACTGCGTATCCTGACCGTAGTTTTTTAACGCCAAAAGAGGCTTTTAATATGCTTAAAATGATAGTGAATAAAATTGTTGCAATTTTGTTGTAAGCAATCATCAAAATGCATTGAATGCAGTTCATTCTACCAAAACCTGTGCTTTAAGTGGGCCCGTACACACGAGCACCCTCGATTTCAACCAAGGGGGAACACCACCCCGCAAGCACTTACCAGAACTTCATTTATTGGGCTTTTAACTGAATTCAAAACATACCTCCACAGGCACTAAGACGCCCTGCCACTTGTAAAGCACAGCCTGGTTCTGAGCTGGACCTCTGAGCAGCCTCAGAACCAGAGCAGAGTCTTCACTGGGCACTGCACACCAGACTGATGCCAAGCTGTCCCTGATAGACTGATACACAGCCAGCAGTGGGTTCTCTCCCCCTACAAATACATTAAACAATCTTTGGTTATAAACTTTTTGAGTTCACAGAATTAAACTTACTGGTGCAATTTCTTACTCATTCCAAATGCCGTTCCTGACCGGGTCTCCCATTCGACACTGACAGCTGACTCCAGCCCATTACTGCGAGATATAGTCAAGTACACTGTACCGGCACGCTCCTCGACTGTCATGGTGTCCAGAGTCCTGGAGAACACACACATAGGTTACACTTTATTTCAATGGTCTGCTTTAGACATTCTACAAACTATAAGTAACTTTGCAACTGCATGTCAACTAATTCTCATTAGACTGTTAGTAGACTGTTAGGTTAGGGTTA
The DNA here is from genome assembly GCA_030578275.1 of Meda fulgida. Lineage (NCBI taxonomy): Eukaryota > Metazoa > Chordata > Actinopteri > Cypriniformes > Leuciscidae > Meda > Meda fulgida. Next base: position 18,766,369 of record CM060620.1, on the reverse strand, counting down.
GGTGTTTTGGGTTAGTAGAATAAGTTGACATGTAATTGTAAAGTTACTTATATAATCAGTATAGGGTGGCAGTGGTTAGAGAGTTGGACTTGTAACCTGAAGGTCGCGGGTTCGGTTATCAGTACTGGCAGGAAATGACTGAGGTGCCCTTGAGCAACTTACTAGAATGTCTGTTGGGGACTATCACTACATAAAGTGTTAGCAGATATTAAGCAGACAGTCTACAAATACTCTAATGACTGCTAGTTGACATGTAGTTGCAAAGTTACTTATAGTTAGTAAAATGTCTAAAGTGGACCATCGAAATAAAGTGTTACCCACACATAGAGTAGAAGCAGGAGTTGTAGGGGTCTGTGTGTGGCTTGAACGTCTATTTAAAACAGACTGTGAATGTACCTATTAAATGATGGTGATATTCTGAACAGCCCTAGAGGAGCCTGGTTCTGCAGGACGGTGATAAAAGTCTGCAGTGAGTCTCCCAGTCGAGCACCTCCACTTGGGTTAGACAGAGTCACTGTGAATGTCTCATTCATCTCTGGCTCGGCATCCAGAACAGCCCAGATCTCTAAAGTCTAGAAAACAAAGATGATACTATTAAGAGCCTCATCTTTGACAAACCACTGGTTCCTTATGAATTTTCTCAACTTTTAACAGACTTGTTGCTTTAATGTGTGTGTTGTAATATACACTACCGTTCAAAAGTTTGGGGTCGGTAAGATTTTTTATGTTTTTAAAAGAAGTCTCTTCTGCTCACCAAGGCTGCATTTATTTGATTAAAAATACAAAACAAACCCAGTAATATTGTTAAATATTATTTCAATGTAAAACAGCTGTTTTCTATGTGAATATATTTTAAAAAGTAATTTATCCCTGTGATCAAAGCTGAATTAAAAAATAAATATTTTGCATTATTATAAATGTCTTTACTGTCACTTTATATCAATTTCATGCGTCCTTTCTGAAGAAAAGTATTAATTTCTTTAAAAAAAAACAAAAAAAAACAAATTGACCCCAAACTTTTGAACGGTAGTGTATGCTAAATTAACTAATTCACAAATTAGGAGAATAATTTACAGCTTGAATTTAAAAACATAAAGACCCCATGATATCAGAATTTCAGTTTTGTGGCTTTTAGTCCATGCCTGCTAGTTTGGTATAATTTATATTAAAAAAAGAGAAAGAAACCTAAATACTTTGGTCAATTGGTCCATAAGAGCTTTATATACCTTGAATCTGACTCCATCCTCAAGCACAACAAAGCCAGAGGAAGGTGTGAGATCATCAGTGTACAGGGATCCATTGGCATCAGTAATGGTGAACTGGACCGTTACTGTGCCAAATGTGCCCTGAGGAGGGTCTCGTATGATGTAGAGGGTGGCCACACTCTCCCCCAGACCTGACACAGAGGTCGGCTCCCTTAACAGGAAGTGCTTGCTGTTATTGAAGGATATGATTCCATGACCATCGTCATTGGCCAGAATAGTCACAGTAGCTATGGACACACATGAGATAAAGATTACATGGTACTGCCGCGACTTGGAAAGTCATGAATGTTTAGTGTCTCCCAGCATAACAGACCTGTAATGTTCTCTCCCAGTTCCAGCCCTGCCAACGGGTTTGCTAGAATTAACTGGAACATCTCATCGCCTTCAGGAATGATATCATCCAAAATCTGGACTTCTATAAATTTGTGCCGTTCTCCATCCACAAAGTGGATCATCTGTGTAATATACAGTGTGCGCTCAATTAATATAAAAAACAAATAAAAACAAGAAATAATGTTTGTTGTGACTTACTGATGGAGTGGTATTGAAATCCAAACCCAACTGAGCCTCTAGATTCTGGGCATAAAAGAACAGGGACACATTTCCATGCGTCCCGGCATCACGGTAGGCAACCAGATTTAACACACCAATCGTCTCATTTACCACATAGCTGAAAAAAAAATTGCAAACATTACGGAAACATTTTTACCAAACATTAATGTCTCTCTGAGAGATAACAGTTCATAAATGTTGAAAAAAAGTTGTAAGGGAAGGTCATACTCTATGTTTTGCCAGCCAACGATCCCTTGGATTCCATCATTAGCATTGATGCTGATCTCTGCTACAAGGCCTTCAGTATCTGGAAATGAATGAATAAATGAATGAATGAATGAATGAATGAATGAATGAATGAATGAATGATTGAATGAATGAATGAATGAATGAATGAATGAATTAATTAATTAATTAATGAATTAATGAATGAGAGTATGGGCAATGGGGCAATGGGGAATGGTTTCTCACAAGGCGCACATTCAGGAAAAGCACAAATAAAAACAAGGACATCCGTCACATTATTAAACATTCTCTATTAATACACCTATAGTAATCTACCAATAAAATACACTAATAGTCATCTACCAATGCTCTTCACAAATCACTGAGTACAAGCGAGGAGAGTGGGATGCCTTTGGGAATGATAGAGTTCAGACTGCTGTGAGTTGTCAAATTATGTTGGATATATGTTTGTGTTAAATATATAAAAAATGCCACTGAAAATAAGTAAAAAGAAAAAAAGCACTACAGCATATCAAGCACAGGTGTGGGTATCCATTACCTTTCAATGTATAGTAAATCTCTTGGAAAGGATGCGAGACAAGATTGAAGTTTAAGATGAAAGTACAATTGAAAGAGGAACTTAAAACCTAATTAAATGTGGCACATTCAACAAATCAAAGTGCATAATTACAGAATATAAAAAAAATATTTATCATCTTACTTAGTTTAGGGGCAGTTGGAAGAGTGGTTATGAGGACAGCTGATGTTATATTGACTAAGAAAAACTCTTGCAGCTCAGGGATGTCATCCTGTTAAAAAAAGAATATGTTTCTTGATTAATTCACACATGATAAAAATGTCTTGGATTGAATTAATATATATAAAAAATATTCTTCATTTATTAACAATAACATGTGAAATGTTAAAGCTGTAGTCAATATTCCCTTTCACACATTAAACCCGGTAGGTTACTGTAAAATTACTATAAGATTGACTTTACTTATAAAATACACAAATATGCTTTTCCCACACGCAATGGCATTTTGTTTTTTTACGGGTAAGATATCATTCACATATTTAACTGAATTTATATCAACACTGAACTGACTACAGCTGAATAATGACACTATTGTCTTTTTAAATGGCCATGCTAACACGTGATTTGTAAACGGTAATTTGCCAGTAATTTACCAGTAAAACTGTATGTGTGAAAGGGGCTAATGTTAAATCAGCAGCATCATACATCTATGATGGCGATGTGGATAGACACAGATGTCTGTCCATCCTGCATGATCACAGAGCTGGAGACATATCTGAAGTCCTGGCCTGGTTGGGCTAGAGCTCCCTGTCTGAGGTCCTGCAAAGAGCCTTGCACAGTCTCATAGCTTATATTTACAGCACCTGCGGGGGAAAGTAGCAATATTTACATCCCCATTCTTCAGGAAAACACTGTTTGATTTTTCTAGCGTAACTAACCTGATGCACCAAACTCTCTGTTTACGTAAATCCAGATGGTGGTGTCTTTCTCATCTGTGGTGATTTTTAAGGATGAGGGGGCAATGCTAAGCAAACCAAACGGCTCGTCACTAGCTTCCACGCTCACCACTGCTTCACGACCCTGATCGCTCAGAGCTGCCATTCCCGTCTTGGTAACCCCTGAGAGAATTATATACATGATTATTGTTAAAAAATAGATTACATAATAGGTTGTGTATAGAAAAAGCACAACCTAAAGCGTTCATAACATGTTAAGTGAGATGAGACAATATAATAAGACATAACAGCTAATGCTGACAACAGCCCCCTTAAAACAAGATAATATACCTGACAAGAAAAATATTTATTTAGAAAAATCTTGCATGTATAAATACTAACAGTAAATCTTGGCGTCCTTTGTTAAACATGGTAACATGAGATGAACTTGAATGCAACTTTCAAGGAACTCATTCGTGTGCGTGTTTCTGATAAATACCTTTGGTTTGTATATTTGATAGGATAACTCTGTACTCCTCTCTTTCTTCTGGTGTGGTATCCTCAAGTAGCTTTAACACTATAGTATTATTTAGCATTCCCTGAAACCGAAAATGAGGTAGAACATTAATCCTCAATGTCCTTTGATTTCAATAATAAACCAATACATGGGCTTGACAATTTAAAATAAACGTTCAAATGAAATGATCTAGTAAAACAGCATGTTTTTCTACATTACCTCAGAGAAAAAGAGAGTTCCCAAGGTGTCTGTAAAAGTCATTGAGACTCGAGGGCCTTCAATTCTCCATTCCACTGTGACATTTCCAATAGCAGGAGCTGTTCTCTCCACCAGCAGAGACAAACTCTCACCTGTTGAATACATAGAACATTTAACCTTAGCTATTAACCACTGTATTGGTGTAATAAGTTGGTATTGCATGTTTTTCAACCCTTAACGGATATTTTAGATGCTCATGTTAGCCTGAGATGTGTGGGAGTATAAAGTTAATCTTCCATGCTGACTAGATTAACTAGTACTCTAGTTGCAAAGACAACTGTTTATACAAGGATAGAATGAATGTGTCCTGTCATGCATGATGACACAAACCATCTCCCCCAATGTAGCAGCTGTTGCAGATCCCTCTTCACTCATCTCATCTTGATCCTATATTACTAGTTACTATGGAGCTCAAACTGTTGCCTAATTATCCATTTACAATGTGTTTCAAATGCCTCCACACTTGCACATAACACTAATAGAAGTTAAATAAATTATATCACTCTTAAACCCACCTCTGTCTTTTGAGAAATTACATAAATGAATATATCATGGTGACTTTCAATCAAGTCTGGTCTGCTTACCTACAGTGGATTAACAAGATTAAAGGGCTGTTCTCACCAAAGATAATAACTGTAAAGTTTTAATAATCATTCTAATTCTATGAGAATAGCAAATTCCACACTACAGCTATAAAGATATCATTGGAAATACTTTCAGAATTATAATTTCCAACTGATGAACGATAAAAAAACATTGAGAGCTATATCAGAATCCACCTGACTTTAAAGCGTTTGAGTAACTCTGTCACCATTCTGTTTAGTTTTGTTCATGGACTTCCAGTTTGTTTTCATTTGTCACATGTTTCCTTGTTCTGACTCCCGCCACTCGTCTGTCATAATTAGTTAATTGGTTTCATTGGTGTTCTATTTATTATCCTTGTTTGTGTTTATATAGGTTTATTAGTCGCATTCATTCTCTGTTTGGTCTCCATTGCATTTAGAGTGTGTTGCCCTTCCTGTCTGATTATTATTTTGTATTCTCATCATTAAACTTCATAACTTTTTTTCTTCATCTTCATCTGCCTTCCTGCAACCACCCACGACAAACTGTAGCATGCTTTTATGATAAACAGAACATTGTTGTTCATTGGTGTGGATGCTAATATATATATATAGTTATAATTATTAGTCTTAAAATATTAAAAATTAAAGAAAACACTGACCCTCTCTGACGATGACCGATCGTGAGGCTATGTGGAAACCCACAACCCCTGCTGCATTGTCATTTGCCAGGATGAGGATGGTGACGGTGTCTGAACTGGGAAGGATACGGCTACCACCCTCAGTACTCACTAACCCAATCTGTAAAGTCTCATTGTCTTCAGGTTCTGTGTCATCCGTGATGACAAACTCAAGAGTCTTCTTTACATCACCTTAAAGGAACATACAGGAGGTCATTCATCTACTGCAACATTGTTGAAATGAAGAATGGACTTCAGTTAGGCTTTTTACACTTTTATTTATTTATATTTATATTTATTGATTTGATTGATGTTAATTTAATTATTTATTTATTTGACTCATATTCTTGGGTTTATTTGATTGATATTTTCATTCATTCATTCAAATTTCTCCGCAAACTGTATTAAGTAACTCGTTTAACCCTGCATTAAAAATACCAAAGCAGCACGAACCCCAAATTACCACAGGTACATTTACAGTGTCAATTATTCTACCAAGGTAAAGTACGACCACTGTGAAAAAAAATAAAAAAATGTTATAAAAATGTGAAAAGCCCAAATATCAAAAGCACATACTGCTAAAGTCACTCTCTTGACTTGGCATGGCTAGTGTTGTTGTACATTCAATGTATAAAACTCGATGTAGACAAGACTTACCCTCAGCAAAGATGAGGGTGTCCCCTGTCCCATTGAAATCAGTGTGGGGTGTGGCACTACCACCAACATACTTCCACTCAACTGTAACCTGTCCCATACTGCCTCCTCTCCTCTCAATGACTAGCAGCACTGTAGTTTTGGGTTCCTCCCTCACTTCCAGATGCAGCCCATCTTGAGTGGCATTGGGGTTAATGCTGTAGAGCAGAAATATTCCAAACGCATCTCCATTCATCCCTATAGTAACCAAAGCTACGTCCGGCAGCTGGATCATTGGCAAGTTCTTGTCAGTTGCAGTCATGTTGACCAAGCTAACCTTTAGGATTTTAATCATGAAACTCTCATCCACCTCAGGCAAAGAGTCGGTCAAGATGGTTACAGTGAGGTTAGCAACTCCCGATCTGTCCAGCATGGTGGTGGTCTGAGCCGTCATGGTTATGTAGTCGCTCCCAGCTACAGCCTGTGAGCTAAACAGTGAGGCGGCCGCTGTGGTGTTTTTTATATAGGTGAAGGTTTGTGGGGAAGAACTCAATTGTCTGGCCCCAGATGTTACCCAGAAGCAACTTGCTCTGGGGGTGTTGATAAAGCTAAAAGCTTGGCAAGCTCGCTCTCTAAGGCAGAACGCTGCGCAGAAATTCAAAACGTTTGTGTCTGTGGTTATGTTGATGAGTCTGCGGAGGGCATTAGATGGTGCTCCAGCCAATGGAGAATCATAGTAAACCAGGAAATCTCTGCCTTCCCTTTGAGCATTGCTTACAATATCAATCTCAGACGTGCTGTAAACGATCTCCAACATGCCAAAATTACCACCACTGCAGTGAAAACACACAAAAAACAACATAATGTACCATCCAAAACTAAAATAGTTTAAAAATTGGAACCAAAGGCACATTACCTTCTTCGAACTGTAACGTTAGTAATAGAGATCCCTTCCAGTGGCTCCTGGACGCGGTATACTGCTTGCTCAAAGTACACGGTTCCGTGAGGGTTGTCATTGGCAGGAACGATGATGTCGACCTCTTTCTCAGGCCCAATGTTCCCACCATTGCTGGCACTTACAAGTTGAACCTTTATAACCTGAATTAAACAGATACATTTAAGTAATATACAAATGTCATACATACTTAAGAAGATTAAAAAAAAAAAAGATTTACCTCTTCAATTTCAGGTACATCATCAGCCAAAACCTCCACTTTCAGTGTCTTTAATGTTTCTCCAGGATCAAACCTGACCTCACCAGACAAAGGTCGGAGATCACCAGTGGCAGGTCTCCCATTGACTGTGGCTCTCCACTGGACAACGACATTGCCCATAGTCCCAGCGTTCCTCACTATGGGTAGGGATACCTCAAATGCATTCACTGCTGGCTCCTCAACAGTGATGGGTACAGCCTGAAAAACTAACAATAAAAAAGATATTACACCTCTTCAATTATGTGTCACCACATCAGCAATGTGTAGAACATTTAACATAATGTTGCATTTGACAAGCATGCTATTCATAATAAACTAACCAAAAGATCCATATGGATCATCTGAGGGTAGGATGGTAATGATGGCCTGTGTGAGGTCCCCCAGGAGAGCGCCCCCAGTGGTCTGGTTGAGAAGCTCAATTCGGAAAGTCTCTTCCAGCTCAGGCACCACATCGTTGATGATGATTATGGGAACAGGCTTGCTACTCTCTCCCTCAAGCAAAACCACATCAGAAGAGGCCACACTGTAGTCCTCCCCTATATATCACAATCAGAAACATATGATATAAATATATATAAAAAATATAGATATTAAAATGTTGAATTTAAATATGCCATTAATTCCATTATATTTAAAATTAAGAAACAAGTAATTCTGTATTTACTTGATAAATACATTAATGTTATGAAATATTCTTAAATTTAAATATATATATATATATATATATTTTAAATTAAATATATTAGGATTAATAAATATAATGTTCTAAATATAATCTATTATAATCTATTAAAATGAATTGTCAGCAGCCATTACTCCAGACTTCAGTGTCACATGATTCTTCAGAAATAATTTTAATAGGCTGATTTGGCTATTATAATTTATTTTAATCAATGTTGAAAACATGTATGACTTTCTGACTTGAACCCCGAGAGACACCCCCAGATTATATTAGCTGAAATACATCTTCATTAAAACTCACCCACTCTAGCGGTCATTGGCACTGCTCTGAACTTGACAGAAACATCTGCAAAAATCCCTCCAACACGTGTTACATTGATAATAGGTCCGGTGTAGTACTCGGACACGCTCACTGCTGAGGAAGACAGTTGTAGCACACCAAAAGCATCATCGCTGGCCTCTATAATGACCTGAGCAACTGTGGCGTGCCGTGGGCCAAGTTGAGGGGAAAGTGTAACTGGAAAACCAAACAGTTATTCTTAGTACACAGCCTGAATTTTTTTTTATTTTATTTTTTTTATGTAGTATTACTTTGCGCATTTCATATATAATAATTAAAAAAAAATCTTCCAAGTGACTTTTACCTGGTCTGAGTTGCAGCCCTTCAACCAATGTGACATTGACGAGCTCCAAAAATACAGACTCCGCCCTCTCTGGTTCCTCATCATCAAGTACACTCAGGGTCACATTTACTTCACTTTGATTAGCTGAGAATATCACAGTTTCCACAACAGCCACAAAGTCATTCCCTGCACTGGCACGACCCACTCCTGGTGTGCCATATGGAGCTGCATCAGTGTCCCCCAATGTCCGGTATGTCACTCGCACTCTTCCCATTAACCCCTTTCTCCTCTGTATGGACAGGGTGATGACAGCATTTGCTTCTGCCAACCGGACTAGCCTGCTGCTGTCAGAGAACACAAAAAGTCCATAAGGGTCATCACTGGCCAATACAGTCAGCGTGGCAGTAGTTTCCTTCCCAAGTCGACCATGGGAAACATTAGTGAGACGGACTCTGAAGCTTTTGTCGAGTTCTGGAATGTCATCTTGGGAAATCAGTAGGTAGATGCTTGCAACAGCCTGGCCCACATTAAAGGTCACATTGCCAGATCTATAAACAAGTTCTCCCTCTGAATTAGCATCTGCCTCCCAGTACAAGGTCACATTGGACAGAGCCCCAAAGGTACGAATCACCTGTGAAAAACAGGAAACGTACTCATATTAAACGTGAACATTTCTCTCATTTGTAGGTCATGATGTTTTCATGTGGATTTCATTTTTTTTTTTTTTTAAATGATTTATATTTCAAATTAGTACTGTTCTATATGCTGAAAAAACGTACAGAATCTTGGAAAAAAAATGATCATGGTCTCCACAAAAGTATCCAGCAGCACAACTCCTTTCAACATTGATAATAATGATACATGTTTCTTGAGCACCAAACCAGCATATTATAATTATTTCTGTAGGATCAATGTGACACTGAAGACTGGAGTAATGATGCTGAATATTCAGCTTTATCACAGGAATAAACTGCATTTTAAAATAGCCTAGTTATTTCAAATTGTTATATTATTTCATAATTTTATTGTTATTACTATTTACTATACAGTATATCTGCATTTTATTGCACCACATGACTTGTTTAGTTTATTGCAGTGAAACAGATTCATTAAAATATTTTATAGAGATATAACATGCAAAAACAAGCATAATTGTATAAAAACATACACTGCCATTCAGAAGTTTGGGATCGTAAGATTTTTTAAATGTTTTTAATGTTCTCTTATGCTCACCAAGGCTGCATTCATTTGATAATACAAAAAAAGTAATATTGCGAAATATTATTACAGTTTTAAATATCTGTTTTCTATTTGAATATAATTATAAAATGTAATTTATCCCTGTGATCAAAGCTGATTTTTTAGTTTCATATGTCAGTCTTCAAAGTCAAATGATCCTTCAGAAATCATTCTAATATGCTGATTTGCTGAAAATCAAAATTTTGGGGTCAGTACAATTTTTTTTGGGGGGGGGGGGGGGTAAGAAAATAATGTTTATTTAGCAAGGGTGCATTAAATTGTGTGACAGTAAAGTGACAGTAAAGACATTTCTAATGTTGTTACAAACGATTATATTTCAAATAAATGCTGTTCTTTTGAACCTTGTATTAATCAAAGAATCCTTAAAAAAAAAATTCTCAACATTGATAATAATCATAAATATTTCTTGAGCAGCAAATCAGCATATTAGAATGATTTCTGGAGGATCATGTGACACTGAAGACTAAAGTAATGATGCTGAACATTCAGCTTTACCATCACAGGAATAAATTACATTTTTAAATATTCAAATAGAAAACAGTTTTTAAATTGTAATAATATTTCACTATATTACTGTTTTTAATTAATTTGTGGGTAACTCTTCCTTTTACAGTCCAGTTACCCATGTACATACTCAGTACTTATTTTAATAATTACAATTACTTGGTAATAACTAGGTACCAACCCTGAACCTACCCCTAAACCAACCCCTAACCCATGTACTTACCTTATATTAGCCAGTACTTTCTAGGTAAGTACACTGTAAGTACTGTACTGTACTGTAAAAGGAAGCGTTACCAATTTTTGTATCAAATAAATGCAGCCTTGGTGAGAAGAAGAGACTTCTTTTAAAAACATTAAAATATCTTACCAATCCCAAACTTTTGAACGGCATTGTATATGTGCATTTCTAAACATTTTTGAATAAATGATTAGATGAGAGACAATGGGTGATGACACGTTTAATAGCTAGGACAGACCTGCAGCACTACAGTACTCCTGCCCTCCTCAGGCTCTGTGCCGTTCACAGTCAGAGAGTCAGCACTAAACTGGAAGATGCCATGAGCCTCATCAGAGGCAGCGATGGTCACGATGATACGAGCAGCAGCACCCAGGTTAGCTTCAGAGCAAAAAATAATATTATCATTATACAAATCATGATATAAAAGAAGAGAAAAAAAAAACTCTTCACCTATACTACTACTTTTAGACACTTTCTAAAGAAGGGCACCAAGATGCGCGACAGAGGTGAGCCTTGACATTTTCAAAACATAATATATACTGGGCTTCCTTAAACATTAAGGATATTTGCTTTTCCCACGTCTCTACTGGTATTGCTCACAGGCCTTAGCACTATGTAAACAGCTTGGAAGAAATCAGGGTCAACAATCCGGAGTCTAAGGGATTTGACCGTTATGGGCAGCTCTTAAACTTTACAACTTTTAATCTAGGACTTACAAAATAAAGCTTGTGTAAGGGGTGACCTTAATTACACAATAAATCAACAAAAGAAAGAAGAACAAAAAGCACAGTAAGCAGTGAATTAGCATTGGTTAAAAGAGGTTCTGTTGAAAAGCTCTGCCAAGGCCCAAAGGACAGATAATGGGGCATGTAGTGCCTCTGAAATGCCAAAGCAGCAGCTATTCAATAGTTCGGAAATAATAAAAACAAATAAAACCTCTTTCGCTTGACCTGAAGGGAACTTTGACAATATTAAGAGGCACTTGATAGAGAGGCTGATATTTCTGATTTTCTCACAGGATCCAGTCTGGTTTTACAACAAATAATGGGAATGAGGGAAGAGCAAACACGAAAATGCATGCAGACTTAAGAATCTTACCATAATGATAGAGAAAGGATGGAAGAAAGAGATCAGTGTCACTCTCGCCACTTCCACTGCCTTCGCTTGCAAAAAATGGATCCACTAAAAGAGCACACAGGAACCAGACAGGAGCACACAGGATTCATTCCAGAGATAACAGGAATCACACACATATTGAAATTAAACAGAATGTTCCATAATCATGCCTAAACAGCATGAATGGAGCCCACAGGAGACATGCACATGGTGAGAGTGAAGAAAAATCATGAAGGTAAAAGAGAGGACATAGAATCATTCTGAAAAGCAAGTTTTCTTACCTCCTCCATTTGGATTGTAGAGCTCAAGTCTGAAGACTTTGTCCAACTCTGGCACCAAGTTGTCTATAATAGTCACATTGATGTACTTAAATCTCTCGCCAGGCAAGAAGTCTAGAAATCCCTCTGTGTCCTGTCAGAAAATGGAAAGGAATTGTGCCATTTTAATATACAAAGGAATTTCAGTAGGCAATCTTGGTAATGGAAAATGACTCTCTTTTTGTTGTACTGTATAAGAGAGCAAAGACTAACAACGTACACACAATTGTTCAAAAGTTTGTGGTTGGTAAGATTCTTTATTGTCTCTAAGAGGTCTTTGAATCTTACCAAGGCAGCATTTATTTGATCAAAAATACAGTAAAACAGTGATAGTGTGAAATAGTATTACAATTTAAAATAACTGTTTTATAATAACTGTCTTCAGTGTCACATGATCATTTGACGTGAGGATCATGTCTTATTATTATCAATGTTCAAAAAACATATCTTGAGGAAACCTTGATGTATTTTCATTTTCAAGATTCTCTGACTAATAGAAAGTTCAAAAGAGCAGCATTGCTTTGAAATTGTTTTTTTTTCATTACTAATGTATTTCCTGTTACATTTGATTTAATGCATTCTTGCCGAAGAAAACTATAAACTTAAAAAAAAAGATGTTTAACAGATGTTGATACCTCATAGTCCTCTGAACCAGCAGCTGTGAATGGAGATGTACGATAGCCCACCATCACCCTTCCCAGCAGTCCTTGTGCTCTGGCCACCAGCAGACTGACCACACCAGCCTCCTCTTGAACAGTCACATGTGCCTCCTCCAGTGAGGGTCTGATCATGCCCACGGGCACTGGGGTAGTTTGAAACTGAAGCAGGCCTGAAATTATATTAATAAGCAGTCATTTATAATATGTGGCTGTATAAACTAAAGATTTTAGCTATATATATATATATAGAGAGAGAGAGAGAGTTGTGGTCAGAATTAATGGCACCCATGGTAAATATGATCAAAAATGGATGTAAAAAAGATATCTGCATTGTTTATTCTTATAGTAATTGAAAATCCCCATTTTGACCATCAGGACAATAATTAAGAAGTTCCAATCAACTAAAGATGTTACAAATCTGCCAGGAAGAGGACGTGTGTCTATATTGTCTTAATGCACGGTGAGGAGGAAAGTTTGAGTGGGCAAAGACTCTCCAAGGATCACAGATGGAGAATTGCAGAGATTTGTTAGGTTATTACTTAGTTTTTTATCATATTTACCCGAGGTGCCATTAATTCTGACCATAAACTGTGTGTGTGTATATATATATATATATATATATATATATATATATATATATATATATATATATATATATATATATATCAATGTACCATATGGATGATCGCTGGCTTTGACAGTAATATTATTGATGGAATTTCTTGGGTCAATGCTGGCTCCACTGGTGGGAGTTGAACCTGGTTTTCCATCAGCTGATTCAGCTGACACCAGCCTAACCCGGAAGAGCTCATCGACCTCAGGCAGGTCATCATTTAGAACCAGCAGGTTTAAAACCTGTGAGACAGGAGACATCAGTTAATGCATTTGCACCGCCAGTTTAACAAAAGTAGCTAAAACCACCTCTAGATGGAGCCATATTAACAATTTTGCTCAACATCTATTCTGAGATCTGCAGAAAGCTGGAGTGCTGCAGGTGCAAGATAATTTCCTAATGAAAAATAAACATAACAAAAACATTTTGCTTTCATTTTCCAATTTTGATAGTGATGATATTTCATTTTTAATTTTGAATACATGGTTACTGGTGGTTAATGTAGTTTTGTAGTTCAATTTATTTCATACACAATTGTCATTTGAACAGATGCCCATGTATTGCACATTTATAATACTATTACAATGTTAATTAGTGGTTCTGTGGTCATAAATAATAACTGTTTGACAGGTCAATCCTCTTACCTCAGAGCGCTGGCCCGGCAGGAAATGGATGGAGCCTGAAACATTGGCAAAGTCGGAGGTATTTGACGAGTCTGAGGGAGAATCAACCTGAGTGACGGTGTAGCTTACATAGACGTGGTCCAGAGAACCACGTGTGCGCTCCACTACACAGGAGATCATAGAGCCCTCCTCAGATATCTGATAAAGAAAGGATAAAGGTCATCGTAAGCCAAGTGTAGCAGAACAAAATGAACTCCAGGACCTTTTAACAGAATTATTATTCAAACCATTCAGAATTGTTGTTAGGTCAAAATGTTATAAATTTGGACTGAGAAACAGATGCAATTTTGACAGGATGAAATGTGAATTCTGCGTAACTTTAAGTGACATGATCATTAAACACTGTACAAGAATTTACATTTCACTTAAGTCACTAAATTTTCGGATTCCTTTTTCTGCTTGCTCATATTTCTATTTGTTGAGCACATAAGAGAAAGCACATGCTACTATGTCTCTTCAGTCACTAGTTGACAGGTCTTTCTCTGAAGGAATTCACTGACCATCTGTCTTATTAATCGAACAAGCCATTGGAGATGTCATGCATCCAATCTCTTTGAAGAGAAGAATGCACGCGCCATCCATCCAGGCGTGAAGATAAATTAAATATACATGAAGACATGGTTTCACAACTAGGGGTCATGTTGCATGCTTTCGGAGGGGAGGTAAACCAAACACTGCCAAAGAAGCAACTTGGGTACTTAATCAAATAATACTTTCATTAGACCTTAATTGTCCTGGTCAGAAGGCTGTCTGTATAGCCACATTACAGATTTCTCATTGAATGCCATTGTGTGTGTGTGTGTGTGTGTGTGTGTGTGTGTGTGTGTGTGTGTGTGTGTGTGTGTGTGTGTGTGTGTGTGTGTGTGTGTGTGTGTGTGTGTGTGTGTGTGTGTGTGTGTGTGTGTGTGTGTGTGTGTGTGTGTGTGTGTGTGTGTGTGTGTGTGTGTGTGTGTGTGTGTGTGTGCCTACTTAACTATATTTTGGGGACAAATTTGTACCCAGAAGTGACCAAAACCTGCCAAATCTCCAAAAACCTCCCTTTAAGGACATCCTCATTTGTAAATCTGGTACAAAAATAAGTAATTAAAGTTTTTTTTATTTAGTTTTTTTTTGCAGAATGTTTTGTGTGCTGGGTAGGTTAGAAGTAAGGTTAGTGTAAAGGAAAAGAATACACAGTTTGTACTAAAAACCATTACATCTATGGAATGTCCCCATTTGGACAGCTAACATGCGCGTGTGTATCTGTGTGTGTGTGTGTGTGTGTGTGTGTGTGTGTGTGTGTGTGTGTGTGTTCACTCACTAAAGAAACTCCAAATACCAGACTTGTTGTGATGCATATTGTATCGTATCGCATTGTATTGTATTGTATTGCATTGCGACCATAAATTATTTGGATAATTATATGTGGAAGATTTTTTTTTTTTTTTTTTTGCACCTACATCTGGAATGCAGGAACCAGTAAAGCCGAAAAGTCCATTGGCATTATCACTCTTCATGACTCTGAGAATGGCGCTAGGTCTGGGCATCGGCAGACGGGCTCCACCTTGAACAGCCACCAGCTGTAGGTAGAAAACCTCCTCACCCTCCTCTTCTTGATCGTCCCGTACTTGGACTAAAAACGACTTCAGTTTCTCCTCCTGTCTGTATGTCAGGTACCCTGACACGTTGTGAAGGTCAGTCTTGGCTGGTTGGTTGTGTAGCTCGTGAATCTCAGAGCGGTTGAGCCAGCTGGAGTACAGCCGGAGGTCTTGTAGAAGACCAGTGAAGCGCTGCTCACCATCTGGGTTGGAACCGATCCTAATAGGTGCAGCATCTGCATGGAGGAAGTTAAATGTAAGGAGTTAGGATGGGTGGTGTGGCTTTGTGGGTAAAGATCTGGGCTTGCAGCCACAATGGTATGTTTAAACCCCAGAAGATCTTGTGCTTGAATGTTGCTCCAGGTGTGTGGATTTCTGAAGATAACGTGAGAGGTGCTTGTCACACACTAAGACGCTAAATGGCAGTAGGTGATTGGTGTTAATATGTGGTAGCTAAGGTGTTCTGAGTGCTTTTCTAGGTTACTGCTAACAGGACAAAGTCA
This sequence comes from Meda fulgida, assembly GCA_030578275.1. Classification (NCBI taxonomy): domain Eukaryota; kingdom Metazoa; phylum Chordata; class Actinopteri; order Cypriniformes; family Leuciscidae; genus Meda; species Meda fulgida. The sequence goes on along the minus strand of CM060620.1, from coordinate 18,750,215 downwards.
AAAAAGCTTGGTCCCTAAATATGGCTCAGGTTTCTACTTTAATGTAATGTAACAAGCTTTTTCTTCTTTCATTTTCATTCATGTTTGTTTAATTAGAAGTACAAAAACACCTAGAAAGAAAGAACAAGCTTTCTAATACCACAGTATAAAATAATCAAATTAGTAAGTAAAATAAAATATTTAGATTATTATAGTTTTTAGTTTGTGCTTCTCTTTGACCATGGGTGTTGTGAATGGTGAGTGGTGGGTGTGCCCATAGGTGTTTATATGCAACTGTAAAGTGTTTTTTTTGTTTGTTTTTTTTGCTTTTAATGTAAGTCTATGGGACTTTTTCTTCTCTTATTTCATCAATGAAAATTATGTTGCATCATAAATTCACATTAAACAGAACAAAAACAGAACATGCAGACATAAAACAGAACTAAGAAACAGCAGTGTATTCAAGCAAGCACAGTCTCTGATCCAGCTTATAAAACATAGTGAAATATCTTTGTAGAAATACAATGTTGCAACATATTTGTGTCCCTTCCAATCACCATTGACATAGCCTTCTTATTGGGCCGGGATAACCCATTATATAAGCAGGTGGAGAAGAGGAAAACTTTCTATGAAGTGACAGCAGTGAAATTGGAATAAAAAGGGTAGAGTTCATCATCATTGGTTACACCAGCTTCAAGCAGTAACCTTCTGACCACCAGTGAGACATTCAAAGGCACACAACTGTACAAATTGAGGAAATACGCTTCATGGAGCCCAAACAAGAACATTGAACAAAGGCCGTAATCACCGGTTAAGCTAACAATCCGAGACGATCTCAGATATCCTTGCAGTTTATGTGTACATTCACTTGACTGACAATGGCATAAAAGATGCCAAAAAAGTCTTAGTGGGGGCTCTTATGTTTTCAGTTAGAGAGAGAGTATGCCGGCTGCATTTATGTGCTGTTAACAATGTCCAGAAGTGGCCCAGCGTTCATTCAAGCATATCTTCCTGTGAAACACTAGACAATGGCATAGGGCTCTCACAACAGGCTCTTACCAGATAGGGGCCAGAAAGATGGATGAGGAACCACATCTTATTGCTTGACCAACATAAGCATTAGGAATTTAAATTAAGTAAATATGGCAGAGGTGGTTTCCTAATTTGTAATGCAGTGGTTTCCACTGAATTTATTTCAAATCCCAAACTTTCTCCATGTTTCTAAGTAAGCCTTTGATAAATATTATGTGAAATTATGAAAATGATTTTAATGAAGATATGAAATAAAGGCATCAGTAGAATACCCAAACCCAGGTATATTATCTACTTCATATATATTTCATAATAAACAAATTAGTTATTTATTAATTTGTTAGAATTGATAAATGTTATTTAATCAGTACAATTTGTAATAAGAATAACAATTATAATAATGTTTGTGTGTTTATGTATTTTATACACAATTTATAAAAAATAAAAAATAAATTGTTTTGTAAAATGAAATTTTTTGAAAAATGTGGTCCCTAAAGATGACTTAGGTTCCTCTTTTAGTCTTTAAAATATATTTTGAAAATTATTAGGGACAAATGACAACATGTGCAGTCCAAATTTACTTAGATTTGGGAAAAAAATACAAATTTTACTCACCATTTATAATGGCTTCTCCTTTTAGACTCTTAATCCCCCCAGGGATTGGGCTCCCATCCAGATAAAACTCAATGATTCCATCGTCCACAGCAATGATGACATGAACCCATGTATTATCCTCTACAAATTTAGTTGCAGTAGCTCGGGCCACCTGTGTGCTGTTAGATCCAATGGTTGTGTAATGAAGCATAACAGTAACGTGGGACTCATTGGTCTGGACCTGAACTCCATAATAGATAGTCCCATTTCCATTGCCTTTAGAAACAATAAACCCATCTGTATTGGGCTTGGGCATCAGCCAGACTGACAGAGTGAAGTTAGCCAGGTTCTGTGAAACCTGCAGATGGGTTTCTGGACTGATGGACCCATAAGCTCCTGGAAGTCCGGGGAAGAAGAATGCATCGGTGCCTGCATGGCGTCTCCTGGCATGTGGTTGGAGCTCAACAGCCTGTGGAAACGAGGCCATCAATATCAGGTCTTCCATGGGCGGCAGACCTTGTGGGAAAGCTCCTGACAGGATTTCCCAGGCCACACGTACATCTCCGAAGGTGCCTTGCTGTCGAAGTATGGTTAAGGATGTGACATCCAACATGTCATTGACTGATAAGACGTCCTCTGCTACCTCACGCTCCAGACTCTCAGGGGCAATAGCGAAAACTCCAAATGGGTCGTCGTTGAAGGGAATGAGAACGGATGCCTTGAGGTCTTTTTTTGCCAGTTTTCCACCTTCACCAGGATAGCCACCTACAGACAACATTTTTTTGATGTTGGTGACCAGCATTAGGTATATTTTGCATGCTTGAAGCAGAGGCTAGTTAGACCGGCATTTTGACAGATAGGTTCGTAAAAAATCTGTCATAATCTATTATTACCCGTCATTTTAATTTTCATATTTTAATGATAATAACCCATTTAATATATGGCAAATGACGGACGGCTTCCAGAATTTTCCATCACTGCTAGAAAAATTCTGTCAATGGCCGAAAATGTTCAGTTAATGTGACCTCTGGCTGGAACCAGAATGAGATGCTGGTTGCTGGTTTTCAGGTCACACCAGCTAGGCTACACCAGCTCAGTTTTCCTTTAGAATAGCATGACTATGCTGGTCCACCAGCAAGACCAGCACAATACCAGCATAAACCAGCCTGGACCAAAATGGAATCCAGGCTAGTTTATGATGGAGTTTCCAGCAGGGATGCAACTGTGTAATAGACTAGCACATATTAATATTAAAACTTAAAGACCTCATGGAGCAAGTGCATAGGGTAAGCATTTTCAAAGGGATCATCCCAACATTTAAAAATAACTGATGGGTTTTACTTACTTTAGTTAGTTAATTAGTTACTTACTTACTTATGTTAGTTAGTCATGTTAACCAATTATTGGTTTCAGTTAGCATCACTCAATCTAGAGAGCATTTGATTGAATAAAAATATGTGTAGTGTAGGATGTCATCAATATTTTTGTTCCATTTTTCCAAAAAAGAAAGACTGTAGACTAGCATATAGATTGCTTTCATTGGGTTCTTAAAGAATACTTATTTAAGCCACTGGCCACTGACATTGACTTTACCTGAGACGTTCATAAGTCTGAGCTCATAAAACTCATTGAACTCTGGGAGCTTGTCGGAGATGGCTTGGAGAACAATAGGTTTTGTCTTCTCCCCTGTGCCAAATATTATAGAACCAGATGTGTTCAGAAATTCCTGGTGAGGTTCAAGGGGGGTGTCATTGGCAAACAGCTGCCAGTATATTGTGACATTGCCAAAGTGTCCTTTGTCTCGAAGAACACTGGAGACACAAATGGAAACATAAGTTCATAGACAGAAGACCATGATTGCTTCAATTCTAATACTAAAAGCCAAACTTAATCTGTGCTGTAAAATTTACATCTGGTTCATCTGTATATTAGAGATTGGAGATAATTGGAGACTCACTAAAAGTTATTGGTTCTTCCCTCCTCCACTGGTTTTTGAGCGGAATCCAGAGAGAATATTCCATTGGCATCATCATTGGCTTCTATCACCACTGTTGCAGTGTCTCGACCATATATCACTGCATCACCTGAAAAAAATCAAGTTACAAACACATTTATAGGATACCAGTACAGAATTACTCATAATAACTTAAATATAGACAGCAAGGTAACTCTTATACCTAAAGTATTAGCATGGTAAGTCTGTATCCACCCTGTACTCACTCACTCACTCACTCACTAACTCACTCACTCACTCACTCACTCACTCACTCACTCACTCACTCACTCACTCACTCACTCACTCACTCACTCACTCCCTCACCAACTCTCACTCACTCACCCCCACTCACTCACTCACTCACTCACTCACTCACCCTGCCGAATGCCTGTTTTAGTATATTTTAAAATGTAATTTATTCATGTGATGGCAAACTTGAATTACTCTAGTCTACAGTTTCACATGATTTTGCTGTTAAAGAATAATTTATTATTATTACTTAGAAAGTTCAAAAGAACAGCATTTATTTTAAATAGACATCTTCTGTAACATTACAAATGCTTTTATTGTCATTTTTGATCAATTTAATTTAATGCTGAATAAAAGTATTTAAAAAAAAAACTCCTCAAACCTGGAATATTCATTGTGACCAAGCTATATATACTACAGGGTTTGAAATTATTATTTTTTACTCATTGGCCAATTTGGCTACTACATTTTTTAATTACCGGCCATTCAGAACTTCTACTAGCCAAAAAAAGGGGAAATGAACCAGATTATATCAAAGCTTTTATATATAGATTATAAATATAAAATCCTGTAATCCAGCCATCTCCTCCCTTCCTTTTTCATCCTCATCCTTTTCACCGTGTTTTAGGTGGACAGATGAATACAGTAGAAAGAACATCAAATTAAATTTGGATTTTGGAAAATAATGTTTTTTCTGTTAACCAAATGCTTTTTTTAATCTTCACTATTGCTTCAATGCAAATGAAGAAGAACACCGTTATTTGTTGCGTTGTGACGTGCATGTTCAAGTAAGCCAGATATGCACAGATTCTGATCATGATGACTCACGAGTTGAGTATTTGCGCTATATCTGCACAGATTTGGTTTACATGAACTTCCATACCAAAGTGAGTAAACATAATAAGTAGCACGCCAAATTGGCCAGTAATTTGACAGCGGTACCCGCCAGAGTTGATTTTAACCCGCATTTGTCGAGTTGGCGGGTGTTAATTTCAAACCCTGTATATATAATCCATTACAGAATAGCTTTGAAATGTTCAAAATAAAAGTTTACAATTTGCACAAATAAGCATTCAAATAATTATCATTTTTAAAGTTTGATCAAGCATGAATCCAGACAGATATATAATGAAGAATAGAAACATTTTGCCAGAATGTTTTTCAAGTTTCTAATTAACAAATGCTTGTGCTTTAAAATTTGTGGCAACACATTTGCTCAACATTCACACATAGTAATTGTCACGCTAAATACTGTATCATTCTACACGCGACACTGTCGTACTTGGTACAAGCTAACCACGACAATCATATTAATCTCATATCTCAGCATCACATCATAATAACGCCCAGCATGCATCTGAACGCGGTCCCTCAGGCAAGTGGTAAAACCTCCAGAGAGAAAGTTCTGGGTGGGTTTGTTTTGTGATGTGCAGAAGGACAGTTCAGTAATTAACTTTCTACAGTCACCCAACACTTTTCCTGGATGTGTGTGTGTTCCACAATGCAAGGATTAGAGAGGGCTTTTGAGAGTCAAGGCCAATCAACAGAGCTTTGTGTGAATCAAAACAAATGTTTAATGGGGTGGATTTATTGGCTCTGCAGAACAGTTGAAGAGTTGGAGAGCAGGATTTGTCTCTCAGAGTGGGAATTTAATGAAGCTAATTGGGTAATATAGACTGCACATAAAACATGGAGATTTGTAAGACTGGCACCCAAACAAATCCATCACAAAGCAAATTTAAACGAAAGTTGAAAGGGACCAAAAGTTTGCAACATAAAATGACCTGAATGTCTGGTTAATTAA